>CM035408.1:89583404-89598404 GCA_020310875.1 Ceratopteris richardii | reverse complement strand
GGGGTGGGCAGATGGAGCTGTGAGGGATCGTAGTAGGGGGTGGTGTGTGTGTGTGAGGAATAGGTGTGGATGTTGGAGGTGGGGGCGAAGGGGGCTGAGATGGTGGTTGGGGAGATGGCGAGTGGTGTGGTAGGGGTTGTGGAGGGGAGGGCGGTGGGGTGGGGCATGGTGGGAATTGGAGAAGAATCGGATCTCGGGGGGAATCAATGGTAGTGGGAGTAGTCAAGGAGGAAGCGGGAGGTGGAGTGGGGTTGGAGTGAGGTGGGGCAGTGGGCGTAGTGGGTACTAACTTGATTGGGGGAAATGGAGTGTTGGCGGATGTGCGTACCTTCTTAGAAGATCTAGCATACCCTTGTTGGTCGATAGGCAGCTTATCAAGGAGCTCTCTGGACTCCTTTTGAACTTTTGCCCTTCTCTTTTTGCCAGGAGTCGCCGTTTGCGGACTTTGTGATGAGGTGTGGCCCGGTAGGTCTTTGCCTTTGGAGTGGAGAGCGGTAAAATATCTGTAAATGTATGACATGGTATGACCACCTATCACTTTGAATGTGAGTGCCTTTTTGCCCACTTGCTGCCCATACCTCTTCTTTCTTTCTGCCAGGGACTGAAGTAAAACCTTATGGTATGGGTAGGGCTTTGCTTGGGCAAAGCAAAGAAGGGGCTCACATACCTTTACGTCCGTGAAATGCAGATTGTCCTTCAAGAGAAAAAATGCTTTGAACAATATGAGCCTCTGCATTATTACCTGGCTACAAGTGGCAGTGGAGAAGCTATTGGTACATGTCTGTAAAATGTCGGAAATGGACATCTCCGCATAGCTTCCTGCTTTTCGAGAATCTGGAATTTCTTGGCTGCCCAACATGATAGCGAGCTTCTCTTTGGTAATTCGTCCTCCAGAAAGAGAGGGGAAGGACTTGAACAGTGTCAAGATCTCCATCCCACTTGCTTGAGGATCACCAAGCGTGGGAAGCTTGGCACTTGCATGGCAAACAACCCCATATTCTTTAATTCCTGTGAAGAAAATGAACTATGAAGCTTACCACATATAGTTAGGTCCAGCTTTAAGGTGATTTCGTCAGGAATGGAAACGAGTATCTCGGTCGTGGTTGCCACGTTTGCTGAAGATGTAGCAGAATCTTGCTGAAGACTGGGTTCGGCTGCTGGAGTGATATGTTCGTCCGGCTGAATTTCTTGGTCCAGTGACTCTTCTGACTCTGAGGAGTTCTCCTTGGAGACCACATAAAGTGAATCACTCGAATCATCAGAGGATTGTCCGGATGCTGCACTTTCAGTGTCCGTCTTGAATTCAGAGAATGTTTCCTCTATCTCCAGTGAAGATGAGGCCATGTTGTAGATAGAGAATTGCTGCAAACACGCACCTCTGAGAGAGGGCCGCCGGCTGATTGCTACCGGTTGTGGGCATCGTTGAGGAGGGCTGCCTGAATAGAAGAGATGGCAGGCCAGCAACTCCGGTCAGAGGAGATGGAGCGGAGAGGGAGAGTTCAGTCGATCGGGTAGACTGGGAGAGGTCGCCCAATTTGGGGAGGGGAGGTGGAGAGGTCGCCTGCGTCGGTCGCCCAATGTGGGGGGAGGTGGAGAGGTCGCCCGCTGCCGGGTGGGGAAAGGTGGGGAGGTCGCCCGCGTTGGATGGTGATTGCTAGGGATGGGATGAAGTAAGGGGTGGTGCTGCTTATATGCTGAGGGGTCTGGGAGAGGTCGCCAATTTGGGGGGAAGGGGTGGACAGGTCGTCCGTGTGAATTGGTCGCCTGCTGCCGGGTGGGGGAGGTGGAGAGTTTGCCCAGGGATGCCGTGTGTCGTAGGTAGGAGGAGCTAAAGATAAGATGGGTCGCCCGCGTGGAGAGGTGGCCAGGGAGGGGGTCGCTAAGATATGATGGGTCGCCCGCGTGCGGTGAGGAGGTGGAGAGGGGGCCTCGGAGGGGAAGTCGCTTGATGCAGAATGGTCGCCAAGTTTGGGGGGAAGGAATTATAGTAGAGGGTCGCCCTGGAGAGGTGTGTGAGGGATGAGGGTCGCCCAATTGTGGAGGTGTGTGAGGGATGAGGGTCATCCAATTTCCCGAAATTTGGCCACTAGGAGGGGGGTGTTCACTATGAGAGGTTTGTGAGAGGGTAGGTGGGAGGGTAGGTCGCCCTGGGTGAGGGTCGCCCACTCTAGGAAATGTTTGGGGTCGCCCACTCTAGGAAATGTTTGGGGTCGCCCTGTTGAGGAGAGTAGTAAGGGGGTCGCCTTGGAGAGGAATATAGAAGGGTCACCAAGAGAGGGTGAAGGGGGATCGGCCAGGTGGGTCGCCCAAGGGTGTTGCCAAGGTGTGGGTCGCCCAAGGGTGTCGCCCAAGATGGGTAAGTGAGGGAGTTGGGAGGTCGCCCAAGATTGGTCGCCCAAGATGAGAGTTGGGAGGTCGCCCAAGATAGGTCGCCCAAGATGGGTAAGTGAGGGAGTTGGGAGGTCGCCCAAGATGGGTAAGTGAGGGAGTTGGGAGGTGGCCCAAGATTGGTCGCCCAAGATGAGAGGTGGGAGGTCGCCGAGATAGGTCGCCCAAGATGGGTAAGTGAGGGAGTTGGGAGGTCGCCCAAGATGAGTAAGTGAGGGAGTTGGGAGGTGGCCCAAGATTGGTCGCCCAAGATGAGAGGTGGGAGGTCGCCCAAGATAGGTCGCCCAAGATGGGTAAGTGAGGGCGTTGGGAGGTCGCCCAAGATGAGTAAGTGAGGGAGTTGGGAGGTGGCCCAAGATTGGTCGCCCAAGATGAGAGTTGGGAGGTCGCCCAAGAGAGGTAAGTGAGGGAGTCGGGAGGTGAGGTTGCTATGATGGCACAATGAAGGGACAGCAAAGGGAAAAAGGGAGGAGTGTCGCTCGGTCAGTATGACTGAAGAGGAGGAGATACAAGTTGAGGAAGGGAGGGTGCTCATTTTGAGAAGTGGAAGGAGGGTTGGGTGGTCCTGGGCAGGGTCGCCCAATTGGACGAAGGGTAGGGGATGTGAAGGAAGTGCCCAAGAAGGGAAGTCGCCCAAGTAGAGGGTCGCCCAGGTGTGAAGGAAGTGCCCAAGAAGGGAAGTTGCCCAAGTAGAGGGTCGCCCAGGTGTGAAGGAAGGAAGTGCCCAAGAAGGGAAGTCGCCCAAGTAGAGGGTCGCCCAGGTGTGAAGGAAGGTGCCCAAGGGGTTTGAGAGGTTCTAGCTTAGAGAGGTGGCCTTAGAAGAAGGAAAGCCCCCAAGGAAAAGGAAGTGTAAGCCCATGAGAGGAAGGTGGGAGTAGACGAGTTAGGTGAGGAAGACAGATGAGAAAAGCCCAATATCTACATTCGTAAATGATAAAGACTAACAGGTAACAACATATGGGTATGTACACTATATACAAAGGTAGATACTCTCTCCTCTATTTTTCCACATAGGGTTTTAGCTTGGATTCATTGACTAAGGGGAGGATCGTTCCTGTGAGCGTGGAGATTTGTACTGCCCCTTTTGGAAGTGTTCGTATGACCCTAAAAGGTCCGTTCCACCTTGGCATGAGTTTCTTCTTAGCCTTCTTCTCGAATAGTCGCGGATGGTACATCAAAACTAAGCTCCCTTCCGTAATTTTTGACTTCCAGAGGTTGGCATCATGATTGTGTTTCCTTTTTTCTTGTACTGTCACTAGAGTATCATTGCCTATCCTTCTTTTTTCTTCTAGAAATTGCAGCCTTACAATGTTTGCTGAAAGAGTGCTAGTAAGCTCAGGAATTCGATTGATTCCCACTCGGTTGGAGCCATGCAAGAACTCAAAAGGAGCAATTGCTTGTAATCCATACAATAGTTCAAATGGAGTATGACCTGTTGTGGCCTTAAACGAGGTTCTATATGCCCACAAGGTTCCAAGATATGCCTGTCCCCAAGTATTTGGAAATTGTAAACATGTTTTCCTTAGTAGGAGCATAAGGACCTTGTTTGTGCTCTCTGCTTGCCCATTTGCCCTTGGGTAATAAGCACAGGACTTTT
Source organism: Ceratopteris richardii (assembly GCA_020310875.1). NCBI lineage: Eukaryota > Viridiplantae > Streptophyta > Polypodiopsida > Polypodiales > Pteridaceae > Ceratopteris > Ceratopteris richardii. The sequence continues at coordinate 89,594,419 of CM035408.1, read as the reverse complement.
TATGGAAAATTTGATACCTGTTAAAAATCAAAGTCAACACCCTATTGACGAAATGGGACCCTTGATCTGTTGTCACCTCTATTGGACACCCATATCTGCAAAAGATATGATTATACAAGAAGTGAGCTACCGTTTCTGCAGTGCAATCTTTACTTGCTATAACTTCAGCCCACTTAGTAGCATAATCGGTCGCCACTAAAAGATACTTTGCACCTGAATCTTGTGCTACTGGGAAAATAGGGCCGACAAAGTCGAGTCCCCAGTGCTCAAATGGTTGCCAAGCCATAGAGATATTGAGTGGCTGATTTCTTTGTCGTGTTGGTTTGGGCGCACATCGTTGGCAAACATCGCATGCCTTGGCAAACTTAGTGGCATCTCTAAAGAGATATGGCCACCATAGGCCGCTTTGGAGGATTCTGAGTGCAGTGATATGTCCCGGAAAATGACCACTAGACTTTCCTTCATGTGCCAATTGAAGAACACTTTCCGTTTCATGTAGTTGAAGACACCTTCTGTACATCCCATCAGGGCCAACCTTATAGAGGGTATCCTTTGCCATCATGAAATTCTTACTTTTTAGGAGGAGTCTACGCTTTTCCAATGGAGTGGACCCAGTATGAAATTGGCCCTTCCCTAGAAGGAGAATTAAGTCATCATACCATGTTGGTGCCATACTTACTTTGTAGATTTGGCTGTCGGGGAAATCATCTTCTACTCCCTTTGTTGCTTGTCCCGGATGCCTCATGCGAGAGAGATGGTCTGCAATGACATGCTGCCTACCGCTTCTTTGTATGATTTCAAAATCAAATTCTTGGAAGAGAAGCAACCATCTCCATACTCTTCCTGCAACTTGCGGCTTATTCAACAAATATTTTAAAGCCTGATGGTCAGTAATTATGGTGAATGTAGTACCTAAAAGATAGTGCCTGAATTTTTTGAGGGCAAATACAATAGCCAGTGCTTCCCGTTCTGTGGTGCTATAGTTCTTTTCTGCTTTTGAGAGGAGTCTACTTGCATAGTGAATGGGTTGATCTAATTTGTGTACCTTGCTTGGTTGAGTCAGTACCGCTCCTACCGCATACAAGCTTGCATCGACATGCACGTGGAATTTTTTTGACCAATTTGGTGAAATGAGTATGGGTGCAGACGCCAACCGTTGTTTTAGATAAGTAAACGCTGACTCCTCTTCTTCAAACCATTGGAAAGGAAAACTTTTGCTTGTAAGTCGTGAAAGTGGTCGTGCTGCCTCGGCATACATGCGTATAAACTTGCGGTGATATCCTGTGTGCCCGAGAAAGCTTTGGACCTCTTTGGCATTGATAGGTCTCGGAAGCTTGAGAATTGCCATTACCTTATCCGGGTCTGGAGTCATGCCTTTTGCAGAGACTACATGTCCTAACAGGGTACCTTGAGTTACCAAAAAATGACATTTGTTAGGGTTAAGTTTCAAACCTGTTTCTCTGCAACGCTTGAACACTTGTTCTAATTGCTTCAAGTGTTCTGGCACATTTTCTACTGTAGTAGTACAGGCTGCTCCAGAGAAGGTCGAAAAGTCGTCCATAAAAATTCTTAAGAATTTTAGGAGCAATTTGTTGAAGATTAGGTACACTGTCCTATTGAAAGTGGCTGGTGCATTTCTAAGACCGAAAGCCATTTTGGTGTAGATATAGGTTCCCCAAGGAGTTATGAAGGCTGTTTTTGGCTGATCGTTAGGATGGATTTCTAGTTGATTGTATCCACTGAAACCATCCATGAAACTGTATAGCATGTGTCCCGCCACATCTTCAATCACTTGTTCAGAAAAGGGAGTGGGAAACCCGTCAGGGATGGTGACCTTATTTAATGCTCGGAAATCCACGCAAACTCTGATTTTATTAGGCTGCTTCTTAGGTGCTATGACCATAGAGGACAACCATTCGGAATGCTCTACTGGGACTATGATTCCTGCTTCTTCCATTTTCTGGATTTCCCTTTTGACTGCTTTTGCATATTTGGGATTTAGCCTATACATCTTTCCTCTAATTGGCCGAGCTTCATCCACTAGAGGAATAGTGTGTATTCCGAGTTCTTTTGGTATTCCTGTCAAATCCTTGTAACTCCATGCAAATATATCTTTAAAATTCTTCATGAATGTTATTACCTCTGTGAGCAGAAGAGGGTGTTCCCATAACCAACTTGCGAGTAAAAGATTCTGTGGATGTCCGTCTTCCCCCAAGTTGACTTCTTTAACTGGCTCCACAGGTGCCTCTTCCTCAGCTTTGAACAGCGTCTCCTCTGTGAATGCGGGACTATCATTGATAGTGATTTCTTCGGACTTTTCCTGTGTCCATCCTACCGGAACTTCGGCTAATGGAAAAATGCTTTCCACTAGTTTTTCGTCTGTTTCGCTTGATTCAATCTTATCTTCCCCTTCAACTCTTTTTGGAATTTTACCTCTTCGAAAATCTTTGGCTGGCTCGCCAAAGACTACAGACTCCACAATAATAGGTTCATCTGCCTCTTTATTCATGATTGCTACCGTGAAACATGTAACATTGTTGGTCTCTTCTATCCAATCCATGATGTCCCCTAGTTCTTCATTGGATAGATTTTCTCCTTCATCAACTTCTTCCTTGATGTCATGTGGTGTCGTCTCACATGGTTCTGTGTGAGATGTTCCGGATGCCCATTGAGCCGCCCAGCCAATTGTAGGAGTAGCCCAAGGTGGCACGTAAGTTGCCCATTCAGGTGCCCAATGTGGGGATCTTAGAGGAGCCCAAGCTTCTAGGGCGACCCAGTTATTCGGAGGCTCCCAGCTTGGATTATGGGGTGGAGTCGCCCAGGTGGAGGAGGGTGGAGGTTCAGTCGCCCAAACAGGAGGTTCAGTCGCCCAAACAGGAGGTTCAGTCGCCCAATTATTGAAGGGTGGAGGTGGAGTCGCCCAGCTGGAGGTGGGTGGAGGTGGAGTCGCCCGGCTGGAGGAGTGTGGAGGAGAAGTGGCCAAAATGTCTGCTCCCTCTGGAATGGTTCGTGGTCCCTTTTCTCTAGTGCTTTCTTCCTGTGCATTCTCATCTGGATGTAGAACAACTTGAGAAGTACCTAGGGCTTCATCTGGTCCTCCTTCCATGTGGAGTTGTCTCATCACCTTGTCTGGCCCGGCCACCCATAAGGTGTCACTTCCCCAGTCATGCACCGCTTTACTGTGGCGTAGCCATGGTCTTCCTATCAGCAACGGAAATCCTCCCTTCACCTTAGGGAGTGTTATTACCACAAAATCCAACACAAATTTTAAGTTATGTATGATGACTTCCACCCTTTCCACTATGCCTAATGGGCTTACTTTGCTTTGGTCTGCGAGTGATACTGTGAAGTGAGCATCTTTAGTTGGTCTCAGGTTTAGCCATGTCATGGTGTACTCCGGCATCAGATTAATACCCGATCCTCCATCAACTATCACTCCCACCAAGGGAGTTCCCTTGATACTTACAGTTAACCTAGGACTTTTGTAATCAGTGAGAGGTGCCATCCTAGATGGTTCTGAGCTATAAGTTGATGGAATAGGTGTTTGTTGAGAAGTTAGAGAAGTGAAACCTTGCCCGCCACTTAATATGGTGCCAGGGTCTAACCCATTTATGGCAGCCATTACCTCTCCTCTGAATCCAGGACTCATTGCTAACAAGTTATATAGAGATACCTGTTGGTAGGTGCTCTGCAAGACTTGAACTGCCGTGAGGAAGCCTTCTTGGCTGTTCCTCGAAGTAGATCCATGCTGGAATTGCCTTAGGTCCTCCTTAGATACTGCATATGCTTTGTCAATAACTTGCTCATTAGTATCTTTATCTCTTCCCAGTGAGATTTTTGCTTTGTCTTGGTGGTGGTTGGCTCCATGAGAAGGTTCATGCTCCATGGTCTTTTTCCCTTTGTCTTTTGATGAATCTGTTGCTTCTTTTGCAGCATCTTTCAAAGCTATCTTCTGTTTTTGTGCCCTAGTCATGACTCCGGAAAGTTCCTCGAGTTGGACTACTCGGGCGCTTGGAGAGCCTACATTGCCCTTATCATTAGATACTGTGATCATATGCAGGGGGCAAGAGTTACCTGGCGTGCTTGTAGAAGGCATTGACTTTGGGCAGTCCTTCGTGTAATGATCCCTTGTTTCAGGACAATTTTTGCATGGTGGAGCATCCTCAGGAAGTGAACATTTACTTTGGAAGTGTCCATACTCCCCACATCTGTAGCACATTATAGGCCTAGGTGGTCGATTCTGACGAGGTCTACCTTCTTGCCGTTGAGGTCCTTGATTGGTGTAGAAAGTTGTTACTGGAGGCGTTGTAGTGGATGGTAATGGTGGCTGCCCCAATAGAGAGGATTGAGCCACTCCTACCCATTGAGCTACCGGAGGTTGCCCAGGTATCATAGTCTGATTTCCAAGACCCTTTAGAAAATAACAATCCTTGGCCTCATGGCCACCCTTGCCACAGAACTGGCATGTTAGCTTCCTTGGACATTCGTGTGATGTGTGTCCTTGGGTACTACACAGAGAACACCACAGTCCAGTTCTCACCTCCCTTAGTGTCTTGAGTTCTTCAAGCTCTTGTCGTAATTGAGCGAGACCTTCTGAAGTTCCCTTGTCCTCTTCTCGATTCCTTCGCAGTTTCAAGGTCTCTAGTTCCTTCCTCAAGGCTGTCACCATGTCTTCATCTTGGGGAAGGGTTTTTCCCGGTTGTGCTCCAAAATGGACTCGTGCAGCCTCAATCCTTGTGGCAGCTGCTTCAAATTCTCTCAAGGTGGAGTCGGGTCTCAACAGCTCTCTTAGCTTCTGCTGGGTGGACTTTGGCAAGGCCTTCTCCACCCACTTCTTGACAAGGAAATCTCCTGGAGGTTCCGGCAATCTTGCTACTAGTGACCTTGCCCGCGTCATAAGTTCTGAAAATGATTCTCCCATATGCAAGATTAGATTCTCAAGTTCATCCAAGGTCCTTTCTGTAGAGTTACCTGGTCGGAATGCATCTGTAAACTCGGTCCTCAATGCTTCCCATGTCTGGAAATGGTTTTCCGCGTACTGGCTGAACCATTTGTCCGCCAGTCCCTCAAGAGTGGATGGAAAGAGAGCAAGGAATGCGTCCTGTCGTTGTTGTAAGCCTCTGCTCTTACAAGTTGAAAGAAATCTTCGTATATGATCTTCGGGATCTTCATTAGCACCTCCGTGAAATGAAGAAAATCTGATATTGATTCTTGACAAAAGAGCGGAAAGCTCTTCAGCCATGGCCTTGTTAAGAAGAGTGCGTTGAGTTTTAGTTTTGTCGTCTAACCCTTCTACTCTAGAGACTAGGTTTGAATCTAACCCCTCGATTCTAGAGACCAGGCCAGAAACAGAGAGGCTTCTTATGGGTGTTTGGAAAAAGTCTGGCCACCTTCTGTGATAACACTTGATTGGTGTCTTCTTAGGGTTTAGCTGCCTCTCCTTGCTAGTTCTGGTGTGGGTCATGGACCATTTTTGGAACAACTTCTGCAAGAGGAGTTCGCCCCAAGGGAGAGGTCGCCCGGGAGAAGTCTTCGCCCAAAAAGAGGTTACTCCAGTGGGAAGTTGGAGGAGGAGAAGTTGACTCCCAAGGGGAAGTTGGAAGAGGAGAAGTTGACACCCAAGGGGCCAACACGGGGATAGGAAGAGTGGTCGCCAAGCCAGGAGCCGGAGAGGAGGTGGAGGAATAGTCGCCCAGAAGCCAAGAAGGAGGATGAGGAGGAAGAGGGCGGTCGCCTAGGAAATCAACAGAGGAGGAGGGGTCCCCCAAGAATCTAAGGGAAGAAGTCGCCCAAGAATCCAAAAGAAGAGTCGCCCACCAAAAGTGAGAAGGATGAGGAGTAGTCGCCCAAAGTTGAGAAGGATGAGGAGAAGTCGCCCGGAAGGTAGGGAGTAGTAGGAGGAAAAAGGGCAGTCGCCCCAGAGGATAGGAAGGGGAAGGAGGAAAAAAAAAGTGGCTCTGGGTACTCAATCTTAGACAATTACTCAAAGTGAGGGGAACTTAAGTCTTAAGTGATTTCTCAAATACGAGAAATCTCCAGAAGCCCTGTCCCACCGGGCGTGCCAAATTTTCACCTGTAGGTGGTGAAATGAAGTGTGTGGGTACAGGGAATGCAAAATGCACTACTCCTGGAGAATATATAAGCACATGAACACCTTACCAAAATAGCCGCTTATCACTTAAACCTTCAGATCAACACTATGAACCACACTTAGAGGTAAGGATCAAGCTCCGGCAAGCATGGAGCACAACACCATACTAATTAGAAGGTCAGATACAACACTATGAGAAGACCTCAGGGTATTCTTACACAATGGCTTCAAGGACGCATGACGGGACTTCACTACCAGGAGCTCTAAGTTCACTCTCTCACTCTCAGCTTACATATGGCCTATTCGTGCTCTGCATATCACACCTTTTCCACTTGCGGGTTCTCCTTTTATAGGAGAGAGGTGAGGAGTTGGTTACAACAGGAGAGTTTGTTCCATCGGGGTAGTGGGAGTTAATGCATTAGGCGGTGACAAGAGTCAGCCGTCACCTCAGCCGCCCCTGCCTCAGTGTCGGACCATGTCGTGTAATGATGAGTGGCTGGTTCCGGACCCAGCCTTGTGAGGTCTACCTTGGGCATTCAGTCGCCCAAATCTTCCATCCTGGGACCCAACTCTAGATTGGGCGTGTGGTGCCTTGGCCACTGAAGCCTTGGCCACTGATCTGATGGAGAGTGTTAATCTCCAAAAGAACAAGTTAACCTTGAATTTAGATCACCTCTATATCAAGATCAACTTTAGACTCCACCTAATTTAGAGAATCTTCACCAAATTATCAGAAAATTGATTATTCTGAAAATTTCAGTTTCTTCAGAAAAGTCTGCTACAGATTAGTCACTCATTGACTAATCAATCCTGTAAAGTTTTTGATAAAACTTTGCACAACACTTCGCCTTAAGGTTGCGCAACTTTGCCAAGTTAAATCTCTCAAAAAGATTAAGTACACACTGAGAAATGTGTGAAACACTTTACCTATGTCTGAAAGTGCTTCTCTGCAATGGCGACTTTGACACCTGCAACTTCTTAGCACTGGTTCTCCCAAAGTAAAACCCGTTTGACCAAGATCTTTTAGCCATAGATGGCTTATCTTCCAACTTAGATTTTGAGCCCTCACTTGTGTAAAACTTTACACTGTGGACTGAGCAATGATCATTTCATTGAAGATGAAATGTGCGCCAGATTTCTCGACTGTTAGAACATTCTTACATATGAATGTTCCTAAACAAAATTCTCACAGCCTGATTACAATTAACTTCTCAAATTCTAGCCATAGATAGATTAGCTATGGACTTAGATACGTGCAAAAGGATTTCTCAAAAGATTGAACACAGAAGGAGCAAACAGCAAAATATCGGGCGCAAAAATTCTCGATTTCTCAGAAAACTTACATCTAAGTGAGAATGGACAATTCACTCACTTTTCATGTGTCTAATGACACTAATTTCTCTCTCCCTATTCTCAAATCTTCTTCTGCTCTACTTGCCCGACATTTTCAAACATATTTATAGATGAAAATATACAAGTGTATGACTTAAACAAGAGTATAAGTCAGCTAATGTACATATGTGTACATATCTTTGAGTTTTCTGAAAATGTCCTTCCTTCAACCATCTGACTTTGTTTCCTTCTTGACTCCTTGACTTCATTTCTCCATAATCCTTCAATTGATGATTGTCATGCACCAACAGCTCCCCCTCAATCATTAATTGAGGTTCTTTTCTATCTTCTTTACTCCAGCCATATCCTTGAATCTTTGTAGTTTTGGTCCATTTAGACTTTTAGTCATCATATCTGCAACTTGATCTTTTGTGGGAGTGTGTATGACTTCAATCTCTTTCTCAATGACCTTCTCTCTCAGAAAATGATACTGTATTTCAATATGCTTAGTTCTAGCATGAAATACAGGATTAGCTGCCAAGTATAATGAACTCATATTGTCTCCACAAATAATAGGAGTACTCTGAATCACATCAAAAACTTTCAAAAGTGTCTTTAACCATATTACCTCTTTTGCAGCTTCCACCATACCTTTATATTCTGCCTCTGTGGATGACAAAGCAACTGTATGTTGCTTCTTGGAACACCATGAAATCAATTTGTCTCCTACATAGCACAAGTATCCATGTGTTGATCTTCTATCATCCACATTACCTGCCCAATCTGCATCACTATATATCTTGATTCTTGTATCTGAAGTAAACCCATAGTACAACCCTTCTTTGAGTGTACCCTTGATGTACCTAAGTACTCTTTGTCCTGCAATCCAATGTTCCTTTCTAGGACAATGCATGAATTGTGAAAGCACACCAACTGCATATGACAAGTCAGGCCTTGTCAATGTAGCATAAATCAAGCTACCAACCAAACTTTGATAGAGTTTCATATCTCTGAACTCTTCTCCTCCAAACCTAGACAATTTATGGTTCACTTCCAAAGGTGTAGGTGCAACCCTGCAATCTTCCATTTTAAATTTGGTTAGCAAATTTTTAAGATACCTTTCTTGGGTCACATATACTCCATGTTGAGTATAAGAGATCTCCATTCCCAAGAAGAATGATAAGTTCCCCAAATCACTGATTTTGAACTCTTTCTCCATCTGCTTTTTGATCATTTGTATCCCCTTATCATCTGTTCCTGTAAGTATTATATCATCAACATAAATACACACATAAATAAACCCATCTTCACTTGCTTTGACTAGCAAGCTACTATCTGCCTTTGATGCTTGAAATCCAAGATCATTCAAGAATTTTACAAGCCTATAATTCCAAGCCCTGGGGCTTGCTTCAACCCATACAAAGCTCTCTTGAGCTTACACACATAATTTGGACTCACTTGATCTTTGAACCCATCTGGTTGCTCCATGTAGACTTCATCTGAAATGTAACCATTCAAGAAAGCATTTTTAACATCTAATTGAGACAACTTCCAACCTTTACAAGCAGCAATTGCTATGAGTGTCCTGATGGTTGTCATCTTTGCCACAGGACTATAGGTCTCATCATAGTCCACTCCATATGTCTGTGCATACCCTTTCACAACAAGTCTAGCTTTGTACCTAGACACACTTCCATCTGCAAATCTCTTAGTCTTGTAAACCCACTTACAACCAATGATTTTCTGACTATTAGGTTTAGGAACCAAATCCCATGTTTGATTCTCTATCAATGCATCATACTCCTCTTGCATAGCATCTTCCCAATTCTTCTTCTCTTTGGCCTCTTCATATGTAGAAGGGTCTTCATCTGCTTTTACCAAATAAGCATAATCTTTAGTAGTCAAGAATGAAGTGTCATAGCTATACCTTGTAGGTTGCCATTTGTGTCTAGATGATCTCCTAACTTCTGCACTTCTTGAGGTCTCTGGTTCATCACATTCTGGATCAAACCTTGGCCTCTCTTCAACTTCAATCTGCACTTCATTACTCTCACTTTCATCAAGTAATTGAATCTTTGCTTTACCTTTCCTTTGTTCCACTACTTCTTCATCATCTGCATGTACATTATATTTACCTGCATACCAAGTACCTTGCTCATCAAATGTAACATCCTTGGATACAATAAATTGCTTTGTGGATGGACTCCACAACCTGTATCCCATTTGCTTATCATCATAACCAATGAATACATACTTCTCTGCCTTAGGCTCCAACTTATGCCTCAATTGAGATGGCACATATGCATATGCCAAGCAACCAAATATTCTGCAATGATCTAAGGTAGGTTTCTTACCCCACCAAGCTTCATATGGTGTCATACCCTGCAAAGCTTTACAAGGCAATCTATTAACCAAATATGTAGCTGTATTAACAGCCTCAGCCCACAAATAATTTGGGCAATTCTTCTCTTTCATCATGGACCTTGCAAATTCAACAAGAGTCCTATTTCTTCTTTCTGCTACCCCATTTTGTTGAGGAGAGTACCTGCAAGTAACTTCTCTCTTTATACCTGCATTCCACAAATAATCATTGAACTCATTTGAAAAATACTCTCCCCCTCCATCTGACCTTAGTCTCTTCAATTTTTGACCTGTAATCCTTTCTGCATATGCATGATAGTGTTTAAATGTATTAAACACTTCTGACTTTTCCTTAATCACATAAATTGTGATCCACCTGGTAGCATCATCAACATATATGACATAATATCTTGAACCATTTATACTAAAGTCCTTTGAAGGACCCCACACATCTGTATGCACCAATTCAAGCCTTTCTGAATACATAAATCCATGCTTGGAATAGGATTGCTTATGAGCCTTACCTAATTGACATGCCTCACATCTGTATGTCATGTGTTGACCTGCAATGTTAGGCATTCCAAGCACTAAATCATTGTTAATCATTTCTTTGATACCTCTTTCATTAAAGTGTCCAAGTCTTTTGTGCCAAAGATCCAATTCTGATACCTTCTGCTCTCCATATGTGAACATAGCATGTCCAACATTTCCTTGTACCTTCAATGTGAAAAGCCTACCTTCTTTCTTTCCTGCAATAACTTGTTTATACCCTTGACTAGGGTCTTCCACATAAACTCCATCATTTGTGAACCTTACCTCATATCCTTTTTCCACAATTTGACCTACACTTATCAAATTCTTTGGAATTGTGGGTACATAAAGTACCTTACTCAGAAGAGTGCTCCCATCCTTAGCTTTGACTGAACCAATTGACTTTACCTTATGCTTTGTATTATCACCTGTCTGTACTGTATGATTAATTGCATTATGATCTAGGTCAGTCATCAAAGCAATATTTCCACTCAAATGATTACTACATCCTGAATCAATATAAAACACTCTCATGTCCTCATGTGAAGTTTCACATGTATTCATAATGAGAGTTGAGTCCTCCTTTTGATCTGATGCATAGTTGTAGTAGGTGTTATTATAGGATTGACTTTGGAAGTTTCTTCCACCACCTCTTCCAAAAGAATTCCTACCACCTCTACCTCTAAAATTTCCTCTCTGA
>CM035408.1:89573404-89578404 GCA_020310875.1 Ceratopteris richardii | reverse complement strand
TCTATTACCACATATTAGAGGATGCAAGACATCTCAAGAGACTTGGGATGCCCTGGAGATTTTCTTTTCTGCTAGTACCAAAGAAAGAAAGAATCATCTTTGGAACGAGTTCAACCAAATGAAGAAGACACCTAAACAAACCATCACAGAGTTTGTTACCAAGGTCAAAGAGGTTGCGGATCAGTTAGCATCCATTGGAGAGCTGATTGAAGAAGAGGTCATCATGAGGCAAATTCTCAACGGCATTCGAAGTGATAAGCAATGGCAATCCTTCACGACGGCCTATGATCTCATCATGGATGTGCAGACTCCAGACTTCAACATCTTTCTTGGACAACTCTTCAATCAAGAAGCCAACAATAGCATAAAGGAAGGTAACTCTTATCATGGTAATTCAACGAGTGCTCTATATGCAGATAAGAAGGATAAGAAGCAGAAAGGCAAGAAGAAGGAAGAAGACGAAGAAGAGACTTCCCAAGCCAACTTCGCAAGCAAGAGCAAGTGGAAAGGGAAGAAGAAAGGACCAAAGCAAGACAAAGCCAAAGGTCAGAATGTTCAACCTTGTGCCATATGCGATAAGACCAACCACACCACTCAGAACTGCTGGTTCAATGGGAAGACCCAGAAAGGAAGTGGAAGAGGTGGATATGGCGGAAATAGAGGCAGAGGTGGACACAACTTCAACAACAACAATAGAAGCTATAATAGAAGGGACTACAACAATTATTCAGAAGATCAACCACGTGAAGACTCATTACTTCTTATGAACCTAAGCCACAAAGAAGGTAAAGAAGATGATCATTTGTTCTACATAGATTCAGGATGTTCAAATCATGTTGCAGGCAACATTGCTCTTCTATCTGACTTGGAAAGTCCAAAGCATAGACATGAAGTGCAAACAGGGGATGACACGAAGCACAATGTGGAGAAGATTGGTAATGTCAAAGCTTCCAATGGCAGGACAAACATTCTCAGTAAGGTTCTCTATGTACCCACTATCACTAAAAACCTAATAAGTGTAGGCCAAATAGTTGAAAAAGGCTTGCAAGTTAGGTTCACCCAACATGGAGCTTTTGTGGAAGATCCATGTCAAGGCTTCAAGAAGATAGCCCGAGGTGAGAAGCATGGTAGGCTCTTTACTTTTGAAGTAGGAGATACCAAGAACATAGCTCTATTCAACTTTGGGTCTCAAACCCTAAGTGAGCTTGAAGTGTGGCATAAGAGACTTGCTCATGTGAATGAAAGAACCTTGAAGGATATATGCAGGGATCAAAGTGTTCTAGGACTGCCGAACATATCAAAGCAACACATGATCAACAGGTGTGATGCATGTCAGATTGGGAAGGCACAAAGACAACCATTCAACCACAAAGGCTACATCCACAACAACTTATTGGACTTAGTACATACAGATGTATGGGGACCAAGTCAAGAACCTTCATTGGCAGGATCAAGGTATTATGTCTCATTTATTGACGACCATAGTAGATGGACTGTTCTATACTTTATCAAGAGTAAGAATGAAGTGTTTGATTGCTTCAAGAAGTATCTTGCGCATGTGGAGAATCATATAGGTAGATCACTTAAGAAGCTCAGATCTGATGGAGGGGGAGAATACTTCTCCACAGATTTTGATGAGTTCTTGCAGGATAAAGGTATCAAAAGGGAAGTGACTACCAGGTACTCTCCTCAACTAAATGGAATTGCAGAGAGGAGAAACAAGACATTGGTTGGATCAGCCCGAACAATGCTTGAAGAGAAGAAGTTGCCAAATTATCTATGGGCAGAAGCTATTTCAACTGCAGTGTACCTTGTCAATCGACTACCATCCAAATCACTTCAAGGTATGACTCCTTATGAAGCATGGCATGGAAGAAAACTAGTCTTGGACATTGCAAGGTTTTTGGTTGTTTAGCTTATGTTCATGTACCATCACAAATAAGAGGTAAGCTAGATGAAAGGGCAACAAAGGCAGTGTTTATTGGATATGATTCAACTCAGATGGGTTACAGGTTCTTCAATCCTTCAACCAAGCAATTCACTACAAGTAGAGATGTTGTGTTTGAAGAACACAGGTCTTGGTATGATGAAGACAAACAAAAGGTAACACTACCATATGATCTTGATTATGACTCTCATCAATTAGGAAGCAAGCATTATACACAGGTCCAGGATCCAAGAAGTGATACAGATGATGACCAAGATGAAAGAGAAAGGGATTACAAGCTATGGAAGTCAAGAGGCAAAGCAAAGATGCAAGAGGTTGGAGAATGCTCCAAACAAGCACCTAGAAGATCAGCAAGAGAGAAGAAACAACCAGAAAGGTATGGATATGATTCCACATTTGTTACAAAGCATTCAATCTACTTGGCAAAAGACTCTATTCAGAGGAACCCTCAACCTATGAAGAGGCAAAGGGAAACCCTAATTGGGAAAAGGCCATGAACGAAGAGATAGATGCATTGAAGGAAATGGACACTTGGGATTTGGTTCCAATGTCACCGAATCAAAAGGTAATTGGTTGCCGATGGGTATATAAAGTTAACAGAAATTCAGATGGATCAGTTTGCAGGTACAAGGCAAGATTAGTTGCCAAAGGATGCTCACAAACTCATGGTATAGACTATGAGGAAACATTCTCACCAGTTGCAAAGATGACTACAATCAGGACATTGATAAGTGTAGCTGCTGCAAGGAATTGGAGACTCCTCCAACTTGATGTGAAAAATGCATTCTTAAATGGTTTGGATAAGTGAAGAGGTATACATGTCACAACCACCAGGTTTTGAAAACCCTAATCATCCATCTTATGTTTGCAGACTTAAGAAAGCATTGTATGGATTGAAACAAGCTCCAAGAGCTTGGAATTACAGGTTGGTTACATATCTTCAAGACCAAGGGTTCAAAGCTAGCAGCTCCGATCCTTCTCTATTCATCAAAGGGATCACAATGAGGTTATCTATCTATGTGTATATGTAGATGATATTATTGTGATAGGTGATGATCTAAATGGCATTCAAAGGATCAAGAGACACATGCAAGAGGAGTTCAAAATCAGTGACCTAGGTGAGCTCACATATTTCCTAGGTATGCATGTGATATATACAGATGAAGGAATGTATTTGACTCAAAGAAGATACATTCAGGATCTTCTTCTCAAGTTCAAAATGGAGAACACTAAACCTGCAGGTACACCTTTGGAGATGAATCATAAACTTAGTGTTTATGAAGGTGAGAAAATTGAAGACATTAAAGAGTATCAAAGCTTGGTAGGTAGCTTGATATATGCTACTCACACAAGGGCAGACATCTCATATAGTGTGGGAGTGCTTAGTCAGTTCATGCACTCACCGAGAAAGACCACACATGGATGCGGCTAAGAGAGTACTTAAGTATCTCAAAGGTACAATCAACGAAGGTATATTCTATCCTTACTCTTCCGATTTGGATATCAAAATCTACTCAGATGCAGATTGGACAGGAGCTAAGGATGATAGAAAAAGTACATCTGGTTACTTAGCATTTGCAGGTTCGAAGCTAGTGTCATGGAGTTCCAAGAAGAAACCAAGAGTTGCTTTATCCTCAACTGAAGCAGAGTACAGAGGCTTGACCATAGCAACTCAAGAGGCAATATGGTTAAAAGCATTGTATACAGATTTGGGACTTGTGAGTTCCAAACCTCACATATTTGGAGATAATGTAAGTTCCATGCATCTAGCGGCAAATCCTATTTTCCATGCGAGAACCAAGCACATAGAAGTCCATTATCACTTCATCAGGGAGAAGCTCATGGCAAAGGAGATCGACATTTCTTTTGTTCCGACTGAAAAGCAAGTAGCAGATATGATGACAAAGGCACTTGATGGAATAAAGCTTTGTAGATTCAAAGCTATGGCAGGTATTCAACCTATCAGAGAATGAAGACTCAAGCATACTTTAGCTTGAGGGGGGAGCTGTTGGAACATCAAGCTTACACTATGCTTGAGGTGGATTTGATCTACATCAAAGCTATCGCGTCGAAAGAATATCTGTTGGAGAGTTCTTTTCATATGCTCATTTATTGTATTTTTTGAGAATATTTTGATGGCTCATTTACCGTTGTAAAAGCCTTGAGTTGCAACACATGTAAAGGTACAAATATAGGGCCAAAATCCCACGAAATTTTGGTGGGTTGAAGTTGCATTCAATCAAGCAATCAATCACCTAAAGTAGATCAATCAAAATCTTCACTTTTCCTAGATTGTAGGGAAGTGAATTGATTCCCTCCAACAACCATTCCCACCTTCATTTGAATTCAAATTCAAGTTGTAAAAGTTGTGGAACACTCTAGAGGCTATATAAGGAGTTGAAATCACTTGTACATTACATGGAAGCAATATACATACACTTGTGACCATCATTGTCTTGCTCCTTCAATTTCTGCATCATCTTCTTCGCCAACAGTAATCTTGCAGAGGCTGCTGCTCTCTCCTCAGAGCTCCAAATTGAGTGAAAGAGGACTCATTGGAAAGGTATCAGTGTCTGGTTTATGCTTGTAAATTTTCAAAGCATTTGGTTCAGCAGATTTGGAGAAATCTTAGTTTTTCTGCCTCGGGTCAATCTCTGCGTATTCCTGAAAAATAGGAAGTACCACCGGTGAATGTCACATTCATTCCTATAGCATATTTTGCTTATTCTTTATACTTTTGTGCATTCCATACACTCAACCCTATGTTTATCACTCCCATAAAAGGATTTTTTCTAATTGTAATCACGCTGGTCGCTATGGGCATTTGAAGTTCATTGTCTCTTCGAAAGACAGTAAGTTTTTTGAGCTAGTCGACCCGCGAACCTATCTGTTTTGTATCGACTCATTCTCCTTGATGCTCCAAGGTACATAGTGTGTTTCTTTGCACTTATAGCATGCCTATAAGGTCTATTTGAGTCTCCAAAAGCTCAGGGCTGGTCTTGTGCCAGTTGGCTTGACCAAACTTCATCGCTTCAAAACGCACTTTTCTACC
>CM035408.1:89512057-89563404 GCA_020310875.1 Ceratopteris richardii | reverse complement strand
GTCAGTTCAACAAAATCTATCACCATCTTTCATATCTGTGGGTGTTTGAATGGCTCATAAACATTAGTAGAACCACTCATTCTAAAGCCATATGGGATGTCTTCTATTAAAAGGGAATAATCTTTCCCTCAAGATTTTCTTGAATATTCTTTCCTTGAATATTCTAGCTTTTTTTAGAATTTTCTAGCTCCTAAGCTCCCAAATGTGATCAAATTCTTTCGTATTATTCTAACTCATCTTCCTCCATCTGATTATATTGTTGTATGCTCTACCATACTAGTATCCCGAAAGTTAGCCCAAATGATCTGTTGTATAATCTACAATGGGAAAAGATCCTTTTGTTCACCTTTCCATTGACACTAACACTTACCGCACATAGAAACACTCATCCATCTATACTTATTTGAAAGCATTTGTTGCTACACAATGAATCTATACAAGTAGGAAAAGGTGAGACTATACAAGCGTTCCAACTTCTAAGGGTTCTACAAGCCATATCTCCTTTCTTGGTGTTGAGCTTTCAAGCTGCAAGATAATGAAAAAGTGAAGGATGTTTATGTATCTTACCTGGTTTACGGTGATGGTGGCCTGGATGGATGTATTCGTTCAGAAATCTGCGTCCGAAAAAGAAAAGAAAGTGCCCACAACCCAAAGATAGGAACGAAGCCTAGAAGGTAAAATTGCCACAAATTCTGTCAGCTTGATGGGGAAGTGGTCATTGGTGCTCTTGTTAGTGACAAGAAAAAGAAGAACATACCTGCATGAACAATGCAGGATGCAACAAACCACATGACCAATCGAGGGTACAACTAACCTCCACAAATAAGGCACAAATTAGGATAGAACTAACCTCCACATGGCACAAACAATGCATGATGCTTTGGCTTTGCATGTTGACAATGTAGAAAGGACAAGTCTGCACGGACATTGAAGGAGGCTTTGACCTTGTTGTCTTCTACTATTGCAACAAACTACTATGGTATTTTGATGTTTCCACTCTTAATAATAGGAGTATGACCAAAAAAACGGATGGCAATGTGGTTGTGTTGCTGCATTCTCTAGTTTTGTACTCATCTTGAATGCATCAGAAGGGTGTTCATGGGCATCAAACCATAGCAAAGAAGCTTTGTGGCCATTCCTTTGCCTCTTTGAGACTCTGTTGAACATCATGTTTAGAGTACCATGTATGAGATAAGTCATACAACATATCACTCTCGCTTTTGTGCTTCCTTTTGACCTTATCCTCAACCATCATACACATCACACCACATCATGCACAATACACACACATATATCTTGGTTTCCTAAAGAGCTTTAGAGACAACATCCACTTATATCAACCACGTTACATGGCTTGAATGGAGCTTCACATTTCCCCTTGATCTCTCTCTCTCTCTCTCTATCTCTCTCTCTCTCTCTCTCTCTCTCTCTCTCTCTCTCTCTCTCTCTCTCTCTCTCTCTCTCTCTCTCTCTCTCTCTCTCTCTCTCTCTCTCTCTCTCACACACACACACACACACACACATCACATACATGGGTATCTGATCCATAGGTCTACAAAGAAGTCTTTTAGATTTGGTTCTGATCCATAGGTCTACAAAGAAGTCTTTTAGATTTGGTTTTCGTGCACCCACATATTACCTACTTGAAAATATTGAGTATAGTCATCACATCCATGCTTGATTGCATGAAGAATAGACTCTCAATTGGACACAATAGAATGCGAAGGAAAATATTTCCTTCCTTGGGGATACTCACTAGAATGAGCATATCCCACAGAGAACATACTCTCCATTGGACAAAACAAGATGAGAACCCCACATTTAAATGAGATGCTTGGTAAAGCAAACATTCTCTAGTTCACCTTGAAGGAGGCAGAATAGTAGAAAGTGAAGGCATGACAGGTTGTATGTATTGAAGTATCTTATGAAGATTATTTTATTTTAATGGGAAGTTCCATCAGTGAGATAAACTCTTCTAGATTAGCTTGAATTAATTTGAAAGTACAACAACAGTCGGACATATCACCAATGAGACCCACTTGAATCCCACAAAGCAAGGGTTGGATGCGTAGGAACTACTAAGATACAAAGCCGAATGTCTATTAAGATGGATATTAAACGATAATAACCCAATGATCCCTTGAAGATCTTGACATCCCACCACCTAAATGGTGAGGGGTGTTCAATTGGAGCCCACAAGGGATGAACTCTCACCTCCAGTCTTGAAAGGGGAAGGGCCCAACCAACTTAGCTAAAGTGCTTGAACTCATTATCAGGGAGTTTCATCTTTTATAACTACGCATTCACATTATTTCTTTCAAACAAATAGACTTCCTTGTTAGTTTTTCTAGTCTATTTTTCTTCATTGTTGAATAGTGGAACTCTAAGAAGTAGCACAAAATAAAATATGAAGGGAAGTAGAAAATGGCATAGACCGCAAAGATGAGAAAGGAGATGCAAAAAAGTAAAGATAATAAGAAGTGAAAGTCTTTGTACAAAAGAAAAAATGATTGTATAATCATAGAAAAGAAATGCCAATCTCTGTGGATACTACTTTCTCAAGGACATAATGATAATGAACTTCGATATGCTTGGTACATGCATGGAAAAATGGATTAGCTGGCAAAATGTGTACTACTTATATTATCACCATAAATTTTTGGAGCTATATAAAGAAGATGGAAATCTTCAAGTAACATTTTGAACCACATTACTTCACATGTTAATACTACAATAGCAAAATACTTTCTTAATTATGTAGATGAAAGCACCACCATTAGTTGCTTCTTCCAACTCCAAGATATATAGTGATTTCCAATCATCAATATATAGCCACTCGTGCTGCATCGATCATCTTTATTTTTTTCCCAATTTGTATGACTAAGGGATTTAATATCTAGATTAGTATCATGTGAGTAAAATAAACCATCATTCAAAGTGGCTTTCAAATAGAACTAAACGTTGTATCTCTACAACACTTGTAGGAAATGTTCATCCACCCCTATAAGGGAGTACAAAAAAAGAATCATAATCTACAAAGAAAATGAATTTGATTTCATAGTACTCCCTAGAATGTGAAAAAAAGGCCAAAGTCAGGTCAAATGCAAATCTTTATCAATCTTTTGTATACTATGTATTATTGATCTTTCATTGTTCGTAGAATTAAAAACATATCTAAAATAGTGAGGAGAAGGTATTGTGTAACTAATTGCTCTCACGCTTTTTTCTCAATTTGAGGCTATGGGGAACTCTTAAAAGCAACAAATAGAAAATTACGTTTAGGAGCACACCACATAGTAATATATCTATGTATGTATGTATGTACCTGTGTATGTGTCTGTGTATGTGTATGTATGTGTGTATCTATGTATGTATGCATGTATGTGTGCGTGTATGTACATATGTACGTATGTATGTATGTATGAGTGTATGTGTGTGTGTTTGTAAGTAAAAATTTTTCCTTATCCAAGTACTCTTATCTTATACAAAAATATGTGAATTTATATACATATAAATAAATAAATTATATATATATATATATATATATATATATATATATATATATATATATATATGCGTGTGTATGTATATATGTGTGTGTTTGTATGTATGAATGCATGTATGTGTATGTGTGTGTTCTATGTAAAAATAAAATTTCTAAGAAGTAATGTGATTTACCCACGTATTCTTTTTTTTTTGCAAAAATTAGAAGAATATTTGTTTCTTGTATGTGACCTCATCATAACACGACAAACAATATATAGAAATACTTAGAAACTCACTATTATATTTCCTTATGTAAAATGCGTGGTCACAATCATACATAAGAAAATTCATAGAGGGTAAGGATTTTCATAGACTTGCACGCCATAAACGAGTAGATTTCGATAATGTTGATGAAAAATTTTTTATTGTTTTTATCACCATCTGGTTTTTCAAACTATACAATGGTAGATTTATTCAGACGAGATATGGAAAGCTAGTAAATGGAATCTCAAAGAAGTGTGTTGATATTGATGATGATGATTGGGATGAGTTGGATGAAATGGCCAAGTCTATCATTTGATTGCACCTGGTAGATACTATTTACTTTAGAGTATTGGACTATGAAAGTGCAGAGGAGCTTTGGAAGAAGTTATGAAATACATATGAAAAAGAAATGGCATCAAATATCTGATAAGAAAGCTATATGAACTTTGCATAGACACAAATAAAGTTGTTGCTCATTAAAATGAATTTGATGCTATATTTTCTTAGTTATATGCTCAGAAAATGGAGAACGATAATTAAATTAAGGAATTCATGTTGTTATGCACCTTTCCATCATTGTGGGATACATTTTGCATAAATATTAGCAATAGTGCACCTTGTGGTAAATAGGTCTATGATGACATATGTGGAGCACTCTTGAGTGAGGAGACTCATAGAAAATCTATGGTTGAAAATGAGTGTGGAGATGCATATAATGATTGCGATTCTTACCAAGGAGAGAATCAACAATGTGGTATGATAAAGGAGAAGGAAAAGAATGGTCAATAAAATAAGAATATAAGTAAATCAAGGAAAAGAGATATCGAATGGAATTATTTTTGTACAAAATGACAATGAAGAAAGATTGCTGTGTGTTAAAGAATGCAAAAGGTTAAGGGAAAAATGTTGATTGGCATATTAAATAACTACTTGCACCATCTACTTTGACTGTGAAGATTGCAAAAATCAATTCTATTTCTGATGATAGTGATGCGTTGACACTTGACAACACTATGCCTACTCAGGGTTTTATGGCTGATTCTCTTTCCCAAATGTGGCTGCTAGATTCTGGTGCATCTTTCCATGTGACGTCACATAGAGAATGATTCTCTACTTATGCAACAAAGTCTCTTGGTAGTGTGCAACTTGATGACTTTAACCAGTGTGATGTTGTTTGGATTGAAGATGTAGCTCTGCAGTTCATTGATGGTTGATAATTTACAATGCATAATGTATGCCATGTACCTCAGTTATGACATAGTTTGATGTTAGTTGGTCAACTTGATGACCTTGGTTACAACATGGTTTTCTATGCTTACTCCTTTCACATATTGAAGGGTAATGTGGTTATTGCAAAAGGAAGCAAAGTTTACTCACTTTATCATTTATGTTTATGATTGAAACAACACTTATTAGCTATAACTAAACAACCTATGGCTTGTATTTAACATGTCCATTTGGGATGCATATGTCATAGTAGAATGTAAAATCTTTCTTCTTCTAGATAATTGTTTGTGTTATCTTTCTTTGATTTTTCATTTTATGAGCATTTTGAATATGGAAAGCAAACTAGGAATGTGCATAAAGCACACATTAACTCTTCAATTCAGTCTTTAGATCTCATTCATACAGATGTGTGTGTTCCTATGCCCACAAGGTCATTAGGTGGTTCTTTTTACTTAGTCACTTTCTTACATGATGCTACTAGAAAAATCAGGGTATATCCTATCATATTGAAGGATGAGGTATTCCCCACTTTCAAATAATGGCTTGCTTCAATTGAGATTGAAAAAGGATCTAAGCTTAAGTCTTTACGTTGAGATAATGGGGGTGAGTATACCTCACATGAATTCAACCCTTTTTGTCATTCTAGAGAAATTCATAGTATGTTTACAGCTCCTAATAACGCAATACAAAATGGTATAGTTGAAATGATGAATATATTCAGGATAGAGTGGTTTCTATGCTTCATCATGCAAACCTTTCACAAGGCTTTTGGGCAGAAGCAGTTTTGACTATAGTTCATGTGATTAAGCTCTCACATAGTACTGCCAAAAATTTGAAAGTGGCACAAGTTTTATGGACAATGAAGCCACCATATTATGATCATCTTCAAGTTTTAGGGTGTGAAGCATATGTTCATATACCCAAGAATCTTAGACAAAAGCCAGACCATAAGTGAAAGGAATGCATTTTTTTGGGATATGGACGAGAAGGACAATTTTGATATCACTTATGGGATCTTGAAACACGGTCAATAATGAGAAGTAGTGATGTCATTTTCAATGACTCTAAGATGCACAAACATCCCATTAAGGAGGTTCAATTGAGAAGAGTGGTGTTTGAGGATACTAGTCCTCCAATTCACGTGCATTAAAATGTTGCACATAGGGATGGTAAAGAAAATGTCCAATCAGGCCAGTGTACAAATGTTTGTGTCTAGCAATCATTGAGACATTCTACACGTTTCTGACATCCACCTAACATATGTTCGAGGTTTGGATTCTATTATGCTAACAGATGCTGGTGAGCCTTCTTACTACAAAGAGCTATGCAGATAGAATATCATGCCAGTGGGAGCGTGCCATGAGGAAAGATTCGGATTCTATTCACAAGAATGGTACTTCGGATTTAGTACCTTTTCTAAAGGGTAGGAAAGCTTTACCATATAAATGGGTATATAAGTTGAAATTCACATGAGATAGTGATTCTCCAAAGTATAAAGCACCACTTGTTGCAAAGGTTTTTAAGCAACAACATGGCATTGATTTTCAAGAGATGAACTCTCCAATAGTCCAAATGACTACCCTGCACATGTTTCTAGGATTCGTTTCAATGGATGACTTAGAGCTAGTCCAGATGGATATGAAAACTACTTTCTTGCATGGGGATTGGAGAAATGAGATCTATATGGAACAACGAAAGGGTTATGTTGTTCTTGGCAAAGAAATTTTAGTTTGTAAGCTCAACAAGCTTACATGAAATTAAATAGTCTCCTAGACAATGGTGTCAAAAGTTTGATGCTTTTATGAAGTCTAAAGGCTATTCTTGGAGCAATTAGGATCATTGTCTCTATACAAAGAGATGCTCAGATGGCAGCTTGATGTGCTTGATACTTTATGTTGATAATATGTTGATTGTCTTGAAGTCTGCTTATGACTTATGAATTATAAAAAAGAAGTTGATTCACACATTTGATATGAAGGATTTGGGGGATTTCAAACATATTCTTGGAATGCACATTACTCATGATAGGAGTAAAGATGCAAATACTTGTCTCAAAGTGAGTACATCTCGAAAGTACTTCATAAGTTCAATATGCAGAGTGGAAATTCATTAAGTACACCATTATCCACATATATGAAAATGAGCAAGGATGATTGTCCATAATCAGATGAGGAAAATAAATTAATGACCAAAGTTCCTTATTAGTCTGTTGTTGGTAGTCTCGTGTATGCTATGATAGCTAGGAGACTAGACATTGCATTTGCAATGGAACTTGTGAGAAGATATACATCTAACCTTGGAAAGAAGCCTTGAGAAGCAGTCAAGATGATTTTGAGATATTTGAGTAGCACTAAGGACGTGTATATGTTTCGGTAGAGGGAAAACGTCCATTATTGGTTACATAGATTTTGATTATGCTACTTATGCAGACAATCATAACTCTACATAAGGGTACATTTTTCATTTTTGTAGAGGTGCTATCTCTTGGAGATCTTGTCTTCAAGAATGTACAACTATTTCCACCACAAAAGCAGAGTATGTTTTCGAAAGTGAGGCATGTAAAGAAGCATTGTTGCTTTCTCGTCTTGCTTCTGATATGGGCCTATCTCAACATGTCTATGATTTGCTGAATGATATTCAGAGTGCCATTGCATTGGATAAGAATCCGGTCTATTATGCAAAGTCCAAGCACATTGAGGTGTGGTATCACTTCACTAGAGAATGCTTATCCACTCAGCGCATTATTATTGAGAGTGTTCATACTCAAGATAATGCTCTAGATGCTTTGACTAAATCTCTACCAAATGATAGCTTTGGACACTATGTCACTTGATGGGGGTTTTGTGCTTCATCATCTTACACAGTTACTTGTATATTGATCAGTAACATGCCCATCAATTGGGGTTATAGTTTTTATAGTTACACTTTGGTATTCTTTATAATTCTTTATTTTTTCTCTTATATTTACTTTGCCCATATTGGACATTATTGTGAGATTGTTATTGTTATTTTCCATGTGAAAGGCCATATGGCCACTAAACATTTTTGTATATATTCTTTAATAAAACATATAGTGGCCTAGTGAGCCACACACTCTAAGGTGTATCGCACTTGTATGAACTAAGAAATCTGTGTTCATGATCTGTGTACTGTGTGTTTTTCCTATGTGTTTTGCACACACTATGCAAAGTGGTATGTGTGACATGAGATTTTGGGTTTCTACAAAAAGGGCATCGTTGCTGAGCTCTTGACAAGAAGAGTCCATGATCATGCATCACCATAGAAATTCTTCATGTAGTACACATATAATATTTTTTAGATGATGGATAAATTACTACATTGTGTATCTCATCAAGCGTTTTGCAAAAAAAAAATCATTACTTTCTTGTGTAATAAAATGACACTTTTCATTGTGCATAAGTATACAAAAATCTACAATGGCCATTCTACCCTTTCAAGTTTCTTACATTTTAGAAGCTCTTTGGTCTCCATCGTTTAGGCATCACTGTATTTATCTCCTCATAGATAACAAGCTGAAACCCAAATGGGTCCCACATGAGGGAGACGATAGATTTGTCTGCCTCATTTGTAATGCTCTCTAGCTTATCGAACTTGTCCCTTGCAGTGTGGGATTTGGGGGGTCCCATGGACACTAGTCCCATTCACTTGTAACTTTTCTTCTTTATTTTAATTACAGTTCGGGAGAATAGGCCAAGGCCGAACTTCCTTTTGAAAAAATAAAAGAAGCACGAAAGCGAGAGTGATACATTGTATGACTTATCAGCACAGTCTCAAAGAGGCAGAGGAATAGCCACAACCTTCTTTGCTCTGGTTCGATGCCCATGGACACCCTTCTGATGCGTTCAAGAGAGACTGAAAGCAAATAATCTAAAAACAATTGGCATAAATTTTTTAATGTGAAACACAATAAGACTCAATATACCTTTGTGTGGGGCTCTCTTTCTCTTGAACTTCTCCTAAGTTCATGTTCATGTTTTAACAAATCTGATATAGAACTTTCACCAATTACTACTTCATCACTTAACTCAACAAGCTTTGCTTTACCTTTTGTTTTCTTTTTTGATGTAGGTGATAATCTTTCTTCATCATGATCATTATTATCTTTTGAGCTTACTCCTATAGTATCATGTAAACCATCCTCAATTTCTTCTTACATTTCTTCTTGAACATGAGAAACTCATCAAAGCATACATCTCGACTAATAATCATTTTGTTACTTATCAGATTATAACACTTGTATACTTTTTGATTATCTAAATAACCCATGAAGATACATCTCTCTCCTTTTGGCTCTGATTTATCTCTCAATTCATATGGAACCATAGCAAAACAAACACAAGAAAACACATGCAAGTGATCAATAACATGTTTTCTATTGTAATACCAAACCTCAAAAAGAGTTACATTATGTGTTGTAGATGTTGGTATATGATTCATCAAATATACTAATGTATTTAGCGCTTCAACCCAAAACTACAAGGAAATTTACCTTTCATTTAGCATTGCTCTAGGTATTTCTACAATATTCCTATTCCTTCTTTCATCCACTCCATTTGCTGAGGACTATATCCACTCCATAAAAATACTAGAGTCGTTGAATACATATAATATAGAAGAAAAGATTATTGAGATTCTGTCATATGCAAGGTGGCCCCAGAAAGGATGGTAAATGGTATCACAAATTCTAATATCATAATCTGCAGTCATTCGGTATCATAACATAGGTTTCTCATCCTGTCCCACATGAAAAAGAAATGTATGAGAATGAATTTTAGTTGGCAAAACTATCTGTTTCATACAATCTATCAGTTTAGGTGTGTTGTGGTAACTCTACTTATCTTTCACAAGAACTTTATTATCGTATAAAAAAAAATAATTAATTTCTGTTGTTATCCAATTCACCTATTCTAGAGTACCTTGCTCATTCCAATTTTTGACGTTATTTTTTGAGTTCAAATCCTTATTTTTATGGCAAGCAGAGCTTAAATACATCTATCTGTTGCTTGAACACAATGACCATAACACGTTTGTTGATACTCTATGTACTTATCACATCTTCCTTGGTTTTAAACCCAAGTCATTTGTCTTCAAACAGATGAAATGCAGCTACATCTCAAAATTGTGGTCACCATGAAACAGAATTAAACTATTCATCATAACTCATACAGAATTAAAATATTGATAATGAAATTACTAAAGAGGAAAAATATACAACAATAATGATCGTTGGGCATAGGAGGAAATAAATATCTCCAAATCTTGGTAGAAAGCTTCAAATATTGTATGTAGATATCTTGTGAAAAAACTTTAGGATCAATCGTTGGAATCACTTAGTTATGTTGGCTTTGGCAAACAAGAGGATTCCCACTCTTAATTTTCTTATGCTCATACAAAAACATTGTTGATTTACATTTTTACGGATTCACATGTGAGAAAATTTGTTACACTCAAGATATGATAGGCAGGAGATGGTTGAACCATAACCTAAGAGGGAGGATTAGAAAGTAATCGTCAACCATGGCTTTTGGGGCAAGTGGTTAGCCCATCATACTCCTAGCCAATAGGTCATGATTTCAAATCCCACAAAATTATAAAAAAGCAGTATGAAAGAGCTCAATAGAAGAATGTTGATTGTGTGCAAAATTTTCAATCAATGTAAAAATTTTCAATCATGATATTTATTTTTTGGTGGTTTATGTTACATGTCAAAAATTACAGTTTTTTATCTTCTTTTTCATTTTCCGATAAGGAATGCATCTTGGTTCTCTTTTAAACCTCAAATTTATTTAAGTAGAGTTACAAAGAAGAACAAAAAAGTACACTGAGTACTAAGATTTAGAAAATTTTTAGACCCTTATAGTAACAACAACTTTATCAACATCGTAGAGGTAAACTTTTCCAATACAATCATTGTTGGTGAACAACAATTTGATCAAGAACATACGAAAATGAGTAATGGTAAACCTTTTGAGTACAACATTCTAAGAAAAATGAGATCGATTATATACATAGACACACACATATATACATGTGTGTGTGTGTTGAGACATATTTGTGTCTTTATATATACATAGTATACAAATAACTCTGTAAGATCATGAATCAAGTAAGCCCCATCCAGTGATAAGAGTGTCAAAAGTTATCATGTGGTAGAGCTTTAGCCAAAGCATGTGTAGTGTTATTTCGAGTACCAACCTTCTCAAGAATAATGCATTCAGTGGCTAGCAGTCTCTAATGAAGTATTACCATATCTCAATGTGCTTGGTCTTTGCATGATAGACCAGACTCTTAGCCAATGCAATGACACTCTGACTATCATTGAGCAAACAAGGTACATGGTGAGGTAGGCCCATATCAGAAGCAAGAAGAGAAAGCCATGCTTCCTTACATGCCTCACTTGTGGCAACATACTCTGCTTCTATGGTGGAAATAGTTGTACATTCTTGAATATAAGATCTCCAAGAGATAGCACCTCAAGAAAAATGAAAAATGTAGCTTGATGTAGAGTTATGATTGTCTACACAACTAGCATAATCAAAATCTCTCTAACCAATAATGGATGCTTTCTCTCTACCTAAGCATAGACACTTGTCATTAGTACCACTCAGATATCTCAAAATCATCTCCCACTTAGACATATATATGCTCACAACTCCCACTACAAATTCAATGTCTTGTCTCCTAGCTACCATAGCATACATGAGCATAGCATACATGAGACTACCAATAGCACACTAATAAGGAATTTTGGTCATGAATTCCTTTTTGTAATCTTATTTTGGGCGATCATCCTTTCTCAAATTTCACATATGTGGGTAACGATATACTTCATGATTTTCCACCCTACATATTGAACTTATGAAGTACTTTGGATATGTACTCACCTTGAGACAAGTATATGTATTTTTTACTTCTATCAAGAGTAGTGTGCATGCTACGAATATGTTTGGCAGCACTGATGAACAACTAGCATACATCTTCCATGGCGAGGTTGGGTAAGCCTTCCACCTACATCACCAAAGAGACCCCAACATCTAGGTGTCTCCAAGTTAAGAAAACCTCAACACAACCCTCTTTATCAAACACATAAGTCTTTATGCAAAAAACATAATCATGATCACATGGATGTACGTAAGTGATATCTAGAGAAGTGTACATAGTGTGTGTGTGTGTGTGTGTGTGTGCATGTGTGATCAATATATGTAGTAAAATGGCACTCAAAGGCTGAATTCACAACCCAAAAACTCGTTAAAAACACCTGCAATTGTCTATCAATTATGTTCTATAGGCGTAAAAAACCTACATAAACTTGCAGTGGCTACTCCAAACACAACTAAAAACCTTTCAAGAAACTTGTAGATTTACTAGTGTGGTTGAAAACATAGCCCTAAATCTGAATATTGTTTGCATAGAAGTACAAAGAACAGTCTTCTTAATGTTCTTAAACCTTTCTAAAGAGAACTATGCATGAAAGTACTGCAAAGTAGCTCCAAAAATCACCCCCCAAAAATGCTTCAAAAGAGGATTTGGAAACAAAGAATGAAGCTTTGAGGGCCCAAAACATGTTCAAGATAATGTGAACCTTAGTCTTTCCCCTTCCTCAAGCACCATAAGAGTAGCTTAGTGGCAAGATCTCTATCAGTTAAGCGAGTTCTAGGGGAACAAACTGAGATGCGTGACTTCCCAAGAAGTACCGGGAACCTTTGTCTTCCTTGATCATTGAGGTCCTCCCTCGCATATTGTCAACGATGCCAAAAATGACTTGAGTGACTCAGATGACAAGGTATGCCAACATCTATGCATTGATCACCACCTTAGTTATAAGCCTTGGTGAAAGCTTTGGGTGGGTGGGAAGTTGCTCGCTTCGCTCACACAAAAGGAACAAAGCTTTTGCATCAAAATGCTTTGATACTAGTGAGGTAGCTATATGCAAATGCCCCATGATGGACTCTCCTTCTCGAGAGCTCGGCAACAATACCTTTTTCATAGAAAGCCGAACTCTAATGCCACACAGAGTACTTCCCAAAGGGTGTGTAGAATACATAGGAAAAACACATAGTACACACATCATTAACACAAATTTCTTATGTCATATAAATGTGATTGAACTTAAATGGTAGAAACTCTATGCAGAGAGGTGGTGTAGGTCATGCACTTTACGGAGGAAATGAACATGGCCACATAGGTGATAGAAGAGGAAGTTTTAGAGATCATGGAGGTCGAAATTAGATAAACAACAATAATGATGCAGGTTAATAGGGTGACTTCTTTTGTCCAATGGCTTGCTTGAGAGTTGTTATTAAGAACATGAGTGTCCGGTGATCAGAAGAGCTTTTCCTTAAGATCAGGCAGCTTTCTTAGAATTGTCTTGCTCCTAAGCCCTCAAAACAAGACCAAATGTGATCGAATTCTTCCGTATTCTTCTAGCTCATCTTCCTCCATCCATCGGATTATATTTGTTCACCTTTCCATTCACACACAAGGCAGAAAGAAACACTAACACTTACCGCACACAGAAACACTCATCCGTGTATACCTGTTTGAAAGCATTGTTGCTACACTATGAATCTATACAAGTAGGAAAAGGTGAGACTATACAAACGTTCCAACTTCTAACGGTTCTGCGAGCCGTGTCTCCTTTCTCGGTGCTGGGATTTCAGAAGGCAAGATAAATGAAAACGTGAAGGATGCTGATGTATCTACCTAGTTTACGGCGATGGTGGCTTGGACGGATGTATTGGCTCAGAAATCTGCGTCACAAAAAGAAAAAGAAAGTGCCCACAACCCAAAGATACGAGCGAAGCCTGGAAGGCAGAATTGCCACAAGTTCTGTCAGCTTGATGTGGTAGTGGTCATTGGTGCTCTTCACGCACCGCATCGTGAGTCAGTGCGATCAAAAAGAAGAACAAACGCGAACGAACAATGCAGGATGCAAGTTCATGTAACGAACCTGGAGGAGCAATGCAGGCTGCAGGGTATAACAAACCTCCACAAAGGCTGCAGGAATCATATAGAACTAACCTCCACACGGCACAAACAATGCCTGATGCTTTGGCTGCGCGTGGCGACAATACAGAAAGAATAAGTGTGCTATTGCAACTAACTGCCGTGGTCTTTTGATGTTTCCACTCTGAATAACAGAAGCATGCCCAAAAAACGGATGGCAGTGTGGCATCATGCATGGTACGTAAAGCAGTGCCTGCTTACGATATGATAATCTAAAACTTTTCACGGGCATCCGTACTCACCTTGAAGGCATTAGAAGGGTGTTCATGGGCATCGAACCAGAGCAAAGAAAGGCATTAGAAGGGTTTTCATGGCATCGAACCAGAGTGTTGCGCATCCGTTTCAGAGCGCATCCGTTTCAGAAAAAGTTTATTTGTTTACAACCATACTTTTAGCACTTTAATTATTATTTAGAATTTTTGTAAAAAGCATATTCAACACTGATCATTGTTTTAGGGCTTTTAACTACAGCCATTATTTTCATAAAAAGGGTCATTAAAAGTTGACCACTCTTTTAGTGCTTTAAAATAGTATCCATTATTTTTGTGAAAAAGTTGTTGAGCAACTTTTTAGTTATTATCCATTCCTTTAGTACTTTAAATATTCTTCACTACTTTTGTACAAGAAAAACATTGGCACATATTCATTCCCAAAACTCTATATAAAGAGCTTAGGAATTCATTTTTGTAGAATGTAGTTGATACTCCATCATTGTGAATATAGAGACATTTTTTGTACAGAAAACTTCTCTTGTTTTATCTAGTCTTGTGCGTCTACTCTGCTCTATCATCTTCGCAGTCTATGCTATTCTCTGCTTCCCTTCATGCTTCCATTTATGCTACTTCTTGAACTTCCTTTATTCTACATTGGTATCAGAGCGAGGTTGATGCATCAAAGGTGCTATACATGATGTATATGCATAAGATGCAACACCAATAAGCTGATAATTTGCAAGTACCTCAAGTACCTTTGTTTAGAATTACCTTCTTTTAGGATGGCTGATGGAAATAGCCAAATAGAAAAATTGAGTAAAACCAACTATCAAGCCTGGTGTTTTCGCATCTCTGCATATCTTATGGGTAGGAATTTGTATGGTCTCATTAGTGGTACGGAACCTCAACCGGACTTGCCTGATCAAAATCCAACACCACAACAAGTCCGAGAATATCAGAGGTGGAATGAGCGTGACAAGAAGGTAATCTTTGTATTGTCACAAAATATTGAGTCGAGCATGATAGGACACATACAGGACTTGAGAACAAGCAAGCAGATTTGGGAAGCATTAGAGCGACTCTTCTCAACAACCACAAAGGCACGACGAATTCAATTGAAAAATGAATTAAATAATTTGCGAAAGGATGTACGACAGCCAGTAAATGATTATGTTTTAAAAATTAAGAAGATCATCAATGCACTTGCTTCAATTTCGTGCATAGTTGAAGATGATGATTTAGTTGCATTTGTTTTAAATGGTTTAAAAGAAGATGAAAAATGGAAAGCTTTTACAACTTCTGTATTTGTGAGAGCGGAGTTGCCTGATTTTGATGAGTTGGTTTCACTTATGATAACAGAAGAAATTAATATTAATGGTGGACAGTCTATGCAGAAAGGTAGTGTAGGTCATGCACTTTATGCAGGAAATCAACGTGGTCAAAGAGGTGGCAGAAGAGGAACTTTCAGAGGTCGTGGAGGTCGAAATGAGACAAACAATAATTATGATGCTGGCAGCTCAGATATGAATATGCGTGGTAGGGGGAGATATTCCTACCGTGGCAGAGGACGTAATGGGTATCAAGGTAATTCAGGTATAACATGTTATAATTGTGGAAAGGCTGGTCATATATCTCGTGAGTGTTGACATAATCAAGGGCGAGATGGATGTACAAGGCAAAATCATACACAGGGTAATTTTGTTCAGGAACAAAATCATGAAAATGTACTAATGATGAATGTGAATACAGATGCAACTCATAGCAATGATGTATGGTATCTTGACAGTGGATGTAGTAATCATATGAGTAACAATGTTGATTGGTTTGCTAATTTACATGCACCTTTGTTTGATGGCAAAGTTGAAACAGGTGACAGTTCAATGCATCATATAGCACAAGTTGGAGATGTTTGCTTTGTTAGATCGAAAAGGCAATAAAATCTTAAAAGATGTTCTGCATTATATGGTTTGAAACAGGCACCTAGAGCTTGGAATCATCGATTGGTAAGTTATTTGGAAGCTCAAGGATACAAACCAAGTGCTGCAGATCCTTCTTTATATGTTAAGTTTGTAACAGATCAATGTGTGTATATTTGCATTGATGTTGATGATCTTATCATTACAGGAAGCGCTATTGACGAGATTGATGAAATTAAGAAGAAACTTGGTAAGGAGTTTAAGATTTCAGATCTCGGAATTTTACATTATGCATTGGGAATTGAAGTTATTTATGATGAACAAGGTATATGGTTGAGCCAAAAGAAGTACATTTGTGATTTACTTCAAAATTTTGTTTTGTCAGAATGTAAAGCAGTTGCAAATCCTTTGGAGCCTAATGTAAAATTGAGTATACATGATGGTGTTTATTTTGAAAATGTAGACATGTATAGATCGTTGATTGGATCATTATTGTATGCTATAAGTACACAACATGATATTGGTTATGCAGTTGGAGTACTCTCACAGTTCATGCACAAGCCTACAGATGTACATTGGAATACAGCTAAGTGTGTGCTACGCTATTTGAAAGGCACTTTGAACGAAGGTTTATTTTACTCACATGATAGTAATCTTGATATTAAAGCTTTTAGTGACGCAGATTGGGCAGGAAATAAAGATGATCGACGTAGCACGAGTGGCTATCTACTAATGACAGGAAATTGACTTGTATCTTGGAGTTCAAAGAAACAACCAACAGTGGCACTTTCATCTACAGAAGCAGAATATCGTGCGCTTGCAGAATTGACATGTGAAGTAATGTGGTTCAAAAAGTTATTTGAAGATTTACAGCTTCTTTGTATAACTCCATAAATTTATGGTGAAAATATGAGCAGTATACATTTGGCAGCTAATCCAGTTTTCCATGCACGTACCAAGCATATCGAAGTTCATTAACCATTATGTTCGTGAGAAGGTAGTTTCAAAAGAGATCAACATTTCTTTTATATCTTCAAAAGATCAGCTTGCAGATATGATGACAAAAGCTCTTGATGGAACAAAGATACAAATATTCAAACAATTGATTGGATTGTTAGAATATTCAAGCAAAGCTTGAGGGGGAGAATGTTGCGCATCCGTTTCAGAGCGCATCCGTTTCAAGAAAAGTTTATTTGATTACAACCATTCTTTTAGCACTTTAATTATTATCCAGAATTTTTGTAAAAAGCATATTCAATAGTGATCATTGCTTTAGGGCTTTTAACTACAACCATTATTTTCATAAAAAGGGTCATTAAAAGTTGACCACTCTTTTAGTGCTTTAAAATAGTATCCATTATTTTTGTGAAAAAGTTGTTGAGCAACTTTTTAGTTATTATCCATTCCTTTAGTACTTTAAATATTCTTCACTACTTTTGTACAAGAAAAACATTGGCACATATTCATTCCCAAAACTCTATATAAAGAGCTTAAGAATTCATTTTTGTAGAATGTAGTTGATACTCCATCATTGTGAATATAGAGACATTTTTTTGTACAGAGAACTTCTCTTGTTTTATCTAGTCTTGTGCGTCTACTCTGCTCTATCATCTTCGCAGTCTATGCTATTCTCTGCTTCCCTTCATGCTTCCATTTATGCTACTTCTTGAACTTCCTTTATTCTACACAGAGCAAAGAAGCTTGTGGCTATTCCTCTACCTCTTTGAGACTATGCTGAACATCATGTTTTGACTACCACCTATGATATAAGTTATACAGCGTATCACGCTAGCTTCCGTGCTTCCTTTTGACCTCATCATCAGCCATCATACACATCACACTACATCATGCATAGTACACCACATTAACTTTTGGCCTCATCATGCATAGTAGAGATCGACCACACTGCTAAGACTATATTGGTTTCCTAAAGAGCTGCAGAGCCAACATCCACTTATATCAACCACAATAGATGCCTCGCTTGGAGCTTCAAGTCTCCCCCTGCTCTCTCTCTCTCTCTCTCACACACACATTACGTACATGGGCTTGGAACAAGGACTGAGGTATTTGGTCTGCAGGTCTACAAAGAAGTCTTCTAGATTTGGTTTCCACGCACCCATATATTACCTACTTTGGAATATTGATTATAGTCATCATATCTATGCCCAATTACAGGAAGAACAGACTCTCAACTGGACACAATGGAATGAGAAGGACAATATTTCCTTCCTTGGGGATACTCACTAAAATGATCATATCCCACAGAGAACATACTCTAAACTAGACAAAGCAAGACTGTTATACTTCATGAAATAATGGAACGTTATATGGATTTTAATGTGTTTTGTGTTTTGATTTAGTAGGTGAAGATTCATGAGGGTGCGAATGTGGATGGACTTATTTAAATATTTTTGGTGATATTTAGAAGAATTTTAAGAAGATAATATTTTTACTTATTTTTGTAAAAATAATGGATTGGTTTAGAAAGTGACATTTTTGTAAAAATAGAAAATCATGATTTTGTAAATAAAGAAAATTTATGTAAAAAGACATGCTTTCGAAGTGCCGCCCTCATGTACCTTCTATTCACGATGTAATGAGAAATACCCATAAATACACATGCTCTGAATATAGACTCGTCCATCAGAGTCGGTGGGGGGAGATTGTACCCAATCTGGTGGCAAGTCTCTTGTCTCTTTCTATTCTTTGAGTACTTTTGTGTGATTTTGTTTCTGTACTATCCTCTGTGTATGTGTTTCTGCGGGATCTGAAGGTCAACAATGGTATCAGAGCCAAGGCATGTCAGTGGAGGTTTTTTTTTGGCATTCAATCATAATTCGTGGTGTTCATTCGTCAATCGACAACTATCTTAATCATCTAATCTAGGTTTTCATTTAGCAAGGTCGTTTGTTTTGGTTTGTCAATTAGTTTTTTAGAATTTTTTTGAATTTGGTACTGTGCATTGTGCTCATTGCCACATTGTATCCCTTGTGCTCACTGTCACACTCTACCCCTTGTGCTCACCCTGTGCTCACTATCACACCATACCCCCTATGCTCACTGTATTCACCATATCATTTGTATCCCTGTGCTCACTATGCTCACTATACTCACTGTACCAAAGGTGTCAACTAAGGCATAGAACTATGGCGTAACTTTGGCATCTTTGGCTTCTCTAGCATTCATGGTTCTCTTGGTTCACTTTGATTCCCTTTGGTTCCGTTGGTAGCCATCAACTACATGTGAACCAATTCTAACATATGAATGGCAATAAGAGCTTAGTTATTTCCCTAGTTAGCTTACTTATTTCTCTAGTTAGCCTACATAGTTCCTTATTTAGCATGTTGGGATTCGAACTCATAACCTCATACTTTGCTTTACATGGGACATGCTTATGAGTGTTTGGTGATGGGACATGTGAATGGCCATCCATGTCTATTTTAGTTTTATCAATTGAGGTAAGTTGGGCATCAACTCGTGTGCATGTTATACTTTACGGAATAATGGAATGTTATATGGATTTTAATGTCTTGAGGGTTTTAATGTTTTTTGTGTTTTGATTTAGTAGGTAAAGATTCATGAGGGTGTGAACGTGCATGGACTTATTCAAATATTTTTGGAGATATTTAGAAGAATATCTAGAAGAGTATAGTATTTTGAGTTATTTTGTAAACATAATAGATCACTTTAGAAAGTGACATTTTTATGAAAATAGAAAATCTTGATTTTTTAAATAAAGCAGATTTCTATTAAAAAAACATGATTTTCAAAGCACTACTATCGTGTATCTTCTATTCAAAAAATAATGCCAAATACCTATAAATACACATGCTCAGATAGACTCATCCATTAGAGTATGTGGGGGGAGATGGTGCCCAATCTAGTGTCAAGTCTTTTGTCTCTTTCTATTCTCGAAGTACTTTTGTGTGATTTTGTTTATGTACTATCGTCTGCGTACGTGCATCTATGGGATCCAAAGGTCAACAAGGATGAGAAACCCACATTTAAATGAGATGATTGGTAAAGAAAACATTCTCTAGTTCATCTTGAAGGAGGCAAAATAGTTGAAAGTGAAGGCATGACACATTGTATGTATTGAAGTATATGTTGAATATCGTTTTATTTTAAAAGGAACTTCCATCATTGAGATCAACTCTTCTAAATTAGCTTGAATCAATTTGAAGGTACAACAAAAGTCTGGCATAGAACCAATGAGACACACTCGAATCCTACAAAGCAAGGGTTGATGCCTAGCAACTACTAAGATATAGAGCCGAAGGTCTCTTAAGATGGATACTAAAAGACAATGACCCTAAATATTGATGAGATAACTCGTTTGAAGTGATTAGTTTGGAAACCCAAGGATCCCCTAAAGATCTTGATCTCACATCACCCAAATAGTGAGGGGGCTGTTTAGTTGGATGCCCCAAGGGATGAACCCGGACCCCCAGCCTTGAAAGGGGAAGGGCCTAACCAACTTAGCTACAGGGCCTCGACTATCAAGATTGTTTATTATCATAGAGGCTCATCTTTTATAACTACCCATTCACAATATTTCTTTTGTACAAATAGACTTCCTTCCTAATTTTTCTAGTCTATTTGTCTTTATTGTTGAATATTGAAACTCTGAGAAGTAGCACAAAAGAAAATATGAAGGGAAGCAAGAAATTTCATAGACTACTAAGATGATAGAGAACATGAAGAAAAACATAGATAAGAAGAAGTGAAAGTCTCTTTAAAAAAGAAAAATTGACTCTATAATCATAATGATGAGTATCAATACTCTGTAATCATAATGCAAGATAATTAAATCACTAAAGGAATGAACTATGACTAAAAAGTTGTTAATTTCACAAAAGTAATTAAAGCCAATTCAAAGCTCTAAAAGAATGGACGCTAATTAAAGCTCTAAAAGAATGGATGGATAACATTCTTTCCTTCAAGTCTTGCTTGAATATTCTAGCTGCAATCCAACCAACTATTTGAATCTTTGTATCTTTGTCCCATCATGATCTTTTCTCATCATATGTACAAGCTGATTGTTTGAAGATAGAAAAGAAATGTCGATCTCTTTCGATACTACGTTCTCGCAAATATAATCATAATGAACTTTGATATGCTTGGTAGATGCATGGAAAATTAGATTACCTTCTAAATATATACTTCACATGTCAATACTTCAAGTACACGATACTCTACTTCTATACATGAAAGCACCAATATTGGTTGTTTCTTCGAACTCCAGATACATGATGATTTCCAATCATCAATATGTAACAACTCATGGTGCATTGATCATCTTTATTTCCCACCTAATATGCATAACTAAAAGATTTAATATCTAGATTAGTATCATGTGAGTAAAATAAACCATCATTCAAAAAGCCTTTCAAGTAGCCTAGTGCATGCTTAGCCACATTCCAATGCACATTTGTAGGCTTCTGCATGAACTGTGGAAGTACTCCAATTGCATAACCAATATTTGGTCATGTACTTATAACATAAAGCAATGATCCAATCAATGTTCTATACATGTCTATATTTTCAAAATGCACACCATCATGGATACTCAATTTAACATTAGGCTCCAAGGGATTTCAAACTATTTTACATTTTGGAAAACCAAACTTTTGAAGTAAATCACATATGTACTTTTGACTCAACCATATACCATGCTTATCATAAATAATTTCAATCCCCAATGCATGATGTAAAATCTCGAGATCTCAAATCTTAAATTCCATACTAAGTTTCTTCTTGATTTCATCAATCTCATCAATAGCACTTCGTGTAATGATACCTTCATCAACATAAACACAAATATACACACATTGTTTTCTTATAAATTTCACATATAAAGAAGGATCTGCAACATTTGCTTTGTATCCTTGAGCTTGCAAATAGCTTACCAATCAAGGATTCCAAGCTTTAGGTGCCTCTCTAAAACCATATAATGCTTTTAACACTACGTCATAATAAACAAGAACAAATACATGTTCTCTTTTTTATTTGAGAAAAAATGCACAAAATGTTGAAATAAGGTTCATTTTCATATCCCATAGTGGAAAATTCTTTTTCTTGCTCAATTCATACCATGAAAACTACCATTTTGATGCATTAGATTCATGAAGAAGCTAGCTAAATTATATTCAATGTGAGGAAAGGCTATCTAATCATCCAATACCTCTTATTAGAGCTTCCAATTCTCGAAAGTAGTGGAAATAATGCCAAAAACAAAGAAATACAATCTCTTGATATAGTGCTTCGCACTCTAGACGAGAGATATATGTTGACAATGTTATTAATATGTTGAGTTGCTCCACATGGAAAAATAAAATAGTCTTTTCAAGGCTCAATATATGTAATATCACATCATTTGATACTAGTAGCAACATTGGAGCAGCTTTTGTGCATACTTCTACTGTAGCTCACAAAGTTGTTCCAATTACCACTTCAAGAATATGAACTTAATTAGCCATAAATGTAAAGGAAACCACACACCAATCCAACACAACTGAGTAGAATGTGGAAAAAGCTAAGCACAAATAACAAAAACTTTGAGCATTATATTCGAATAATCACTTCATTACAAAAGTATATGTTTACAAAGTTCAATAGCCCTTCTACAATAGAAGCAGATCATATAACTGCTCGGCCTCATGCATAAGATCATCTTCATTGACTTGAGAAGTGTATACCTTTTTGAAAGCATTGTTGCTACACGATGAATTTGTAAAAGTAGGAAAAGGAGAGACTATACAAGCGTTCCAAGTTCTAAGGGTTTGATGAGCGGTGGATCCTTTCTGGGTGCCAAGATTTCAGGAGGTAAGATAAATGAAAATGTGAAGGATGCTGATGTATCTACGTGGTTTTCAATGATGGTGGCTTGGACGAATGTATTTGTTCAGAAACTTGTGCCAAAAAAAGAAAAAGAAAGTACCCACAACCCAAAGATATGAGCAAAGCCTGGAAGGTAGAATTGCCATAGCTTCTGTCATCTTCATGTGGTAGCTGTGGTCATTGCTGCTCTTCACGCAATGCATAGTGAGTGAGTGACAAGAAAAAGAAGAACAAACCCGCATGAACATTGCAGGAGGCAACAAACCTCCACATGACACAAACAATGCAGGATGCTTTGGTTGTGCATTGGTACAATACAGAAAGAACAAGTCTGCATAAACATTGACGAAGGCTTTGACCTTGTTGTCGTCTGTTATTACAACAAACTGCTTTGTTCTTCTGATGTTTCCACGCGGAATAACAAGAGCATGTCCAAAAAACGGATGGCGATGCGACATCACGCATGGTGTTTTGTAGAAGGAAGTATGTTTCAGTCTTGGACTTGAAAA
Organism: Ceratopteris richardii; assembly: GCA_020310875.1. Lineage (NCBI taxonomy): Eukaryota > Viridiplantae > Streptophyta > Polypodiopsida > Polypodiales > Pteridaceae > Ceratopteris > Ceratopteris richardii. The sequence goes on along the minus strand of CM035408.1, from coordinate 89,539,923 downwards.
TTTTTGAAGTATTTTGTTAAAGTCATTTCTATACTTGTCATAGAAGTGTTCTAAATTCAATGTAGACTTGACATTCGAGATTTGGAGGTCTCCATCAAGAATCACTCCCTAAATCTTCTCTTGATCATATACACACATTCTCACTCTCACTCTCACTGCCACACACCAATTGATACGCACATGGCCCTCTTTGACTCTCTTCCTCTCTCTATCCTCCATGGACGTGGAGATGTTTCTTTGATTGATGAATTTGAAAGCTAAGGCACACTTTCAAAAGTTTTCACTGAGTTCTTTTTCCTTCACAAGGAAAAACTACAGTAGCTCCCTCCTTGCATTGAGCAAAGCAGTCGATTCATATGACCTCCCCATATGAACAATTATCAAGACCATTAGCATATATGACTTTTATAACGTTTTCTAATGAAGATGATGAAGACCCAAGTCTCTTTCTAGAGAAGGCCAAGGAATATAGCTCTAAATGTTGATGGAGCATAGCGTCCATACAACTGATTCATATCCCATTCAACAATACTCCTCTCTTTATCAAAGCATGGAATAAACGTTGGCATGTAGATGACTTATGTGTGAAGTCAAACATGCATAGAAATATTCAGGTCTCTATTAAACCACACAATACACGCATGCATACATATTCATACACACACATGCGAAATCAAACAAACAATTTTTTGAAATTTAGAGGAAACAATGCTTTCATTAAAATACAACATAAAAATTCATATTATAGACTCTAGAAAAAGGGTTAGGAGATTCTTTCCACTATAGGCTCGAACTTCTTGGTCATGTTTCTTTCTGCGACATGCTCCCCTAATAAACTTAAACCCTTGTAAAAACAAACGATAGAGATCAAAACAAAACCTCCCTTTGAGTTCCAGCCACCACGAGATACTCCCTCCTTTCATCAAGATCCCCCTTTTTTATGCGACCATCTTCCTTTTTCCTCAGAGTACACTCCCTACTCTCCCTGCACAGACCAAAAAAACCACCCATGATAATCAAAGTGGGAGACAATTTTGTTAGAGGACAAGGCAAGGCCCCATCATGCAAGGTGAGAAGAGGTCAACGCGACAATTCCATAGGTGTAAAGACTACTACATGTCATATGCATTAAAAAACAAATCTCCTCATCATCGAAGACAAAACCATGAGAAACTTCTTAAAATGAAGAACTACCATCATGTTTTTTTGGCTTTTTTTTTTTATTTCTTTTCATCGTTAGCCCCATCTACCTTGCCATGAGATGAATGGATTTTGCCAAACCCAAACATAGGACCTGAAAATGAAGGCACCCCTTGACATCAATAGGACTCCACGAATTTCTACCCATATTAATTTAAAGGCCTCTATTAACACCTGGTCCTATAGTTGGCAACGAGCAGTTGACATGATTATCAATATCCAAAGAATCTTTATCAAGGGATCCTGACATCAAGATGAATTGCTTGGTGCTTTAACCTTACACATCAAAATCCATGATTGCAACCATTTGAAGAGATATTATCACACAAGTGAGAAGCCCTAGCTTCTCTCAATAAGGAGAAGCATGAAGCATGGTTTAACCTCATGCCCATGAACATCTTCATCTGATATCTAGTCAATTCTTTGATCTTGCATAAAATCTTCAAGCTCATGTCAGGTAATCTTAGAAAATACTTGACAAGAGGAGGCATGATGATACATCAATCAAGTTTAGCTTTAGATCATTGCTGAAACATTGCATTGCTAAATCCATATTTCCATGTCTACTACAAGTATTAAGTAGTGTCCATCCAATGATACTTGGCAAAACATGCATTGATTCTAATAATCCTGCAACATCACCTTAGATAACCCACTTGACATATGTAACTGGTATACCTACCATAACACCATAATTTGAAGTTTTAATGGCATCATAAAGATTAGGAATGCACTTCTATGAATTCTAAAACCTTTCCCCTCATGATGTCTTTACACAATGATATGATTCAGACAATAGTAAATAGTTCCAAAGTAAGGAAATAGATTTCACTCTTTAATACTAGTGTTCACCCTCTTACAACACTTATTGTAATGCCAGTGATTGTAAGTTATAATGATGTTTGGCTATAGATTAGATAAAGCTCAACAATGAAAATGTACTAATGATGAATGTGAATACAGATGCAACTCATAGCAATGATGTATGGTATCTTGACAGTGGATGTAGTAATCATATGAGTAACAATGTTGATTGGTTTGCTAATTTACATGCACCTTTGTTTGATGGCAAAGTTGAAACAGGTGACAGTTCAATGCATCATATAGCACAAGTTGGAGATGTTTGCTTTGTTAGATCGAAAAGGCAATAAAATCTTAAAAGATGTTCTGCATTATATGGTTTGAAACAGGCACCTAGAGCTTGGAATCATCGATTGGTAAGTTATTTGGAAGCTCAAGGATACAAACCAAGTGCTGCAGATCCTTCTTTATATGTTAAGTTTGTAACAGATCAATGTGTGTATATTTGCATTGATGTTGATGATCTTATCATTACAGGAAGCGCTATTGACGAGATTGATGAAATTAAGAAGAAACTTGGTAAGGAGTTTAAGATTTCAGATCTCGGAATTTTACATTATGCATTGGGAATTGAAGTTATTTATGATGAACAAGGTATATGGTTGAGCCAAAAGAAGTACATTTGTGATTTACTTCAAAATTTTGTTTTGTCAGAATGTAAAGCAGTTGCAAATCCTTTGGAGCCTAATGTAAAATTGAGTATACATGATGGTGTTTATTTTGAAAATGTAGACATGTATAGATCGTTGATTGGATCATTATTGTATGCTATAAGTACACAACATGATATTGGTTATGCAGTTGGAGTACTCTCACAGTTCATGCACAAGCCTACAGATGTACATTGGAATACAGCTAAGTGTGTGCTACGCTATTTGAAAGGCACTTTGAACGAAGGTTTATTTTACTCACATGATAGTAATCTTGATATTAAAGCTTTTAGTGACGCAGATTGGGCAGGAAATAAAGATGATCGACGTAGCACGAGTGGCTATCTACTAATGACAGGAAATTGACTTGTATCTTGGAGTTCAAAGAAACAACCAACAGTGGCACTTTCATCTACAGAAGCAGAATATCGTGCGCTTGCAGAATTGACATGTGAAGTAATGTGGTTCAAAAAGTTATTTGAAGATTTACAGCTTCTTTGTATAACTCCATAAATTTATGGTGAAAATATGAGCAGTATACATTTGGCAGCTAATCCAGTTTTCCATGCACGTACCAAGCATATCGAAGTTCATTAACCATTATGTTCGTGAGAAGGTAGTTTCAAAAGAGATCAACATTTCTTTTATATCTTCAAAAGATCAGCTTGCAGATATGATGACAAAAGCTCTTGATGGAACAAAGATACAAATATTCAAACAATTGATTGGATTGTTAGAATATTCAAGCAAAGCTTGAGGGGGAGAATGTTGCGCATCCGTTTCAGAGCGCATCCGTTTCAAGAAAAGTTTATTTGATTACAACCATTCTTTTAGCACTTTAATTATTATCCAGAATTTTTGTAAAAAGCATATTCAATAGTGATCATTGCTTTAGGGCTTTTAACTACAACCATTATTTTCATAAAAAGGGTCATTAAAAGTTGACCACTCTTTTAGTGCTTTAAAATAGTATCCATTATTTTTGTGAAAAAGTTGTTGAGCAACTTTTTAGTTATTATCCATTCCTTTAGTACTTTAAATATTCTTCACTACTTTTGTACAAGAAAAACATTGGCACATATTCATTCCCAAAACTCTATATAAAGAGCTTAAGAATTCATTTTTGTAGAATGTAGTTGATACTCCATCATTGTGAATATAGAGACATTTTTTTGTACAGAGAACTTCTCTTGTTTTATCTAGTCTTGTGCGTCTACTCTGCTCTATCATCTTCGCAGTCTATGCTATTCTCTGCTTCCCTTCATGCTTCCATTTATGCTACTTCTTGAACTTCCTTTATTCTACACAGAGCAAAGAAGCTTGTGGCTATTCCTCTACCTCTTTGAGACTATGCTGAACATCATGTTTTGACTACCACCTATGATATAAGTTATACAGCGTATCACGCTAGCTTCCGTGCTTCCTTTTGACCTCATCATCAGCCATCATACACATCACACTACATCATGCATAGTACACCACATTAACTTTTGGCCTCATCATGCATAGTAGAGATCGACCACACTGCTAAGACTATATTGGTTTCCTAAAGAGCTGCAGAGCCAACATCCACTTATATCAACCACAATAGATGCCTCGCTTGGAGCTTCAAGTCTCCCCCTGCTCTCTCTCTCTCTCTCTCACACACACATTACGTACATGGGCTTGGAACAAGGACTGAGGTATTTGGTCTGCAGGTCTACAAAGAAGTCTTCTAGATTTGGTTTCCACGCACCCATATATTACCTACTTTGGAATATTGATTATAGTCATCATATCTATGCCCAATTACAGGAAGAACAGACTCTCAACTGGACACAATGGAATGAGAAGGACAATATTTCCTTCCTTGGGGATACTCACTAAAATGATCATATCCCACAGAGAACATACTCTAAACTAGACAAAGCAAGACTGTTATACTTCATGAAATAATGGAACGTTATATGGATTTTAATGTGTTTTGTGTTTTGATTTAGTAGGTGAAGATTCATGAGGGTGCGAATGTGGATGGACTTATTTAAATATTTTTGGTGATATTTAGAAGAATTTTAAGAAGATAATATTTTTACTTATTTTTGTAAAAATAATGGATTGGTTTAGAAAGTGACATTTTTGTAAAAATAGAAAATCATGATTTTGTAAATAAAGAAAATTTATGTAAAAAGACATGCTTTCGAAGTGCCGCCCTCATGTACCTTCTATTCACGATGTAATGAGAAATACCCATAAATACACATGCTCTGAATATAGACTCGTCCATCAGAGTCGGTGGGGGGAGATTGTACCCAATCTGGTGGCAAGTCTCTTGTCTCTTTCTATTCTTTGAGTACTTTTGTGTGATTTTGTTTCTGTACTATCCTCTGTGTATGTGTTTCTGCGGGATCTGAAGGTCAACAATGGTATCAGAGCCAAGGCATGTCAGTGGAGGTTTTTTTTTGGCATTCAATCATAATTCGTGGTGTTCATTCGTCAATCGACAACTATCTTAATCATCTAATCTAGGTTTTCATTTAGCAAGGTCGTTTGTTTTGGTTTGTCAATTAGTTTTTTAGAATTTTTTTGAATTTGGTACTGTGCATTGTGCTCATTGCCACATTGTATCCCTTGTGCTCACTGTCACACTCTACCCCTTGTGCTCACCCTGTGCTCACTATCACACCATACCCCCTATGCTCACTGTATTCACCATATCATTTGTATCCCTGTGCTCACTATGCTCACTATACTCACTGTACCAAAGGTGTCAACTAAGGCATAGAACTATGGCGTAACTTTGGCATCTTTGGCTTCTCTAGCATTCATGGTTCTCTTGGTTCACTTTGATTCCCTTTGGTTCCGTTGGTAGCCATCAACTACATGTGAACCAATTCTAACATATGAATGGCAATAAGAGCTTAGTTATTTCCCTAGTTAGCTTACTTATTTCTCTAGTTAGCCTACATAGTTCCTTATTTAGCATGTTGGGATTCGAACTCATAACCTCATACTTTGCTTTACATGGGACATGCTTATGAGTGTTTGGTGATGGGACATGTGAATGGCCATCCATGTCTATTTTAGTTTTATCAATTGAGGTAAGTTGGGCATCAACTCGTGTGCATGTTATACTTTACGGAATAATGGAATGTTATATGGATTTTAATGTCTTGAGGGTTTTAATGTTTTTTGTGTTTTGATTTAGTAGGTAAAGATTCATGAGGGTGTGAACGTGCATGGACTTATTCAAATATTTTTGGAGATATTTAGAAGAATATCTAGAAGAGTATAGTATTTTGAGTTATTTTGTAAACATAATAGATCACTTTAGAAAGTGACATTTTTATGAAAATAGAAAATCTTGATTTTTTAAATAAAGCAGATTTCTATTAAAAAAACATGATTTTCAAAGCACTACTATCGTGTATCTTCTATTCAAAAAATAATGCCAAATACCTATAAATACACATGCTCAGATAGACTCATCCATTAGAGTATGTGGGGGGAGATGGTGCCCAATCTAGTGTCAAGTCTTTTGTCTCTTTCTATTCTCGAAGTACTTTTGTGTGATTTTGTTTATGTACTATCGTCTGCGTACGTGCATCTATGGGATCCAAAGGTCAACAAGGATGAGAAACCCACATTTAAATGAGATGATTGGTAAAGAAAACATTCTCTAGTTCATCTTGAAGGAGGCAAAATAGTTGAAAGTGAAGGCATGACACATTGTATGTATTGAAGTATATGTTGAATATCGTTTTATTTTAAAAGGAACTTCCATCATTGAGATCAACTCTTCTAAATTAGCTTGAATCAATTTGAAGGTACAACAAAAGTCTGGCATAGAACCAATGAGACACACTCGAATCCTACAAAGCAAGGGTTGATGCCTAGCAACTACTAAGATATAGAGCCGAAGGTCTCTTAAGATGGATACTAAAAGACAATGACCCTAAATATTGATGAGATAACTCGTTTGAAGTGATTAGTTTGGAAACCCAAGGATCCCCTAAAGATCTTGATCTCACATCACCCAAATAGTGAGGGGGCTGTTTAGTTGGATGCCCCAAGGGATGAACCCGGACCCCCAGCCTTGAAAGGGGAAGGGCCTAACCAACTTAGCTACAGGGCCTCGACTATCAAGATTGTTTATTATCATAGAGGCTCATCTTTTATAACTACCCATTCACAATATTTCTTTTGTACAAATAGACTTCCTTCCTAATTTTTCTAGTCTATTTGTCTTTATTGTTGAATATTGAAACTCTGAGAAGTAGCACAAAAGAAAATATGAAGGGAAGCAAGAAATTTCATAGACTACTAAGATGATAGAGAACATGAAGAAAAACATAGATAAGAAGAAGTGAAAGTCTCTTTAAAAAAGAAAAATTGACTCTATAATCATAATGATGAGTATCAATACTCTGTAATCATAATGCAAGATAATTAAATCACTAAAGGAATGAACTATGACTAAAAAGTTGTTAATTTCACAAAAGTAATTAAAGCCAATTCAAAGCTCTAAAAGAATGGACGCTAATTAAAGCTCTAAAAGAATGGATGGATAACATTCTTTCCTTCAAGTCTTGCTTGAATATTCTAGCTGCAATCCAACCAACTATTTGAATCTTTGTATCTTTGTCCCATCATGATCTTTTCTCATCATATGTACAAGCTGATTGTTTGAAGATAGAAAAGAAATGTCGATCTCTTTCGATACTACGTTCTCGCAAATATAATCATAATGAACTTTGATATGCTTGGTAGATGCATGGAAAATTAGATTACCTTCTAAATATATACTTCACATGTCAATACTTCAAGTACACGATACTCTACTTCTATACATGAAAGCACCAATATTGGTTGTTTCTTCGAACTCCAGATACATGATGATTTCCAATCATCAATATGTAACAACTCATGGTGCATTGATCATCTTTATTTCCCACCTAATATGCATAACTAAAAGATTTAATATCTAGATTAGTATCATGTGAGTAAAATAAACCATCATTCAAAAAGCCTTTCAAGTAGCCTAGTGCATGCTTAGCCACATTCCAATGCACATTTGTAGGCTTCTGCATGAACTGTGGAAGTACTCCAATTGCATAACCAATATTTGGTCATGTACTTATAACATAAAGCAATGATCCAATCAATGTTCTATACATGTCTATATTTTCAAAATGCACACCATCATGGATACTCAATTTAACATTAGGCTCCAAGGGATTTCAAACTATTTTACATTTTGGAAAACCAAACTTTTGAAGTAAATCACATATGTACTTTTGACTCAACCATATACCATGCTTATCATAAATAATTTCAATCCCCAATGCATGATGTAAAATCTCGAGATCTCAAATCTTAAATTCCATACTAAGTTTCTTCTTGATTTCATCAATCTCATCAATAGCACTTCGTGTAATGATACCTTCATCAACATAAACACAAATATACACACATTGTTTTCTTATAAATTTCACATATAAAGAAGGATCTGCAACATTTGCTTTGTATCCTTGAGCTTGCAAATAGCTTACCAATCAAGGATTCCAAGCTTTAGGTGCCTCTCTAAAACCATATAATGCTTTTAACACTACGTCATAATAAACAAGAACAAATACATGTTCTCTTTTTTATTTGAGAAAAAATGCACAAAATGTTGAAATAAGGTTCATTTTCATATCCCATAGTGGAAAATTCTTTTTCTTGCTCAATTCATACCATGAAAACTACCATTTTGATGCATTAGATTCATGAAGAAGCTAGCTAAATTATATTCAATGTGAGGAAAGGCTATCTAATCATCCAATACCTCTTATTAGAGCTTCCAATTCTCGAAAGTAGTGGAAATAATGCCAAAAACAAAGAAATACAATCTCTTGATATAGTGCTTCGCACTCTAGACGAGAGATATATGTTGACAATGTTATTAATATGTTGAGTTGCTCCACATGGAAAAATAAAATAGTCTTTTCAAGGCTCAATATATGTAATATCACATCATTTGATACTAGTAGCAACATTGGAGCAGCTTTTGTGCATACTTCTACTGTAGCTCACAAAGTTGTTCCAATTACCACTTCAAGAATATGAACTTAATTAGCCATAAATGTAAAGGAAACCACACACCAATCCAACACAACTGAGTAGAATGTGGAAAAAGCTAAGCACAAATAACAAAAACTTTGAGCATTATATTCGAATAATCACTTCATTACAAAAGTATATGTTTACAAAGTTCAATAGCCCTTCTACAATAGAAGCAGATCATATAACTGCTCGGCCTCATGCATAAGATCATCTTCATTGACTTGAGAAGTGTATACCTTTTTGAAAGCATTGTTGCTACACGATGAATTTGTAAAAGTAGGAAAAGGAGAGACTATACAAGCGTTCCAAGTTCTAAGGGTTTGATGAGCGGTGGATCCTTTCTGGGTGCCAAGATTTCAGGAGGTAAGATAAATGAAAATGTGAAGGATGCTGATGTATCTACGTGGTTTTCAATGATGGTGGCTTGGACGAATGTATTTGTTCAGAAACTTGTGCCAAAAAAAGAAAAAGAAAGTACCCACAACCCAAAGATATGAGCAAAGCCTGGAAGGTAGAATTGCCATAGCTTCTGTCATCTTCATGTGGTAGCTGTGGTCATTGCTGCTCTTCACGCAATGCATAGTGAGTGAGTGACAAGAAAAAGAAGAACAAACCCGCATGAACATTGCAGGAGGCAACAAACCTCCACATGACACAAACAATGCAGGATGCTTTGGTTGTGCATTGGTACAATACAGAAAGAACAAGTCTGCATAAACATTGACGAAGGCTTTGACCTTGTTGTCGTCTGTTATTACAACAAACTGCTTTGTTCTTCTGATGTTTCCACGCGGAATAACAAGAGCATGTCCAAAAAACGGATGGCGATGCGACATCACGCATGGTGTTTTGTAGAAGGAAGTATGTTTCAGTCTTGGACTTGAAAATTTTTGAAGTATTTTGTTAAAGTCATTTCTATACTTGTCATAGAAGTGTTCTAAATTCAATGTAGACTTGACATTCGAGATTTGGAGGTCTCCATCAAGAATCACTCCCTAAATCTTCTCTTGATCATATACACACATTCTCACTCTCACTCTCACTGCCACACACCAATTGATACGCACATGGCCCTCTTTGACTCTCTTCCTCTCTCTATCCTCCATGGACGTGGAGATGTTTCTTTGATTGATGAATTTGAAAGCTAAGGCACACTTTCAAAAGTTTTCACTGAGTTCTTTTTCCTTCACAAGGAAAAACTACAGTAGCTCCCTCCTTGCATTGAGCAAAGCAGTCGATTCATATGACCTCCCCATATGAACAATTATCAAGACCATTAGCATATATGACTTTTATAACGTTTTCTAATGAAGATGATGAAGACCCAAGTCTCTTTCTAGAGAAGGCCAAGGAATATAGCTCTAAATGTTGATGGAGCATAGCGTCCATACAACTGATTCATATCCCATTCAACAATACTCCTCTCTTTATCAAAGCATGGAATAAACGTTGGCATGTAGATGACTTATGTGTGAAGTCAAACATGCATAGAAATATTCAGGTCTCTATTAAACCACACAATACACGCATGCATACATATTCATACACACACATGCGAAATCAAACAAACAATTTTTTGAAATTTAGAGGAAACAATGCTTTCATTAAAATACAACATAAAAATTCATATTATAGACTCTAGAAAAAGGGTTAGGAGATTCTTTCCACTATAGGCTCGAACTTCTTGGTCATGTTTCTTTCTGCGACATGCTCCCCTAATAAACTTAAACCCTTGTAAAAACAAACGATAGAGATCAAAACAAAACCTCCCTTTGAGTTCCAGCCACCACGAGATACTCCCTCCTTTCATCAAGATCCCCCTTTTTTATGCGACCATCTTCCTTTTTCCTCAGAGTACACTCCCTACTCTCCCTGCACAGACCAAAAAAACCACCCATGATAATCAAAGTGGGAGACAATTTTGTTAGAGGACAAGGCAAGGCCCCATCATGCAAGGTGAGAAGAGGTCAACGCGACAATTCCATAGGTGTAAAGACTACTACATGTCATATGCATTAAAAAACAAATCTCCTCATCATCGAAGACAAAACCATGAGAAACTTCTTAAAATGAAGAACTACCATCATGTTTTTTTGGCTTTTTTTTTTTATTTCTTTTCATCGTTAGCCCCATCTACCTTGCCATGAGATGAATGGATTTTGCCAAACCCAAACATAGGACCTGAAAATGAAGGCACCCCTTGACATCAATAGGACTCCACGAATTTCTACCCATATTAATTTAAAGGCCTCTATTAACACCTGGTCCTATAGTTGGCAACGAGCAGTTGACATGATTATCAATATCCAAAGAATCTTTATCAAGGGATCCTGACATCAAGATGAATTGCTTGGTGCTTTAACCTTACACATCAAAATCCATGATTGCAACCATTTGAAGAGATATTATCACACAAGTGAGAAGCCCTAGCTTCTCTCAATAAGGAGAAGCATGAAGCATGGTTTAACCTCATGCCCATGAACATCTTCATCTGATATCTAGTCAATTCTTTGATCTTGCATAAAATCTTCAAGCTCATGTCAGGTAATCTTAGAAAATACTTGACAAGAGGAGGCATGATGATACATCAATCAAGTTTAGCTTTAGATCATTGCTGAAACATTGCATTGCTAAATCCATATTTCCATGTCTACTACAAGTATTAAGTAGTGTCCATCCAATGATACTTGGCAAAACATGCATTGATTCTAATAATCCTGCAACATCACCTTAGATAACCCACTTGACATATGTAACTGGTATACCTACCATAACACCATAATTTGAAGTTTTAATGGCATCATAAAGATTAGGAATGCACTTCTATGAATTCTAAAACCTTTCCCCTCATGATGTCTTTACACAATGATATGATTCAGACAATAGTAAATAGTTCCAAAGTAAGGAAATAGATTTCACTCTTTAATACTAGTGTTCACCCTCTTACAACACTTATTGTAATGCCAGTGATTGTAAGTTATAATGATGTTTGGCTATAGATTAGATAAAGCTCAACAATGAAAATGTACTAATGATGAATGTGAATACAGATGCAACTCATAGCAATGATGTATGGTATCTTGACAGTGGATGTAGTAATCATATGAGTAACAATGTTGATTGGTTTGCTAATTTACATGCACCTTTGTTTGATGGCAAAGTTGAAACAGGTGACAGTTCAATGCATCATATAGCACAAGTTGGAGATGTTTGCTTTGTTAGATCGAAAAGGCAATAAAATCTTAAAAGATGTTCTGCATTATATGGTTTGAAACAGGCACCTAGAGCTTGGAATCATCGATTGGTAAGTTATTTGGAAGCTCAAGGATACAAACCAAGTGCTGCAGATCCTTCTTTATATGTTAAGTTTGTAACAGATCAATGTGTGTATATTTGCATTGATGTTGATGATCTTATCATTACAGGAAGCGCTATTGACGAGATTGATGAAATTAAGAAGAAACTTGGTAAGGAGTTTAAGATTTCAGATCTCGGAATTTTACATTATGCATTGGGAATTGAAGTTATTTATGATGAACAAGGTATATGGTTGAGCCAAAAGAAGTACATTTGTGATTTACTTCAAAATTTTGTTTTGTCAGAATGTAAAGCAGTTGCAAATCCTTTGGAGCCTAATGTAAAATTGAGTATACATGATGGTGTTTATTTTGAAAATGTAGACATGTATAGATCGTTGATTGGATCATTATTGTATGCTATAAGTACACAACATGATATTGGTTATGCAGTTGGAGTACTCTCACAGTTCATGCACAAGCCTACAGATGTACATTGGAATACAGCTAAGTGTGTGCTACGCTATTTGAAAGGCACTTTGAACGAAGGTTTATTTTACTCACATGATAGTAATCTTGATATTAAAGCTTTTAGTGACGCAGATTGGGCAGGAAATAAAGATGATCGACGTAGCACGAGTGGCTATCTACTAATGACAGGAAATTGACTTGTATCTTGGAGTTCAAAGAAACAACCAACAGTGGCACTTTCATCTACAGAAGCAGAATATCGTGCGCTTGCAGAATTGACATGTGAAGTAATGTGGTTCAAAAAGTTATTTGAAGATTTACAGCTTCTTTGTATAACTCCATAAATTTATGGTGAAAATATGAGCAGTATACATTTGGCAGCTAATCCAGTTTTCCATGCACGTACCAAGCATATCGAAGTTCATTAACCATTATGTTCGTGAGAAGGTAGTTTCAAAAGAGATCAACATTTCTTTTATATCTTCAAAAGATCAGCTTGCAGATATGATGACAAAAGCTCTTGATGGAACAAAGATACAAATATTCAAACAATTGATTGGATTGTTAGAATATTCAAGCAAAGCTTGAGGGGGAGAATGTTGCGCATCCGTTTCAGAGCGCATCCGTTTCAAGAAAAGTTTATTTGATTACAACCATTCTTTTAGCACTTTAATTATTATCCAGAATTTTTGTAAAAAGCATATTCAATAGTGATCATTGCTTTAGGGCTTTTAACTACAACCATTATTTTCATAAAAAGGGTCATTAAAAGTTGACCACTCTTTTAGTGCTTTAAAATAGTATCCATTATTTTTGTGAAAAAGTTGTTGAGCAACTTTTTAGTTATTATCCATTCCTTTAGTACTTTAAATATTCTTCACTACTTTTGTACAAGAAAAACATTGGCACATATTCATTCCCAAAACTCTATATAAAGAGCTTAAGAATTCATTTTTGTAGAATGTAGTTGATACTCCATCATTGTGAATATAGAGACATTTTTTTGTACAGAGAACTTCTCTTGTTTTATCTAGTCTTGTGCGTCTACTCTGCTCTATCATCTTCGCAGTCTATGCTATTCTCTGCTTCCCTTCATGCTTCCATTTATGCTACTTCTTGAACTTCCTTTATTCTACACAGAGCAAAGAAGCTTGTGGCTATTCCTCTACCTCTTTGAGACTATGCTGAACATCATGTTTTGACTACCACCTATGATATAAGTTATACAGCGTATCACGCTAGCTTCCGTGCTTCCTTTTGACCTCATCATCAGCCATCATACACATCACACTACATCATGCATAGTACACCACATTAACTTTTGGCCTCATCATGCATAGTAGAGATCGACCACACTGCTAAGACTATATTGGTTTCCTAAAGAGCTGCAGAGCCAACATCCACTTATATCAACCACAATAGATGCCTCGCTTGGAGCTTCAAGTCTCCCCCTGCTCTCTCTCTCTCTCTCTCACACACACATTACGTACATGGGCTTGGAACAAGGACTGAGGTATTTGGTCTGCAGGTCTACAAAGAAGTCTTCTAGATTTGGTTTCCACGCACCCATATATTACCTACTTTGGAATATTGATTATAGTCATCATATCTATGCCCAATTACAGGAAGAACAGACTCTCAACTGGACACAATGGAATGAGAAGGACAATATTTCCTTCCTTGGGGATACTCACTAAAATGATCATATCCCACAGAGAACATACTCTAAACTAGACAAAGCAAGACTGTTATACTTCATGAAATAATGGAACGTTATATGGATTTTAATGTGTTTTGTGTTTTGATTTAGTAGGTGAAGATTCATGAGGGTGCGAATGTGGATGGACTTATTTAAATATTTTTGGTGATATTTAGAAGAATTTTAAGAAGATAATATTTTTACTTATTTTTGTAAAAATAATGGATTGGTTTAGAAAGTGACATTTTTGTAAAAATAGAAAATCATGATTTTGTAAATAAAGAAAATTTATGTAAAAAGACATGCTTTCGAAGTGCCGCCCTCATGTACCTTCTATTCACGATGTAATGAGAAATACCCATAAATACACATGCTCTGAATATAGACTCGTCCATCAGAGTCGGTGGGGGGAGATTGTACCCAATCTGGTGGCAAGTCTCTTGTCTCTTTCTATTCTTTGAGTACTTTTGTGTGATTTTGTTTCTGTACTATCCTCTGTGTATGTGTTTCTGCGGGATCTGAAGGTCAACAATGGTATCAGAGCCAAGGCATGTCAGTGGAGGTTTTTTTTTGGCATTCAATCATAATTCGTGGTGTTCATTCGTCAATCGACAACTATCTTAATCATCTAATCTAGGTTTTCATTTAGCAAGGTCGTTTGTTTTGGTTTGTCAATTAGTTTTTTAGAATTTTTTTGAATTTGGTACTGTGCATTGTGCTCATTGCCACATTGTATCCCTTGTGCTCACTGTCACACTCTACCCCTTGTGCTCACCCTGTGCTCACTATCACACCATACCCCCTATGCTCACTGTATTCACCATATCATTTGTATCCCTGTGCTCACTATGCTCACTATACTCACTGTACCAAAGGTGTCAACTAAGGCATAGAACTATGGCGTAACTTTGGCATCTTTGGCTTCTCTAGCATTCATGGTTCTCTTGGTTCACTTTGATTCCCTTTGGTTCCGTTGGTAGCCATCAACTACATGTGAACCAATTCTAACATATGAATGGCAATAAGAGCTTAGTTATTTCCCTAGTTAGCTTACTTATTTCTCTAGTTAGCCTACATAGTTCCTTATTTAGCATGTTGGGATTCGAACTCATAACCTCATACTTTGCTTTACATGGGACATGCTTATGAGTGTTTGGTGATGGGACATGTGAATGGCCATCCATGTCTATTTTAGTTTTATCAATTGAGGTAAGTTGGGCATCAACTCGTGTGCATGTTATACTTTACGGAATAATGGAATGTTATATGGATTTTAATGTCTTGAGGGTTTTAATGTTTTTTGTGTTTTGATTTAGTAGGTAAAGATTCATGAGGGTGTGAACGTGCATGGACTTATTCAAATATTTTTGGAGATATTTAGAAGAATATCTAGAAGAGTATAGTATTTTGAGTTATTTTGTAAACATAATAGATCACTTTAGAAAGTGACATTTTTATGAAAATAGAAAATCTTGATTTTTTAAATAAAGCAGATTTCTATTAAAAAAACATGATTTTCAAAGCACTACTATCGTGTATCTTCTATTCAAAAAATAATGCCAAATACCTATAAATACACATGCTCAGATAGACTCATCCATTAGAGTATGTGGGGGGAGATGGTGCCCAATCTAGTGTCAAGTCTTTTGTCTCTTTCTATTCTCGAAGTACTTTTGTGTGATTTTGTTTATGTACTATCGTCTGCGTACGTGCATCTATGGGATCCAAAGGTCAACAAGGATGAGAAACCCACATTTAAATGAGATGATTGGTAAAGAAAACATTCTCTAGTTCATCTTGAAGGAGGCAAAATAGTTGAAAGTGAAGGCATGACACATTGTATGTATTGAAGTATATGTTGAATATCGTTTTATTTTAAAAGGAACTTCCATCATTGAGATCAACTCTTCTAAATTAGCTTGAATCAATTTGAAGGTACAACAAAAGTCTGGCATAGAACCAATGAGACACACTCGAATCCTACAAAGCAAGGGTTGATGCCTAGCAACTACTAAGATATAGAGCCGAAGGTCTCTTAAGATGGATACTAAAAGACAATGACCCTAAATATTGATGAGATAACTCGTTTGAAGTGATTAGTTTGGAAACCCAAGGATCCCCTAAAGATCTTGATCTCACATCACCCAAATAGTGAGGGGGCTGTTTAGTTGGATGCCCCAAGGGATGAACCCGGACCCCCAGCCTTGAAAGGGGAAGGGCCTAACCAACTTAGCTACAGGGCCTCGACTATCAAGATTGTTTATTATCATAGAGGCTCATCTTTTATAACTACCCATTCACAATATTTCTTTTGTACAAATAGACTTCCTTCCTAATTTTTCTAGTCTATTTGTCTTTATTGTTGAATATTGAAACTCTGAGAAGTAGCACAAAAGAAAATATGAAGGGAAGCAAGAAATTTCATAGACTACTAAGATGATAGAGAACATGAAGAAAAACATAGATAAGAAGAAGTGAAAGTCTCTTTAAAAAAGAAAAATTGACTCTATAATCATAATGATGAGTATCAATACTCTGTAATCATAATGCAAGATAATTAAATCACTAAAGGAATGAACTATGACTAAAAAGTTGTTAATTTCACAAAAGTAATTAAAGCCAATTCAAAGCTCTAAAAGAATGGACGCTAATTAAAGCTCTAAAAGAATGGATGGATAACATTCTTTCCTTCAAGTCTTGCTTGAATATTCTAGCTGCAATCCAACCAACTATTTGAATCTTTGTATCTTTGTCCCATCATGATCTTTTCTCATCATATGTACAAGCTGATTGTTTGAAGATAGAAAAGAAATGTCGATCTCTTTCGATACTACGTTCTCGCAAATATAATCATAATGAACTTTGATATGCTTGGTAGATGCATGGAAAATTAGATTACCTTCTAAATATATACTTCACATGTCAATACTTCAAGTACACGATACTCTACTTCTATACATGAAAGCACCAATATTGGTTGTTTCTTCGAACTCCAGATACATGATGATTTCCAATCATCAATATGTAACAACTCATGGTGCATTGATCATCTTTATTTCCCACCTAATATGCATAACTAAAAGATTTAATATCTAGATTAGTATCATGTGAGTAAAATAAACCATCATTCAAAAAGCCTTTCAAGTAGCCTAGTGCATGCTTAGCCACATTCCAATGCACATTTGTAGGCTTCTGCATGAACTGTGGAAGTACTCCAATTGCATAACCAATATTTGGTCATGTACTTATAACATAAAGCAATGATCCAATCAATGTTCTATACATGTCTATATTTTCAAAATGCACACCATCATGGATACTCAATTTAACATTAGGCTCCAAGGGATTTCAAACTATTTTACATTTTGGAAAACCAAACTTTTGAAGTAAATCACATATGTACTTTTGACTCAACCATATACCATGCTTATCATAAATAATTTCAATCCCCAATGCATGATGTAAAATCTCGAGATCTCAAATCTTAAATTCCATACTAAGTTTCTTCTTGATTTCATCAATCTCATCAATAGCACTTCGTGTAATGATACCTTCATCAACATAAACACAAATATACACACATTGTTTTCTTATAAATTTCACATATAAAGAAGGATCTGCAACATTTGCTTTGTATCCTTGAGCTTGCAAATAGCTTACCAATCAAGGATTCCAAGCTTTAGGTGCCTCTCTAAAACCATATAATGCTTTTAACACTACGTCATAATAAACAAGAACAAATACATGTTCTCTTTTTTATTTGAGAAAAAATGCACAAAATGTTGAAATAAGGTTCATTTTCATATCCCATAGTGGAAAATTCTTTTTCTTGCTCAATTCATACCATGAAAACTACCATTTTGATGCATTAGATTCATGAAGAAGCTAGCTAAATTATATTCAATGTGAGGAAAGGCTATCTAATCATCCAATACCTCTTATTAGAGCTTCCAATTCTCGAAAGTAGTGGAAATAATGCCAAAAACAAAGAAATACAATCTCTTGATATAGTGCTTCGCACTCTAGACGAGAGATATATGTTGACAATGTTATTAATATGTTGAGTTGCTCCACATGGAAAAATAAAATAGTCTTTTCAAGGCTCAATATATGTAATATCACATCATTTGATACTAGTAGCAACATTGGAGCAGCTTTTGTGCATACTTCTACTGTAGCTCACAAAGTTGTTCCAATTACCACTTCAAGAATATGAACTTAATTAGCCATAAATGTAAAGGAAACCACACACCAATCCAACACAACTGAGTAGAATGTGGAAAAAGCTAAGCACAAATAACAAAAACTTTGAGCATTATATTCGAATAATCACTTCATTACAAAAGTATATGTTTACAAAGTTCAATAGCCCTTCTACAATAGAAGCAGATCATATAACTGCTCGGCCTCATGCATAAGATCATCTTCATTGACTTGAGAAGTGTATACCTTTTTGAAAGCATTGTTGCTACACGATGAATTTGTAAAAGTAGGAAAAGGAGAGACTATACAAGCGTTCCAAGTTCTAAGGGTTTGATGAGCGGTGGATCCTTTCTGGGTGCCAAGATTTCAGGAGGTAAGATAAATGAAAATGTGAAGGATGCTGATGTATCTACGTGGTTTTCAATGATGGTGGCTTGGACGAATGTATTTGTTCAGAAACTTGTGCCAAAAAAAGAAAAAGAAAGTACCCACAACCCAAAGATATGAGCAAAGCCTGGAAGGTAGAATTGCCATAGCTTCTGTCATCTTCATGTGGTAGCTGTGGTCATTGCTGCTCTTCACGCAATGCATAGTGAGTGAGTGACAAGAAAAAGAAGAACAAACCCGCATGAACATTGCAGGAGGCAACAAACCTCCACATGACACAAACAATGCAGGATGCTTTGGTTGTGCATTGGTACAATACAGAAAGAACAAGTCTGCATAAACATTGACGAAGGCTTTGACCTTGTTGTCGTCTGTTATTACAACAAACTGCTTTGTTCTTCTGATGTTTCCACGCGGAATAACAAGAGCATGTCCAAAAAACGGATGGCGATGCGACATCACGCATGGTGTTTTGTAGAAGGAAGTATGTTTCAGTCTTGGACTTGAAAATTTTTGAAGTATTTTGTTAAAGTCATTTCTATACTTGTCATAGAAGTGTTCTAAATTCAATGTAGACTTGACATTCGAGATTTGGAGGTCTCCATCAAGAATCACTCCCTAAATCTTCTCTTGATCATATACACACATTCTCACTCTCACTCTCACTGCCACACACCAATTGATACGCACATGGCCCTCTTTGACTCTCTTCCTCTCTCTATCCTCCATGGACGTGGAGATGTTTCTTTGATTGATGAATTTGAAAGCTAAGGCACACTTTCAAAAGTTTTCACTGAGTTCTTTTTCCTTCACAAGGAAAAACTACAGTAGCTCCCTCCTTGCATTGAGCAAAGCAGTCGATTCATATGACCTCCCCATATGAACAATTATCAAGACCATTAGCATATATGACTTTTATAACGTTTTCTAATGAAGATGATGAAGACCCAAGTCTCTTTCTAGAGAAGGCCAAGGAATATAGCTCTAAATGTTGATGGAGCATAGCGTCCATACAACTGATTCATATCCCATTCAACAATACTCCTCTCTTTATCAAAGCATGGAATAAACGTTGGCATGTAGATGACTTATGTGTGAAGTCAAACATGCATAGAAATATTCAGGTCTCTATTAAACCACACAATACACGCATGCATACATATTCATACACACACATGCGAAATCAAACAAACAATTTTTTGAAATTTAGAGGAAACAATGCTTTCATTAAAATACAACATAAAAATTCATATTATAGACTCTAGAAAAAGGGTTAGGAGATTCTTTCCACTATAGGCTCGAACTTCTTGGTCATGTTTCTTTCTGCGACATGCTCCCCTAATAAACTTAAACCCTTGTAAAAACAAACGATAGAGATCAAAACAAAACCTCCCTTTGAGTTCCAGCCACCACGAGATACTCCCTCCTTTCATCAAGATCCCCCTTTTTTATGCGACCATCTTCCTTTTTCCTCAGAGTACACTCCCTACTCTCCCTGCACAGACCAAAAAAACCACCCATGATAATCAAAGTGGGAGACAATTTTGTTAGAGGACAAGGCAAGGCCCCATCATGCAAGGTGAGAAGAGGTCAACGCGACAATTCCATAGGTGTAAAGACTACTACATGTCATATGCATTAAAAAACAAATCTCCTCATCATCGAAGACAAAACCATGAGAAACTTCTTAAAATGAAGAACTACCATCATGTTTTTTTGGCTTTTTTTTTTTATTTCTTTTCATCGTTAGCCCCATCTACCTTGCCATGAGATGAATGGATTTTGCCAAACCCAAACATAGGACCTGAAAATGAAGGCACCCCTTGACATCAATAGGACTCCACGAATTTCTACCCATATTAATTTAAAGGCCTCTATTAACACCTGGTCCTATAGTTGGCAACGAGCAGTTGACATGATTATCAATATCCAAAGAATCTTTATCAAGGGATCCTGACATCAAGATGAATTGCTTGGTGCTTTAACCTTACACATCAAAATCCATGATTGCAACCATTTGAAGAGATATTATCACACAAGTGAGAAGCCCTAGCTTCTCTCAATAAGGAGAAGCATGAAGCATGGTTTAACCTCATGCCCATGAACATCTTCATCTGATATCTAGTCAATTCTTTGATCTTGCATAAAATCTTCAAGCTCATGTCAGGTAATCTTAGAAAATACTTGACAAGAGGAGGCATGATGATACATCAATCAAGTTTAGCTTTAGATCATTGCTGAAACATTGCATTGCTAAATCCATATTTCCATGTCTACTACAAGTATTAAGTAGTGTCCATCCAATGATACTTGGCAAAACATGCATTGATTCTAATAATCCTGCAACATCACCTTAGATAACCCACTTGACATATGTAACTGGTATACCTACCATAACACCATAATTTGAAGTTTTAATGGCATCATAAAGATTAGGAATGCACTTCTATGAATTCTAAAACCTTTCCCCTCATGATGTCTTTACACAATGATATGATTCAGACAATAGTAAATAGTTCCAAAGTAAGGAAATAGATTTCACTCTTTAATACTAGTGTTCACCCTCTTACAACACTTATTGTAATGCCAGTGATTGTAAGTTATAATGATGTTTGGCTATAGATTAGATAAAGAGCAAAGTTCCATCCATAGCTATCGCAAAAGATAATGCTCTATCCTCAGCAAATCAATGTTCGG
Organism: Ceratopteris richardii; assembly: GCA_020310875.1. Lineage (NCBI taxonomy): Eukaryota > Viridiplantae > Streptophyta > Polypodiopsida > Polypodiales > Pteridaceae > Ceratopteris > Ceratopteris richardii. The sequence continues at coordinate 89,518,378 of CM035408.1, read as the reverse complement.
ATGCAATAGAAGTTGAGCAGAAACATACCCAACAAGATAAAAAACTAAAAGAAGTAGCAATTTGAAATCAAACTGATCCCGTTCAAATAGAAGTTGAGCAGAAAGATTCCTATGAAGATAAAAAACTAAACACAAAGTATCAGTTTCAAGTCAAAATAATCCTCTACTATTGTTTACACCATAAGGGAATGTGGAGCCTAAACGGATGCCGTGCAAGTGAAGAAAACAAAAGAGGTTGGATGATAGGTAATGGACCTTGAATTTATTGAGATAGAAAAGGACCCTCCAAAGATTCAACATGGCTTGAGAGAGGAGGAGATACAAGAATTGAAACCTGCTCACAAGGATTTAGAGCCTAGGGCTTTGATTTTGGAAGTTGATGAAGTATTTCGATGGTGATGCACCACAGTGCACTCTCCTTTTCGAGAGCTCCACAATGATATCAGTGGAGTAGAAAACTGAGCTCCAAGCACCACACATGGTACTTTGCACAAAGGCTAAATAATACATAGAAAAACACAATACATAGGGAGCACGAACACAGATTTCTTAGATGTTACAAATGCAGTCAAACTTATAGTCTGTAACTGACCAGACCACTATATGTTTTTCTAAAGAACATATACAAAGAAGTGTTTCGTGGTCATATGGCCTTTCACATGGACACAAACGGTAATAATCTCCCTTTAAAGGCCAATATGGCCAAAGAAATTATGGGAGAAAAATAAAGAATGATAAAGAATACCTGAGTGTAAGTATACAAACTATACCTCCTGCCTCATGGGCCTGGTACACAATATACAAGTGATTGTGTAAGATCATGAATCAAGTAACCCCCATCAAGTGGCAAGAATGTCGAAAGCTATCTTGTGGTAAAGCTTTAGTCAAAGCAACTGCAATATCATCTCGAGTGTGAACCTTCTCAAGAATAATGTGCTCAATGGCTAAGAAATATCTAATGAATAATTTCAAACTCCCTCCAAAAGTAAGTGCCACATCATCAAATCCGTGACTATGCTTCCCCCAAAAAATGACTTTTTTAAAATTTCATCATTTTCAGCCATACACGGTGGAAAAATACACTTTAACCCATACACATACAAGAAAACACATTTTTTGAGCAAAACGTATGCTTTAGAGTCCCTTCCAACCAGTTTTCCATCTTTGTTTTTGATATTGATGGTCATTAGCAAAGATGGATCCAATATCTTCTTACCATCCAACATTTCATAACCTCTCAACTTTACTTTAGTTCATTGGTGCGGGTGAAGCTGGACTATTAGGTTACTGCAAGCGATTATCTACACATCCACATGCTACTGCTAAGTACTGGTTCCAACAATATCAACTCCATCCTATGAGGGTGGTCACTTTAGAAAGCACAATCATATCTTTACCTACTACATTTTATTTGGTGTTGAATTTTTATTGCATTCAAGTGTCATATTAAGATAATGTTTTCTCTTTTGTGCTGACTATAATGTTAAGTTAAAGTTCATGCTAAAGCTTGATAAGTGTCAAATCATAAAGGGTCGGTGACTAGAAAGGTTGAGTGTGGCGCTTATGAATGAAGTTATGGACCATGCAATGAGTGATGAAACTTTAGGATCCACTTCCCATTTGACTTACATTGTGCAATCAGAGAGAGATATCTGGTGGTTAGGTGTTGTAGGAGTTCCCAAAGAAACAAACAATGTTATTTCGTGGATTTTTAGTAGGACTCCATGGATTACGGAAGTAATCTCTTCTCAAATACATGGGCAAAAGCTTTATGTAGATGATATAGGTGATTTTGAGGTAGAATGGCATTTGGGTGGACACCTTAAGAGTATAAAATGCATGTTAGGTTGTAAACAAGGAGCATCTTCTCTCTATCCTTGCCCATATTGTACACAAGGTTAGAAAGGATCTAAGAGACAGTCTAAACCTGCAAGGGCATCGATGAGAGTTGATGACTCTGAAGAAATTGATGAAACAAACTCATCGAATCACAGGGAATGGGAGATATCACTTTTGAGGTGTCCAATGTTACAAGAACCGACTCGTGATAAAATAAGTAATGATTGAAACCCCATTATTCCATTTCCATGAGTCAATGTTCACTTTTGTACTTTGCATGCATTCATGAGGATCTTTGATAGGCTTTTGAAGCTCCATGTTGAATATACATTTGCATGAAACCACTAGAGAGGTCTACAATAGCAATCCAAAAAATAGAAGATCTTTTGAATTCTCTAGGTTGTCATGGTGGCCACGTATCTTTAGTTGTTAAGAACTATTGTGAGTCTCAAGAGATTTTACAACAAGTTTCAATGACTAGAAAGAAGGCAAGACGTTTCTTTAAAAGAGATGTGAATAGTCAAGATAATGGGAAATGTGAGCTTTGGAAGGACCTCTGTTCAATTACGACAGGCAATGATAGTCAGGTTGATCTCATTAACAAGCGAAAGAAGGTTTGGTCATCGTTAGATCAATTGCTACATTTCATGTGTTTGGTTTTCCAAGTGACTTTGAAGGAGTTTACACTATCATTCATCTTATCTTGGGGAGAAAGCAACATTACACATTACATAGTAAGTTTTGCTTACATTTTTTTATTTGGTTTTGAACACCATTTGTATATCTTATTGACCAGAGCATAGCATATTCTTTTTGCACATGGAGCATATTTTATGAATCCATATGGGCCACTGGACATTTTTAGTACACAAGGAATGGAGTTCAACTGGTTTTTTTGTGTGACATTTGCTAGAAAATATCTAATGGAATGAGCATGTGAGTCACAAATAGTAAAGATTACACGAAAGCTACAACATGATATTGCAAGAGAGAAGTGGAGGTCATCATCACAACCGCTACATCATACCCAATGGCGTGCACAAAGAGTCCGCGAGGTTTCTGCTCGGAAATAGTTTCCAAACTCTTAAAATGCATTATTCTTTTCAAGGTTTTTATAACTCCTTTCACTTCAAATAAAATTTTAAAGTTTTTGTGAATGTACTTTTAATGTCTTAAAACTAATTTTTATCCATTTAAATGTGAACAGGACAATTCTTAAGTGAAAGGCTATAAATAAAGGTGTCCTTCCTCATTTTACCACTTTACAACTTAAGAGAATGGCATGCACAAAGCAGACTGCTAGAAAGGATCATGTCGTCTACCCTAGCCATGTGCAAGGTACTCAGCGCCCAACATGGATGACACCCCACAAGAAGCGTCGAAGCACAAGCCACTCTTCTAGATGAAACTCGGGTGCAGGGACACACTTTGGTAGCATTCCATCGTGGGGGGATGAAGCTTCACAAGAGAGAGAGATGTACCACAAGAAATAAATTATTCCCCTCCCACATCTGATGATGAGCCCCCAGTGAGGACACCACTCAAGGCAAGGCCCAAACAACAAGGATGAAGGCAAGTTGTGATGGAGACAACATCAAATTTAGAGAGTTCCTTGTATGAAGAAAGTAGCCACAATGGAACAACGATCATATCCCCATGAACCATCGAGTAACAAAAGGAGGCAAGAAACTCCTCGTAGGACAAGGACAAAGACCAACCAATGAAGGAAGAGACCAAGGCCGGGTAGAGGAAGTAAATGATGAGGCAGGACCATCTAGGTGTGCTCCAAGAAGAAAGAAGGACTATCAACGGCATCATAGACCACAACGACCACAACCCAACATCCCCCCGAATGCAAGAGCACCGCAAAGGGGCAGAAAGCAGACCAGAGCCTTTGCAGAGATTCGACACTATGAAAAGTTTGTGGAGCTTCTTATTCCACGAAGGTCATTGCAAGAGTTGTGAAGGAAAAGATCAAACGCTATTGTGCTAGATTTCGTATCCAAGGGATAGCCATTGAAGCCCTCCAAGAAGTTGCACAGGCGTATCTTATTTCAATGTTGGAGGACTCTAACCTGCGTGCCATCCATGCAAAGAGAGCGACAATACAACCTAAAGATTTGCAACTAGCTAGAAGAACTAGAGGGAATAACCCTTAACAAATATTTGTACTCCCTTGTTTGGAGAACTTTTTGTATATCCCAAATGATGAATATTTTGTAAATCCCTCATGATGAATATAATTGTTTTCTTTTTATATTTTCTCTCCCAAGTGTTTATCTCTTAGTGTACATGTTTTGAAGTCTATTTCTTCTATGTATAGGTGTCTTTTTCTAGTACCTCTTTGAAGTGTTTTGCATAGTTTAATCACTCTTTTTATTGTACTTCTTGTAAGTGGTGTTGCTATATAATGCATGCAATGGCCAAAGAATGCCAAAAAAAGGCTTGCCACAAAAATGCGGGGATGGGCCCTATAAAAGTTTTGCAGGGCCTATCCCCGCGTTTCTGTGGCATGCCTTTTTTCTGCATTTCTAAGCCATGAAACCACATGTCATGCACATAGTTAAACAATATTCATGAACATTCAAATTTACTTATTTATTGTTGCATGCTTATATGCACCCAGAGGAGTCTAAATTTTCTCTAATTATTGCACATAAGAAGAGTATTCCACAATTCCCCAAGTCTAGGTTGTAATTGAGGGACATAGACTTCCAATATAGGGAACCTAGTGCATGGGATGGCCTAGGAATGCAAAAAAAAAGGCCTGCCATAGAAACATGGGGATGGGCATCGTAAAAGTTTTGCAGGGCCCATCCCCGCGTTTCTGTGGCATGCCTTTTTTTTGCATTCCTAGCCCATCCCATGCATTTTGGGCAACAAAAATAACAAGAATGATTGGAAAAAGACTCATTAAAGTGTGCCGAAGTTAAGAGATTATCAAAAACATAAAGACAATGCACATGGCAATTTGAAAAACAATAATTGGTATTATAAAGTTTTTACAATTGGCTCTTGACCTTGAACCTCTCCACTACATTCTTTCTTCTCTGAAAAGACAGTGGCAATTGGTAAGTCGAAAATGATTGGGATATTAAATGAGGGTCTATCATTCCAAGATCTAAAGATATTCCTATTTGACCTAATATTTTTCCTCTAAAGTTAACTCCTAGGGTAGTAAGGGCAAAGGACTTCCTAACCAGAAATATACAATTGGTCCCTTGCATTATTGTAGATAGGCACAAAAATTTGCTCAAGGCCTTCAAACACCAAGTTATGAAGTGCCCTTGAGGGGAAAAGTCCTTGTGGATTATGACAAAATCTTCCTTTGGCAATTTTCCAATGTAATGTGCCAAGGAAGAGCCATGGCCACGGGCAACACGGTCACCACCACTCCTTGCTGCAAATTTATCCACTTCAATTGCTTCCTGCACATAGACAATCATAAAATTAAATAGATACATCTTGTATGAATATGAGACAACCATAAATGTCATTACATACGTACATCTTGAAGCCTATCTTCATCCTCTCCTCTTCCCATTGCATCTAGTGGAATCGATGAGTGGGCCATGCCACTTTGCTCCACAAAGGGGATGTTGGAATCTTCTTCTCCAAAATTCTTTCCCTTGCTGCGGCCAGATCTTCTTCACTTGCATCTTGGTTGGCATGGGTCAAAATCTCTTCACACACAAATGCAATGGTGTCTGCAACTAAATCACCAATTCGAATTGTTGCCTTTTTGATAATGTCAGAAGTGTTCTCCATGGGAACATCCGAGGTTGAGCAGAAAATACTAATGCATTCGTCGAGGCATAGACCGAATGCCTTCTCAATATCATGCAGGAACAAAATTTCCTCTCCATCGACAAGTACAACTAAAAACATTTCCATCTCTACCTCTGGTAGAGTGGGTTCCAAGGGCTCTAAGTTGGAGTTTGGACTATTTTGTGTACTTGCTTCCTTTAATTTGTCCACTACTCCTTGTGGAAATTCTCTGGAAATCTTTTGCCTCTCTTCTAATAAGTTGAGAGCTTCTATCCGGGGGTTCCTTCTTGTCATCTACAAAACCCCCAGTAACAAGATAGGGTAGGTCCATGGGTGTAGGTTCGGGCTCCTCATTGACAAAAAAGATGGTTGTTGCAACATAGGAAAGATATTTTCTTCCCATTCTCCTTTTCTTATTTAATTGTTTAATTAACGTAACTGTGTCATCTAACAGGTGCCCTGAATCCTCACCAACAGCCTACTAGAGTTTTCAAGTTTCATAATTTCCATTGTAAAAACCTGTTGTACAATAGCAACCATCCCATTATCTTTGTGCTTCTTGAAGACAAGTAACTTTCCCTTCCAATGAAGTCTAAGTTTCCATGATCTCTAACTCAATGAGGCCCAACTCTAGAGGGTTGCATGTACACCCATGCACCTTTGGAGTACTCATGTGATAGCCACTGTCCATCTATGGCTTTGATATTGTGACAT
>CM035408.1:89412057-89507057 GCA_020310875.1 Ceratopteris richardii | reverse complement strand
GAAGGCATTCACAATCTCTGTGTATGTAAGGGATTCATTACCAGATTTTGATCAACTTACTTCTCTTATGGTGACTGAGGAGCTCAACCATGGAGGCAACAAGCCAAAGGGCAGCCAAGACAAACTCTTCTATGCAGGCAAAGGAGGAAGAGGCAAATGCAATAGAGGTGCTTCAAGAGGAAGAGGTAGAAGCAACTACCAACAAGGCAACCAAAGCTATCAAGGGAGTTATTCAAGCCAAGATGAAGGTCAATCATCAAGAGGAAGAGGAAAAGGAAGAGTTAGAGGAGGAAGATATGGAGGTCGAGGCTACTCCAACTCAAATAAATGCTTCAATTGTAGGAAGCAAGGACACTATGCCAAATATTGTTGGCAAAAGCAAGGTGGAAACAATTACAAAGGGCAAGGTAATTATGCTAACTCCTCAACAAATTCAAAAAATGAGCATTTGTTAGCTATGAAGCATAAAAGTCAAGGTCAACCACATGATGAGCTGTGGTATATAGATAGTGGTTGTAGTAACCACATGTCAAGTAAAGAGGAGTACTTAAATAATCTTCAAGCACCCAAGCAAAGAGGCTTTGTGGAGACAAGAGATGACACAGGTCATGAGATACAACAAATGGGAGATGTGAAGCTTGAAGGCAACCACAAAGCAAAAGGACTATATGAGGTATTGCATGTTCCTACTATTACAAAGAACTTAATCTCTCTTGGACAGATGCTTGAAAAGGGATACCAAGTCAAGTTCAACCACAAAGGATGCTTTATTGAATACCCAAGGAATGGCTATGAGCTAATAGCCAAAGGAAAGAAGGAAGGAAGGATGTTCACTCTTGACATTGGCAAAAGGACAAAGCAACAAGGCAATGTCCATCACCTATGGCGACAAGAAGATTGGAGATTCAGATTTGTGGCACAAGAAGTGTGGTCACATCAACATTCAAAGGTTGAAAGACATGGAGAAGAGGCAAATGGTAAGAGGTTTACCACATTTTTCATTACAAATGTTGCATGAGATGTGTGAAGCTTGTCAACTAGGCAAGTCTACTAGGCAGCCCTTCAAGAAGAGTGGATATGTAGCACATGGTGTGTTAGACCTTGTGCACACAGATGTGTCAGGGGCAACCAAAGAGCTCTCTCTTGCAGGTAATAGGTACTTTGTAACCTTCATAGATGACTACTCAAGAAAAGTATGGTTGTATTGTATAAAGCAAAAATCACATGTGTTTGATGTATTCAAAATATTCAAGGCACAAGTTGAAAAGGAGATAGGTTGCTACATCGAAACCCTAAGGTCCGATGGAGGGGGAGAATACTTCTCCCATGCTTTTTGTGATTTCTTGCAGGACCAAGGTATAAAGAGGCAAATCACTTGCAGGTATACTCCCCAACAAAATGGGGTGGCAAACAGGAAGAATAGGTATTTTGCTAAAAGTGCTAGGAGTATGTTAAATGAAATGAATGTGCCTTTAACATATTGGGCAGATACTGTATCTATTTTTGTGTACTTGATGAATAGGTGTCCCACATCAAGGGTACATGACATGACACATGAGGAGGCACGGAGTGGAATGAAACCAGACCTTTCACACATTAGAATCTTTGGTTGTGTATGCTACACACATGTGCCACAAGAGTTGAGAGGTAAGATGGATGCAAGGGCTCAAAGATGTATGTTTATTGGTTATGCGATGGATCAAAAAGGTTACAGGTGCTACAATCCTAATACAAAGGAGTTAAAGGTATCTAGAGATGTAGTGTTTGATGAACTCAAACCATGGTATGCTTCCAAAGTTCCATTGCAGGATGAAGATATTGAAGAGACCAAGAAAAGATATGAATCCAGGGTTCAAGATAGCTTGGAAATCAGTGGTCCAAGCATACAAAGGAGTTCAAGCATGGATTCAGCTCATCAATCAGTGAATAAAGGGAAGGCGAGATTGGTAGAGCTTCATGAAGATGGACATGAAGTTGAAGACTTTGAAGAACCTATGTTAGAAGGGGGAGCTACATCAAAAGCAGAATTCAAGGCACAAAGGCAAAGAAGGTTCATTCCACCAAAAGGAGAAGAAACTCAAGTGACTACTTGGATTGTTTTATACTAAGAGGGACATATTCACATGCTTTTTTTGACTCTGATTGGGCCGGTTGCTATGAGACTTGTGTATCAACTAGTGGCTTTTGCTTCATGCTTGGTAGCTCATGCATATCTTGGTTGAGCAAGAAGCAGCCTACTATGGCCACTTCTAGTTGTGAGGTTCAGTATAAAGAAGCATAGTGACTATTGAGTGTGTGTGGCTCAAATGGCTTTTGGCTGATTTGGGTACTATTCAGTCTTCTGCCACCACCATCTTCAGTAATAGTGAGAGCATATTGGAATTTGCAAGGAATTCTATGTTCTATGCTTGCACAAAGCACATTAAGGTGGATTATCATTATGTGAGGGAGAGTTCTCTATTGGAGAGATGAGTTTGTCATATGTGTCCATATATGATAATATTGTAGATCTTTTCACAAACGCTCTACCTCGGAAGATGTTTGAAGCTTTTGACAAAGCTTTGGGCTTACTTCCTTTTTGTTGAAGATAAATGTACAAGCTCATTTTCACATGAGCTATGCTTGGATAAACTTACCAAATATAAAGATAAAGGAAATGAAGAGAAAAGAAAAAAAAAGTCTAGTCAAAATTCATGATGAGTAAAAGACACAATTTCTACCTTGTAGTAAGTGGCATGTAGTGGGAAATCAAATGAAAGTGGTGAGTTAAGAAGGAGGCATAAACTTCTTCACATAGATCATTGGTTATAAAAGTGGAGTGGGAGCACGTTCTAAACAAGGATAGAAAGAGGCAAGAGCTCCCAATAGTTGGATCTGGTCATTTTGTCATTTTGCCTTCCCATAGACTCCTTCCAGCCGCATGTCATTTTGTACACAGCTCTGTTGTGAAGCTCATATCTCACTGTATATGTAACCATGTCTTGCATTTAAAAAAACATTGGAAAGCTTATTTTGTGTACTTTTGTTATCACAAATATCTTCTTCAAAGCTTAATATTCTATGAGATATAATTCAAAGAGTGAAGTCTAGTTTTTCAGCATACGTGTGTAGACAAGTAGTCTATTTTGATCGGTTAACTTTCCCAACCAAAATGTATCCAAATTGCTTGATTTTTAGCTTGTTGGAAATCCTTTGCATCTACTTTCTGTGTCCCAAATATTTCGTTCAAAGGATTTATAGTCTATGCGATATCTATCAGAGAGTGAAGTCTAGTTTTTTAGTATACTTGTGTGCGTAGGTGGTCTATTTATGTGAGTTGTGTTTCCTCACCAAAATGCATCCACATTACATGATTTTTAGCTTGTTCGAAAGCTATATGTGTTTACTTTCTCTATCTCAAATATCTTCCTTAAAGCATATATATTTGGGGAGTTATGAGTCCAAGAGTGAAGTTCAATTCTTTAGCATACTTGTGTGGATAGGTAGTTCATCTTTGTCAGTTGCGTTTCCTAATAAAAAATTGTCCAAATTAAGTTATTTATAGGTTGTTTTAAGAAAGCTCTCTTTGTCTACTTTGAGATACTAAAGGCAGAGGTCCATTTGAGTTTTGTGTTGAGAGCAACAATCTATCTAAGGTGCAGCTATTTGTCCAAGTGTTGGACATACAAGGGTTCACAAGAGCAAAGGACAATATAACTATTCGAGGTAACTCTCAAAGTTTTTTATAGTCTTCAATGGCTGACTTGGGTCAACAAGTTGAGAAAGTGAATAAGGATAACTATCCCGAGTGGAAGTTTAGAATGATCAACTACCTAATGTGCAAATGCTTGTGGGATATTGTGAGTGGCGATGATGCTCAACCTCAAATCAATAAAGCTACGACCATCAAAGTCATAAGGAGGCAAGCAAAAGAATGGGAAGAGAGGAATAGGAGAGTCACAACACACAAGGAAGAGGTTGAGGTAGAAGCAGAGGAAGAGGTCGAGGCTCCTACAATTCTCATAAAGGTATAACATGCTATCATTGTGGTAAAGTAGGACACTATGCTGAGGATTGTTGGCTGAAAAATGGAAGACCAAATGGAGGCAATCAAAGGAGCCAAAGCAACTATGCAAGAACCTCAAGTGAAGGAAGCAAGGACACACTACTTGCAATGAGACATGAGTATAGAAGCTCTTGTGAAGATGAAAAAAAATGGTACATTGATTCAGGTTATAGTAATCATATGTAATCCCAAGGAAGTTTTTTCCACTAATCTACAGGTACCAAGTGGAAAAGGATGTGTTGAAATAGGTGATGATCCTCAACACATGATTGAACATATTGGAGATATAAGGCTTGGAGATACAAGTAGAGCAAAGGTACTATCTAATGTTCTTCATGTTCCTAGAATTTCAAAGAACTTGATTTCAGTAGGCCAAATGGTAGAGAAGGGTTATCATGTCATATTCAATGAGAATGGGTGCTTCATAAAGAATCCAAAGGAAGGCTTCAAGGTCATTGCTCGAGGTAGAAGAGAAGGAAGGATGTTCACTTTGGACGTTCAACATCCTCATGGAAAGGTCATGTACATTCAATGTGGGAGCAAGAAGATTTCATATTTGGACTTATGGCACAAAAGAATAGGACACATCAACATTCCAAAGCTTAAGGAAATGAGCAAACATGAAGTGGTAATAGGTCTTCCAAAATTTAATAGCATTGAACTACATGAGTTATGTGAAGCTTGTCAACTAGGAAAGCAAACGAGGCAACCATTCAAGAGGAGCAATAATGTGGCCCCAAATGTCTTAGACTTGATAAATACAGATGTATGGGGACACAGCGAAGAGGCATCAATGGTTGGTAATAGATTCTTTGTCACCTTCATTGATGATCACTCAAGAAAGGTATGGCTGTTTTGTATGAAGCAAAAATCAAAGGTGTTTTCTATATTCAAAAGATTCAAAGTTGAAGTTGAAAAAGAAACAAGAAGCTCTATCAAAACCTTAAGGTCCGATGGCGGAGGAGAATACTTCTCCAAAGAATTTTTGGATTTTCTACAAGAGAATGGGATCAAAAGGCAATTTACTTGTAGGTATACACCACAACAAAATGGAGTAGCTGAGAGGAGAAATAGGCAAATTGCTGCAATTGCAAGATGCATGCTCAATGAGATGAAGGTACCATTGTACTATTGGTCTGAAGCTACCACAACCGTCATTTACTTGATGAATAGGTGCAGAACATTGGGAATACATCACTTGACTCCAACAGAGGTATATTCCGCTAAGAAACCTGATCATACACACCTCAAAGTGTTTGGATGTGTTTGCTTTGTTCACATTCCACAAGAATTTAGAACAAAGATGGAACCAAGGTCAAAAAAATGCATTCTCATCGGCTACACTATGGAGCAAAAAGGATACAAGTGTTACAACCCTAGAACAAAGGAAGTAAGAGACTCAGGGGATCTGGTCTTTGATGAAATAAGACCATGGTATGAAGATAAAGGAAAGGAAAAGATTTTTGAAGAAGATTGTGATGATTATGCAGGAACAAATCAAAGAGAAGTCCAACGATCAAGCACAAAGGTTTCAGGTCCAGGGGCATCTATATCAAATGAAGAATGTTCAACATGGAGGGGGATTCATTCTTTGTCTCCAAATTCAGCTCATAGTAGAGCCAAAGAAGCAAGTGCTACTCCAAACAGTGAGATAGATGCAAGTGAAGAAGAATATGAAGAGGTAATCACTCTAAAGGTAAAGTTGAATAGGTTAAAGAAGCAACTTTCTAAAGACAATAAAAGAAGATCTTCAAGGACAAGGTACCCAAATCAAAGACTGAGTTATGATGGTTTCATGGCGAAACATTTTGCATACATGATGCATGTTATCAAAGACAAAGAGCCTAAGACATATGAAGAAGCTTGCACACAAAAAGAATGGAAGCAAGCTATGAAAGAGGAGATCAAAGCTCTCAAAGATAATCACACATGGGAGCTAGTGCCAAAGAAAGAAGGTATGAAGATTGTTCCAAACAAATAGATCTTTAAAGGAAAGAGGAATGCTCAAATGATGGAGAATTATTGGAAGATGTACTGACATACAGTGTTGGAAATAGCTTGAATCATGTGTGTGATTGTCCTCCCATCCATATATACCCTCTTGTACTCTAAAAATAGCAATGATGTACCACTAAAAAAAGCAATGATCTAGAATAGTCTAGTGTGAACATGTGGCCATCATGCAACACTTATTCCCATTACTATCAAAGTAGTTCCCATTACTATCAAAGTACCTTAGGGTATCCCCCGAGCTTGGGACCTTGGCTAGCTGGCCCTTGTCCCTCTCACACATGGATTAATCCCTGTGGATCAAATAGACTGATCCTTGTGGATCAATGATCCCTGTGGATCACATGCACTAATCCCTGTGGATCAATGTCTGACACTCTCTCCCCCTTCTAAAGATCATTGTCCCCAATGATCAATGAGGGAAAGTACTTGTGGACCAGAGCTTCTAATTCCCAAGTAGAGTGAGTAAGTGGTAATCCTCCCTCAGCTACTAAATAATCCTGGACGACACGATTCCTGAATCGCTTCTGTCTCCGATCTAGTATCCTATCTCGAGAATGATCCATGCTTGTACTTTCTTGCAAAGAAACAATACCTTCTATTAGATTATCCTCCCTAGAAACGTGAAACACTCGATGAAATCTGCAATCTAGAGGAAGATCTAATCGGTATGCAACTTCACCTAGATTTTTAACTATCTTCCAAGGTCCATAAAACCTTGGTGATAGCTTACTACACTTCCCTATGGATAGTGAAGTAGATCTAGCTGGTACCTAAAGAAAGACTATGTCTCCTACCTCAAAGGAGCTAGGAGATCTCTTCCTATCAACATACTCTTTAGCCCTATCAACTACTTGCTGCATCCTAGCTTTAGCTATTTCTAAATTTGCTTGGACATTCGCTAAGAACTTCGAAGTACTAGGATATTTATTTGGCATGCCTATGATATTGTAAACATTGGGATTTATGCCATAGTTCAAACTCAACTAGTGGCAAATAACTATCCCAATCTGTCTGTCTCTCAGACACATATGCCCTCAACATGTCCTCTAAAAAGTGGTTGACCCTCTTGGTCCTGTAAATCTGACATCCCTATCTAAAACTATGGATGTCGGCAACCCATGCAATTAGAAAACATGTTGGATAAACAACTCCGCTACTTCTGGATCAAATGGATTGATCCCTGTGGATCAAATGGACTGACCCCTGTGGATCAATGATCCCTGTGGATCAAGTGGATTGACCCCTATGGATCAATGATCCCTATGGATCAATGATCCCTATGGATCAATGATCCCTGTGGATCAAGTGGATTGACCCTTGTGAATCAATGATCCCTATGGATTAAGTGGATTGATCCCTGTGTATCAATGTCTGACACTCTAATCCATGTGTGGAGTTTCTATTGTCTCTTGCATGGGTATGAACTGATCCCTATGGACCAAAGTCATGATCCCTATGGATCATCAATCTGTCTACCACAACTAGGATAGTATCCCACTTCCTTTGGGTCTGTAGTAACCCGACTAGGAAGTCCAAGAATACACTGTCCCAGATGTGATCTGGAATCTATAAAGGATACAAAAGACTTTGAGTCTTTATCCTTTCCTCTTTGTTGACTTGACACATAAAGCTTGTTAAATAGAAGTGTGGATATCTCTGGCTATCCAGGCCACCAAAATGTTCTTCTAACAAGCTGTATTGTCTTGTCAACTCCTGGATGTCCTCCACAAGGCACATCATGGTTATCATGCATGACTTTTCTTCTCAAATCTCGAGAATCTGCTACGCAAACCTTTTCTTTCCATCTAACTATTCCATTCTCCTGTGAGAAACTAGAATACGGAACAGACTTGTTCTCTCTGCTAGGGGAAGAAAGAGCTAAAACTGTCCCATCTCCTATAATAGAGTCATCACTGATGGCTCGAATGTGGATCTTCCACCTGTGCTTCCTTTATCTCTTGAAGCAATGAGCTTTTTAGAACTGTAAATCTCATTTGATACATTATCCGTGATAATGCATCATCAACTATATTCTCTTTGCTCTTCTATATAGGATTCCATGTGAAACTCCTGTATGAGCTCAGCCCAACGAGCCTGACTGCCTCGAAGATCTGGCTGACTAAAGAAAATACTTAAGTGTATGGTGATCTGTGTATACCTTAAAGTCTATACCATAAAAATATTGTCTCTATACTTAAAGTGCAAATAACTAGTTCAAACTCAACTAGTGGCAAATAACTATCCCAATCTATCTGTCTCTCAGACACATATGCCCTCAACATGTCCTCTAAAAAGTGGTTGACCCTCTTGGTCCTGTAAATCTTACATCCCTATCTGAAACTATGGATCTCGGCAACCCATGCAATCTGAAAACATGTTGGATAAACAACTCCGCTACCTGTGGATCAAATGGACTCATCCCTGTGGATCAAATGGACTCACCCCTGTGGATCAACGATCCCTGTGGATCGAGTGGATTGACCCTTGTGGATCAATGATCCGTGTGGATCAAGTGGATTGACCCCCGTGGATCAATGATCCCTGTGAATTAAGTGGATTGATCCCTGTGTATCAATGTCTGACACTCTGATCCCTGTGTGGAGTTTCTATCATCTCTTGCGTGGGTATGAACTGATCCCTATGGACCAAAGTCATGATCCCTATGGATCATCAATCTATCTACCACAACTAGGATAGTATCCCACTTCCTTTGGGTCCATGGTAACCCGACTAGGAAGTCCAGGGATAGAGTGTCCAAGATGTGATCAGGAATCTATAAAGGATACAAAAGACTTTGAGTCTTTATCCTTTCCTCTTTGCTTTCTTGACACATAAAGCTTGTTAAATAGAAGTTTGGACATCTCTGGCTATCCAAGCTACCAAAATGTTCCTCTAACAAGTTGTATTGTCTTGTCAACTCCTGGATGTCCTCCACAAGGCACATCATGGTTATCATGCATGACTTTTCTTCTCGAATCCCATGAATCTGGTACACAAACCTTTCCTTTCCGTCTAGCTATTCTATTCTCCTGTGAGAAACTAGAATACGGAACGGACTTGTTTGCTCTGCTAGGGGAAGAAAGAGTTTAAACTGTCCCGTCTCCTATAATAGAGTCATCACTGATGGCTCAAATGTGGATCTTCCACCTGTGCTTCTTTATCTCTTGAAGCAATGAGCTTTCTAGAACTGTAAAGCTCATTTGATACATTATCCGTGATAATGCATCATTAACTTTATTCTCTTTTCTCTTCTATATAGGATTTCCATGTGAAACTCCTGTATGAGCTCAGCCCAACAAGCCTGACTACCTCGAAGATCTGGCTGACTAAAGAAAATACTTAAGTGTATGGTGATCTATGTATACCTTAAAGTCTATACCATAAAGATATTGTCTCTAGACTTTAAGTGCATACACCACTACATACAACTCCTGTTCATGGATTGGCCAGTTGCGTGGGCACTAGTCAGTTTCTTACTCTCAAAAGCTATTGGCCTGCCATCTTGGCTCAAAACTGTCCTGATGGCTATGCCACAAGTATCTGTCTCTAACTCAAAGAGGATCTATGAATCTATCACTTTGAGTATTGGAGCCTCTGAAACAACTTCTTTCAGAGTATCAAAACTATCGTGCTACTCTTGCTTCCATGTAAATGGAACTTTGCCTTCAAGCAAGTTCGTTATAGGTACTGCTATCAATGAATATGAATAATGAATTTCTGATAGAAGCCAGAAAGTCCTAGAAATGACCATAGCTGCACCTCATCCTGAGGAGTAGGCCAAACTAAGATAACTGAAACCTTCTTGGGATCCAACTGGACCCCATCAGAAGATACTCTATCCTCGAAAGAAACAACTAAGTCTTCTTTGGATTAACTGCATCTTATCATGATCTCTTACTCTAATCTTATGGTAGCCATTTATGAAATCTATATTACTAAATACAACGGCTCCACCTAGAGTGTCCAAAAGATCACTAATCCTCGACATAAGATATCTGTTTCTGATAGTAATCTTATTGAGTGCTCCATAGTGGATGCATATCCTATAAGATTTGTCTTTCTTCTTCACTAGAAGAACTGATTCTACAAAGGGTGAATAGCTAGGTCTAATCAACCCTTTTGTGTAATTCATTCAAGGACAACTCTTGGAATTCTGCTCTCACTTTTGCTGAAAGTGTTGAAGCATTCCAACTAGAGTCTCCATGACTGCATGAATCCATCATACTACATGATGAATACACATAGTAAAGAAAATATATAAACTTACAATCAACTTTAAGCAACTTGGTAGCATTTACCAATCACGTCGCTTGGAGATCTGATTCTCCACGGATCAGTAATCGCCTCCCCTCATGCTCAAACTTGATCACTTTACTTCGTCACTATTTATGACATGAAACTTGCTTCTCAACTTGTCTTTCATAAATAGTGACATCAAACTTGCTTCTCAACTTGTCTTCCATTTGGAACCAACTTTCTTACTTTTAGACCTTGCATTGTTGTATAATCACTCCCTACTGGAGACAACCTTGCCTTCTCTAATAAATGCAAACCATGTCGTGCTATATAACCTTGTCTCACCCCCTGCTAGGGACTTAGACTATAGCCTTTCCTGATTTACTCTTTTACAAAAAGACCAGGTTTGCAAAGAGTAAATGAGGCAAGGCTATAGTCTAAGTCCCTAGTAGGGAGTAAGACAAGGTTATATAGCCTGGCATGGTTTGCATTTATTAGAGAAGGCAAGCTTGTCTCCAGTAGGGAGTGATTATACAACAATGCAAGGTCTAAAAGTAAGAAAGTAAGTTCCAAATGGAAGACAAGTTGAGAAGTAAGTTTGATGTCACTATTTATGAAAGACAAGTTGAGAAGCAAGTTTGATGTCATAAATAGTGTCCAAGCAAAGTGATCAAGTTTGACCATGAGGGGAGGTGATTACTGATCTATAAAAAATCAGTTCTCCAAGATACGCGATTGGTAAATGCTACCAAGTTGCTTAAATTTGATTGTAAGTTTATATATTTTCTTTACTATGTGTATTCATCATGTAGTATGATGGATTCATGCAATCATGGAGACTCTAGTTGGAATGCTTCAACACTTTCAGTGAAAGTGAGAGCAGAATTCCAAGAGTTGTCCTTGAATGAATTACAAAAAAGGGTTGATTAGACCTAGCTATTCACCCTTTGTAGAATCAGTTCTTTTAGTGAAGAAGAAAGAAAAATCTTATAGGATATGCATCCACTATCGAGCACTCAATAAGATTACTATCAGACACAAATATCATATGCCAAGGATTGATGATCTTTTAGACACTCTAGGTGGAGCCGTTGTATTTAGTAAAATAGATTTCATAAATGGCTACCATCATATTAGAGTAAGAGATCATGATAAGATGCAGTTAATCCAGAGAAGACTTAGTTGTTTCTTCCGACGATAGAGTATCTTCTGATGGGGTTCAGTTGGATCCCAAGAAGGTTTCAGTTATCTTAGTTTGGCCTACTCCTTAGGATGAGGGGCAGCTATGGTCATTTCTAGGACTTTCTGGCTTCTATCAGAAATTCATTCTTCATATTCCTCGATAGCAGTACCTATGACAAACTTGCTTCAAGGCAAAGTTCCATTTACATGGAAGCAGGAGTAGCACGATAGTTTTGATACTCCAAAACAAGTTGTTTCAGATGCTTCAATACTCAAAGTGATAGATTCATAGATCCTCTTTGAGTTAGAGACAGATACTTGTGGCATAGCCATCGCGATAGTTTGAAGCCAAGATGGCACGCCAATAGCTTTTGAGAGTAAGAAATTGACCAGTGCCCACGCAACTGGCCAATGCATGAATAGGAGTTGTATGTAGTGGTGTATGCACTTAAAGTATAGAGACAATATTTTTATGGTATAGACTTTAAGGTATACACAGATCACCATACACTTAAGTATTTTCTTTAGCCAGCCAAATCTTCGAGGCAGTCAGGCTCGTTGGGTTGGGCTCATACAGGAGTTTCACGTGGAATCCTATATAGAAGAGCGAAGAGAATATAGTTGATGATGCATTATCATGGATAATGTATCAAATGAGCTTTACAGTTCTAAAAAGCTCATTGCTTCAAGAGATAAAGGAAGCACAGGTGCAAGATCCACATTCGAGCCATCAGTGATGACTCTATTATAGGAGATGGGACAGTTTCAGCTCTTTCTTCCCCTAGCGGAGAGAACAAGTCTGTTCCGTATTCTAGTTTCTCACAGGAGAATGGAATAGTTAGATGGAAAGGAAAGGTTTGCGTAGCAGATTCTCGAGATTTGACAAGAAAAGTCATGCATGATAACCATGATGTGCCTTGTGGAGGACATCCAGGAGTTGAGAAGACAATACAGCTTGTTAGAAGAACATTTTGGTGGCCTGGATAGCCAAAGATATCCACACTTCTATTTAACAAGCTTTATGTGTCAAGTCAACAAAGAGGAAAGGATAAAGACTCAAAGTCTTTTGTATCCTTTATAGATTCCAAATCACATCTGGGATAGTGTATTCTTGGACTTCCTAGTCGAGTTACTGCGGACCCAAAGGAAGTGGGATACTATCCTAGTTGTGGTAGATAGATTGATGATCCATAGGGATCATGAATTTGGTCCATAGGGATCAGTTCATACCCATGCAAGAGACAATAGAAACTCCACACAGGGATCAGAGTGTCAGACATTGATACACAAGGATCAATCCACTTAATCCATAGGGATCATTGATTCACAAGGTTCAATCCACTTGATCCACAGGGATCATTGATCCGTAGGGGTCAATCCACTTGATCCACAGGGATCATTGATCCACAAGGGTCAGTCCATTTGATCCACAGGGATCAATCCATTTGATCCACAAGTAGCGGAGTTGTTTATTCAACATGTTTTCTGATTGCATGGGTTGCCGACATCCATAGTTTTAGATAGGGATGTCATATTTATAGCGCCAAGAGGGTCAACCAGTTTTTAGCGGACATGTTGAGGGCATATGTGTCTGAGAGATAGATAGATTGGGATAGTTATTTGCCACTATTTGAGTTTGAACTGTGGCATGAATCCCAATGTTTACAATAACATAGGCATGCCAAAGAAATGTCCTAGTGCTTCGAAGTTCTTAGCGAATGTCGAAGCAAATTTAGAAATACCTAAAGCCAGGATGCAACAAGTAGTTGATAGGGCTAAAGAGTATGTTGATAGGAAGAGATCTCCTAGGTCCTTTGAGGCAGGGGACATAGTCTTTCTTTAGGTACCAGCTAGATCTACTTCACTATCCACAGGGAAGTGCAGTAAGCTATCACCAAGGTTTTATGGACCTTCGAAGATAGTTAAAAAGCTATGTGAAGTTGCATATCGATTAGATCTTCCTCTAGATTAGAGATTTCATCCTGTCTTTCATGTTTCTAGGGAGGATAATCTAATAGAAGGTATTGTTTGTAAGAAAGTAAAAGCACGAATCATTCTCCAGATAGGATACTAGATCGGAGACAAAAGCGATTCAGGAATCGTGTCGCCGAGGATTATTTAGTAGCCTAGAGAGGATTACCACTTATTGACGCTACTTGGGAATGAGAAGCTCTAGTTCACAAGTACTTTCCCTCATTGATCATTGAGGGAAATGATCTTTTGAAGGGGGAGAGAGTGTCAGACATTGATCCACAAGTATCAGTGCATGTGATCCACAGGGATCATTGATCCACAGGGATCAGTCTATTTGATCCACAGGGATCAATCCATGTGTGTGAGGGACAAGGGCCAGCTAGCCAAGGTCCAAAGCTCGGGGATACCCTAAGGTACTTTGGTAGTAATGGGAACTACTTTGGCAGTAATGGGAATAAGTGATGCATGATGGCCACATGTTCACTCTAGACTATTCTAGATCATTGCTATTTTTAGTGGTATATCATTGCTATTTTTAGAGTACAAGAGGATATATATGGATGGGAGGAGAGTCACACACATGATTCAAGTGAGAGTCACACACATGATTCAAGCAACTTCCAACATACAGAAGCATTGTACAATGCACTTTCACACATATACACATATACACATGTACATACACACACATATATACACACAGATACATGTGCACATACACTTAGACATACACACATATACACATGCATATGCACAAACATTTCTACAACCACATAAAAAGACTTACATGCATGCATTATTGCATATATATATATATACACACATTAACATATAAGTAAATACATGTATATGCACATCCACATGCATGCACATCCACATGCATGCACATTCACATGCATGCGCATGGATGCAAATGCAAATGCATCCACATACACATGCATGTTTCATACATTAACACATGCATATACATACATTATACACATATATACACATATATATGCACATACGTACACACACATATACACATGCACACACACATGCACATACCTACATATACACATATACATGCACATACACACATATACACATAGAGTTACACATATACATGCACATACATATGCACACACATACACATGCACATGCACATACTCATACACACATATACACTTACACATGCACATGCACATACATACATATACACACACATACACATGCACATACATACATATACACACACATACATATACACTTACATACACACATATGAATGAATTATATAATTAAAGTATTAAAACACATGCTTAATATAAACAATAATAAAAATCAATAGAACAAAACTCTTCATTACTTAATACCATACACACAATTCAAAACATAACTGAAATGAAAAATATATAGATTATATATATATATATATATTTATTTATTTATTTATATTTATATATTTATATATATGTAAATACATATCAATGTCATAATCGACTAGAATCCTAATCATCATCATCATGATCATCATCATCAACAACAGCAGCATCATGATCATCCTAATCATCCTCATCCTCATCGTCATGATCACCCTGTGACGGTCGAGATCGTCCCTCTTGTGTCTATCTCTCCACCTCAGCCATATCTGTCTCTCCATAATAGTCTTGTATTACATATAACAAACATAAATAAATAAAACAATTAAACCATTCATAAAAATAAAATAATTATATAAAAATTAAAAATACTCACAAAGGCATCAGGATGATCTCGCATATACTCGCTTAAACGCCAATATCCAAAATGTGTAGCATACTCGATCGCATGTTTCATAGGATATCAGCCATAATCCTTTCGCTGCATTGAAACAAATAAAAAAGATTAGTTGCTTGCATTTTAACTAAAATAAAAAATATACTCACAATAACACATATACTTACAAATGTAGCTACAAAACCATTATGGCCCATTTGGCCTAGGTGCGATGTGTGGCCCAACTCCACTCTCTTCTTTGCAGCAGCCTATTTATTTAAGAAAAAAAATACATAAATTAAATGTAAAAAATTACTAAAATATATAAAAATTATAAATATAAACTATTAATTTGTGTACCTTTTGCTGAGGAAATGACTCCTAAAGATGTAGCTATCTACGAAAAAACAGCCACATCTCAGATGGTATGTTAGGTCGCCTCTTATTTTTTTCCACCATACAATATCTCCTGTTAATTTAATCTCAAACAGAAAAAAAAATCAGAATACATACACATATATACACACACATACACATACACATACCCACATACACATATACATGCAAACATATACGCATACATATATGTATACATATACACATATACATACATATAACATAAACACACATATACATATCCACATATATACGTACACACACATGCATGCATATACACTCATTCATACAAAATACATGCATTTATCCCACAATAATGTGTAGTTGTGTATATGTGAATATGTGTGTATGTGTAAATGTGTATATGTGAATATGTGTGTATGTAAATATGTATATGTGAATTTTTTGTGTATGTAGATAATCATATTATTAATGTCAAATACCATTATTTGTAGATTCTGATCAATCAGATGGAACTCCACCACCGTCTCCTCATTGTGCAATGAATATATATTGTAAGTATATCAAACATTTAATTTTAAATATATTTTATGGAAACATAACTTTTTTTTTGTTTCTTATTATGTGCAGATTCTGATCAATCAGAGGGTACTCCACCACCTCCTACCCATGCAACGACTTCACATGTGTCCTCCAATAGGAATTATGATGAATTTTACTATCAAGAGCATATTATATGTCGGTGTAACTCTTGTTATGGCATGTATCGAAGACCACGATTGGAATGTATTGAACATGAGGTAGAGTATGGTACTTTTGACCGTGCACCATCACCTCGTCAATGTGATAATGCTTGGGTATGTATTTTTTATATATATTAATGTCATTACTTTATTTAAAAACCATATACAAAATCAAATTACTGTTGATATACAAGAATACTTGCTCAATGATGATGATGATGATAATTTTTCTCATAATGTTAATATACCTCATACACGTCATGGACTTGCTGTTCATCAATTACAAGCAGAGGTTTCTAGAAATTCTCTACCTCCTGGTTTAGAGACTGAAACGGCTGGAGATTATCCATTGCCAGCTCGTGATCGTTCTTTAGTACAAACATATGATAGAAGAAGATATGGAGGACGGAATAGAGAACCACTTCCTTTAGAGAGAGTTTTTCAACTTCTGGGGTAATCGTTATATGATTGCTCCATCCACTATTACTAATGTTGGTCGTGGTCTCTTTATTGTAGAGGATTTGTATTTGCCTCCGAACTCTGAAGTCACTCTTATGTCATTTTGTGGTCTATATATGGATGGGGAGATTGGCATCGACTTTCACGTTATGTTCAAAGCATGAGTACTTATGGAATATGCTTGAATGCAGCATCCCTTACTAGTAGAAAGATTTTACATGCTGAAAATGAAATATTATATATTGATGTAAGACCTTACACACATGGAAATATAGCAGGTTTAATAAATAGTAGTCGAGGGTTACACAATAGTTCAAGGAGTAATTGCACATTTGAGGAGCGTGAAAATAGTCATGAATCACCATACATGAGTAGAGATGTATCAAGATACATAGTTGTCAATGCTATTACTACATTACATGCCGGTGATGAACTATTAGTGAATTATGGATGGCGTAGACCTCCATGAGCACCTTTTTGCTAGAGAGAATAAAAATTTTCTATCCATATTTAATAACTTATATACTTAATTTTATATTTAAAGTTTACTTTTTATTCATTTATGGAATACTAATGAATTTTATTTATATGTGTAGATTCCAACGTATGATGTTGATGAAATTCCTCCACACCATTCACAATTGCCAATAAGACCTCATTTATCAGAAGCTTCTATGAGGAGGCTACGCAAAAGTAATCCTGTGGAATATGCAAGGTTGAAAGATCTATATTCAAAAGACGATAAAGCACAAGATTTGTGTGACAATGATGAAGATGATGGCATGGCAGATTTTATTGAGGATTGGTATCAAAATGACACTGAGAGCATTGATATTTCTAAAAATGAGAAATATCTTCGAGAGCAATGTCTAAAGCATGTATATGAAGGAAGTCATTTGACACGACTAAGTGCGAGCTTACTTATTCTCAATCTTCAAGATCATCTTGGATGGAGTAATGTATCTATTTCGACACTATTAAGGTATAATTCTCAATTTTCTATCTATTTATATATATATGCATAAATATATATATATATATAAATACATGCATATATAAACATACACATAATATACATGAATGCATACTCACATATAAACATACACACACATATAAACATACACACACATATATACACATACACATGTTATGAGAGTAAAGTCAAATTATACATACCTGTATAGAATGAAGATGTTTCGTCCATCTAGCCTTTAGAAGTGCCCACCCAACCTTTAGAATCTTCTTGACACATATGTTTCTCCTATTTTAGTCGACCTAATACCTGTGCTGCTAATTATACAAATATTAAATAGCAGTTACCAAGGAAGGTATTAAGCCACATGTAAAATGGGAGGAGCAAATTTATCTTGAAGATTTTGAAGGATGGAAAAATAATTTTAAAGGATGGGTGAACAAAAAGTGTCCATTCAATGCAGGTTTTTATTCTTACTTTAGATAAGATAAGAACAAGAACTTGAATTGAATGGACACTTTTTGTTCGCCCATCTTTTAAAACTATTAATGCATCTTTCAAAATATTCGCGAAAAATTTGATCCTCCCATTTTACATATGACTAAATACCTTCCTTGGTAACCGCTATTTAATATCTATAAACAACTTAGCAAGATAGGTAATAGATTGACTATAAAATGGGAAACTGCCAGACGATTCAATGGTCTAGATATGAAAATCTGCAAACCACAATATACAAAAAACAATTAAAAATGAAATCAAATATATACAGCTACACATGCATACATACATATACATATATATACACATTCATACATACATACATACATACATACACATGTATACATACATACATATACATATATGCATACATATACGCATGCATATATATACATACATATACACCTATAAAACACATATACATACATATATACATATACACATACACATATGTATATGCATGCACATGCATATTCACATCTACATACACATACACATAAGCATACACATATATAAAATTATATGCATATATATATATATATATATATATATATATATATATATATATATATATATATATATATATATATATATATATATATATATATATATATGTGTATATTTATTTATTTACTTTTTTTAATATATCTTTTTTTGATAACTTACAGGTTATTATTTGAAAAGTTTTTACCAAGTCAGAATATTCTTCCTACCTCACATGATGAATTGAAGAAGATAATCAACAATCTTGGTATAGATTCTCAATGTATACATGCATGTCCTAACGATTGTATTTTATATAGAGGTGAATATGCAGACTCTTTGACATGTCCCAAATGTCAATCTCCTCGATATAAGGGCAAAGAAGGTAAAATCCCAAAAAACGTATTGAGACATTTTCCATTGCTCCACGGATTAGACATATGTTTCAAAGCCCCGAATTATCAAAGCTTTTGACTTGGGGACATGATCACAAAAGTACTGATGGAATAATCAGAATTCCTCATGATAGTGTTGCTTTTCAGCATACTGATTCTACATGGCCTGAATTTGCACAAAATCCATAGAATCTAAAGTTAGGAGATTGCATTAGATGGGGTTAATCCATTCTCCATGAAATCCAGTAAATGGTCAACATGGCCAGTGGTAGTCATAAATTACAATCTTCCGCCATATCTTAGCATTACAAAGGAACATTTAATGCTTTCACTTTTAATCCCAGGCAAAAGACAAGTTAAAGATATGAATATATATCTTTCTCCTCTCATTGACGATCTCCAAGAGTTATGGAGAGGTATTAATGTCATTGATGTATCAAAAAGCATCAATGAAAGACATATTACGGTTCGTGGTATTGTGGCTTGGACTATTCACAATTTTCTAGGATATGGTGTTTGTTCAGGTATTGATGTAATTTTTTTATTCAATATGCATGTAAATAAATATGATTTAATCTAATTATATTTTTATCATTTTCATGATGCAGGAATATCTACTAAGGGTTATAAAGCTTGTCCATATTGTGGTGATTGGTTGAGATCAATCTATAGTAAGAATCTCAACAAAAATATTTATCTTCGACATCGACGATTCTTGCCTGATGATCATCCATTAAGATCTAAAAGAGAAGCGATACATTTTAATGGAAAGCTTGAAACATGTCACTGTCCAAAACCTATGACACCTATGGATTGGTATAAAAAATGGACAGATGGACCTTTGATAGATCCAGAATAAGAAATCTTTAGTGATGATTCAGATAATGAGTATGTGAAGAGAGGTAAAGGAAAATTGGCACTCGCAGAGAACATATCAATATGGTATTCTTTGGAGTATTGGAAAGAGTTAAAAGTATGTCATCTTCTTGATCCTATGCATATATTAAAAAATATTGGTTATTCACTATGGAAGCATCTTCTTGGACTAAAGGATACCATAGCATCAAGGAATGATTTGAAAGATCAGAAAACCAAACCAAAGTTATGGCCAGTTTTTGATAGACATCGACAAGAAACGACTTATGCACCTGCTCCTTGGGTACTTACAACAAAAGGAGATACAGGGAGCATATCTGGGTTAAAGACCCATGACTGGCATAACGTTTTGAAACATATTTTACCTTTGGTTATCGATGGATGTACAACGAAAGGAGTACGAGATGTGATCTATCGTCTTGGATCACTTATAAGGTAATTATGATACTTTTATATTTAATATGTATGAATATTGGATATCTTTCATTTTTCAATTAACTTCTTTATAATTGCTTTTATGATATGTATAGGTGGATTACATCCAAAGAGATTGACAAAAACTCGATCCCACAAAAAAAATGTGAATGCAAAGAGCTACTATGTTTAATGGAGAAAGAACTTCCTACTTCATTTTTTGATATTTAGGTTCATTTATTAGTCCATCTTGTAGATGAAATAGAGATTGCAGGTGTTGTCAACACTCGATGGATGTTTTGGGTCGAGCGATTTATGAGAATATTAAAAGGTTATGTGTGACAAAGAGCGAAACCAAAAGGATCCATGGCAAAGGATTGGATGCTTGAAGAGTGCATGTATTACGTTAGTGAATACCTTGAAAGAGTTCATGAAGAAGCTCCACATGCATGGACCAACGAGTCTTCTTCAAAAATAATAGATGAGGTATTATCAGGTAAGGGAGTTCCATTCTTATTTACATTTCAAGAAAAAAATGATGTTTCTACTTTTGTAGCATATAATAGCAAATGCATGCAAGCATTCCTTAGCGAGTACGAGGAACTTCAAAATCTCCGAAGTAAAAGACGAAAAAACAAAAGATATAGACGTAATCTCGATAATAATGAGATTACAGATATATCTTCTTTCACGGATTGGCTATATAGTCGTTTGCAATGCGCCAACGCAAATAATGAAGAAATCTTAGATGAGCAAAGAGAGTTAATGATAGGTTGTGAACGAAAGGTAATTTATTAAAATAATATTTTATTTTTTTCATATATGTATATTAGTTTCTATTTACTAATTGAATTTCTTTTGCAGGCTCGAATGTTCACTAATATGTGGGCTTTTGGACAACATATTAGAATCAAAGCCATTGATTCTTTACGTAAAATAGAGGATTCTAGTTTGCTTCTTTCAAGCAACTATCATGTGCTAGCTCAAAAGACACGAACCTTATAGATGGCGAACTTGGTTACGTAGGAACCATTGTTGGTATCTACGAAATCTCATTTTGTACATTCAAACAGGTAGAAAAAAATTTGTATCTTTTATGATAGAGTTAGTTATTTTTTTAAGCACCTAATAATGGGTTTTTGTTGTTATATATTTTGATAGGTCATTTTGAAGGTTGACTAGTTTCGAGCCGAGTATAAAGGTAGTAATTCCACATTAAGAAAGGAATTATCTGGGTTTTGGGCAATTGATTCTTCCAAGGTAATGCGATCTACTAAAGAACCATATATTCTTCTAGGCATATTGAACAAGCATTTTTTTATAAAAACCCAGATGCTCATCCTCGGTGGCAAGTCATTCATGTGCAACCTAGAGGTAGGTCATTGTTTGAACAGTTTATTGTTAGAGAGATCGAAGAAAGTCCTCTTGATGATTCAGCATCATATACTAATACATCAACATCTGAAAGAGAAATTAGAATCATTATATGTGATAATGATACTAATATTTTTTATGAAGAGGATAATTCTCTACATGCTGATTCTACTGATGAAGGAAGAGGAATTACCAGAAATAGATATTAATCCATCAATAGATGATGTGGTTCATGAGAACATAGATTTAACAATAGAAGAAATAAATGAAATCAATAAGGATAATGAAGATGAGACTATATTTATGTCTTACCAAAATGATGGCAATAATGAAAACATATGAGCAGATTAGATAGTAAATTCTACTCTAGTTATCGATCAATAACTTGAAGCTTCTGAATGGATATCAGATAATAGATTTTTTTTATTAGCTTGAATAACGATGAATTATACTAGAGAGATGAAATCATGTTCTTTTAAGTTAGAACATGAAGCTCGGGGGTATGCCTAATTATTTTATATATAGCTTTATCTTCGAGGAGCAAATTTTTATCATGTATGTATGCATATGTGTGTGTATTCATGTGTATTATATGTATACATATGTTACTATGCATATATATGTATTTCATGTATATGTATGTGTTTGCATGTGTGTGATATATCTATACATGTGTTAGTATGCATATGTGTATATATGCATATGCATTTATGTAAAATATTCATGTATTCATGTAATATATGCAAGTGTTTATAATTGTGTACATGTATATATGTATATGTGTCTATGTGTAAATATGTACATGTAAATATGTATGCATGTATATATATGTTTATGTGTGCATGTAGGCATGAATATGTGATGTGTACATGTATATATGTATATGTGTCTATGTGTAAATGTGTACATGTAAATATGTATGCATATATATATATATATATATATATATATATATATATATATATATATATATATATATATATATATATATATATATATATATATATATATATATTTATGTGTGCATTTAGGCATGTATGTGTGATGCATAATATATCTACTCCATTTTATATTTATGTATGTGTATCTACATGATGTGTATATATCTTTATATATATTATGATCCTCGTTGATTCAAGTAGCTATATATAGAGGCATAAGGTTGGGAGGAGAGACATCTCTCTAGTAGGACGTCGGAGGAATAGATGCAATGTGTACATATACTTCAATCATATGGCTAAAAGGTTGAACTCGAGTTTTTAAATTAGGGGTTTTAAAACCCTAATATCGAAATTAGTGTTTTCAATTTAGGATTTTTGAAATAAGATTTATTTATTTATTTATTTATTTATTTATGTGTATGCATGTGTTGTGTATGTATGTGTATCTATATGTGCATATGAATGTGTTGTGTGTGTGTATATATGCATGTGTATATTTATATATGCATGTAAATATGATTATATGAGTCTATGTGTGTGTACATATGATTATGCATGTGTATGTGTATGTGAGTATGTGTACGTGTATGTGAGTATGTGTATATGTCTATGTGTATTCATTATATGTGTGTAATTGCATGCATGTGTATGTGTGTGTAAAAATGTACATGTATGTGTGTGTATGTATAAATGTGCATGTATGTGTATATGTGTGTAAATATGCATGTATGATGTATATGTGTGTATGCATGTATTTGTACCTCTAGTCTCACTCTTTTCTCTCTCTCTCTCTCATATACATACATACATACATAAACACACACACTCATATCCACATATATATACATAAAAGCAGTGCATACCGTGCATTATCGTGACGATGAGCCATAAGTGTCCGCATCTCTTTTAGACACCACTTATGCGACCATCCTATCCCAAACTCTGTCACAAGTGAACTAAGTACATATTTTTTATCCCTCTCATCATGCTCACTACAAAAATAAAAAAAATAATGTAAATAAAACATAAGATATTTTTGTGAATTTATATGTAAAATTTATACTTACTTCCATGGTAAGTGGACAAGGTGCAGGTAAGAGTCGCATAATGCCCACATTCTTCTCTTGAACTCCAATCCATTCCCTATGTACACAATGTTCCCCTCTGCTATATATCGCACTCTAGTCCTAAGGTGCTTATGCATGTCCTCATAGGCAACTCTGCTCCGCTATCATGATCTGGATGTGGTATAGGTGTCCTGAAAATGGATAGATAGAAATAAATAAAAATATGTGTTATAATATCATTAAAAAAGTTTATGAAAAAAAAGATACCTATGAGGAGATAGCTGTCTTCCTGCATGTGGAGCCGCAAAAGAGACCTCCTCTGATCGCTGGGTAAGCATCTGGATCGTATAGTCCAGCTCATCATTAGACATCTCTGAGTAATCACGTATGATGACCCCTAGAGTATCAGACGGAACTCTCGCTCTCATAAGACTTTTTATGAGATTGAGTTTCGCCTTTCTCTCTCTACTAGGATCCATAATACCTAACATATAAAACAAAATGGGTTAGAGATCAATATATATACGTGTACATATGTATGTGTGTATGCATTAAGTATGTGTATGTATGCATGTGTGTGTGTATGTATGTGCGTATATGTGTGTGTATGTGTGTATGCATGTGTATATGTGTGTATGCATCATTATGTGTGTATGTGTGTGTATGTGTGTGTATGCGTGTGTATATGTGTGTGTGTATGTGTATGTATGTGCGTCTATGAGTGTGTATGTATTTATGTGTGTGTATGTGTCTATGTGTGTATGTGTATGCATGTGTGTATGCATGTATGTATGCATATGCATGTGCATTATGTATGCATATGTGTGTGTATGTGTGTGTATGCATTATGTATGCATATGTGTGTGTATGCATTAAGTATGTGTGTATGTGTGTGTGTATGTATGTGTGTGTATGTGTGTATGTGTGTGTGTATGTGTGTGTATGTGTGTATGCATGTGTATGTGTGTGTATGCATCATTATGTGTGTATGTGTCTATGTGTGTATGTGTGTGTATATGTGTGTGTATGTGTGTGTGTCTATGTGTATGTATGTGTGTCTATGAGTGTGTATGTATTTATGCATGTGTATGTGTCTATGTGTGTGTAATTGTGTCTACTGTGTATGTGTATGCATGTATGTATGCATATGCATGTGCAATATGTATGCATATGTTTGTGTATGTGTGTGTATGCATTATGTATGCATATGTGTGTGTATGCATTAAGTATGTGTGTGTGTATGTATGTGCGTGTATGTGTGTGTGTGTATGCGTGTGTATGTGTGTATGCATGTGTATGTGTGTGTATGCATCATTATGTGTGTACGTGTGTATGTGTATGTGTGTATGTGTGTGTGTATGTGTGTGTATGTGTGTGTGTCTATGTGTATGTGTGTGCATCTATGAGTGTGTATGTGTTTATGTGTGTGTATGTGTCTATGTGTGTGTATGTGTCTATGTGTGTATGTGTATGCATGTATGTATGCATATGCATGTGCATTATGTATGCATATGTGTGTATGTGTGTGTATGTGTGTGTATGCATTATGTATGCATTATGTATGCATATGTGTGTATGCATTAAGTATGTGTATGTATGCATGTGCATTATGTATGCATATGTGTGTGTATGCATGTAAGTATGTATGTATGCATATGTGTGTGTATGCATGTAAGTATGTATGTATGCATATGCATATGCATTATGTATGTATATGTATGCATGTATGTGTATGTGTGTGTATGTCTCTCTATGTGTGTGTATGCAGATATATGTGTGTATGTGTGTATGTGTGTATGTGTGTGCGTGTATGTATGTGTGTATGTGTGTATGCATGTGTATGTGTGTGTATGCATCATTATGTGTGTATGTGTGTATGTGTGTATGTGTGTATGTGTGTATGTGTGTATGTGTGTATGTGTGTATGTGTGTATGTGTGTATGTGTGTATGTGTGTATGTGTGTATGTGTGTATGTGTGTGTGTGTATATGTGTGTGTATGTGTGTGTGTCTATGTGTATGTGTGTGCGTCTATGAGTGTGTATGTGTTTATGTGTGTGTATGTGTCTATGTTTGTTGTTTGCAGGAAGTTTTCGCTTCCGCAACAAAGAAGAGAGAGAGAGGGAGAGAGGGGAAGAGAGAGGAGAAGAGAAACACTGCTTCACTCCATCGCTTGCATAATCAAAGGAAGACGACGAACGAACAGACACGCATTCCAAGAAAATCAAGAATTCATAAGAAACTAACGAAATCGAATGAAAGAACTAAAGACTAACCACACGTCAGATGCCATTATTGGCGACGGAAGAGAGAGAGTTTTTCATTACCATATTGAAGCCATTTTTCTACACACTCGACCTTCTCCCAATCCTCCAAAGGAACCTTAGTACAATGAAAATGTGCCCTTGACACTGGCACGCATGGTGGACTTGAACTACCACATCCCTTGATAGTGGCCTTTAAAGGCTCTTCACACTCGACCTTCTCCCAATCCTCCAAAGGAACCTTAGTACAATGAAAATGTGCCCTTGACACTGGCACGCATGGTGGACTTGAACTACCACATCCCTTGATAAGTGATACCCCCCTCAATAAGATGAAAATTACATGGAAACCATTTAAAGGCTGGGAACCTATATACAACATGTCATACAACCAAAGAGACACACCTAATCTTGAAGAGTGTTTCAATCCGTGAGCCTCCACATCACTCATGCCCGAGGACACCGGTTCCATCACACTCACCAAGATCAAATACATCAAGTCAAGCCCTTACATCAAGGCCAACACATATCCAAGCAAAGTCTAAAAATAAGAACCCAACCCATATATAATCTCCATGTCTATTTTCATAATGCTAAAGTGGTAGCACCATTCTTGGAATAGAATAGTCAATCCAATTTTAAATATGCTCACATAATTATGCTCTACCCTTATGAACAATACTTGCAAACCAAAGTGCATGGTTAGACCATGGTATGGAATGCAAGTAAGGCTCATAACAATTCCAAAATCAAGAGCAATGTGAGAGGCAAAGTGAAGTGCATGGAACTTAATCCAAGGTTCACAAATACCACTCACATAACCCATGATCTTGCCCTCCTATATGCATACATGAAGTGCAAGGGTGGAGCAATTACATCATTTCATATGTATATATGACATAAGGTGCAATGGATTACAAATAAGGATCATGTCTCCCGATTCCATCATGTGTGATTCTACTTTGTTGATTGGTTGCCCTACATCAATGATTCACTCCATTTGAGTAGCTCCAAGGAACTATGCGTAAGTTCATGAGGACGCCCATAATATATCTGCCAACAAATAATTCTTTGTACATCCATATAATTCTTTGTACATCCATATTGTTCCTAGCACATATCTATAATCACTGCATATTATATGGGTTGTTCAGCACATAGTCACAAAAGAAAACACTCCATGTGATTAGGACGATTTATGCATCCAAAGTTTTCCATATAAAAACATATTGCCAATGTGCGCATAAAATCATAGGAGCAAAGAATGAAAAAGGTTTGTAACCACATGCCTCGTAGGAATCGCCATCATGACAGAACAGATATATAAAAGTTAAGTAAAAAACATTACTCGTAGGGACAAAACACATTCTGAATGCACGTAATAGGATGGGAGTACTTCGTCCAGATATACAGACAATCAAAAAGATTGAAGACAAATCTGACGTGCGTTGTAACTTCTCAAAAAAATCTAGCCAAGCACCACACTAAATGGAGATGGAATAAAAAACAAATAGCATGTGAAGCTGAACTGGATTGTAGTAAAAAAAAATTTATCGCCAGCTCTGCAAGTGTTAATCTCTGCAGATATAGAATATCTACCGTTTGGAACCCATCCACCGTGTGATACTGTGATAGACCCATTGGACCCCGCAAGCGAACATGCCATCGTCCACAATGAATGGAAACTATGATGCTATTGTGAACCATTAAACAAGAAACAGATTAAACATCAGAACCAAATGCGCAGAAATGCCTGGTGTAGCAGTAGCGGCCTTCGAAGACTTAAATAATTCAAACTCAAAAATTGATATGAATAAATGCAGTCTGTTGCAAACCATAGCCAGACACGAACACAATCCCGTCCTTGGAATCCGGAGCACCCTTCGTAGTTTGATAATGTTAGCGAAAGACATGTCCATGGAGTTCACCTGCACGTCATCTTCGCCAGTGCCGAAATACAACTGCAGCCCAGATGTGCAATCATTTGCATGTGCAGAGGGGTGGGGACGCGGCACTCCATTCACGAGCGAGGGTAGCCCAACTTCCAACCCGACCGTGCTATGATCTGCAATGATCAGCCGAGAAAAGCGGATGTATAGTCTGGGCATGCATGCGCAACCCATAGATCATCAGAGGAGGATCATTGCTCAGCCGACAGAGCATCGGTGGGACGTCACAAAGACGGCGCCAGTGTTTGTAGGAAGTTTTCGCTTCCGCAACAGAGAAGAGAGGGAGAGGGAGAGAGGGGAAGAGAGAGGAGAAGAGAAACACTGCTTCACTCCATCGCTTGCATGATCAAAGGAAGACGACGAACGAACAGACACGCATTCCAAGAAAATCAAGAAGTCATAAGAAACTAACGAAACCGAATGAAAGAACTAAAGACTAACCACACGTCAGATGCCATTATTGGCGACGGAAGAGAGAGAGTTTTTCATTAGCATATTGAAGCCATTTTTATACAATGATAGTGGCCTTTAAAGGCTCTTCGCACTCGACCTTCTCCCAATCCTCCAAAGGAACCTTAGTACAATGAAAATGTGCCCTTGACATTGTGTATGTGTCTATGTGTGTATGTGTCTATGTGTGTATGTGTATGCATGTATGTATGCATATGTGTGTGTATGTGTGTGTATGCATTATGTATGCATATGTGTGTGTATGCATTATGTATGTGTATGTATGCATGTAAGTATGTATGTATGCA
Source organism: Ceratopteris richardii (assembly GCA_020310875.1). Classification (NCBI taxonomy): domain Eukaryota; kingdom Viridiplantae; phylum Streptophyta; class Polypodiopsida; order Polypodiales; family Pteridaceae; genus Ceratopteris; species Ceratopteris richardii. Next base: position 89,478,317 of record CM035408.1, on the reverse strand, counting down.
TATGCATATGCATTATGTATGCATATGTATGCATGTATGTGTATGTGTGTGTATGTCTCTCTATGTGTGTGTGTATGCATATATGTGTGTATGTGTGTATGTGTGTGTGTGTATATGTGTCTGTATGTGTGTATGCATGTGTATGTGTGTGCATGCATCATTATGTGTGTATGTGTCTATGTGTGTATGTGTGTGTATATGTGTGTGTATGTGTGTGTGTGTGTGTCTATGTGTATGTGTGTGTGTCTATGAGTGTGTATGTGTTTATGTGTGTGTATGTGTCTATGTGTGTGTATGTGTCTATGTGTGTATGTGTATGCATGTATGTATGCATATGTGTGTGTATGCATGTGTATGTGTGTATGCATCCTTATGTGTGTATGTGTGTATGTGTGTATGTGTGTATGTGTGTATGTGTGTATGTGTGTATGTGTGTATGTGTGTATGTGTGTATGTGTGTATGTGTGTATGTGTGTATGTGTGTATGTGTGTATGTGTGTGTGTATATGTGTGTGTATGTGTCTATGTGTGTATGTGTGTATGTGTGTGTGTGTATGTGTGTGTATGTGCATGTGTCTATGTCTATGTGTCGCTACGCGTCTATGAGTGTGTATGTGTTTATGTGTGTGTATGTGTCTATGTGTGTGTATGTGTCTATGTGTCTATGTGTGTATGTGTATGCTAGCTTGAGGTTGTTATGTGTGCAATATATTTACTCAACTTGTGACCCACCAAAGCACTACACTCTATCACTCCATATGAGGCTTGGCATGGTCCCAAGCCATCTATCGCTCATTCATGTGCCTTTGGCTATCTCGCATGTGCAGTAGTGTTGGAACAATAACACAAAAAATTGGATGATAAAGGAGTAAAATGTATTTTTTTGTTTGTACAGTTCTGAAAATCATTTTGAATTGCCATGATATTTTTTTTGTGGAAGATGCAATTCATCCATTACTTTCATATACTAAGGATACATGAGTTAGCTTCAAAGACATGTACGATACTTTGCTGCCTCTTTTTACAGGTGGATAGTCAAGTGATGGTCCAAATGAGGGAGTTTCTCAGCCTTTATAGGTTTCACATGACGATGCACAACATTCCATTTCTAATGTAGATTTACATGATGCACTTGTTGATGAGACTGTTGATATACAGGAGGCAAAAACTATGGCTAAATGGTTGGTGCAAAGTTTGCTAGATAGCATATTAGATGCAACTTTGTCATTTCGTACTCATTCAACTGTGATAGTGCTTTTTCTGCATCAAATTGTTATGCTATCGCTTCCTCTAGGCTCTATGATGAGAATGAGCCTATTTTTTCTTATAAAGCAAAAAATTCAAAATATTGGATGGTTGTTATACAATAAGAATATGATGCTATTATGAATAATGATACCAGGTCTTTATGTGATTTGCCTCCTAGAAAAAAAGCCATTAGCACTAAATATGTGTAAACATTGAAATGTAAACTTGATGGAACAATTGATAGGTACAAAGCTAGCTAACAAAGCTAGGCTTGCTGCAAAAGTTTATGCTCAAGAAAGAGGCATTGATTTTGATGAAACATTTGCACCCACATGTCAAATGACCACCATTCATAGCATTTTGTGCACTTGAAGCCCATCATGGCTGAAATGCATATCAGTTGGACATTTAAAGTCCATTTCTGAATGGTGACTTACTTAAAGAAATGTATGTTTTTCAAACTCATGGTTTTGTGCAAAAAGGGCATGGAAATAAAGTGTGTAGGTTGAAAAAGGCATTATATGGTTTGAAGCAAGCACCACATGATTGGTATCCAAATAGACATGCCTACTTCATTGCACATGGCTTTGAGACCAATCCAACTGAGAGCACCTTATATATTAAGCATGCAAATGATGTGCTTCATACCATTGTTGTCTATGTTGATGAAATGCTACTCACTAGTCCTACTCACTGGTCCTAACTAGAAGCATATTGCTGATTTTAAGGCTGATTTTCATGCCTCATTTGAGATGTGAGATTTGGGGCATTTTCATCATTATTTGGGCATTTAGTTTATAATGCAAGTTGATGGTGGAATAGTTCTGTGTCAAATAAAATATATTGACACATTATCACAGTGCGTTGGTGGGACACTTGTTAAGTATTTTTAGGTGATTTGTACTTTATCCAAATTATTGAGTTCAACTAGCATACCCCTACCTTTTTTTAATATAAAGGAAGTTCGGCGTTAGCCTACTCTCCCGGACTTGAATTAAATAAAGAAAAGTACAAGAGAAGGGGACTAGTGCCCACGGGACCCCCCAAATCCCACAAAGCAGGGGAAGCTTTTACAGAGCTTAGATGACATTACAAAGAAGGTTAATTACCCTCTCATCACCCTCATGTGGGGCCCACTTGGGTTTAAGCTTGTTATCGATCAAAAGGAGTACTTGATGATGCCTAAAGGGGGGGGATTTTTTACAGTTGACAATCCTTTTGCCAAGGAGGAACAGCGATTTCTCAATTGACCACTCCTTGGGGGAGTCACCAAAGTTGAAAGCACATCTTTCCCGCCAGATTTTCCATAGGACCTCCCCTCTGATGGCGTTCCAGAGAGTCGCGGAGCAGCCGATCGCTTCTCCCAGCAGGGCTTGCTGCCAACTGAGACGTTTTTGAAGTCTAATTCTCTTTCCAACCACCTGCCAGAGTCTGTTGGAGTTGGGGCAGGTAAAGAAGATGTGTGAAACATCTTCGATAGATTGGTAGCAGCGTTTGCACCAGGGAGGGAACCCACAAATTTTGCTAGCCTTAAGGTTGGTCCAGATTCCATGATGAAGAATTTGCCATAAGAGGACAGACTTTTTGATTTCTATGAGGGGGTGCCAGATAGTCATGAACTTCATGTCCCACCGAAGCCGCATCCATGACAGGCACCACTTTTTGTTGAGGTTAACCTGATAGTCGATCGTTTCTTTGATGTTCGGGATTTTTGATAGGCTATTCCCATTGTGCCATTTGAGACCAAGCGAGCTCGACATGTCGTGTCCCATGAGAAGGTGAACTTTGTGTCGGTCCCAGGCGAGACATCTGCTTTGCAAAGTGTTCCATTCTTCATGCGAAATGTTGATGCTAGGGTCAATATCCTCAAAGTTGATCCAGCGGTTGGTGTCTTGTTTCCAGAGATGTTTCCATTTTTTGAAGCCTTTGTTCCATAGCTTCTTGGCATTTTGAATGTTCCAAGATTCCACACTCCGGATGCCATGGATCGGAAACCAGATAGAGTCGTTTTGTCTGATACCGGCAGCCCACTTCCAGTCTTCACTTATTCTTGTGAAGCTTTTGACTTTATTCCAACTCTTCCAAAGGGAGCACACCAGATTAGAGCCTTTCGGGAAGACAGGGATCGGGGAAAACAGCAAGGTCAAGATGTCAAGATTCTTCCAATTTGGGAACCCCATGAGCGCCAACTCATTCTTGTTTCTGAAGATCAACTTGGCCCACGAGGCCTCCCCGTTGCACCAAGCCTTAATCATCCATTTGGCCGACAGTTTGTTAGCCATGCACCCAATGTCCAAGATACCAAGTCCCCCACTATCTCTATGGCTGGTGTAGATGGACCATTTGATTTTAGGCAACCCCCGCCTATTGTGGTCGCCCGTCCAAAGGAAGTTTCTACAAATACTATCCAGTTTGGACAGATCTTGCTCTTTCGGTCTCCAACAAGAAAGGAAATAAATGGTAGATGATAAGAGGAACGTGTTGATAACCATAGCACGACCGGCAAGATTGATTTGCATACCTCTCCAATAGTTAAGCTTGTTTTCGAGTTTGGCAAGCACCCAGTTCCACCGCTGTTCCATAGAGACGCCAAACCCCAAGGGAATCCCAAGAAGCTGAAAAATTTGGCCCTGCGGAATGATTTGACAGCCATGATCAATGAGAAGGTCGGGCTGTGACCCACCAATAGCTCTAAAGGCGGTCTTAGAGTGGTTGATTATGGATCCAGAGGCTTCACAAAAGGTAGCAAGACACTTCCAGAACGTCTCCAGGCTGGTACTATCATTGTGAACAAAAGCGTTCATATCATCTGCAAAAAGTCTCATGGTGATCTGACTGTGGTCATGCGGCAAACGAAGGCCTTTAATGTTACCAGCTTCCACCTGATGCTCCACCAGCCTGCTAAGCCCTTCGGTGGCAATGGCAAAGAGAAGGGGAGCCAATGGGCACCCTTGTCTGATAGATCTTCTAAGTTTGATCACCTTTGAAAGTTTTCCATTAATGTTAATTTGGGTCGATGCGTTTCCGAGAAGGGTCACGATCATCTTGGTGAATTTCTAACTACATCCAAGATCTTGTAGCGACTCTAGAATATAGTCCCATTCTAGCCTGTCGTAGGCTTTATCAAAGTCGATCTTGAGGAATACTACTTCTTGTTTAGACTCATTTGCAAATTCAAGACCTTCCCAGATATCTATAATGGTTTCCAAAATTGACCTGCCTTTGATGAAACCTTTTTGGTCCTTGCTTAACCATGCTCTCAAGTGGCAAGAGATTCTGTTGGCAATGACTTTGGCGATGATCTTGTATCCTGTTTGGAGCATTGTAATGGGACGCCAGTTCTCTATTCTGTTCTTTTCCCCTTTTTTGTGTACTAACTTGATAATGCCATTGTTGAGACAGGAAGGAAGCGCGCCAAACTTGAGTGCCTCTTGCCAAACCAACCAAAGAGGGGTGGCAACCACCAACTTGAAGGATTTAAAGAACTCATTAGTGAGCCCGTTGGGTCCCGGGCTTTTACCTGAAGGGAGGGCATCGATGACCTCAAAGATTTCGGCTTCAGAGATAGAGGCATGAAGCAGAGAGTGGAGGTTGAGTGGTATCCTGTGGGGGGAAACCCTAGAAATGGCTGCCATACAGTCCCTTCTATGGTGGGAGAGGGGGTTTGAGGTCCCCAAGAGTCTTGTGAAGTGCCCTTCAATGATGCCAACATTATCTTCTTCCGTATTGCATACATTGCCATTTGCGTCTAGCAATAAGGGGATCGATTCTCTGTTGTGTTTCCTTTTGAGGATACGGCACATCTCTTTGGTGGGTTTGTCGGCTTTGCCAGCCCACCACTCCTTGAAGAAAATTTGCAAATTTTTCCTTTGTATCTCTTCCTCGTATCTCAGCAGCGCTCTGATTTTTCGAAGCCCTTTCTGGGCTTGAGATTTTCCTTTGTTCACTTCCTCCTCGAGCCGCCAGAGTCTATGATATAGAGCTTCTCTACGGGCCCGCCGCACAGTCTCTAGCATCTTCCTGGATCTAATCATGATCTGTCGTGACTTATCGACCGCACTTCTCCAACACTTGGCTGGGGACAAGCCAGAGGCGAATGCCTCCTTTCACACATCAGAAATTTCTTGATGGACGGAGGGGAGAGAGAAGGAGGGCACACTGGCATGGAACCAAGGAGCCTTACGGATCTTGGTGGGGGGTTGAAAGGTGATGATGATCGGGTAGTGATCAGAGATGGTGAGGTCGGTGCGTTGCGAGAGGGAAGGGTGGCCCCACTGATGAGTAAAGCTCTGAGAACTGTAGCATCTATCAAGTCTAGCTTTCCTCAGGTCCTCGCCTGCTTGGATATTTGACCAAGAAAAGCCATTCGAGTCTTTGAATTCGACCAGATCCAAGTGTAGTTTAGTTTTGTCCCACGTTTCTTTCTCCCGACTATCGATGACCCTACCCTTGCCCATCCATCTGTCCATAGGGTCCTCTACCATGTTGAAGTCACCACAAATAAGCACGTTGTGGGGGAGCGAGTCCAAGGAGGCCCAAGTGTTAAGTCTCTCTAACTCCCCATTAGGGGCATACAAAGAGACTAAAGTAAAACAAAAGGGAGCACCGAAAGAAACAGCAATCCATCGATGGCATTCATCTTCAATGGAGTTCTCAAGCTTTTCAAACCAGAGTTGATTAATACCGATTACCGTTCCACCGGACCCCCTCTGATGCGCCGTTGAAATCCAAACATGGGTCGAGGAGACATGTCTAAGCCGTTTCTGGAGGTCTTCTCCGTCAATTTTAATCTCTTGGATACATATAAAATCTGGGTTTAGGCTAATGTCGCGAAGCCATTGACCAATGATGATCGCTCTTGAGGGGTCGGTTAGCCCTCTAGCATTTAACGAGATGATGATCATTGTCGTAATAATCCCTCTTTGCGGGAGGGAGCTTTGTCCTTTCTTTTCTTGGATTCATCTTTCTTTTTCGCTCGGATCGGATCCCGAGTTAGCAATAGGTTCTTGTGGGGGCTTTTCCACGGTAACTCCATAGGTTGTTTTCCTTTGCGGGATGCCTCTTGCTGGGAAGAACTGGGCACCGTTTTTAGCTCCGTTTCCGGAATAGTCGATCCGATGATGGAGCTTTCACTATCCATGTTATCTTCGTTGCTAGTGGTAAAGCCGTCTTCTTTGCTTGTAGTGTAACCCTCCTGCAAGGTTTCTTTACTGTCAGGGATCTCTAGGCCTTTGACGTCGGTGTCCACCTCAAGTTGGTTCCCCCCTGGGTAGTCAAACTCATTGATGTCCTTTTCCAGATTGCAATACAAGTTGCTAGAGTGGGTAACTGACATGTTGTTTCGCTCAAAAGTTGCCCTAGGGCTTCTTTTCCTTCTTCTTCTGACTTCGATGAACCCGTCTGCGTCAGCTTCTGGATTAAGGGGGCCCTTGAAATCCTCTACTTTCGTCGAGTGATTCAATGCACCATTGCTATCTTGAGCATTTTTGGGGGCTTCTTGATTTCGCTTGCTTTTTCGTCTCAAAGGGCAATCTTTAATCCTGTGACCTTGTTGGCCACAACGAAAGCACGCGTTGGGAAGGTTTTTGTAACTGATGTCTTGCTCCCATACATCCCCTTCGCCCAAGTCCAGTTTGATCTTCGATGGAAGTGGCATACTGAGGTCAGCCTCGACACAGATTTGAGGGTGCCACCGAGCGTTGAACGAGTGTCTTGCACCTTCATAAATGAGACCACCAATGTCCTCGCGTGAGGCCAACGGCTTGCTGATAGGAGAAACGATGTCCCACACGAAGTTGTACAAGAAGTATGGCAGGTTAGGGAGCTCAACCCAGAGAGGGTACCGAAGCGATTTTGATTTGTCGGGAGTAAAATCAGGGGACCATCTGAAAAGGCACAGGGTCGCCCGGCCGAGTTGCCAAGTTCCGACACTAAGGGCTCGAAACGCCATATCTTCATTTTCAAAGACTAGCAGCAAGTGGCTTGCCGGTAAGAACTGACACTTACAAACAACTAGCCCACGGGGGAACCACTCGTTGCGAAGCCACTGTCGCACAGTTTCAAGCGGGGGCTTAGGGCCGAACATTTGGCCGACGAGGCAAACTTTCTTGAGCTCCTCCTGAGTTGACAGAATTGCGGATCTACTGAGGGAGACCAAGGGGGGTTCAGCACTCTCGAAGGCCCCTAGGGCGGCACAAGAGCCCCCCTCTAACAAAGAGGCCAGGTTATCGGTCTCCCCGGGAGGAGGGGCCAGGTTACTTCTCACAAGAGAGGGGGTCGCCAAATCCATGACAAAAGAGGGACACCCCGAGAATGAAGATCTTTTTCTTTTTTGATGAACAAACTCAAAGTTTTAGAGGAGATGTCAACTGTATTGAGCTTACACCCACTCCACGACGGATACTGGCACCAAAAGGAGATGCTTCGCTCCTTTAATCTTTTAAAGTTCACTTGAAAATAAAAGCAAATGCACATACGGTAAGCTTGGAGTTTAAAAGCAAAGGAACCACGCGGCCCACCGTTTCAAGTTGCCATGGAAAGAAGACGACGCACAGATAACTTTTAGTTTTTTCGTGCCGTGCTTAACTGATTATTTCATCATTTTTTTTCCCTCCAGAATCTGATAAAGCCACGAGGATCTGAAAAGGCCATGAGGAAGCGGCACACACTCGCTGAGAGAGCCCGATTACTGAGGAGAAAAGCTAAGAATTCAAATGCGCAGAGCCAAACCGTCTATCGCGGAGCACCCAAACCAAATCCATCAATCGCTGACAAAGCAGTCTATCGCGTGAAGGGCAAAACCGTCGATCGAGCGAGCAAAACCATCTATCGCGGGGGGTCAAACCATCAATCGCGGAGACTAATACCATCAATCGCGGACAGAGGCAAAACCATCAATCGGGCGGGCAAAACCACCAATCGCGACGGAGGCATTCACGATGGACACATGACGCTATCGTGTCCCTCCAGTCGATCGCGAAGGACACACTTTCTCACGATGGACTGCATTCAGTCGATCGCGACGGAGGCACTTCACGATGGACACATGACGCTATCGTGTCCCTCCTGTCGATCGCGAAGGACACACTTTCTCACGATGGACACATCTCTCTACGTTCAGTCGATCGCCATCCCTCCTCCATCAGCGCCCGGCTCCGTTCCAGTTGAAGTTTGTTGGCGACGACAGGACCAACAACAATTAATGTTGTTGCTGAAAATACTCCGTCAGCTTCCACGTTGTTTCCTGCAGTCAACAGTGTATGTCTTCCGCCCAGTCTCTGAGAGCTGCCACCTCCCGCGTTGTTGCATTGATGTCAAATTCTAGCATCAAAGTGATGTCCGTCAGCAGCATAAACTCCGTCAGCAGCAACGCACCCATACCCCTACCTTGTATTCCGCTATCTACAATTGCTTGAATTGCTATTGGAGCTCTTGTTTGAAAATGCACTAATGCACAAGGTAACCATTCTTATACTTTTCACTAGTAAGTTTTGTTTCAAGTTTTTATCATATTTTTTCTTTGCTCTTCTATTGCATTCGTACGTCTTGCGTAATGGTTTTCTTATATGCACCATCCGACTTATCCTTGACAAAAGACATATGCAATACATTAATTATTAACAATGAACATTGTATATACCTTGATACAAAAATAGTAGTTACATGCATAAAAAATGAAGAAAGTTCTATGTGGGGCTCGATTATATATGTAGAATGTAAGGAATTGAACTCACAACCTCTTGGTTAGGAATGTGCTGGATTAATCACTTACCTGCAAAACCATGGTTAAGGATTACTTCCTAATCCTCCCTACTAGGGTGTAGTTCGTTGACCTTTACTGCTGACTGAATGAGAGCTCGTCCTTGATTTGTTGAAATTCTCTAATTTATAGAAATTCAACGTTCTCCTGCAGTTGGACTTTGTGATCCTAAGAGGCCTTCAGATTTGTATCTCCCGATTTATCCGTTGGAGTTTGTGTGTACATCAATGTATGCATTTTATATTAAAGTTAGTTCCTTGTACACACATTCGATTTCTAACATAAATTCCACCAGACATAATTTTCACCACACAGGATACATGTCATCTGAACCTCTATTCTTGTCCAATGGGGAGAAACAAGAGATTCAAGAAACATGTTTCGTTGACTTGGCTTCAAAAGAAGGAGGCTTCTTTCTTCCCGAGTTGTCAATAGTGCGGAAGGAAGAACTTGTTACTTCTCGATTTGAAGCTTGGTGTCACACATGGATTCTAAAATGGGGGCATCAAAAGGTTGTGGACCCCTTTATCATGAACTTAAAGAGGTTTGAAAGCACTACTTTCTTTTCACACTCAAGCATGCTTTGCATGTATGGCTCTTGCTGGTTGTTCAAATTGTGAAAAAAAACTCATTTTCCTTTCTCCTTAATGCCGTTATTGTAGACTATATGATGCTTTAAAGGGCAAACAAAATATTATTGGTCGCCCTGTGTTGCTACGGTATTAGATTGGATGGGTTCGTCATTGACGATGTATGTGGCCAATATTTTTCTGTCAAAGAGAGTTTTTCGGAGATTTTATGCCAAATGGAATAATCATAGTCATTTTGTTGATCAATCGTTTAGTCATTTCTATTTTGTTTTTAATAAATTTATCTTTCAACATTATTTGCTCAAATGTTAGGCTTTATCACATAGCTTCTAGCTTGAGGTTGTTATGTGTGCAACATATTTACTCAACATGTGTCCCACTAAAGCACTGCAGTCTATCACTCCATATGAGGCTTGGCATGGTCCCAGGCCATCTGTTGCTCATCCATGTGTCTTTGGTTGTTTGGCATATGCAGTAGTGTTGAAAAAATAATGCAAAAAATTGTATGATAAAGGAGTAAAATGTAAATCTATTGGGTACAGTTCTGAAAACCATTTTGGTTTGTAGTGATGTTTTTGTGGAAGATCCAATTCATCCATTACTTTCATATACTAAGGAGATATAAGTTAGCTTCAAAGAAATGTATGATACTTTGTTGCCTCTTTTAACAGGTGGATAGTCAAGTGATGGTCCAAATGAGGGAGTTTCTCAGCCTTTACACGTTTTACATGATAATGCACACCATTCCATTTCAAATGTAGATTTACATGATGCACTTGTTGATGAGATTGTTGATATACAGGAGGCAAAAACTATGCCTAAATGACTGGTGCAAACTTTGCAAGACAGCAAATTAGATGCATCTTTGTAATTTCGTACTCATTCGAGATCTCATAGTGCTTTTTTTGCATCAAATTGTTATGATATGGCTTGTTCTAGGCTCTATGATAAGAATAAGCCTATTTTTTTTATAAAGCACAAAATTCAAAATATTGGATGGTTGTTATGCAATCAGAATATGATGCTATTATGAATAATGATACCAGGCCTTTATGTGATTTGCCTGCTTAAAAAAAGCCATTGGCACTAAATGTATATACAAGTTGAAATGGAAACCTAATGGAACAATTGATAGGTACAAAACTATGCTTGCTGCAAAAGGTTATGCTCAAGAAAGAGGCATTGATTTTGATGAAACGTTTGCACCCACATGTCAAATGACCACCATTCATAGCATCAATGCACTTGAAGCCCATCATGGTTGAAATGCATATCAATTGGACATTAAAACTATATTTCTCAATGGTGACTTACATGAAAAAATGTACATTTTTCAACCTCATGGTTTTGTGCAGAAAGGGCATAAAAACAAAGGGTGTAGGTTGAAAAAGGTAATATATGGTTTGAAGCAAGCACCACATGCTTGGTATGCAAATAGACATCCCTAATTCATTGCACATGGCTTTGAGAACAATCCAACTAAGAGCACCTTATATATTAAGCATGCAAATGATGTGCTTCATACCATTGTTGTCTATGTTGATGAAATGTTGCTCACTAGTCCTAATTAGAAGCATATTGTTGATTTTAAGGCTGAGTTACATGCCTCATTTGAGATGTCAGATTTGGGGCATTTGCATCATTATTTGGGCATTCAGTTTATAATGCAAGTTGATGGTGGGATAGTTCTATGTCAAATAAAATATATTGACATATTATTGCAATGTTTTGGCCTTGAAGACTGCAAACCTATTGCCAATCCTATGGAAAAAAAGTTTATGATTGAGTCTTCATAATGTGGGAGATGCATCTGATGTTGTTCTCTATCAGCAGGTTGCTGGATGCTTGATTTACTTATGCAGAATTCGACCTGATATTTAGTTTTCTATCTCATAGATTAGCAATTTTATGCATAGCCCAGGTGTCAAGTAGTTGTAGGCATTTAAGCGCATATTTTGCTGCTTGAGTGGTACACAGCCACTTGGATTGTTTTATCCCAAGGGGGGATAGATTTACATGCTTTGTCTGACTCTAATTGGGCCAGTTGTGATGACACTCATGTGTCAACTAGTGATTTTTGCTTCAGGCTTGTTAGCTCATTCATATCTTGGTTGAGCTAGAAGCAACCTACTATGGCCACTTCTAGTTGTGAGACTGAGTACAGGGAAGCTTTCACAATGACTATTGAGTGTGTATGGCTCAAATGCCTTTTGGCTGATTTGGGTGTTGGTCAATCTTCTACGACCACCATCTTCGGTGACAGTCATAGCACATTGGCAGTTGCGAGGAACCCTATGTTACATGCTCGCACAAAACATATTGAGGTGCATTATCATTATGTTAGGGAGAGGTTCTCTCGTGGAGAGATCAATTTGGCATATGTGCCCACAGAGGATAACATTGCAGATCTTTTCACAAAGGCTCTACCTCAGGAGAAGTTTGAAGCTTTCCGCAAAGCTTTGGGCTTACTTTCTTTTGTGGACTGATCTTGATATATTTTGGTAGTGATATGTGTGAACACAATTAGGACCATCTGGGCACCTTTTTCCCTCTTTAAGAGATCCCCCCCGACTTATATATATGCCTATAACCCTAACATGTCACTTATCTTTATACATTTTCACTTGGTAATACATTCAGTATTGTGTGTTGTGCTTCAAGCTTCCTCTTCTTCCTTATGCTATTTGTGTGCTTCTGTAGACCTCAAACTCCAACACACTTCATGTAAATAATCATTAAGAGATGTAGTTATATCATGATCAAATAACCAGAATGCACTTATTCTATGGATAATATAGATGATAGTCTTTGCTTTTAGAACTACACTAAACAAAAGAACGTTTCACAAACTTAACATCTAATTCTTGTGTTGTTTTTCTTGCACTAATTGCATATGCCACACAAATAAGAACATGTAGATGAGCAACAAATGGTTTGTGACCATGTGAAGCCTCATATGGAGTGATATACTACAGTGCTTTGGTGGGACACTTGTTAAGTCTTTGTAGGTGATTTTTACTTTATCCAAATTATTGAGTTCAACTAGCATACCCCTACCTTGTATTCCTCTATCTACAACTACTTGAATTGTTATTGGTGCTCTTGTTTGAAAACGCACTAATGCACAAGATAATCGTCCTTATACTTTTCACTAGTGAGTTTTTTTTCAAGTTTTTATCATATTTGTTCTTTGCTCTTCTATTGCATTCATACGTCTTGCATAATGGTTTTCGTATATGCACCATCCGACTTATTCTCGACAAAAGACATATGCAATACATTAATTATTAACAATGAACAATGAATATAACTTGATACAAAAATAGTAGTTAATTTAATAAAAAATGAAGAAAGTTCTATGTGGGGCTCGATTATATATGTAAAATGTAAGGAATTGAACTCACAACCTCTTGGTTAGGAATGTGATGGACTAACCACTTGCCTCAAAAGCCATGGTTAAGGATTACTTCCTATTCCTCCCTCTAAGCGTATAGTTCAACCATCTCCTATTTTCGAAGGGTGTGGTTCAACTGTCTCCTAACTATCACTTTATTACATAGAATGCATGTAGTAATGAAGGAAAACTCAAAACAAAATTCTATATAAGAGGAAAAAACTACTTGCATGGTAGCCATCAACGTATGGATGAAGTAAAAGATGAGCCTCGGTGTGAAGCTTAATGTTGCCAAGCTCTTCAAGCTTACCCAAAGCATTTGTGGATCTAGTAATGCTAACCTAGTTTTGTGGAAATATGAGACAATGAACTGAATTCGCATTAACGCACCTCAAGATGAAATAGCTTACTTTGATACCAATCGTTTGAGTCTAACCACTTGGAACAAACACAAACAACACAACGAAGAAGAAGCATTGCACAATGTAGAGTGATATCACTAAGCATGAAATGTGAAAAGATCAGTGTCCCACTAGGTTGTTGACATGTATAGAAGCTGAGGAAAGAAAAACCTCCTAAAAAAGGAAAAAAAACGTCCCAACAAACCTAAACTTGTTCACACATATCATTGTATAAATATATTACTAGTTCAATTTTTTACTTCATGAAGCACCCAATTCTAGTACTATTTGCCAAGAACTAGAAAATTATTTCTAACATAATTTCCACTAGATAGGCTCCCAGGCAAATAGTTGCTCAACATAATTGCTCAGCACCAACTGTGCTAGCAAAGGCTTCTGATAATCCCCCTCCGGCTCCGAACCCTCCCAGTCACCTTGTCATAGAGTGTGTAGATGACCCAAATCATCTGAACCTCTACTCTTTTCCAATGGGAACAAACAGGAGATTCAAGAAAAATGTTTCTTTGACTTTGCTTGTTTCTTCCCTAGTTGTCAATAGTGCGGAAGGAAGAACTTGTTACTTCTCAATTTGGAGCTTGGCGTCACACATGGATCTTGAAATGGGGGCATCAAAAGGTTGTGGACCCCTTTATCATGACCTTAAAGAGGTTTGTAAAGAGGTCAGACAGATATTATTGGTCCATTCGATGATTTAAAGGTCAGATAGATATTATTGTTCCCCCTGTGTTGCTACGGTATTAGGTTGGATGGGTCCGTCATTGAAGCTCTAGGACTCACCATTGGGTTATTCCCAGTTTGTGGTAAGCCACAATTTTAATCGATCTATTTTTCAAATTATCTGAAAACATGTATAAAAAATATGTATGTGAACCTCGTTTTTTTTTATTATGGTATTGAGTTTCATTACATATCACAAACCAACAGTGGCTATTTTCGTTTTTTATTTCCTCTAATATTATTTTCTATGAATAACTTCCATGCAGTTGAACCTATCCTGAAAAAAGAAGTCAAATAGCTAGCTAGACAAGAATTTTTTTGATTTGATTTGGGCTTGTTTAGACTTGCACCTACAGCTATCAAATGCTTTAGCTGACGATCATATCATACCTTTTACAGAGCTTTTCATGCTTATTTCTACTCTCATTTAGCCACATATTGATATTGTGAATGAACTTAGGCTTGGATGACTTATGTTTGGATTTTGATGTTTGTCTTTCTAGTGTGCAAGTTAGCACTCGGGTTTGAATCAAACTTGTGGGAAAATCATATGATTGATTACGAGACCAACTCCAAAAGGTCTTACCTATAAATTTCTAAGCCCTCAAGTGGATCCTACGAGTTTAATGAAATTGCTTGCAACTTTATTTACTTATGTCACATTTGCCAAGTCTATCTTAGCTATTGCCCCATAGTCACATAGGAAATTCATAACTTTAGGCTCAAGTGATCTCAAATGATGCATATTTACCATCCATCACGTTCATAGTTATTGGTGGAATTCTTTAGTTAGATCAAATGTTGTTTGCATGTAGCAAATGGAGAGCCTTCAAATAGACCTACAGGTGCAATTATTGAAAATTTGTACTCTCACAATATTGTTTGCTTTTGCATGGCTCATTGTTACACGTGTGAAGAATGAGTTTAGCAAGAGGTCTACTCTTTCTTTGCTCGAGTATTCAGACACAAGATTTGCATACGATTTCACCATGTTACACCGCATAGTGAAATGTAGTGGTGTCTTGAGAGGACTCTTATTGAGCAATGAGTTCACAAGGATGTCAAAGGCTTCTTTTTTGATAAGAAAGCACTTTAGAAGATTAGCTAATGATGCAACATGGTAGGAGAACATTTCTCACATTGTGGATATTATGCATCCACTTGTGCACTTGCTGAGGATTGTGGATTCCATTAGGCGTGCATTGGTAAAGTGTATGAAGCTATGGACCGCACAATTGAATTATTCAAAACATTGATGAAGGATAATGACAAGAATGAAGAAGTTTCAACTATTTGTGTTAGGAGGTGGAATGCATATCACTTCCCACTTCATGCGATGGCATAGATGTTGGATCTAGAATTTCAAGATAGAAAACAATATGTAGTTCTATGGATGGAGGATCATATTAGAGAGGCTTATCACAAAGAGTGCAACTAGAAAACTTATCAGAGATCAACTATCCAAATATAGGACTAAGAAAGATGCTTCATATGCATGCTCAGATTCCGAAGAGGATAGATTATGTGTTGGTGCTTCCCTATGGCAAGAAGATTTTGGTTTTAATGATCCAAATCTTCAACAATTGGCCATTCGAATACTTAGTCAGGTTTGCACTACGAGTTGCCTTGAGCAATTATGGAGTGTGTATGGACATGTATCCTCACAAAAGAGGAACAAACTTGGCATGCAGCGTGCTAGTGATCTTCCTTTCACATAATGGGAGGTAGAGCATGAGTTAGACCAAGTGGCAAATGAAGAACATGAACAAGTGGAAGCTAATTCTATTGTAGAAAACAAGGCTCCCCACTTGGATTCTCCATAGTGATTATATTTGTATTGTAGTCTCTACATTTATGTTCAAGGCTACTCATATGTAGTTACTAGTTATTAGTCTTTTTGTCAATCGATGGTATGATGTATGATCTTTTTGCTATCATGATGTAACATCTTTTTTATATGATGATGATGATGTATCCATGTTTTTTGATGCGATGAAATACAATTGACTTTTCACCTATCACTTTTGCAGTACCACTAAAATTGGAATGTTCACCTCATCCATCAATGTGCTTCGTAGATGTGTATTGTTTATACTTAAAAAAACATCTTTTTTTAATGGTCTTCTTGTTATTGCTCATGCAATATGCTAGAAAATTCATTCTACATGACTTTCATATTATTATTTTGAAAAATTCAATATTATTTTAGAGTCCTCTTTGGGACGTGTCCTTGGGACACCCAAGGCACCGTCCTCGTCCCGAGGACACCATTGTTCTTAAGACCTGTTTGCGTCCTCTCGTGACTTTGGGTTCAAATGTGGATTTACAATGAGCAAAATGGCCTTCAACTATGGCGGGTGACCTAGACCGGCATAAAGAAGGGTACTTTATGGGAAGAAAAAACTTTGAGTGGATAAAAATCTCGTTTTTCATTTTGGGTTTCAACGATTTAGATGATGTATTATGGTATATGCCTCTCTCATGTTGGATTAAGTAGCAAAGCAAAATGCTAAGAAGAACAGTAGCAAAGCAAAATTGCTAAGAAGAACAGAAGACAGAAGGGTTGGAGACGTAATTGGTGGAGGTTCTTGCCCTTGTTGGCAGCCTCTTGGTGGCTTTTGTGTGTTGGTAGCTCTTTGGGTAACTATCGAGAAGATATTGCCCATATTAGTACACTCCATGATTGTTCTTGTACATGGTATATGGATATATTAAACATACTTTCCTTTTAGACGATCGGATTTACTTTCCTTATATATGGTCCGATTGGGTAAGTTACCTTCCTTGTGTGTAGCTTTCTCTTGATGGTACTTGACATTGACTAGTAAGTCGGTATCGAGGGATCCACATGAGGAGCTTATTAGTTGGCGATCGATTCATAAGAGATGGAGGCATTTTTGGTGCTTTAGGTGGTTTTTTTGGTAGGGATGTAGAAACTACCCAAAGGGAGAGGGGAGAGCATGAACGCAACTTTGCACTTCCTTGTCTTCTTAAAAGACACCCTAGCACTATGTTTTCTTTGTGTCATCCTACTCCGTTAGTTGCAAGATCTCCAGAAGATCGGGTGTATCGTAGGGTAATCCAAGATTCTGGGAGTTGCTGAAATCGATTTGTGTAGTGTTGATTCATGATAGGAAGAGATGGTTGAATCACAGCCTAAGAGGAAGGATTACTTAGATTCAAGAAATGGTAGGTTGGAAATGGTTTAACCACACCCTAAGATGGGGGATTAGGAAGAAAAGGTAGGAGGGAGATGGCTAAGCCATAGTGAGACCAGATCATGATTTTTTGCAAAAAATAAAAATTGTTTAAATCATAAAATGATTTAAATCATTTTCGCTGATTTTTATTTCGTGTTGGGTGATTTTGTTTCATGCCTTACTGTTTATATACCTAGGCATAATGTGTGACAGTGTGTATGTGTGAGAGAGAGAGAGAGAGATTTTTAACATCCATTAGAAGGTTGAACTACATGTGTAGTGCTATCTCTATGGTAGCCTACATGCAAGAGGGTGATACAAGCATGAGAATGCATGTAAGCAACACAATATCCCCAACTAGTGCTCAGATGTGGATGTAGTATGTGGTATGTAGGTGGACGCAGAGTCGGGGCTGCCCGCATGGCTTCACTAGGATCGAACATCATCTCGGTCCATTTGCCCTCAATGGCTCGACAGTAATGGGCCTCTATATCCACAATCTGATGACTATTCAGTCTCTAAGTCCGATAGCCTCTAGTGTAGGGTCATCTCCCAACATGAGAGGTTGCATCCTGTTGAACCACTTGAAAAGGACCAGCTCAATGGACATCTATGGCAGGTAGGAAAAACACCCATACCCACAAATTCATTAATTAATAAACGTTGAGGGATGGTGCTAGTATATGATCAATGTCTACCTCTCATGATTCTTTTCTATTACACCCGTGTGAGGTTCCTATTATGAGGAAAAACCAAGTATGTATTGCTTTGTTGATGAGAACCCTAGCTTACATATTGGATGAGATTCATATTGGAACATTTGTGGATAGCACATGGATTAGACACATCTGGCTAATTACCAAGTAGGATTTTGGTTAGGATGATATAAAACAAAAATTAAATCTAACAATGCTTTAAGTTGTAGGCCTCAATTTGTGGTCATACAGGTCTGAATCCGAAAATTGAGCTCACTTTTGGTCACAAGCCTTAAACATAATTTTTTCTATGATTTTTTTATTAATGAACCTAGTTGGACAATTCGGTGTATTTTGTGTTAGCAGATCTCATGTATCAATCTATACATGGGTGGTATTTTTTTATGCAAGTGATGTTGATCCACACAAAGTTACCCATGTTTAGCCATCCTTGCAAGGACATGTCACACAACAAATTTGTTTTGAACTACCATCTTTCATGCGATTTTGAG
This sequence comes from Ceratopteris richardii, assembly GCA_020310875.1. Classification (NCBI taxonomy): domain Eukaryota; kingdom Viridiplantae; phylum Streptophyta; class Polypodiopsida; order Polypodiales; family Pteridaceae; genus Ceratopteris; species Ceratopteris richardii. The sequence goes on along the minus strand of CM035408.1, from coordinate 89,459,780 downwards.
ACTATGTCCGAAAGTGCATCTACAATGCCCTAAAGAAAGTGGCGGCCTGCCCTAGTACCACTTGGTGTTCAAGGATTGTGGAAGCACACGAATAGCATAAGGAAGAAGAAGATGCTTGGAGCACAACACAATACTGAATGTATTACCAACTGCATGTACAAAGATAATTGAACCATTATGGCTATAACATATACACAAACTTGGGAAACAAACCTCATCAAGAAGGGAAAAAGCTCCCCAATAGTCCTAAGTGTGTTCACACACATCAGTACTAAGAAATAACAACACAATAGTATGGTATTTTGTTTAGCATGGTATAAAAGGCAAATCGAATCTATTAATGTTTAAGTTGTAGGCCTCACTTTGTGGTGCATATAGGTATGAATCTTGAAATTGAATTCAATTTTGGGGACAAGTCTTTAACATAATGTTTTCTTTGATTTTATTATTAATGGAACTAGTTGATCAATTTAGTGTATTTTGTGTCAGCAAACCTCATGTATCAAGCTATACATGGATGGTATTGTGTTATGCAAGTGATGTGATCCACACAAGTTACTCATGCTTAGCCATCCTTGTAAGGACACATCTCTCCATGGTAGCCTATTTCTGAGTGATTTGTTCTCTATCCAAAATATTGAGTTCAACTAGGATACTTTTGGAAAAACTTTCAAACTTTTCCACAAAGCTAATGAAACACAACTAGGGGAGATGTTGGAGTTAAGGGAATCCATATACCTTTGGACAACGAAGAAGATCTCATTCCACATATAGGGTGTAGAAGATGCCATGATTCCATGGGCATGGGGATGCTATAAAGTAGACAAACAACCTAGTTAGGATTTTTTAGAAGTACTTATCTTGTATCATACTCATCTAATGCAAAACTTTTAGAAAGTGGAGTGTTATCTAGTGGGGGTGATCTCAAAGCTAAGCAAATGAATCTACGAAAAGTACATATTGAGCATTTTGATTTGCCTTGGGTTGAATGCTATTGCAGATAGACATGTTGAGCTTTGAAGCAGTTCAACCCTTTTTTAATCAAATCTTCGACCTACTCTTCCATTACACTTGAAATTTAAAGCAACAACTCACACACACAAGAGTAGGAATTGGATCCAATGTAGCTAAGCCGAATGAGTTATAGCTTGTAAGTCTAAGAAAGAACTATCTGTTGGAGTTCGTGTGTATGTAAAGAGGGAAAAAAGTGGTTTGGTAGTAGTAAGTGTGTTTACGCACATCACTATGGAAATGTATCAACACACACTTGCATGGATGCATCCCTATTCAACGTGTTTACATTTACATGTAAGTGTGATCCTACAATAGTGAATCCAAATTTTTTTCGTTGAAATTTGATGTAAAATACAATTTTGCATGCTTACATATCGTGGAGAAGTTTGGTTGAGAGAATCATGGTAGATTTAGGTATGTCTTTGCAGATGACAACACCAATAAAATTTTGTAATCAGACCTACATGGTAATTGCCAAGAATCCAATGTTTCATGCTCACACATGCATATGCGTAACCATTTTATCTTAACTTGGTAGAAAATAAAATCATGGAATTATATTAACCTACAAAGAATAATTGTATTGAAATCTTCACTAAAACACTTGGAAAGGACCAACTCAATTGAAATTTGTAGCAGGTAGGAAAAAGCATCCATACCCACAAATTCATGAATTGATAACCAATGAGGGATGGTGCTAAAATATGATCAATGTCTACCTCTCATGATTGTTTTCTATTACACAGATGTAAGATTCCAATTATGAGGAGAAACCAAGAATGCATTGCCTTATTGGTGAGAACCTTAGCTTACATGTTGGATGAGGGTCATGTTGGAACATTTGTGGATAGCACATTGACTAGACATATTTGGCTAATTGTCAAGTAGGATTTTGGTTAGCATGGTATAAAAGGCAAATTGCATCTGTTAATGTTTAAATTGTAGGCCTCACTTTGTGGCGCATATAGGTCTGAATCTTGAAATTGAGGTCAATTTTGGTCACAAGTCTTTAACATAATGTTTTCTATGATTTTATTATTAATGAAACTAGTTTATCAATTTAGTGTATTTTGTGTCAACAAACCTCACGTATCAACCTATACATGGGCGGTATTGTGCTATGTAGGTAATGTGATCCACACAAGTTACCCATGCTCAGCCATCCTTGTAAGTACATACCTCTCCATGGTAGCCTATTTCTGAGTGATTTGTACTCTATCCAAAATATTGAGTTCAACTAGCATACCCATACCTTGTATTTCTCTATCTACAATTGCTTGAATTGCAATTGGAGCTTTTCTTTGGAAAATGCACCAATGCACAAAGTAATCATTCGTATACTTTTCACTAGTGAGATTTTTTTTTTCAATTTTTTATAAATTTGTTTTTTGCATTCGTATATTTTCTTATATGCACCATCCAACGTATCCTCGACAAAGGATATACGAAGTACATTAATTATGAACAACAACCAACGAATATGCCTTGATAAAAAAAGCAGTTATTTGCATAAAAAATGAAGAAAGTTATATGTGGGGATCTATTAAAAATGAAGAAAGTTCTATATGGGGTTCTATTATACGTGTAGAATACATGTAGTAATGAAGGAAAACTCAAACAAAATTCTATATAAGAGGAGAAAACTACTTGCATGGTAGCCATCAATGTATGGATGAAGTACTATTTGCCAAGAACTAGAAAGTTATGCACTATATGTATGGCCAAACTCTCATAGAAAAGATTACCTTTGGAAAAACTTTTAGGCTTTGCCACAAAGCTAGTGAAACACAACTAGGGGAGATGTTGGAGTTAAGGGAATCCATATACCTTTGGACAATGAGGGAGACCTCATTTCCACATATAGTGGTAGAAGATGGCATGATTCTATGGGCATGGGGATGCTATAAAGCACACATACAACCACTTTAGGATTTTTTTAGAAGTACTTATCTTGTATCATATTCATTCAATGGAAAACTTTTAGAAAGTGGAGTGTTATCTAGTGGGGATGATCTCAAAGGTGAGCCAATGAATCTAGGAAAACTAGATATTGATATTTTTGATTTGCCTTGGATTGAATGCTATTGCAAATAGACATGTTGAGCTTTGAAGGAGTTAAACCATATAAGAATCAAATACAATGTTCTGGTGCACCACTGCCATATATGAGCCAAATAAAAAATTGTGGCACAGCACAGTCATATGCATGCACAGAAGGATCGAAACATCCATATCAACAATCCTGCAACAAAGAACATTCATGAAATGAGATAAATTGACATGATATTTACAAACAACAAGAAAAAACCAAGTTTTGAAGTTCATCACCTCATCACAGATGCTCCCATGAAACGATCACACTGCATCCCTCCAAGTCATCTAATAGTGCAACCAATCCATGACGATATCCATAAGCCTCCTCCGCTCATGTTGGAGGATGACCCACTGCCAGCTCTTGCAACAAATATGCAAAAATGTTATATGAACATACATGACATGCTTAACACAAACAGAGTCAATAAACCAAATGATACTTACAAATTTGTGACACATAGTGTCATATCTGTCGCTGGCCAAATATGACGGTCCGATCTTATCTAGACATGTGGTTGTGGCATCTCGCTGCTGGCGATATCGGTCAGGAGTTTGCTACTACTCATCGTGAATCATATCCCACTCCTCAGCATCTAACCATATAGGCTTTGGTAAGCTTACTCTGAAAGCGTCACCAGCCTCGGATCGTCGATGGGACATAACTTCACGTGTAGTGTGCTGAATCCACTCTGAGCTGACAAGAAGATGCCCATGTGCTGGTGGGAACTCCTGATAGATCGTCTTTGTGATATAATTTTTATGATCCTTATCTTGTTCACTCCATTTCAACATGGCAAAGTGTCCAACCTGTATGGAGAAAAGTTGTCATATACGTTGACGCATTGCCTTTTTGACTTCATCCATCACCGAAGCTCCATCATGGATACTATACACCTTGGAGTCATCATGGTCATGAGCATCCCAAGGTGTCCGTGGTGTTCCATGTGGTGTAGCTACATTTGAGGTACTCGCTCTAGGAGTAGAAGTGGGCAACACAACGTCTGTCACACTGCCTCCACAACATCTGCCTCCTCTAGAGATACTTGTAGATCCACTCCTAGAACCTGCTCCTCCAAAGCATGACCTTGACGTACGGGATGGGCCAATGCCTGTATCGCGCTAAAGTGTCGAATGCACACATCTTCTACTAGAGACACTAGTGGATGGCTGAGAAGATGGTCGTGGTGGAGTCATAAAGCTAGGAGACATACTTCTGGCAGGAGTAGCACTGCTCGCAGGAGTGATGCAGGTAGGAATGACATCAACGGGAGTGAGGCCGATAGGAGTGCGGCCAATAGGAGTGAGGCCGGGGGGAGTGCTACCACGAGCGATCCAATACTATGATATAGCTAAAGTGTTAAACACACATGTCTACTACTAGAGCCACTAGTGGATGGCAGAGAAGATGGTCGTGGTGGACTCATAAAGCTAGGAGACATACCTCTGATGGGAGTATCACCACCCGTAGGAGTGATGCTGGGGGGAGTGAGGCCGATAGGAGTGAGGCCGGCAAGAGTGAAGTCGAGGGGAGTGCTACCACGAGCAATCCAGTACTGTGACACAACCACCATATATGCAAGAGGCGTTTGAGATATAAACTTCAAGAATTGCTCCTCTATCATGGAATGTGGAGTGACTGGAGGATTGTCTCCCATCGTGCTCTGTAACAAAAGAACTCAAATAATTAGCATATGATAATAAAGGTAATATAGAGAAATAGTAGTGTACAAAAGAACATATAAGGAAAAAAAATAAACACAAATTAGTATGTATAAGTGTTTGATTAAAAAATACTCTATTCTAGCATCCTCTTGGAGATCTGATGCATAGAGAATATCTATCTAATACACTTACCTGAACAATTCAGAGACACTACTATCTTACCATCCATAAATGGATTGCAGATTGAGCATTGCATGCGACACACGTACTATAGATATCTTTGCTCGTGTGTAGTGGTAAACGAGCTAGTCTTCGCATGTTTTTGTATTCCTTGTCAGCTTCTAATCGTGGAATTTTTTTTGTGTCCATGAAACTCACGACATCTTCTCCACCATCGTGATCTTCCTCCATCTCATAAAATGCTTCGAGCATTTCTTCCATGTGTTCATTCTGTGTAATGCTATCAGTACCTTGTACTTCTACCTTCCTTTTTGTTCTCTTCTATCGACGAGAGGTTATCGGTGCAATGTCATTTGGATCCACTTGCTCACCGGAGGACCATGCGAATGGTAGCGTAGGTTTTGTAGTCGACTTTTATCAAAGGATCCATATTCTCTAACGTGTGCAGTACAAATCCGTCATATTCGATAAATTTGATACTTGCACTGAGTGCAACGATATGCCATTCTCGCCTCCGGATCCAAACTAGTCATCTGATACAATATGGATATTTTAGAACATTTGATTTTTCTTATTAAACCTAAAAACCATAATCCTAAAGACCTAAACCTAAAATATGTATAGATTTAATTCCATATTTTAATTTCACTACAACATTTCGAAGGTATACCGAAGCTTTTATTGAGGAAAATGAACGGGTGCAATTTGCCCGTGACGTTGGCGTTGCGATCGGTATGCGCATCAAAACCGAAGCGCCGGTATGGGTGTTGGTATGAGCATCGGTATAAGCTTCGATGCCCATACCGGCGACCACATTGGGAGTACCGACACTTATACCAACGACTACTAAGAGTACCGTCGCTTATACCGACGACCATATCAGCAAAATTTCTTTTGGGACATGTGATATGTACTCTAATGGCAACCAAAATATGATTTCATATAGCAAAATACTATCAGACACAAAAGAGATGAGCAAAAATGAATCATGAATCAGGTACAAAAAGTTGTATATTCCATAAATGAAGGATGTTCAAGAGTGTTGCAAAGCACTTCCATATAGGAACCGAATAGAAAATGAGACAAAGCACTTCCATATAGGAACCAAATACAAAATTATGGTGCATCATGGCCACATATGAGTGTAATACAAAATTGGGACAAAGCACTACCATATATATGTTCAAGAGGATCAAAACCTTTACACCTACAATACTGCAACAAAACATATGCGTAAAATGAGACAAATTGACATGACATTTATAAATAACAACTAAAAATACAAAACCAAACTATAAGTTTACCTCATCATAGATTCTCCCATGTAATGATCGCACCGCATCCCTCTAAGTCCTGCAACAGTGCAGCCAATCCATGACGATATCCATAAGCTTCTTCGGTTCGCATCGGAGGACGACCCACTACCAACTCCTATAATAAATATGCAAAATGTTAGATGAACATACATGATGTGCTTAACACAAACAAATTCAATAATTAAAATGACACTTACAAATTGGTATCGCATATTGTCCTATCCGTCACTACCTAAATGCGACATTCCAACCGTATCTAAACATGTGGCCGCCGCATCTCGCTACTGATAATATCGATCAGGAGTATGTTGATGCTCATCCTGAATCGATTCCCACTCTTCTATATCCAACCATACAAGCTTCGGTAAGCCTGATCTGAAAGCACCGCGAGCTTCGGACCGCCGATGAGACATCACCTCGCGTGGCGTATGCTGAATTCATTCTGAGCTCACAATAGGATGCCCAGTGTTGGCTAGTACTCTTCATATATCGATTGTGTGATATAATTTTTGGAATCCTTATCCTGTTTGCTCCATTTTAACATGACAGATGTCCAAAATCTATGAAGCAAAGCTATCGAATGCGTTGATGCATGGAATTTTCGGCCTCATCTATGAGAGGAGCTCCATCACGTATGTGATATATCTTGGAGTCATCACGGTCATGTGCTCCTCAAGGTGTACATGGAGATCCCATCTGATCCAATGTGGAGATGTTAAGATATATATATGTATATATATATAAACCCTAAAAAATCTATAGATTTATTTTTTAGATATTTTCCCATATATTTCATTGTATAAAAACTCAAAAATCATATTTTTGGTATATTTAATTATATGTATATATCTAGTATTTCATAAAAATGTATGTATGTATGTGTGTATGTTTGTATGTATGTATGTGTGTGTGTTTAAAAACTCAAAAATCCTATTTTTGGTATATTTAATTATATATATATATATATATATATATATATATATATATAGATAGATAGATAGAAACCCTAAAAATTTAAATACCTATTTTTTGATATTTAATTATTTATATTCTATATATTTAGATTTTTCTCTAATATTTCAGAAAAATGTATGTATGTATGTGTGTATGTTTGTATGCATGTGTGTATGTATATGCATATGTGTGTGTATGCATATGCATGTGTGTATGTGTATATGCACATGCATGTTTATGTGTGTATGCATATGCGTGTGTATGTGTGTATGCACATATGTGTGTATGTATATGCATATGCATGTGTGTACGCATATGCATTTGTGGATGTGTGTATGTATATGCATGTGTCTATGCATATGCATGTGTCTATGCATATGCATGTATGTATATGCATATGCATGTGTGTATGCATATGCATTTGTGTATGTGTGTATGCATATGCATGTGTATGTGTGTATGCACATATGTGTGTATGTATATGCATATGCATGTGTGTATGCATATGCATTTGAGTATGTGTGTATGTATATGTATGTGTGTATGCATATGAATGTATTTATATGCATATGCATGTATGTATATGCATATGCATGTGTGCATGCATATGCATTTGTGTATGAGTGTATGCATATGCATGTCTATGTGTGTATGCACATATGTGTGTATGTATATGCATATGCATGTGTGTATGCATATGCATTTGTGTATGTGTGTATGTATATGCATGTGTGTATGTATATGCATGTGTATGCATATGCATTTGTGTATGTGCATATGCATATGCATGTGTGTATGCATATGCATTTGTGTATGTGTGTATGCATATGCATGTGTATGTGTGTATGCATATGCATGTGTATGTGTGTATGCATATGCATGTGTATGTGTGTATGCACATATGTGTGTATGTATATGCATATGCATTTGTGTATGTGTATGTGTATGTATATGCATATGCATTTGTGTATGTGTGTATGTATATGCATATGTGTGTGTATGTATGTATGCATATGCATGTGTGTATGTATGTATGTATGTATGTATATGCATATGCACATGTATGTATGTATGTATATGTAGTTTGTGTGTGTATGTATGTATGCATATGCATGTGTGTATGTGTGTATGCATATGCATGTGTATGTGTGTATGCACATATGTGTGTATGTTTATGCATATGCATGTGTATGTATGTATGCATGTGTGTATGTATGTATGTATGTATATGCATATGCATGTGTGTATGTATGTATGCATATGCATGTGTATGTATATGCATGTGTGTATGCATATGCATGTGTGTATGCATATGCATGTGTGTATGCATATGCATGTGTGTATGCATATGCATGTGTGTATGCATATGCATGTGTGTATGCATATGCATGTGTGTATGCATATGCATGTGTGTATGTATATGCATGTGTGTATGTATATGCATGTGTGTATGTATATGCATATGCATGTGTGTATGCATATGCATTTGTGTATGTGTGTATGCATATGCATGTGTATGTGTGTATGCACATATCTGTGTATGTATATGCATGTGTGTATGCATATGCATGTGTGTATGCATATGCATGTGTGTATGCATATGCATGTGTGTATGCATATGCATGTGTATATGCATATGCATTTATGTATGTGTGTATGTATATGCATGTGTGTATGCATATGCATGTGTGTATGTGTGTATGCCATGCATGTGTATGTGTGTATGCATATGCATGTGTATGTATATGTATGTGTGTATGCATATGCATGAATGTATATGCATATGCATTTGTGTATGTGTGTATGCATATGCATGTATATGTGTGTATGTATATGCATATGCATGTGTGTATGCATATACATTTGTGTATGTGTGTATGTATATGCATGTGTGTATGCATATGCATGTGTGTATGCATATGCATGTGTGTATGCATATGCATGTGTGCATGTGTGTATGTATGTATGTATATGCATGTGTGTATGTATATGCAATTTGTGTGTGTATGTATGCATATGCATGTGTATGTGTGTATGCACATATGTGTGTATGTATATGCATGTGTGTATGTATATGTACATGTGTGTGTATGTATGTATGATTTTTGCATGTGTGTATGCACATATGTGTGTGTATACATATGTGAGTGTGTATGTATATGTATATGTCTCTCTCTTTCTCTCTCTCTCTCTCTCTTTATGTTTCTCTAGATCTCTCTCTTTCTTTCATCTCTCTCTCTTTATGTCAATAAAAAACAAAAGAATCACTTACGTCGATGTAATTGTTTGGATTGTTGTCGTCAAAATCCACTTAAAGTTGTCCTTCGCCGAATTCCAAAGACCTGATGCCAAAATCTCTTGCAAAACTAAAGAGAAAAGAAATTAGAAAAGGGAGAACATAAAGAAAGAACAAAGAGTGCTACAGTATGTGCGATACTTACCAAAACTTTAGATCTAGAAAAATAGAGTTATGTGCATAGAGAGTGAGAGAGAGCGAGAGAAAGAGTGAGATGTAGCTCGCGCACGCACATTTGATAGTAGCAAGTTTTGTTTCAAAACGTGATGAATGTCGAATTTTTGCTCTTGGGTCCATTTAAAACATTGCGTCGATAAATTACAGGAAACTACCGACGCTCATACTGATGCTCATACCGATGTGTATATTGCTTCCGTGGTTTTTCAAGGGTTTTCAACGTTCATACCGACACAGACACTGACCATCGGTATGCACAACGTCGGTATGCCCCTAATATGTTGTAGTGTTTCTTTATTTTCTTTTTCTTATATATATTTAATTTAATTAAAGACCTTAAAAAACCTAAAACCCTAATCCTAAAGACGTAGACATAAAACATGTATATGTGTGTATGCATGTGAACATGTGTATATGTATGCATATATGTATATGTATTATATGTGTATATGTGTATATATGTTATGCTAAACCCTAATCGTAACGACTTAGACCAAAAAAAAATATATGTGTGTATGCATGTGTATATATATGTGTATGTGTACATATATTATGTGTGTATATGTGTATATGTGTGTGTGCATGTGTAAACAACTTAAGAACCCTAATCCTATTTTTATATATTTTATTTGATAAAAAACCCTAAAATCCTAATTTTATATATGTAATTATATATATTTAATTGAAACACTAGCTATTCTCATATTTATTTATCTATACTAAAATCCTATTTTTTTAATATAGATTTAATCATAAATTCTATTCTTTTATTTTCTTTTTTTTATATATATTTACTTTAATTAAAAAATGATAAATCTCTATTTTTATATATTTGATTGTATATATATATATATATATATATATATATATATATATCTTTATATATATGTATATATATATATATGTGTGTGTGTGTGTGTGTGTTTATCTATACTAAAGACCTAAAAAAACCTAAAACTCTAATCCTAAAGTGTGTGTATGCATGTGTATATGTATGTATATATGTGTATTATGTATGTATATGTATTATATATGTATATGAGTATATATGTTATGCATGTGTAAAAACCCTAAACCGTAATCGTAATGACTTAGATAAAAAAAATGTATATTGTGTATGCATGTGTATATATATGCGTATGTGTACCTATATTATGTGTGTATGCATGTGTAAACAGACTAAAAACCCTAATCCTATTTTTAGATATTTAATTTGATAAAAAATCCCAAAATCCTAATTCTATATATTTAATTGAAACACTAGCTATTCTCATATTTATTTATATATACTAACATCCTATTTTTTATATAAATTTAATTATATGTTCTATTTTTTTAATTTTTTTTCTTATATATATTTAATTTAATTAAAAAATGATAAATCTCTCTTTTTATATATTTGATTGTATATATTTAGTTATATATATTTAATTATATATATTTATTTATTTATCTATACCTAAGACCTAAAAAAACCTAAAACCCTAATCCTAAAGACCTAGACCTAAAACATCTATATGTGTGTATGCATGTGTATAACTATGTATATATGTATATGTATTATATATGCATATGTGTATATAAGTTATGCATGTGTAAAAACCCTAAACCCTAATCGTAATGACTCAGAACAAAAAAATGTATATGTGTGTATGCATGTGTATATATATGTGTATATATACATATATCATGTGTGTATATGTGTATATGTGTGGATGCATGTGTAAACAGCCTAAAAACCCTAATCCTATTTTTATATATTTAATTTGATAAAGAAACCCTAAAATCCCAATTTTATATATTTTATTATATCTTGTTTAATTGAAACACTAGCTATTCTCATATTTATTTACCTTTAGTAAAATCCTATTTTTTTATATAGATTTAATTATATATTCTAATTTTTTAATTTTCTTTTTCTTATATATATTTAATTTAATTAAAAAACAATAAATTTCTATTTTTATATATTTGATTATATATATATATATATATATATTTATCTATACTAAAGATATAATCCTATTTTTATATATTTAATTTGATGAAAAAATCCTAAAATACTAATTTTATATATTTAATTATATATATTTAATTGAGATGCTAGCTATTTTCATATTTATTTATCTATACTAAAGACCTATTTTTAAGTATTTAAATATATATATGATTATATATATTTAATTATATATATTTATATATATTTTTATTATATGTATGTAAAAAAACCTAAAACCCTAATCCTAAAGACCTAAAACATGTATATGTGTGTGCATGTGTATGTATATTATGTGTGTATATGTGTGTATGCATATGTAAACAACCTAAAAACTCTAATCCTATTTTTATATATTTAATTTGATAAAAAACCCTAAAATCTTAATTTTATATAGTTAATTATATATACTTAATTAAAACACTAGCTATTTTCATATTTATTTATCTATACTAAAATCCTATTCTCTTTTTATTATGTATATATATATATATATATATATATATATATATATATATATATATATATATATATATATATATATATATATATATATATATATATATATATATATATATAATTTAATTAAAAAATTGTGTGTAAGCATATGTGTGTATGTATGTATGCATATGCAAATGTATGCATATATGCGTATGTATATGCATATGTGTGTGTATGCATATGCATGTGTATTCATATGTGTATGTATGTATATGCATGCGTGTGTATGCATATGCATGTGTATGCATATGTGTATGTATGTATATGCATGTATGTATATGTATATGCATATGTATGTGTATGTATATGCATATGTGTGTATGCATATGCATGTGTATGCATGTGTATGTATGTATATGCATATGTGTGTATGTATATGCATATGTGTGTGTATGCATATGTGTGTGTATGTATATGCATGTGTGTATGTAATATGTAAGTGAGTGTGTGTGTATAGGTGTGAGTGTGTATGTATATATGTGAGTGTGTGTCTGTGTGTGCATATATGTATGTGAGTGTGTATGTATATGTGTGTGTTGTAAATGCATGTGTGTATGTAAAATGTATGTGAGTGTATGTATATGTGTGTATGCATGCACATGCATGAATATATGTATGTGAGTGTACATATGTGCGTGAATGTATGCATCTATATGTATATATGTATGTATGCATATGTATATATGTGAGTGTGTGTATATGTATGTGAGTATGTATGTATATGTGAGTGTGTGTGTATGTATGTATGTGAGTGTGTGTGAATGTATGTATGCATATGTATGTGTATGCATGTTTGTATATGTGTGTGTATGTATGCATGTGTGTATATGTGTGTGTGTATGTATGCATGTGTGTATGTGTGTATGTATGCATGTGTATATGTGTGTGTGTATCTCTCTCTCGTTCTCTCTCTTTCTCTCTCTCTCTTTCTCTCTCTCTCTATCTCTTTTTCTCTCTCTTTCATCTCTCTCTCTCTTTCTCTTTTTCCCTCCCTTTCATCTCTCTAACTCTCTATCAATAGAGAATAAAACAATCACTTACAGGTATGTCCCTCTTTTGGATCGCTATTGCCAAAGTGTAATGAACGTTGTCTCTCGTCGAATTCCAAAGAATCGATGCAAAAAAACTCCTGCAAAATCAAAGAGAAGAGAAATTATAAACCAGAAAACATAGAGAAAGAGAGGGTAAGAGTACGTGCACCACTTACCAAGAAGCGAGATCTAAAGAGAGAGAGAGAGAGTGCGTGTGTAGAGAGAGAGAGAGTCTCTGTGTGTGTGCACAACACAATGCAGATCACAAATCAATTCAGGTGTGTAAGTTTGATAGAAGCAATGCTCAATTCAAATGATGTGCAAAATGTCCAATTTTTGCTCTCAGGTCCCTTGTATGTTCAAAAGGATGCCCTTGGTATGGATGTCAATATGGGTGTCGGTATGCACGTCGATAATTCCAAAAAGTTACTGACGTGCATACCGACACTCATATGGGCACCCATACCGATGCCTATACCGGTGGCTCCAATGGATAGTGACGATCCATTTTTAAATAGTCATACCAACGATCAAATGACCGTTGGTATGCATAATGAGATCTTTAGAGATATTTTCAACGATCATACCGATGCCAGGGGGTGAACGTTGGTATGGAGAGCGTCAGTATGCTCATCATATGTTGTAGTGACATGTCATTGTATAAATGTACTAATATGTCAATTTCCACTTCATGAAGCACACAATTCTATTACCATTTGCCAAGAACTAGAAAATTATACACTATATGTATGATCAAACTCCCACGGAAAAAATTACCTTTGGAAAAACTTTCAGACTTTGCCACAAAGCTAGTGAAACACAACTAGGGGAGATGTTGGAGTTTAGGGAATCCATATACCTTTTGACAATGAACGAGATCTCATTTCCACATATAGTGGGTAGAAGATGGCATGATTCCATGGGCATGGGGATGCTATAAAGTAGACATACAACATAGTTAGGATTTTTTCGAAGTACTTATCTTGTATCATATTCATTTAATGCAAAAATTTTAGAAAGTGGAGTGTTACCTAATGGGGTTGATCTCATAGCTGAGACAATGAATCTAAGAACTACATATGGAGCGTTTTGAGTTGCCTTGGATTGAATGGTATTGTAGATGGACATGTTGTCCTTTGAAGCAATTCAACCTTTCTTAAAAGTTCGATTCTTCGACCTACTCTTTCATTACACTTGAAATTTAAAGCAACTGCTCACACACAAGAGGACCCTTTTATCTTGACATTCAAAAGCTAACATAAAACGATTGAACTTTCAATCACACGCTTTGAATGTTTTAATGGACCAATGTTTGAGAAAAAAATTAGGAATTAAGCCGAATGAGTTGTAACTTGAAAGGACTTGAAGTGGAAAGTTGAACACTTTTTTTTGGGAAAAAAAAGGAAAAAAAAAAATGAAGTGTAGCAACTCGAGCGAGTGTCTTCAAAGTCAGCGTCGGCACTCGGGAGATACGTGTATACATCGAAATGGGATGAGCTTCGAAGCTCTCGCCATCAGTGGCCATTGGAAATTACTGACAGCTTCCGGATATCACAATACCTGGCTTACTCTAGGGCGCGCCACAAATTTACGCAGGCTCGGGTATGCTGAAGATGGTCGTTTAATTGTGAGTTCGCTTGATCTATATGCGGGAAGAAAAGGGGCAAAGTAGAAGAGCTCTTTGAGAAAGAAGATCATTTCCAGCCTGCAGCTGTGGCTGGCTTCTGGAGGTAGGCAAGCTTGGAGTGGCCCAAAAGCATAGATGACATTTCGCTTTCACATTGTTGCAAATTCCTCTGAGCTCGGTAAGAGGACGTGTGTCGATCCTCTCTTTTCATATAGAGTCGGTTATGAGCTGCCACAATTTTACCTCACTGTCTCGCGGAACTAGAACGGCTGTTAACGTTTACTGCTGATTGAACGACGGCTCATCCTTGATTTGTTGAAATTCTCGAATTTATAGAAATTCAGCGTTCTACTGCAGTCGGACTTTGTGATCCTGAGAGGCCTTCAGATTTCTATCTCCCCATTTATCTGTTGGAGTTCGTGTGTACATCAATGTATGCATTTTATATGAAGGTTAATTCCTTGTACACACATTCCATTTCTAACATAATTTCCACTAGACAGGCTCCCAGGCAAATAGTTGATAGCGCGCGCACACACACTTCTAAACAAAGAATTCTTTATGCAAGCGAGTGCTTCAGGAGGCACACATGTCATCTGAAGCTTTACTCTTGTCGAATGGGGAGAAACAGGAGATTCAAGAAAAATGTTTCTTTGACTTTGCTTCAAAAGAAGTAGGCTTCTTTCTTCCCCAGTTGTCAATAATGCGGAAGGAAGAACTTGTTACTTCTCGATTTGGAGCTTGGCGTCACACATGGATCCTGAAATGGGGGCATCAAAAGGTTGTGGACCCCTTTATCATGATCTTAAAGAGGTTTGTAAACACTGCTTTTCACACTCAATCATGCTTTGCATGTAAGGCTTTTGCTGGTTGTACATAGTAAGATGTTATTTGAAATTGTGAAGAAAAGCTCATTTCCCTTTCTCCTTAACGCCGTTACTGTAGTCCATTTGATGATTTAAAGGTCAGACAGATATTATTGGTCGCCCTGTGTTGCTACAGTATTAGGTTGGATGGGTGCGTCACTGAAGATGTATGTGGCCAATATTTTTCTGTCAAAGGAGAGATTTTCTGAGATTTTATGCCAGACCGAATACTCATGGCCATTTTGTTGTTCAATTGTTTGGTCGTTTCTATTTTTCTTTTAATAATTTTATCTTCAACATTATTTGAGATGTGTGCGTGTTTTTAATAATGTGTACTTTGATTGCAGGGGACTAGAACCAAAGCTGTTGTCGTTATCAGCAGCTCTAGGACTCACCATTGGGTTATTCCCAGTTTGTGGTAAACCATGATTTTAATCGATCTATTTTGAAATCATCTGAAAACATGTATAAGAAATATGTATGTGAACCTCGTTTTTTGATTATGGTATTGAGTTTCATTACATATCACAAACCAATAGTGGCTATTTTCGTTTTTTATTTCTTTTGATATTATTTTCTATGAATAGCTTCCATGCAGGTGAACCTATCCTGAAAAAAGAAGTCAAATAGCTAGCTATACAGGATTTTTCGATTTGGTTTGGGCTTGTTTAGACTTGCACCTGCAGCTATCAAATGCTTTAGCTGACGATCATATCATACCTTTTACAGAGCTTTTCATATGCTTAGTTCTACTCTTATTTAGCCACATATTGATATTGTGAATGAACTTAGGTTTGGATGACTTATGTTTGGATTTTGATGTTTGTCTTTCTAGTGTGCAAGTTGGCACTCGGGTTTGAATCAAACTTGTGGGGAAATCATATGATTGATTATGAGACCAACTCCAAATGGTCTTACCTATAAACTTCTGAGCCTTCAAGTGGATCCTATGAGTTTAATGAAATGGCTTGGAACTTCATTTACTTATGTCACATTTGCCAAGTCTATCTTAGCTATTGCCCCATAGTCACATAGGAAATTCATAACTTTAGGCTCAAGTGATCTCAAATGATGCATATTTACCATCCATCACGTTCATAGTTATTGGGGGAATTGTTTAGTTAGATCAAGCAAATGGAGAGCCTTCAAATAGAGCTAGAGGTGCAATAATTGAAAATTTGTACCCTCACATTATTGTTTGTTTTTGCATGGCTCATTGTTACACGTGTGAAGAATTAGTTTAGCAAGAGGTCTACTCTTGCTTCGCTCGAGTATTTAGACACAAGATTTGCATACAACATCACCTTGTTACACTGTGTAGTGGTGTCTTGAGAGGACTCTTATTGAGCAATGAGTTCGCAAGGATGTCAGAGACTTCTACTTGGACAGGAAAGCACTTTAGAAGATTAGCTGATGACGCAACATGGTGGGAGAACATTTTTTACATTGTGGATATTGTGCATCCACTTGTGCACGTGCTGAGGATTGTGGATTCCATGGAGCCATGCATTGGTAAAGTGTATGAAGCTATGGATCATACAATCGAATTACTGAAAACATTGGTGAAGGATAATGATAGTAATGAAGAAATTTCAACTATTTATGTTAGGAGGTGGAATGCATATCACTCCTCACTTCATGCGGCGGCATACATTTTGGATCCATAATTTCAAGATAGAAAACAATATGCAGATCTAGAGGTGGTTAATGGATGGAGGATCATATTAGTGAGGCTTATCACAAATAGTGCAACTAGAAGCCTTATCAGAGATCAACTATCCAAATATAGGACCGAGAAATATGCTTCGTATGCATGTGCAGATTCCTAAGAGGATAGATTACGTGTTGGTGCTACCCTATGGTGGGAAGATTTTGGTTTCGATGGTCCAAATCTTCAACAATTGACATCATCTCAGTCAATGGCTCGATGGTAACGGGCCTCTATATCTGTACTACGATGATTGTGCAATCTGTGTCCAATAGCCTCTAGTGCGAGGTCGTCTCCGAGCACGAGAGGTTACATCCCGCCGTAGTGTCACCCCTCTTTGAGTGACAATAGCTGGGGGAGCTGGTGCATGTCATGGGGCAAATAAGCCAGTGATCTTATTGTCTCCCATCCATTGGAGCGGTTCTTGTGGGCTAGAGAAGGGCATCTCTGTGGCTAAGTATCTCGAGTTGGAATCACCCTAACTGACGCTTATCTCTAGAGGCCATGATCTCGTGAAGGGTAGGCTGTTCTTTGAATAGAGCCTCGTATCTGTGCCTGATATCATCATATGCCTTGCATCGACATAAAAAATGTTTCTCATCCTCTATCTCAACTCTACATACACGGTAAATCCTCTCCTCTCTGGGGGGTGTGTACTTCTCTTCCGGCCTCAATCTCTAGCCGTTGTGATGAGACCCTCAGCTTGCCAATCACTACCCTCGAGCTATGAGGCGTGTATGTGTCCATGTAACGTGGTCTCAAGACGAACCCGTTTCCTAGAAAGTCCAAGAGCTGATCTCAATATTTAGACAGTTTCGATCCAAGGTCGGAAGTGAACCATGTTTGACTAGTGTATACCTGCTAGAGATCCTGTCTAAGGAGAGTGTTCCTCTCATTGAGTGAGAGGCGAATGTGGGGAGAGTCTAGGTCATAATGGAAGGATGGTAGTCTCTCCATATCCAATCCATGTCCATCAAAGCATGCCCTAACCTGAAAAAAACCAAGCTCTCTCATACCCTCACTCAGAGGCTTGTATTGTCGCCTCAAATGCTCTATGTGTGAGTCTATGTGTTGGAAGCTCCCTCATCCTCTGAATGAAACATTTAGTTTGGAATAGTGCTTCTATCGTCATGGGAGGTGTGGCCATCTCTTCCTTGATGATGTCATGTGGTAGTGAATGTTTCCCATGGAATAGCTGTTAGAGCATGTGTACTTGCAGCCTCTCAATCCCACTCCACTGGGCGGCTCTGGGACTCGGACCCCAAACTGTTGCTGCATACATCATAGCTGGCGCTGACTAGTGTGTCAAATAGCCGTCCCTTAGTATGGGGCTCTCGGAAGTGTGCCTCTCTCTCTAACATGGTTAAAGTTGCATATCCCTGTGTGAGCCTGTCAGTGGCTGCCTATCTCATACTAAGGGGATGAGGTAGACTCATGACGGTAGACATGAAGTGAGTCGTGACCACCTCTATCTCTCCACAAGCAGCTTTGAATCGTGCTACATTTTGCACCATAGGAGAGGTTTGGAAGATCATGACCTTGGTCTTGCCAAGGTTTACAGTCAACCCCTTCTGTGTACAAAACTCATCCAAGGCACCCAAGTGGTGCTCTAGACCCTCGGTGGATTATGAAATCAATACAATATCATTAGGATATAATAGAATGTGTATAGGTGCACTTGCTAGGTCTCCACCCTCACTGCAAGCTCGTAGGATCTAGCCCTCAATCTCGTTGATGTAGAGTCCGAATAGAGTGAGAGAGAGTGGGCAGTCTTGCTTAACACCAACTTTGCTAGTGAAGGCTTCTGACAATCCCCCCAGGCACTTAACCCTCCAGTCACCCGCTCATAGTGTGTAGATGACCCAAATCATCTCTGATGGTATCTCCAAGCTCTGGAGACACCGGAAAAGCTTCTCTTGTGGCACAATATTGAAGGCTTTGCGGAAATTCACAAAGAAGCAATATAATCTCTTCTTTCGCACCTTTGCCCCGTCAATGAGGCAACATAGAAAATGAGAGAGAGAGAGAGAGAGAGAGAGAGAGAGAGAGAGAGAGAGAGAGAGAGAGAGAGAGAGAGAGAGAGAGAGAGAGAGAGAGAGAGAAAGACTTTTTAATGTCTATTAGAGACCAAAATTGGCCTATGAGACAAAACATATACATGAGTATGATCCAATCCAGTGTGATCCCAAAAGGAAAATAAAGTGTGAGTACCGCAAACGGGTATAAAAGGAGTGGATAGTAACTGGCATCAAGGGTGTGGGGTGCTATGGGTATGCACTCTATATGCTCAATGGGTGAGATACAAATATGATATGCATAGGGAGGCTCGATGGTATCACAACCCACTAAATGCCTGGAGTGGGTGTAGGATATAATGCATCGGTGGGTAAGGCATCATGGCGATCCTCAAAATGCTCTGAACGTCCAAATCGATAGGGGTGCGCTGTCGACGTCTCCGTATCTCCATGTCATGGCGTGCGTGAATCGCCTGAACCTCTCTTTGATGTGGACGGGCTCTCCGGTCTTGGGGCCTCAGTCGTCGACTGTCTAAGCTCCTCTGCTCAGTGTAATGTGACACGCCGCATCGAGCTTGGTCCTCGAGTGATTGTGGGTCTGAAAAAATCTGTAATATAAGTCTGAGGGGGGGGGGGCAGGTGTATCTCCATCTGCTGCTGGAGGAGTGATGCACGGCGGTGCTGGAGCTCTACCTAGGGGGGGATATATATATATATATATATATATATATATATAGAGAGAGAGAGAGAGAGAGAGAGAGGGAGGGAGGGAGGGAGGGAGGGAGGGAGGGAGGGAGGGAGGGAGGGAGGGAGGGAGGGAGGGAGGGAGGGAGGGAGGGAGGGAGGGAGGGAGGGAGGGAGGGGGGGGGGGGGGAGGGGGGAGGGGAGGGGAGGGGAGGGGAGGGGAGGGGAGGGGAGGGGAGGGGAGGGGCGGGGCGGGGCGAGAGAAGAGAAGAGAGAAAGTGTTTTTATCTCTATTAGGAGGCCGACCTCGGCCTATGAGACAAATCAATGTACATGGGTGTATCTGCTGTCAATTAGAAAGGATAAAAGTACTTTAAAAAAACTGGTAAAGCTGATATAAATCTGTAGTATGCATGTGGAGATATCCATGAAAGTGGGGGTAGGGGTGTATGGAATGCTATATCTATGATAGTACAAGCATGACAATGCATCTGGATGACTAACTAGCTCCATCCTGTACTGCCGGGAGGGTGTAAGATGTGGTACATAGGTGGAGGTGGAGTCAGGGCCACCCTGATGGTTGCAATGGGATCAACCGTCATCTGGGATCGTCTCTCCTCCATGGTGTGATGGTCATGAGCCTGGATCTCTACAATCTGGTGTTGTTAAGTCTTGGGGCTAGATATCCTATAGCACAGGGTTGTCTCCTAGCTCGAGAGGTCTGAGCCTGCCGAAGAGTCACCCCTCTCGATGTGTGAGCCGAGAAGGGGAGGGTTGCTGCATGTCGTGGAACAAAGAAGTCGGTGAGCTCACTCAGTCTCCCTCTTGACTTGGCTGCTCCAGTAGGCTGGAGTAGGGAATCTCTATGACTGTATCTCTAGTAAGAATCGCCCGAGCTGTTGCTGGTCACTAGAGTCCATGATCTCTCGAAGGGTGGGCTGCCCTATAAATAGAGTCTCATATCTGCTTCTGATGTTAGCATATGTGCTACATCTGCATACAAAGTGCTCCTCATCCTGCATCTCTACTCTGCATATCTTGCATATCCGCTCCTCTCTGGGAATATTTGCGGCTTTGCCCGTCTCAATCTTTGGTCGGTGTGATGAGATCTTCAACTGGCCAATCGCTACCCTCGAGCTATGAGGCATGTAAGTATCCATGTAGCGTGGTCATTGAATGAAACCGTTCGCTAATATGTCTGTCTAAGAACTGGTCTCGGCAGTGCGATAGTCTCGATCCCATGTGTGGTGTGTGCTATGTTTGACTAATGTAGAGCCGCCAGAGATCCTATCTAAGCACAACGTTCCTATCACGACAGGAGAGGTGGATGTGAGGTGAGTCCGGGGCATACTGAAAAGGCGGCAATATGTCCCTATTAAGTCCATGACTATCAAGCCAGACTCTAGCCTAAGGGTACTAAGCCCTCTCATATCCTGACTCTTATATTTGTATAGATGCCTCAAAAGCTTTGCATGTGAGTCTTTTTGTAGGTAGCTCCCTCATCCTCTGAATAAAGCAAATAATCTGGAATAGTGCATCTACTACCATGGGTGGTGCAACAAGCTCTGCCTTGATGATGTCATGTGGTATTGACTATTTCCCGCGAAATAGTCGCGAGATCATATGTACTTGTGGCCTCTTGATCTCACTCCACTGGGTGGCTGTGAGGCTTAGGGCCTTAACAGTCGAAGCATACATCATCGATGGTCTGACTAGTGTGTCAAATAGCCACCCCTTCGTGCGGGGCTCCCGGAAGTGTGCCTGATGACGTTCTGCTCTAACATGGCTAACATGACATCTTCATTCTAACAGTATTAGTGAGTCATTAAAAAGTGTCAATACTAAAATGTAAGATGAATCATGACTCCCGAATGTCATCCATGGAGTCATCATTTATGAGCTCCTCATCAAATGTACTAGCCCATGATGATGTATTATCTGATTCTGAATGTCCAAACTGAGCTGCAATTTGTGCAGCGTCTCGGCCAAGATCATCTTCGCTAGAAGACGAAGTTGATAACTTCTTCCAATCATATGCATGTTGAATAGAAGTCCAAGGGCCACCAATATTGCGAGCACTAGATGTCCGACCACGTTGTCTATTACCTCGTCCACCTCGTCTTGAATAATACTTCATGGCAATGATGGACGATCTACATGTAACACAATGTTTTCATAAAACAATATATTAGAATTAAGAAACTAAAATATAGAGAACGATCTACATAGGTACAAAGTTTAAATATTTTATAATTTAAACTTTGTACCTATGTTAGGTGTATCCCTTCGGGTGCGATTACGGGTATGACACATGTCTCTAAGACTCCATTGCAAGCATTGCAAAGATCTCTCTCCCCTCATGAGGGATTTGAGGGATATTTTTGACAAGATTGATATGAATAGAATTTACATAAATTTGTAATTTAAAATTTTCAAAATTATATATTAGAGTTTACTAAATATAAATATAAAATTTAAATGCGTGACTAAATCATAAATGTCAGAGAATTTTGTTACCTGTAAAGGAGCAATGTTATGTCCTTCAGTCTCTAGCGACTTGAGATTGCAATGACAATACACTAACTTCTCAAGTTGCTTTGGGCTCAATCTATTCCTCTTTTTTGTGTGGAATAGAGCTCATGTGCTCCAATTCCTCTAGAAGTTGTGTACTATAATCTTGCGAAAGTATTCGCAAGGAAAATTTTCTCTGCCATTTACACATAATCAAATTAATTAGACTTGATTCTTTGATAATGAGATGAAATATTTATTAAAAAATCACTTATCAATAAAGGAGTATAAACTCCATATTTTTTCCACTATGTGACAAGAGAAAGCTGATTCTCTTGTAGTCATGACGTAGGTTGTCTAAAATATTTCTCCATGCTATGGAACCACACTCTTTCATCCTCCAACAGAGACAAGAGGGCTACATCACCACGTGTCCATCCCAAGATGTACTCAATCTAACTATCCTCAAGAATCTCGTTTGTGCATTGCTCTTCATTTCTCCACAGTGGGTGAAGAATATGAGCAACTACATGGATTGGTTTATGAAACCAATCCCATCGACTCTGGACAGCATCACATAAGCCCTTCTTTCTATTGGAAAAATAAAAAAACATATGTAAGCAATTATCAACAATCATACATCATATTATATATATCATGTATGAATCATGATATATGTAACATAAAAAATTAAGCAAGTAGCAAATTGCAATAAACTTACTCTGTCTCTGATCGACTCGTTGGATGCAATCTTGTATACGGTTGATGTACACTTATACAAGGCCAAGAGTGCTACCTTCCATATTTGTAAAGCAGAGCAGAGTGTATACAGACTGGATAGCGGCTACCAATCTCTCCCTTCACCCAAAGATCATCCTCTCTCAGGACGAGTGATGAAAACTTTGTGAAGAGAGAATTCCCTTCTTTACTTCCGGTAACCGATACCATTCTTTTGAAACACATGTGTGTAAAAGACCCTTCTTCACTTTCAAGTCTCTATCAACGACTATGTACATGTAATAGAAATCGGTGAGAGAAGGCTTTTGGAAATCTAAGTAGTGAGCGCTAAAAATGTTTAGGACTTTTTGGAAGCTAGTTACAAACTTCACTATGAATTTGGCTTTATTTAGGATGGCTCTTACTCATGGAATCCCCCCTATGTCTTCCATGAGTAGATGTAAGCTATGTGATGCACAAGGTGTCCATTTGATTTTAGGATACATATCCTCAACCATACGTCCCATGGACATAGAGATGAGCTTGACTAGTCTCCAAGGGTCTTGGCACTTGTATTACGTACGAGTTTCTTGGAGAAGTGGCTCAAGAAGAATGATATGGAGACACATTAGAAGGCGATCAAAAGCTTGGAGGATTTATCCATGTTGTTCCACTAGAGCTCCGAGCCTATCATTGTTGTGGCAAGATGACTAGGGGCCTATTAAGGGCTCTTATTTAAGTGACTAATTGAGTGTGAACACTAGCCTGAGTATGTATGACTTAGGAGTCAATTATGTTGGGGATAAAGGCCCAAGGATTTGATCCTTCCATGTAAAAGCTCTCTTCGAGAGGTTTTTAGACATATTTTTGTTATATTTTTTGGACCCCAAATTGGGGAGTTGTAGGCATTTACATTATTTATATGACTTTTGGTCATTGGCCATGTATGAACATGCCCAAATGACCTAAAAGTCACGCATCAATAAGACTTAGCCCCAAATCTCTCTTAACTTGATTGGGACTTCTTCAACTTCAGCTTCTTCATCTTCTTCTCTAAATTTTTGCGTAGGTTTCTCTCTCTACTTTCTCTCTCCTCATGTAGCAGCCCACTCCCTTGGTATTTGGAGCAACCGAACACACTACCATGTAGCTCTCCGTGACCTCTTTCTATTGGTATCAGATCTTTGAGATGTTCCATCGTGACAAAGTTTTTCCAATTGCTTTTCTACTTCAGCCTATGCTAAGCTGAAGGCTTTTTCTTGCATGGAAGAATTTCATCACAAAAAACCTTCATTTTTTGTGATAAAAATGTTGTTTTTGGAGGATTTTTTTAGGCCATAACAAAGCTGAAGAAAAATTTGAGTTTTTGAGAGAGTTTCATCGCAGAGAACCTCTTCCATTGTTCATCTTGTATTCTCCTAGGTCATTTTCAGCATCCACACTGCTGGTTTTTCATTTAGAGGTCCTTTTGTTGCAGAAATTCTCTTTCATTTCAAGTGAGAGTACATGTATAAGGATTGTGGAAGTGATAGTTGCCGGAAACTTATCACAGTAGGTCATTTATCTGATTATACATGTCATTTTACCCCAAAAATTGGGCCTTTTGTGAAAACAAGCACCTACTGACTCAATTTTGCATTTATGTATGCCTTTTCTGGTTGAAAAACAACAAATATGTTGCTTTTGATGCAATTACAGCTTGCTGGAATTTTTTTGATTTTTTTTGCAGAAAATTTCAGAAATTGTTGCAAGTTTTGAATAGTTTTTGGGCTTAATTTCTTAGCTATAGTCTCGTCAGATGATTGCGCACAGGACATTGGGTGAATTTTACCTTTTTTTTGTGAAAATTTGAAGCTCTCAGTGTGCAAACATGGCTTCTACCTCCTTTGATGTAAAAAATTTGTTTTAGATCAAGAGATTTCAGGGTAGTGGCTTCGATTTGTGGAAAGAGAGAATGTGTGGCATCTTTTTTCTTAAAGATTGCTAAGGGGCTCTTGAGGAAGTCAAGCATGAAGATATGACAGATGAAACATGGATGAAGCTAAACAAGAAGGCCCTCACTTATATCAAGATGGCTGTATCAGGTGAAATCTTAGTGGATTTGAATGGCCTTACAAGTGCTTTTGAGGTATGGGAGAAGCTTAAGGCTACCTATGAAAATACCACGCCTGTAAATCAAGTGCATGTTATGCGTGAGCTAGTGTGTATGTAGCTTGACGAGTCAAAAAGTGCGGCTGAGCACTTATCTTCTTTTATAGGTCCTCTCTCGCAACCACAGGACTCCGGATTACTCCAATTGATGATAAGCTTAAGGCCATCTTCTTGTTGATAACCTTATCTGATTCATGGGAAACATTGATTGTTTCACTTTCCAATAACCCCAATCTTACCTTTGGTGGTGTAGGAGTTCTATTTTTGTTTCCCTTTGGATTCTGCAGACGCACGAACACAAAGGATAGTACAGAAACAAAATCACACAAAAGTACGCAGAAAATAGAAAGAGACAAGAGACGACAACAGATTGGGTACAATCTCCCCCCATACTCTGATGGACGAATCTATTAGAGCATGTGTATTTATAGGTATTTCTTATTAGGTCCTGAATAAAAGATACATGAGAGAAGGGCTTCAAAACGCGTGCTTTTACTTTATTTACAAAATCGTAATTCTCTATTTTTACAAAACATTGCTTTCTAAAGCGATCTATTATTTTTACAAAAATAACTAAAAAAATACTATCTTCTAAAAATAACTATCTTCTAGATATTCTTCTAAATATCTCCAAAAATATTTGAATAAATCCATGCGCGTTCACACCGTCATTGATCTTCACCGGCTAAATCAAAACACAAAACACATTAAAAACCTCAAGCCATTAAAATCCATTTAACATTCCAATATTCCATAAAGTATAACAATTTTGAATGAGGAAATAAGGAGGAAAGCTAGTGGAGAGGGAAGTAGTTCAACCAATGTGGCTAGAGGAAGAACAAAAAAGAAAAGTGGAAATGTTCAGAGGAACAGGGGCAAAAGCAAAGGCAAGGCTGAAATGACTTGTTACCAATGTGGTAGGAAATGTTGGAATTGGAGTTGGCCCTTAATAACAATAATCAAATGTTTAGAGGATCTTCCAATAAATGAACCGTAACATACACACCTTAATACTCAAAAAGAGATAGTGAGAGATAGAGAGAGAATAGACAATTTTTCAAATTGTAATGGTAAGCTAGAATGCTTACCTACACTATCTAATTATGAATATCAAATTTCAATGTGTGTAGATGATACAAACTGAATATGGGTTGAATTTAGCTACAAAATCTGAATCTAGGTAGAAGAGTTTGTGTGTAAAGTGCCTAGGAGCTATGAAGAGTGTGTCTATGTGAGTATGGAGTGAATATGAACAGTTTAGAACTGTTGTACAGCAAACCCTAATTCTGAAATTAGGGTTTCAGAAATCTTAAATAAAAAACTAATGAGCTAGCGAATGTAGAGTTGAAATTAGACTTGCTACTCATAGTACTCAGCAAGATGTTGAGAGTTGGCTTCCAAAATCTCCTCCAATGCTTCATCAAAGGTAGAGCACATCTCCTTCAAGTGTGGAATAGACTCCTCTAAGTAAAGCGCCCCTAGCTTGAACTCCAATGATGATCCAAGGATGGATGGATCCTTGGATGGTTTGTATCGATGACCCTAGACCATCCTTATATAGGATTTAGCAGCCTCATGTGATGACAACATAAAAGCAATGCGAAAAACAAAATCTATTGCCTAATTTTAGTGCAAAAGCTAAAAATAGTGAATGTATTTTTGATGCACAAAAGCTTGCTTTTTACATACAAAATGGCTGCGATCTCTTAATTTATGCTTTAGCTGATGTCAAGAAGTAGCTTTCTTTAACTTACTCTATGAGAGGAGCAAAATAAGGTGAATATCCTTTTTGAGCAGAAATTAGGGTTAGGGTTTCCTCCTAATTTGGACTTCTGATGAAGTAATGTTATATATCAAATGAAAGCTCTCTTCAAGCTTTATCTAATGAGCTAATAAAAGTTTTCGACTTTCAGTGACCAAAATTTGACTAACTACCCAAAAATTAGGGTTGTTGGAAATTAAGTGATGGTGCAAGGTTCAGTAATCTGCAAAACTTTTGATTTCTGCTCTGGATAATGCTTTGCTAAAAATATCTATAACATTCTCACTTGTAGGTATGTAGACTAGCTCAATGTCCTTCTTAGATACTTCTTCCCGAATGTAGTGGTAATGAACTTCAGTATGCTTTGTTCTAGCATGATGATCAGGGTTCTTTGCAATAACAATAGCACTCTGACTGTCCGAAAATATTTGCATAGGAAGATGAACGTCAAGATAACTCAGAATTTTCTGCAATCAAATAGCTTCAAGTGTAGTAGTAAAGGCCGCCCTATACTTTGCTTCACTTGAAGATGTAGCAATTGTAGGTTGTTTCTTGGATAACCAAGAGATAAGAAAATCTCCTAGAAAGATAAAATAGCCACTTATGCTTCTTGAGTCTTTATCACCTACCCAATCAAAATCTAAAAAACATTTAAGTAAGAAATGTGGTGATTTCGGAAATACCATGGTATAAGTGGAAGTTCCCTTCAAATATCTGAAAACTCTCTTAATTGATTTCTAATGAATTTTGAGTGGACTGCGCATGAACCTAGATACTTGAGAAATTGCAATCTGGATGTCAGGACGTGTATTACATAAATACATCAAGCAACCAATTACTTGACTATACAAAGTAGCATTGAAAGGTTCTGAGTATGCTTCTTCTTGTAATGACTCATTAACATCCATAGGTGTCTGCATAGGTTTGGAATCTGTCATGTCAAACCTTTCCAGTGATTTCTCAATATATTTTGTTGAGTCATATAGATATACTCATCTTGTACTTGAACTCAATCCCAAGATAATAATGCAAAATACCTAAATCATTCACATCAAATGTATGCTTAAGTTGTGCTTCAAATTACTGAAGGTCTGAATCTCTGGGACCTGTCATGATCATATCATCAACATATATGATAATAATAATCAAAACATCTTTCTCGGCTTTAACATAAAGAGTAGGAGCTGCATTTGAGTTTTCAAAACCAATAGATAGAAGATAGATACTAAATTCTCTTTACTTGTCTCTTCAATACCTTATGGGGGCTGAATATAGACATCTTTACGAAGATCACCATTAAGAAAGGTAGTTTTGATATCTAACTGATATACATTCCAACCAAAGAATGCAATGAAAGTAACGAAATACATGAAACCTTGAATGGAATCCTTTCTCATAGGACCATTCACATCCGAATGTATGATTTACAACTTCCTTATAACCGTAATGTATCCATGCTTCTTGAAAGGAAGTTTGTGAAGCTTTCCTTTAGGCTTCAAGACATCCTTCACATGATTCTATATCATCCAGTAAGCAAAAGTAGGCAAACTCTCCACCATACCATATTCTTTGATGTGCTTGAGAGCTGTGTAATTGATATGGCGAAATCTAGCATGCCATAACTTCATGTTCTCCTTAGGTGTAGAAGACTTAACAACATTAGCATGACTAATTTTGGATATCACAAACATGCCACTTTTGTTTTCACCTTGAAGTAGATAACGCTCCTCATTAGGTGAGAGGATCTGACATGAATCTTTCTTAGGAACACCTTTAAAACCATATGACAAGAAAGTAGGTATAGATAGAAAATTTTTCTTCATGTCTGGAACATAAAGAACATTGGAAATTGTGAAATTTTCACCTACACTTGACTTTAGGTTCACTTCCCAACACCTATAACATCCAAATCATGACCATCTATAATGGTCACTCTTCTACTTGAAGAGTTAGTAAGAGAAGAAAATCCATAATAAAAAAATCCAAGGATTATGTGAGATTGCATGTAATGCTTCCTGATCAAAAGATAACTCTTCTAGAATCTATACTGACACAAGCATAAGATTGTTTCTTAGAAGACTTAGGTTTTGAATCATCTTCAGCATTATTACCTGATGCTTTCTTCTTTTCATTATAAATCCTCTTTCTGCATTCTTCTATGAAATGATTTGGTTTCTTACAGTAATGGCAAATTCCTTTCTTTGAATTAGATGTAGTAGGAGACTTTTCTTTGGGTATAGAGGAAGCAATAGGGGAAGGACTAAAAGGTTTAGGATTAGAAGACTTTCTTTCTTAGATTGCTGACTCTTCTTCTCTTTATTTGTAGTCTCCTTCTTCTTCTTACCTTTTGATGATGATATTGTTAATCTTCATCTTGAAGTAACAAGAAGTGCAACTTTCAAATGAAAGTTCTTTATCTCTTGTAGTAAGAGATAAAGAAGTAACAAAAGCATGATATGAAGATGGATCATGGAAGTGAGTTTAGAAGTGTATTTACCATCTCTTCATCTGAAATAGTGACTCCAACATTGAGTAATTGATCACGTAAGACTTTGAGCTTCAAAAGATGTGACTGAACAAACTCACCAACTTTCATCCTTGTGTTGGCTAGCTGACTCCTTAGATGAGCTTTCCTAGCAAGGTTTCTGTTCTGATAGAGATTCTCCAACTCCAACCCCAAGCCTGACGAGAGGTTTTGCATGACCTGATTTGGGGTATAATGTGCCTCTTGACTCCCATAGCAATATATGAAAGTGCTTGTGCATCCCTTGAATCCTATCTGGTTTGCTCTTCTCTAGGAAGTAATCTAGTAGTAGTACCATGGACTCCGGATGATGAGACATTTTCTCCTTCTTCACTAACCTCTCGCTGAGTAGAAATTGGAACAACAGGTCCTCTAGAGATGAAGCAACTTCTTCTCTTGCTTGTCTTGGCTTTGAATAAGTGCCATTGACAATATTCCATAAGTCTTTTGATACTAACAGATTCATCATCATAGAACTCCACATTGGATAGTAAGACATTCATTCAAACTTGTCTTCATTCTCAAGTCTATAACCACTCGTCTTGTTAAGGGTGTATGTCAACTATGCTCAGATACCAAATGTTGGAAGTGGGGTGAGCCCTTAATAATAATAATAATCATAGGTATACAAAATTTTCCAACAAATGAACCATAGCATACACACCTTAATACTCAAAGGGAGATGAGTGAGAGATAGAGAGAGAATAGACAATTTTTGAAGGTGTAACGGTAAACTAGAATGCTTACCTACACTATCTGATTATGAATATCAAATTACAATGTGTGTAGATGATACAAACTGAATATGGGCTGAATTTAGTTACAAAATCTGAATTTAGGCAGAAATTTGGGAACTAGATACAAGAGTTTGTGTGTAAAGTGCCTGAGAGGTATGAAGAGTGTGTGTATGTGAGTATGGAGTGAATATGAACAGTTAAGAATTGTTTTATAGCAAACTCTAATTCTGAAATTAGGGTTTCAAAAACCCTAAATCAAAAACTAATGAACTATCAAGTGTAGAGCTGAAATTAGACTTGCTACTCACAATACTCAACAATATGCTGATAGTTGGCTGCCAAAATGTCCTCCAATGTTTCACCAAAGATAGAGCACACCTCCTTCAAGTAGAATACACTCCTCCAAGTAGAGCACTCATAAATTGAACTCCAACAATGATCCAAGGATGGTTGGATCCTTGGATGATTTGAATTAATGCTCTAAAGTGACCCTAGACCATCCTTATATAGGATTTAGTAGCCTCATGCGATGGAAACGTAAAAGCAATTCGAAAAACAAAATCTATCATCCAATTTTAGTGCAAAAGCTAAAAATAGCGAATGCATTTACATAGAGAATGGCTGCTATCCCTTAATTTATGCTTAAGCTGATGTTAAGAACGAAATAAGATGAACACCCTTTTGAGCAGAAATTAGGGTTAAGGTTTTCTCCTAATATGGACCTTTGATGACATAATGTTCTATATCAAATGGAAGCTCTCTTTAAGCTCTATCTTGAGTGAGCTAATTAAAAATTTTGAACTTTTCGTGATGAAAGTTTTGTGCTATTTTGACATTGTTTCCAACAAGAAAGGTCGCAAGAAGCCTGCTTGTGGATATTCCAAAGCTTAACTAGAAAGAAAGAAGAACGCAGGTGACAAGAATAAAAAGGATACCAAGAATGAAGCACATGGAAACTCAAAGGACAAGGACAAAGAGAAGGTCCATGTGGCCTCTAGTGTTGTCATTGAGGAGCTATCAAATGCAGAAGATATTCTTTGATATCATGCGGAAGTCAATGATGCTTCTATTAATACTCATGCACAAGATATGTAGGGATCTGATTGATGCCTTGCTTATTGTGAATGATGCTTTGTCACAAACATAGATTATGGATTCAGGTGCATCATTCCATGTTACTCCTATTAAGGAGCGT
Organism: Ceratopteris richardii; assembly: GCA_020310875.1. Taxonomy (NCBI): domain Eukaryota; kingdom Viridiplantae; phylum Streptophyta; class Polypodiopsida; order Polypodiales; family Pteridaceae; genus Ceratopteris; species Ceratopteris richardii. The sequence continues at coordinate 89,428,062 of CM035408.1, read as the reverse complement.
TTTGCTACCTTTTATGCAAGAAGCCACAGACATGTGTATCTTGGAAATAACCATGCTTGTTCCATTGAAGGTATTGGCACAATGCATCTCACTGTAGATGGCACTAATGAGCTGGTTTTGCATGATATAAGGTATGTACCAGTATCAAGAAAAGAGTATCGTCTGAAGGGCAAATGGATATGCATGGATATAGTACCCTCTTTGAGAAGGGGTCATGGAAGCTAATCAAAGGCTCTAGGCTGATTGTTAAAGGTACAAAGAAAGGGATTCTTTCTTGCTTCCATTTTAAAGCCTTGCTGAGCAAGTTTATTGCTTTGGTTGAAATCCATTCGCATGTGGAATTATGGCATAAAAGGCTTGGTCACATGAGCCAAAAAGGACTTTATAAACTATGTAAGTTGGACAAGTTTGATGCAAAAGGCTCAAAACTTGATTTTTGTAATGAATGCCAATATGGTAAGCAAGTAAAGAATTCCTACTACTCAGGTGTCTCTCGTAAGTTTAATGTGCTTGATCTTGTTCATTCTGATTTTTGTAGCATGCCCATCAAATCTATGGGGGGTGCTCTTTACTTTGTTTCTTTTGTTGATGACTACTCTAGGAAGCTTTGGTTATATTTGTTAAAATCTAAAGATGAAGCCTTTGCTTCATTTAAGACATTTCATGCATTTGTGATCACCCAAACAGGTAGAAAGCTGAAATGCTTACGTACAGATAGTGGAGGTGAGTTTACAAGTGCTGAATTCAATAGATTTTGTGAAAATCTTGGTATTAAGAGGGAGCTAATAGTCCCATACAGCCCCTCTTCCAATGGTGTGGCTGAAAGGTATAACAGGACTTCATGTGAGAGGGTGAGATGCATGCTGTCCACAATTAATCTACCTCATGGATTTTGGGGAGAGGCTTTGAAAATTGCAGTTCACATTTGCAATTGATCCCCTCACATGTCCTTAAAAGGTGGCACTCTGGAAGAGGTTTGGTCTGGCAAACCAGCTTCATATGACCACCTACGTATCTTTGGTTGTGATGCTTTTGTGCATATAAGGCTTGAGTTGAGAAGCAAGTTAGATGCATCATGCAGAGTCCATGAAAGGAATCTTCATGGGTTATGGAGATGAAGGTGAAATGGCTACAAGATTTGGCTACCTCTACTCAAGAAGGTAACATGCACCTAGGATGTTGTATTTAATGAGGCACGGCTGCTCAAAAACAATTGTGCCTCTAAAGATGACCATAAAAGATTCAAATTTCAGCATGTACAGCCACCAATTAAATCTGATATGAACCCTCAGGATGCACCACATATGGCTGGGAATGACAATGAGCCGGTGGGTATTGAGCCAGATGGTGTTGGACAACAAAATGAGGCTTCTGATGGACATATGCAGCCACCTATTCATGCTGAAAACAGGGCTGGAAATGATGTACAGCAACCCATTGGGTAAGAATATCTACACCTCCTAGGAGGCCTGTGAACAGATATGACCCCTCTGTACATTACATTATGTTATCAGATGAGGGTGAGCCTCTCACTTATAAAGAGGCAAAGCTATGTGAGCACAAGAAGAAGTGGGAGTTAGCCATGCAGGAAGAGATAAAGGCCTTGCATGCAAATGATCCTTGGGATTTGGTTGAGTTGCCCAAAGGTAGGAAGACCATTCCCAACAAGTGGGAATACAAAATCAAAACTGTTGATGGCAAACCCAAGTATAAGGCAAGGCTGGTTGCTAAGGGATATGCCCAAAAAGAGGGCATTGATTTCCAAGAGGTGATTTCTCAAGTGGTTAAAATGACCAAATTACGTGCGTTATTTGCTCTCACAGCTGCCTTGGATTTGGAGTTATTCCAAATGGATGTTGTTTTTGCATGGTGATTTAGACAAAGAGCTGTACATGAAACAACCAGAAGTATATGCCATTCCTGAAAAGAGCATTTGGTATGCAAGATGAAAAGGAGTTTATATGAGCTGAAACAAGCCCCAAAAGGATGAAGATTACAGCCCGATTATTCTAGTGCTGTATGTAGATGATATGCTGCTGGCTGGGAAGAAAAAGAGCACTCTCAACTCTCTAAAACAGCAGCTGAACTCTGCATTCTCAATGAAAGACCTTGGGGAAGCTGAGCATATTCTAGGTATGCGAATAAAAAGGGATATGCAGCAGCATACTTTGCATTTATCCCAAGAAAAAGTGGTTGGCAGATTTAATGTGGCTGATGCTAAGCCTTTTGGAGTGCCATTGCCGCCACATGTTAAGCTTTTCAAGGATGAGTGTCCCAAAGCTGATGATGCAACCAACTACATGAAGTGTGTTCTATATGCATCAACTTGTGGTTCACTTATGTATGCTATGGTTGCCACTCGACCAGACATTGCTCATGCAGTGGGAGTTGTTAGTAGGTTCATGGCTAATCTTGGCAAAGCTCATTGAGAGGCAATCAAATCTATCTTGAGATATCTGAAAGGGACCAAAGGTAAATGCCTATGTTATGGAAAGGGTCCATTGGAGTTAAAAAGATTTTGTAATTTAGACATGAAAGGTGATATGGACACTCGCAAGTCCATGTGGCTGTGTATACACTCTTGCAGGTGGAGCTATTTCATGGTGCTCTAGACTTTAGAAGATAGCTGCACTATCTACTAAAGAGGCTGAATATATTTTAGCCACAAAGGCTTCCAAAGAAGCCATTTGGTTAGCCCGCTTGTGCAGCAAGTTTGGGATGCTTGAAAAGGCATCTGTTCTTGGATGTGATAGCTAGAGTGCCATATGTTGGCAAAAAATGCCATGTTCCATGCTCACACAAAGCATATTGATGTGAGATACCACTTCATTAGAGAGGTGTTAGAGGATGGCGTAATCACTCTGATCAAGGTCAATACTTCATAGAATCCTGCAGATGCTCTCACGAAGTGTCTACCCAAGGCATAGCATCATCTATGTATACAAATGGCGAGAGTTATTTAGCATAAAGGAGCCTCCTTGGTCCTTTAAGTGGGAGATTGTTGGGGATAAAGTCCCTAAGGACTCTCCTTTTGTATATTTTGATCCTTTTATCTGAAAGCTCTCTTCGAGAGCTTTCCAGACATATTTTTGTTATATTTTTTGGACCCCAAATTGGGGAGTTATAGGCATTTACATTATTTTTATGATTTTTGGTCATTGGCCTTGTTTGAACATGCCCAAATGACTTAAAAGTCACTTATCAATAAGACTTGGCCCCAAATCTCTCATAACTTGATTGGGATTTCTTCAACTTCAGCTTTTCCATCTTCTTCTTCAAATTTCTGCATAGGTTTCTCTCTCTACTTTCTCTCTCGTCACTCAGGAGCCCACTCCCTTGGTATTTGGAGCAACCGAGCACACCACACAATAAAGAGCTTCTTGGGATAGTGTTGAGGTGCAAACACATTTACACCTCAACGAAATGAGTGTTGAGAGGAAAAATAGATCTCTCTCTCTCATATGGAAATGATAAGATGCATGGTCAAGACTCGAACCTTATCTCATAATTTCTAGCTGTGAGATGGGTGTATGTGTTGCATTTGTACTTAAACAGGTGTTTCACTAGAGCATTGCATTCTTTCACTCATTATGTGGCTCGGCATGGAGGTAAGAGTTGTTTCTCCATTTGTCTATTTTTGGTTGTTTGCCATATGTATTAGCACTTGAGTAAGAGTATAAAAAGATGATGATAAGGGTATGAAATGAATTTTGGTTGGGTACAATTCTAAGGTTATTGTTTGTAACATCCATAAATTAAACACCTTCAAATTGTTGGGGATAAAGGCCCCAAGGACTCTCCTTTTGTATATTTTGACCCTTCCATGTGAAAGCTCTCTTCGAGAGCTTTCCAGACATATTTTTGTTGTATTTTTTGGACCCCAAATTGGGGAGTTATAGGCATTTACATTATTTTTATGACTTTTGGTCATTGGCCATGTGTGAACATGCCCAAATAACCTAAAAGTCACTTATCAATAAGACTTGGTCCCAAATCTCTTATAACTTGATTGGGACTTCTTCAACTTCAGCTTCTCCATCTTCTTCTCCAAATTTCTGCGCAGGTTTCTCTCTCTACTTTCTCTCTCCTCACGCAGCAGCCCACTCCCTTGGTGTTTGGAGCAACCGAGCACACCACGACGTAGCTCTCCGCGGCCTCTTTCAACTGGTATCAGAGCTTTGAGCTGTTCCATCGCGACAAAGTTGCTCAAACTGTTTTTCTACTTCAGCCTATGTTGAGCTTAAGGTGTTTTCTTGCATTTGGGAGAATTTCATCGCGAAAAACCTTCTTTTTTCGCGATAAAAGTGTTGTTTTTGGAGGATTACTTCAGCCCGGAGCAAAGCTGAAGCAAATTTTGTGCTTTTTAGAGAGTTTCATCGCGAAGAATCTCTTCTATTCTTCCTTTTGTATCCCCATAGGTCTTTTTCAGCATCCACATTGCTGATTTTTTCATCTACAGGTCTTTTGTGGCAAAAATTCTCTCATTTTTCAAGTGGGAGGACATGCACAAAGATTGAGGAAGTGCATACTTGTTGGAAACTTATTACAGTAGGTCATTTCTCTGATTTTACAGGTCATATTGCTGCAAAAATTGGGGCTTTTGTGAAAACAAGCACCCATTGCCTTGGTTTTACATCTATGTATGCCTTTTGTGGTTGAAAAACAACAAATTTGTTGTTTTTGATGCAATTACAGCTTGCTGGAATTTTCTGAAATTTTCTGCAGAAAATTTCAGAAATTGTTTTTTGCAAGCTTTGAACAGTTTTTGGGCTTAATTTCTCAGCTATAGTCTCCTAAGGTAATTGCACACAGGACAGCAGGTGAATTTTACCTTTTTGGTGAAATTTTGAAGCTCTTAGTGTGCAAACATGGCCTCTACCTCCTCTGATGTCAAAAGCTTGTTTGAGATCAAGAGATTTGAAGGTAATGGTTTCGATTTGTGGAAAGAGAGAATGTTGGGCATCCTCTTTCTTAAAGATTGTGAAGGGGCTCTTGAGAAAGTCAAGCCTGAAGATATGACAGATGCAGCATGGATGAACCTAAACAAGAAGGCCATCACTTACATCAAGATGGCTGTATGAGATGAAATCTTAGTGGATTTGAAAGGCCTTACAACTGCTTTTGAGGTATGGGAGAAGCTGAAAGCCACTTATGAAAATACCACGCCTGTAAATCAAGTGCATCTTATGCGTAAGCTAGTGTGTATGCAGCTTGATGAGTCAAAAAGTGCGGCTGAGCACTTATCTTTGTTTACAGGTACTCTTTCACAATTGAAGGACTCTGGATTACCTCCATTTGATGATAAGCTTAAGGCCATCTTCTTGTTGATGACCTTACCTGATTCGTGGGAAACATTGGTTGTTTCACTTTCGAATAGCCCCAGTCTTACCTTTGATGGTGTAAGGGGTTCTATTTTGAATGAGGAAATCAGGAGGAAAGCTAGTGGAGAGGGCAGTGGTTCAGCCAATGTGGCTAGAGGAAGAACAGAAAAGAAAAGTGGAAATGTACAGAGGAACAGGAGCAAAAGCAAAGGCAAGGCTGAAGTGACTTGTTATCAATGTGGTAGGAAAGGTCACAAGAAGCCTGATTGCAGATTCTATAAAGCTGAACTAGAAAGAAAGAAGAACACAGGTGACAGGAAGAAAAAGGACACCAAGAATGAAGCACATGATACCTCAAAGGACAAAGACAAAGAGAAGGCCAATGTGGCCTCTAGTGTCATCATTGAGGAGCTATCAGATGCAGAAGATATACTTTGTGCTACTATGGAAGCAGAGCATGCTGAAGTTATTGATCCTTCTATTAATATTCATGCACAAGATATGCAGATCACAAAGAGGGATTTGATTGATGCCTTGCTTACTGTGAATGATGCTTTGTCACAAACATGGATTGTAGATTCAGGTGCATCGTTTCATGTAACTCCTATTAAGGAGTGTTTCACTACCTTTCATGCAGGCAGCCATGGACATGTATATCTTGGAAATAACCATGCTTGTTCAATTGAAGGTATTGGCACAGTGCATCTCACAGTGGATGGTACCAATGAGCTGGTTTTGCATGATGTAAGGTATGTACCAAGCATCAAGAAAAGCTTATTGTCTGTTGGGCAAATGGATATGCATGGATATAGTACCCTCTTTGAGAAGGGGTCATGGAAGCTTATCAAAGGCTCTAGGCTGATTGTTAAAGGTACAAAGAAAGGGACTCTTTATTGCTTGCATGGTAAAGCCTTGCTGGGCAAGTTTATTGCTTTGGCTGAAATCCATTCACATATGGAATTATGGCATAAAAGGCTTGGTCACATGAGTCAAAAAGGCCTTGATAAACTATGTAATTTGGACAAGTTTGATGCTAAAGGCTCAAAACTTGATTTTTGTAATGAATGCCAATATGGTAAGCAAGTAAAGAATTCTTACTACTCTGGTGTCTCTCGTAAGTCTAATGTGCTTGATCTTGTTCATTCTGATGTTTGTAGCATGCCCACAAAATCTATGGGGGGTGCTCTTTACTTTGTTTCTTTTGTAGATGATTACTCTAGGAAGCTTTGGGTATATTTGTTAAAATCTAAAGATGAAGCCTTTGCTGCATTTAAGAAATTTCATGCATTTGTGACCACTCAAACAGGTAGAAAGCTGAAATGCTTACGTACAGATAATGGGGGTGAGTTTACAAGTGCTGAATTCAATAGATTTTGTGAAAATCTTGGTATTAAGAGGGAGCTAACAGTCCCATACAGCCCCTCTTCCAACGGTGTGGCTGAAAGGTATAATAGGACTTTATGTGAGAGGGTGAGATGCATGCTGTCCACAGCTAATCTCCCTCATGGATTTTGGGGAGAGGCTTTGAAAACTGCAGTTCATGTTTGCAATCGATCCCCTCATATGTCCTTAAAAGGTGGCATTCCAGAAGAGGTTTGGTCTGGCAAACCAGCTTCATATGACCACCTACGCATCTTTGGTTGCGATGCTTTTGTGCATATAAGGCCTGAGTTGAGAAGCAAGTTAGATGCAAAGTCCATGAAAGGAATCTTCATGGGTTATGGAGATGAAGGTGAAATGGGCTACAGGATTTGGCTACCTCAACTCAAGAAGGTAATACGCAGCCGAGATGTTGTATTTAATGAGGCAAGGCTGCTCAAAAACAATTGTGCCTCTAAAGATGACCATAAAAGAGTCAAATTTCAGCATGTACAGCCACCAGTTAAATCTGATATGGACCCTCGGGATGCACCACATATGGCTGGAAATGACAATGAGCCCGTGGTTATTGAGCCAGATGATGCTGGACAGCAAAATGATGCTCCTGAAGGGCATATGCAGCCACCTATTCATGCTGAAAACAGGGCTGGAAATGATGTACAGCAGCCTGTTAACAATGAAGAAGTTAATGTACCTCCTGATGTAGATCCATTGCCTGGTAATGTTGATCATTGGGTAAGAAGATCTATACGTCCTAGGAGGCGAGTGAATAGATATGATCCCTCTATACATTATATTATGTTATCAGATGAGGGTGAGCCTCTTACTTATAAAGAGGCAAAGCTATGTGAGCACAAGAAGAAGTGGGAGTTAGCCATGCAGGAAGAGATAAGGGCCTTGCATGCAAATGATACTTGGGATTTGGTTGAGTTACCCAAAGGAAGGAAAGCCATTCCAAACAAGTGGGTGTACAAAATCAAAACTGTTGATGGCAAACCCAAGTATAAGGCAAGGCTGGTTGCTAAGGGATATGCCCAAAAAGAGGGCATTGATTTCCAAGAAGTGTTCTCTCCAGTGGTGAAAATGACCACTTTACGTGTGTTGTTTGCTCTCACAGCTGCCTTGGATTTGGAATTATTCCAAATGGATGTTAAAACAGCCTTTTTGCATGGTGATTTAGATGAAGAGCTGTACATGAAACAGCCAGAAGGATATGCCATTCCTGGAAAAGAGCATCTGGTATGCAAACTGAAAAGGAGCTTGTATGGGCTGAAACAGGCCCCCAGACAATGGTATAAGAAGTTTGATGCATTTATGCTCAAACATGGGTTTAAAAGAAGCCATGCAGATCATTGTTTGTACACGAAAAAGGATGAAGATGGCAGCCCAATTATTCTTGTACTGTATATAGATGATATGCTGCTGGCTGGGAAGAAAAAGAGCACTCTGAATGCTCTAAAACAGCAGCTGAACTCTGCATTCTCAATGAAAGACCTTGGGGAAGCTGAGCATATTCTTGGTATGCGTATAAAAAGGGATAGACAGCAGCATACTTTGCAGGTATCCCAAGAAAAGTACATTGAAAAAGTGCTGGACAGATTTAATGTGGCTGATGCTAAGCCTCTTGGAGTGCCATTGCAGCCACATGTTAAGCTTTCCAAGGATGACTGTCCCAAAAATGATGATGCAGCCAGTTACATGAAGAGTGTTCCATATGCATCAGCTTGTGGTTCACTTATGTATGCTATTGTTGCCACTCGGCCAGACATTGCTCATGCAGTGGGAGTTGTTAGCAGGTTCATGGCTAATCCTGGTAGAGCTCATTGGGAGGCAGTCAAATCTATCTTGAGATATTTGAAAGGGACCAAAAGTAAATGCTTATGTTATGGAAAGGGTCCATTGGAGTTAAAAGGATTTTGTGATTCAGACATGGCAGGTGATGTGGACACACGCAAGTCCACAAGTGGCTATGTATACATCCTTGCAGGTGGAGCTATTTCATGGTGCTCTAGACTTCAGAGGATAGTTGCACTATCTACTACAGAGGCTGAATATATTTCAGCCACAGAGGCTTCCAAAGAAGCCATTTGGTTAGCTCGGCTCTGCAGTGAGTTTGGGATGCTTGAAAAGGCACCTCTTCTTGGATGCGATAGCCAGAGTGCCATATGTTTGGCAAAGAATGCCATGTTTCATGCTCGCACAAAGCATATTGATGTGAGATATCACTTCATCAGAGAGGTGTTAGAGGATGGCCTGATCACTTTGATCAAGGTCAATACTTCACAGAATCCTGCAGATGCTCTCACGAAGTGTCTACCCAAGGCACAACATCAGCTATGTATACAGATGGTGGGAGTTACTTAGCTTAAAGGAGCCTCCTTGGTCCTTTAAGTGGGAGGTTGTTGGGGATAAAGGCCCCAAGGACTCTCCTTTTGTATATTTTGACCCTTCCATGTGAAAGCTCTCTTCGAGAGCTTTCCAGACATATTTTTGTTGTATTTTTTGGACCCCAAATTGGGGAGTTATAGGCATTTACATTATTTTTATGACTTTTGGTCATTGGCCATGTGTGAACATGCCCAAATAACCTAAAAGTCACTTATCAATAAGACTTGGTCCCAAATCTCTTATAACTTGATTGGGACTTCTTCAACTTCAGCTTCTCCATCTTCTTCTCCAAATTTCTGCGCAAGTTTCTCTCTCTACTTTCTCTCTCCTCACGCAGCAGCCCACTCCCTTGGTGTTTGGAGCAACCGAGCACACCACGACGTAGCTCTCCGCGGCCTCTTTCACAAATTTGGTGAGATGCACTGTTTATGGAACATGCAGTTCAACATCTACTTTATGTACTAAGAAGACGTAATGACCTTAAATGATGTTTATGACACTTTGTTATCTCGTTTTAGTGGTGGTGAGTCAAATGTAGCTTCCACTCAGGTGATTTCTTAGCCTGCAATGCGCATGCTCTCATGTTGCCTCTTTGAATCAGATTATCATTTAGTGGATGTCTCTAGTGTTTATGATGAGAATAAAATCTCTTTATAGATGAAGCATAAAATTAAAAAAATTGGATGATTCATATGCAATCAAAATTTCATTCTATTATAAAGGATGACACTTGGCCTTTGTATGAAGTGTGCACTGTGCAAATGATGTATTTTTGATCATTGTAGTTTATGTTGATGCCGTGTTGTGCACTAGTCCTCACGAGACACATTTCAGAATTCAAGCCTGATTGCATGCCTCTTTTGAAACATGAGATTTAGGGCCTTTGCATTTTTATTTGGGCATTCAATTTATGCAAGTTGATGAAGGAATTGTGTTATGTCAAATAAAGTATATTGTCACCTTATTTCAACATTTTGCCTTGAGGACTAAAAACCTATTGCCACTTCCATGGAGATAAGTTTAGGATGGAGTGTTCATGCTGTTAGCCTGTTAGAGATGCATTTGATGTTGTCATCTATCAATAGATTGTGCATTTTGGCATGTATTAGTTATGTATGCATTGTTGGCTTCCACATTCAGTTTGCCATCTCTTAAATGAGTAGGTTTATGCATAGCATTAGCAAGTGGTTAAATATATGTTTGGCTATTTGAGTGGTGCTCGAAAGCTTGGGTTGTTATATCTCATAGTCTTCCACATTCAGTTTGCCATCTCTTAAATGAGTAGGTTTATGCATAGCATTAGCAAGTGGTTAAACATATGTTTGGCTATGTGAGTGGTGCTCGAAAGCTTGGGTTGTTTTACATGCTTGATTGGACTCAAATTGGGATAGATTCTATCATAGTTGATACCCATATGAGTATGAACGTATTCATACGTATTTTTTGTACATACAATATTTATGTATATATGAAAGTACGTGCATACTTATGTATGTATCTATGTATGCATGCATGTATTGATGTATGTATGTAACTATGTATGTACGTACGTATGTATGTATGCATGTATGTATGTATGTATGTATGTATGTATGCATGCATGCATATGTGTGTGTATGTATGTATGTTTGTATCATAGTTGGTATTCGTACTCGTACGGATATCTCCGTACGTAGCTTTCGATCCGTATGTACCTTACGATTTCGTACCAATTTTTTTTTTAACTTTCAAACCCTGACTAGGCCTCAATGGATTCTCATTTCCCTGATTTTCACATGCAGAGAGCTTCCAATCTCATTAACATTTTGATGCATTTTACTCATAAACATGATGTTTATCATGTTAAAGAGGAAATATATAATTTTTTAGCCCCAAAAAAAAAAACTCGTACCTTATGAACGTACGAATTCCGTACGGGAAGCCCCAAATCTTAGGGTATGTACGTAGTACCGTACTAATACGTACCGTACTAATCGTACGGATCGTACCTTACTAACTATGGTATGTATGCACGTATTTATGTATGTATGTACTTACATATGTATGCATGTATGTATGTATGTATGTATGTGTGTGTGTATGTATGTATGTGTACATGTGTGTATGTATGTATGTGTGCATGTATGTGCGTGTGTATGTATGTATGTATGTATGCATGCATGCATGCATGCATGTATATATGTGTGTATGTATGTATGGATGGATGTATCTATGTATGTATGTATGGATGGATGGATGGATGGACGGCTCAGAAACCCTTTATGGACAGAGGAGTGTATATACAAAGCTGAAAGTTTTTATTATTTCTCATCATTTGTTAGTTAAGAGGATTTCTTCTGGTTCTTTATGCCAAGTCTCTACCTGATGTGCAGGGGTGACATTGGTGCTGTGTGCATTAACAGCTGTGATATTGCAATCTAAATGCCATGTGCCAACTCTCATGCTGGGGAATTTTATGGCATCTTTTTTTGAGCTAGGGTAGGTATTGCCACTAAAGCTGCTGAATTTGACTATTAGTCTTGAACGTTTGTTTGATGCTTTGTGTCTTATCCTACAGGCTTCTATTTCCTCTCATGAGAGTTGGGGAGATGGTTACTGGTGGCGAACACTTTGTGATATCATCTGATGGTTTATGGGAAGCTATCCGAGGGTGGAGAGCTCCTCGTGGTTTGATTTTTGGAATGATGCATGCTGTAAGTGTGAGGCTGATTCAGTTTTAAACTGCCTTATGTAGAGGGAAAAAGCCATCAAAAAAAGAATCGTCTTTATTTTTTATGCAGGTAATTGGTTGGTTGCTTGTGTCACCCTTCTGTGTGGCTATTCTGTACGGCGTCTTCTTTCCAATTTTCACGTACTTGACATCCAAGTTCCATACAGACAGGTTGATATTGGAAAGCTATTCTGAATCTATTGTCTGCTACAACAATGTTTAGCCCAAAATGACTGCCCGTTAGGAAAGCATGAGTATTCCATGGAAAAGGAAAATTATTAAGTGAACATAATTCATTATGAGTTGTGTTCGCTCTCATGCTAGTGGTTACTTTCAGCAGGAAATATAAACTATGTACAGTTCCTATCACAAAGTACTCCAATTGTTACTCTTCTATATCTACTCAACCTTTTTATGTTTGAATAAAGTAAAGCTTTAACAGCGCGATTTATTCATGTTCTTGTTGAATGAACCTCTCAGGTCCTGGGTTTGTGAAATCGGTGTGTCTGGGTGCATGAATGCAGATCCAGGCATTGAGAATCAGCAAGGAGTTTTGATGCACGTGATTTTGAGCATGTTACTGCATCTAGGCACGTGTTCATTCTTGCAGACATCAAGAGAGACCGAAACATTTAAAACTTTTTATCATTTGATGAGATTCACCAAAAGGAGAAAAGCATAGCACGGACTTGGAAGTGTTGTTCTGCCCAGCATTAACTAGTTCAATTTCAATCGTGACATAGAATTTATCACGTTGGCTTTATCTGTGGATAATAAGTGGTTCCTTTCTTTTTTTTGTAGCCACCTTCATGCTGCAACTTGCACTGTTTATGAATATCTCAATGTGCTTCCCATTCGGTTAAGGGAGTGATTTGAAACGGCATTATCCTTCACAAGTTGTTTGAAATAATCTTTTGTGGGGCTCACCCTGTATCTCCCATGGATCTAAAGAGGAAGAAAGAACCGAGAAATCTGGATGAGTTAGAAGGTCAAGTATAAAGGACCAAGAGAAGCAAGCCCTTTCTTCAATGTAGACAAATTGGAAAGGCAGATTAGATAGAGGTTACACGAGATATTATGCAGCTGCTGTGATAGGCTCTGGGGATATGACTGTATCTGAGCCTAGAGTTGTAGGAAACTCACTTCGTCCTGAAGTCTCTGATTCTCGTTGGTGGTCTAAAATCTGTTTCAAACCAGTTTAAAGGTGTTTATAGTATATACAGATCTTAACCTTAAAAAGAAAACTGAGAAGTCCCCATGCCAGATCAAGCTTTTGGCAGAGCGTCATCATGCTTGCTGGGGTTCTGCAAGTCCCTAAATGGTAGGTATCAAGTCCATGTTGACTAGTGATAGCATATTTGCGTTCCTTAAATAAGCCCATTACCACCCAGGGTTTTAAGGGAGTGAGCACAAGCTGTTTTGTGGCTGTCCCTGACCTACATTGTTGTATAAAGTCGGTCAATTCTCATTCCGCGAAGACCTCGTATGCTCGGTTGATGGACAAGTGTTTACCCCAATTATTTCTGGGATTTTTGGGTCATCCTACAAGGGTCTTCCCCCATGTAGTCAGGCATAACTATACTACTTAAAAGAGTCTGTCTTGAATCTGGGCGAATGGATTATTTGCAGATAAATTATGTAGGGCTGCTCATGATTGTACTGTCAAGTGAGCATAGAGCATTCAATTAGTACAGGCATTGTTTCTTCTGTATCATTCAGTGTTCTCAGCTGTGCTCATTAGAGGTCACTCTCTCTCCTCTCTGAAACAGCCATCACAACAGTTCATGATTATAATCACTGACATCGGGCAGTAATTAATTAGAACTTGGAAAATGAAGTTCATTACCATTGGTTCAATGAAAACAAATGAGCAGGAAGTAGAACACTCGAAGAACAGAGGCAAATAGATGGGAGTCTCTAAGATCGGCATGCCATGCTGTGTTTATCAACGTATTAGATGAGCTGATTATAAACAATTCTTTGTTGTTTTCATAGCCATCAGCCAACAGAGATGAATTTATAACCCACCAGAATATGCTCAAAAGAATAGTAACATCACATGAACTTGAGATCCAACTTTAAGGGCCATCAAGTGTGACGATTTAGCACTTTCCCTAAAGCCTAATTTATATATTAATAACATATTTTTTCGACTGTTTTGATACTCTTCACTGAAACCTGTTCTTTAGGTGTTCGTCTGCTCTCAATTTTGGAAACCCCTATGCCTGTTTGCACTCAAATATGCACTCAAATTTTGGAAACCCCTATGCCTGTTTGCACTCAAATATTAATAACTATCAAACTAATCGGCATCATTGAGGAAGGAGAATTGATGTGCACCATCTAGAAAGAAGGAAAGAAATGATTAGAATGAAAAATAGGAGGATTATAACTTGAAGAGATTAGCAAACATAAGAGATACACAAACGAAATGCACTACAAAATATACACTGGTGTATTCAAAATAACTTCAAGTAGATTGCAACATCAACAAGCTCAAGGAGATTGCAGCTAGAGGAAAAGCACATGCTTGCATTGACTAGGGTTTCCCATATAATAGAAGAAATGCTCCTACTTGCAACAACCTCACTACTAGAAAATCCATGTCCTTGTACATCAACATTCTTTGCTATGCCTAGTGCCGTAACTTTATGTTGGTCTACCAATGTAACATTGAAAGGAGCCGATCCATCAAATGCTAATCCTAACTGCTCGATGGTGTAACTATACATCAAGTTAATTTTGGATCCACAATCAACTATTACTCTTGCCAAATTCTTACCTTTTATTGTTATCATGAGTTTGGAGCTCTTGTAATCTATTGAAGGAGCTAGAGGGAAGTCGAGAAGTAATCCATTTATTAGCGAGAATCTCTTGGATATTTCTTTAAAGCTTGAGTTCAACCAATGGAATCTACAAGATGCAACAATTCACTTCTCTTTGCATCCCTTTGCAACAAATCATACAAAATAACCTTCTAGAGGGTATTCATTAAGATGTTGATGATAGTAGGAAGTGTGGCTAATTTGTTCTTCTCTTCTACCATTGTGGCCAAATCTACTTCACTTCGCTTGTATGCTTCTTTTATCATGATATATAATTCAAATGGCTTAGTCCTCATTGGATATTTCCCAATCTTTTTCAAGCATTTTTGCATCATTTCGACTATGGGCCCCACAAATAGAGCTCTTCTAGATTCTTCAGAACTTCTTTTATCATGGGTTCTACCAATTCTTTTTGATATGGTGATTGTCATCTCTTATGAATGAGATAATCAATATTTGAAGCGTCTTACATGCCGTCTACCTTGATTGACTTCAACCATGTGGATTGATGTTGTATGATGCTTGCTAAGTTCTTTGGTATAATGATCTCTAGCATCAAGTCACGTTTAACATGGTGGCAATTCTTTTAGTTGGAGACACTTGCTCCGCATATGCCCACATTTACCACATTGATAAAAAATTAAATGGAGATTATTTCATTGGGGTTGAGGTGCACAATTGCCTCCTATTGAGTCTACAAAAGATGTTTGCATAGAAGTTCCAAGTGCACTCACTATAGGTGGTTGAGTTTGTAATGGGTCAGAAAAGTTGACCCAATGAACTCCTACCACACAAGAATGAGTGCCTTGGAGGTGTTTGCATTCCATAGACTAATGTGCTAGTGTTACAAAAAGTCGGCAAATATTTCTATTTGGACGATCTTTGGGTGGATGTCCACTATTGATGCACAAATAACACCATAGTTGCTTTCTTACCTCTTGGGAAAAAGGTTCTTATAGCTCTTTCCTTAATTGCAACAATGCATCTTTATTGGGCTTTTCATTTTGCATTCTTTTATTTAGCTTCAAAGTTTCCGTCTCTCACCTTAATTGAGTGGTGGGATTGTCATTGAGGATAATTTTGACCCTTTCACTTATTACACTTCACATTTATATGCATACTACAATGCTACATAAATGAATGAGAAGATCAAGGGGAAGAGAGAGGGGAGCAAGGGGAAGAGGCAGGAAAACTTTTGCATAGTTCGCCCTCGCCCCAATCGCACAATGCATGTATGGCTCAATGGGTGGAGAGGGCAAGGATGACATGATTTTCTAATTTTCAATTAATAAATTATTTAACGTATTCTATATGACCTCTTCAGGCATGTATTTCTATGAGAGAGAGAGGGATAAAGATGATGTGAAATTTTTATTTTTTT
>CM035408.1:89394557-89399557 GCA_020310875.1 Ceratopteris richardii | reverse complement strand
GTGATTGTTTCTCCAACAGCTCCCCCTCAATCACTAACTGACATTCCCTGTTTCTTCATATCATCTTCTTTTCTTTTACTCCTGCCATGCTTTTGAATCTACTGGTCTTCACACCATCCAAGCTCTTTGTCATTATGTCTGCTAACTGATCTTTAGTAGAAATGTATTCCACTTCAATCTCTTTCTCCATTACCTTTTCTCTGAGAAAATGATACTGTATCTCTATGTGCTTTGTTCTTGCATGAAATACTGGATTTGCTGCAAGATAAAGTGAACTCATATTATCTCCATGTATTGTAGGTGTACCTTGATCAATGCCTAAGCTCTTGAACAATGTCTGCATCCATATGACTTCCTTAGCTGCTTCCACAAGTCCTTTGTACTCTGCTTCAGTTGATGATAATGCTACTGTATGTTGTTTCTTGGAACACCAACTTACAAGCTTATCACCAATGTATATCATGTAACCATGAGTTGATCTCCTGTCATCTTGATTACCTGCCCAGTCTGAGTCACTGTAGGCTCTCAACTTCAAATCTGATGTAAAAGGATAATATAACCCTTCCTTTATAGTTCCTTTGATATATCTGAGAACTCTTTGACCTGCAATCCAATGTGGGTCCTTTGGACAATGCATGAATTGTGACAAAACTCCCACTGCATAACTAAGATCAGGTCTTGTTAGTGTAGCATAAATCAAACTACCCACAAGAGATTGATACTTCCTCATATCTTTGTAGTCTGCACCATCATATTTACTGAGCTTGTGATTAACTTCAAGTGGAGTTGAAGCTTCTCTGCAATTTTCCATATCAAACTTCTTCAATAGATTCAGAAGATACCTTTCTTGTGACACATATATGCCATGATCTGTATAAGTAACTTCCATTCCAAGAAAGTATGATAACTTTCCTAAGTCACTGATCTTGAATTCTTTTTCAAGTAATCTCTTTACCTCCTTGATTCCTTCATCTGAAGTACCTGTGATTATAATGTCATCTACATAAATACAAATGTAGATTGTAACTTCCTCTGTTCTTCTGATAAGTAGACTTGGGTCTGCTTTTGAACTTTGATATCCAAGATCATTGAGATACTTTACCAGTCTATAGTTCCAAGCTCTTGGAGCTTGCTTCAATCCATACAATGCTCTTCTCAACCTGCAAACAAAATTTGGATACCTGGAATCTATAAACCCTTGAGGTTGTTCCATGTATACCTCATCTGATATGTATCCATTCAAGAATGCATTTTTTATATCCAATTGACTTAGAGTCCATCCTTTTGAAGCTGCAATAGCAATGATTGTCCTTATAGTTGACATCTTAGCTACAGGACTGAATGTCTCATCATAATCTATGCCATAGGTCTGGACATAGCCTTTCACCACCAATCTAGCTTTGTATCTGGCTATACTTCCATCTGCAAGCTTCTTCACTTTATAAACCCATTTATTTCCAATTACTTTCTTACCATTCGGTTTAGGAACAAGTTCCCATGTCTTGTTCTCCTCCAGTGCATTGAACTCTTCCTTCATTGCTTCTTCCCATTGCTTTTTACCTTTAGCTTCATCATAGTTCTGAGGTTCTTCATCATCTTTGACCATATATGCATAGTTCTTCTGAGTTATGTAAGAAGTATCATAAGAATACCTTTCTGGTTGTCTCCTTGTCCTGCTTGACCTTCTTGGTTCACATTCTTCATAAGTTTCTGGATACACCTCTTCATCAAATATAGGAGCTTCTTCATTCATTCTTGTTAATCCACTTCTGGATGTACTTGCTTGCATATAGTCTTCATCTCTATTCACCTGCACAATTGATTTTCCTTTCTCACATCTTCTTACCTCTTCTTCAAATTCTTCAGCTGTATGACTTTGATCTGCATACCAACTTTTCTGTTCATCAAATGTAACATCTCTAGAAACAATAAATTGTTTTGTTAGAGGATTCCACAACCTGTAACCCATCTGCTTTCATCATAACCAATGAACACATATTTTTCTGCCTTTGGTTCAAGTTTATGCCTAAGCTGTGATGGCACATAAGCATATGCAATTGATCCAAACACTCTACAATGATCTAGTGTTGGTTTCTTACCCCACCAAGCTTCATATGGAGTCATTCCATTCAGAGCTGCACATGGTAATCTATTCACAAGATATGTAGCTGTATTTACAGCCTCAGCCCAAAGATAATTTGGACAATTCTTCTCCTTTAGCATAGCTCTAGCAAACTCAACCAGAGTCCTGTTCCTTCTTTCTGCTACACCATTTTGTTGTGGTGTATACCTGCAAGTTATTTCTCTCTTAATACCTGCATTCCAAAGATAATCATTGAACTCTTGGGAGAAATATTCTCCCCCTCCATCAGACCTCAGTCTCTTAAGCTTTTGACCTGTTACTCTCTCTGCATATGCATGAAAATGCTTGAAAGCTCCAAACACTTCTGATCTTTCCTTCAAAACATATAATGTTATCCATGTTGTAGCATCCTCAATAAAAAGAACATAATACCTTGAGCCACTGATAGATCCTTCTTTTGTTGGTCCCCATACATCTGTATGAATGAGCTCAAGTACTCCATCATGTTTGAATCCTTTCTTTTGAAATGGTAACCTGTGTGCTTTACCCATTTGACATGCTTCACATTTATAAACCATATGTTGACTTTGCACATTTGGTAATCCTAGTACAGACTGATTAGCAACCATAGCTTTAATTCCTCTTTCATTGAAATGACCTAATCTCTTATGCCAGAGATCAAGTTCTGTAATCACTGCTTCACCATGTGTGAGCAAAGCTTGACCAATGTTCCCTTGCACTCTTAAAGTAAAGAGTCTACCCTTCTTTCTTACCAGAGACAATCTGATTATATCCATTCTCTGGATCTTCCACAAATACTCCTTCATTTGTAAACCTGACTTGAAAACCTTTTTCAACTATCTGTCCCACACTAATCAAGTTTTTAGGTATTGTAGGAACATACAAAACATTGGTTAGCAAATCTGCTCCACTCTTGCATTTCACTTTTCCAATTGAATGTACACTATGTCTTGTATTATCACCAGTTTGAACTGTGTGACTAGAAATGCCTTTTTCCAAATCTGACATCAATTCTATGTTTCCTGACAAATGATTAGAACATCCAGAGTCAATGTAAAATACCTTTAGATCTTCTTTGTCTGATGTGCTGATTGAATTCATCATCAATGATGTATGACTTTCATTCTGTGTGTCATTTGCATAGTTGTAGTAGGTGGTGTTGTAGGATTGATTCTGTCCCCAACTTCTTCCTCCACCTCTACCATAGCCTCCTCTTTGACTTTGTCTACCTCTTTGAAAATTACTTTGATATCTTCCACCTCGACCTCTGCTATTGTTGTTTTGATTCTGGTTTGATCCTTGTTGGTTGTGCCAACAGTCATGAGCCAAATGATTACTCAATCCACAGATCCAGCAAGCCTTTTTATTGTTATTTTGATTACCTCTTCCTCTTCCAAAACCTCTTGCTCTTCCTCTGCCAGTGCCTTTACCTCTTGCATAATAAGCTTGAGAACTAGACTCCTCTTCATCCTTTGCTTTACCTTTATCTCCTTTCTTCTTGTTCTTCATGTAAATTGCAGAACTTTGTCCTTTATCTCCATCTCCCTTCAAGTCTTGCTCATATGTGAGCATCAAACCAAGCAACTGGTTCAAATCTGGAACATAATGATTTAATGAAAGTTCTGTTGATAAGACAAAAGGTTTCCACCTTTCATCGCCTCTCAAGCCTGCAAGTAGTTGAGCAATCAATCTGTGATCTTCAACATCTTCATCTATGGATCCAAGACTATCTGCTAGATCCTTCATCTTAGTGACATAATCACTAATGGTTTGACTTGTCTTCTTCTTGAATGTTGTAAACTCTGACCATAGACTTGCTTTCCGTGCTTTAGTAGTACTTTGGAAATGATACTCCAATGCATTCCATATATCTTCAGATGATTCCAATCCTCTGATGTGTGGTAGCAAATGATCAGAGATTGTATTGTAGATGTAGGCTTTTGCACTTGCATCCTTCTTCTGCCAATGCTTTAAAGCATCTAGTTCTTCTTTCTTTGGTCGGCTTTCATCTTCAAATACTGGCTTCTCTTCTTCACCTGTTACATATACCATGAGATCCTTACTCATAAGTAAGGCTTCCATTCTCATTACCCATGCGGGGTAATTATCTCTGTCCAGTTTGTCAATGGAGATATGATCTGCCATAGTTCTTTCCTTCTACTGCAACCTGTGAGCTTAAAGGATAAAGGATAATACCTTTTGAAGTTCTTTGTGTATGAGGATACTTTTGAAGTAAGCTTTTGATGCCTTGTGTCTTCAAATGCTTCACCTTTCAAACTTTAATGGAAAACTTTACAAAACTTCTCGTACCTTTGTCGCCTTCTGCTCTCGAGAATCTTTCTGCTCTGATACCACTTGTTGATGTATAAAACATCACAAGAAATGAATTAATGTGACACTAGAACACCTCTATGGTCACCATTAAGTCATTGCCACTCCAAACTTTGAGAAATGATAGCTTAAAGTGAGAACTTTGCTTCTACAGAAATTCCTAGTCACCGAAATGACATACCTTCAGTATTTTGCTAATTTCTCCTAGCTCACATATTATTTCTCTATGAAACTTTATAGGCTGACACTAGAAGAGTAGAGCTTTCCAACAAGCTATCATATGCATCAAACGGAGCTCTAGAACTCAAGTTATGGCCCTCCCAAGATGACCCTGTATGACCTTCCAAAACTGAAAACTTGCCTGTTTTAGAAAGAGCGCCTGTTTAAAATTAGAATTCGATGCCTAGCATCGACTTGCAACGAGAATTCGATGCCGGGCATCGACTTGGGATGTTTTTGGCCACTTTTCAGCAGGGATTCGATGCCGGGCATCGACTTCCCGCATAAAGTCTTGATCTTTTGGACACCAAAACTATAGGTGATTTCATGCACACTTAGAATATGA
>CM035408.1:89334362-89384557 GCA_020310875.1 Ceratopteris richardii | reverse complement strand
GTGTGGCAGTGAGAGTGAGAGTGAGAATGTGTGTATATGATCAAGAGAAGATTTAGGGAGTGATTCTTGATGGAGACCTCCAAATCTCGAATGTCAAGTCTACATTGAATTTAGAACACTTCTATGACAAGTATAGAAATGACTTTAACAAATACTTCAAAAATTTTCAAGTCCAAGACTGAAACATACTTCCTTCTACAAAACACCATGCGTGATGTCGCATCGCCATCCGTTTTTTTGGACATGCTCTTGTTATTCCGCGTGGAAACATCAGAAGACAAAGCAGTTTGTTGTAATAACAGACGACAACAAGGTCAAAGCCTTCGTCAATGTTTATGCAGACTTGTTCTTTCTGTATTGTACCAATGCACAACCAAAGCATCCTGCATTGTTTGTGTCATGTGGAGGTTTGTTGCCTCCTGCAATGTTCTGCGGGTTTGTTCTTCTTTTTTCTTGTCACTCACTCACTATGCATTGCGTGAAGAGCAGCAATGACCACAGCTACCACATGAATGACAGAAGCTATGGCAATTCTACTTCCAGGCTTTGCTCATATCTTTGGGTTGTGGTACTTTCTTTTCTTTTTTTGGCACAAGTTTCTGAACAAATACATTCGTCCAAGCCACCATCATTGAAAACCACGTAGATACATCATCCTTCACATTTTCATTTATCTTACCTCCTGAAATCTTGGCACCCAGAAAGGATCCACCGCTCATCAAACCCTTAGAACTTGGAACGCTTGTATAGTCTCTCCTTTTCCTACTTTTACATTCATCGTGTAGCAACAATGCTTTCAAAAAGGTATACACTTCTCAAGTCAATGAAGATGATCTTATGCATGAGGCCGAGCAGTTATATGATCTGCTTCTATTGTAGAAGGGCTATTGAACTTTGTAAACATATACTTTTGTAATGAAGTGATTATTCGAATATAATGCTCAAAGTTTTTGTTATTTGTGCTTAGCTTTTTCCACATTCTACTCAGTTGTGTTGGATTGGTGTGTGGTTTCCTTTACATTTATGGCTAATTAAGTTCATATTCTTGAAGTGGTAATTGGAACAACTTTGTGAGCTACATAGAAGTATGCACAAGCTGCTCCAATGTTGCTACTAGTATCAAATGATGTGATATTACATATATTGAGCCTTGAAAAGACTATTTTATTTTTCCATGTGGAGCAACTCAACATATTAATAACATTGTCAACATATATCTCTCGTCTAGAGTGCGAAGCACTATATCAAGAGATTGTATTTCTTTGTTTTTTGGCATTATTTCCACTACTTTCGAGAATTGGAAGCTCTAATAAGAGGTATTGGATGATTAGATAGCCTTTCCTCACATTGAATATAATTTAGCTAGCTTCTTCATGAATCTAATGCATCAAAATGGTAGTTTTTCATGGTATGAATTGAGCAAGAAAAAGAATTTTCCACTATGGGATATGAAAATGAACCTTATTTCAACATTTTGTGCATTTTTTCTCAAATAAAAAAGAGAACATGTATTTGTTCTTGTTTATTATGACGTAGTGTTAAAAGCATTATATGGTTTTAGAGAGGCACCTAAAGCTTGGAATCCTTGATTGGTAAGCTATTTGCAAGCTCAAGGATACAAAGCAAATGTTGCAGATCCTTCTTTATATGTGAAATTTATAAGAAAACAATGTGTGTATATTTGTGTTTATGTTGATGAAGGTATCATTACACGAAGTGCTATTGATGAGATTGATGAAATCAAGAAGAAACTTAGTATGGAATTTAAGATTTGAGATCTCGAGATTTTACATCATGCATTGGGGATTGAAATTATTTATGATAAGCATGGTATATGGTTGAGTCAAAAGTACATATGTGATTTACTTCAAAAGTTTGGTTTTCCAAAATGTAAATAGTTTGAAATCCCTTGGAGCCTAATGTTAAATTGAGTATCCATGATGGTGTGCATTTTGAAAATATAGACATGTATAGAACATTGATTGGATCATTGCTTTATGTTATAAGTACATGACCAAATATTGGTTATGCAATTGGAGTACTTCCACAGTTCATGCAGAAGCCTACAAATGTGCATTGGAATGTGGCTAAGCATGCACTAGGCTACTTGAAAGGCTTTTTGAATGATGGTTTATTTTACTCACATGATACTAATCTAGATATTAAATCTTTTAGTTATGCATATTAGGTGGGGAAATAAAGATGATCAATGCACCATGAGTTGTTACATATTGATGATTGGAAATCATCATGTATCTGGAGTTCGAAGAAACAACCAATATTGGTGCTTTCATGTATAGAAGTAGAGTATCGTGTACTTGAAGTATTGACATGTGAAGTATATATTTAGAAGGTAATCTAATTTTCCATGCATCTACCAAGCATATCAAAGTTCATTATGATTATATTTGCGAGAACGTAGTATCGAAAGAGATCGACATTTCTTTCTATCTTCAAACATCAGCTTGTACATATGATGAGAAAAGATCATGATGGGACAAAGATACAAGATTCAAATAGTTGGTTGGATTGCAGCTAGAATATTCAAGCAAGACTTGAAGGAAAGAATGTTATCCATCCATTCTTTTAGAGCTTAATTAGCGTCCATTCTTTTAGAGCTTTGAATTGGCTTTAATTACTTTTGTGAAATTAACAACTTTTTAGTCATAGTTCATTCCTTTAGTGATTAATTATCTTGCATTATGATTACAGAGTATTGATACTCATCATTATGATTATAGAGTCAATTTTTCTTTTTAAAGAGACTTTCACTTCTTCTTATCTATGTTTTTCTTCATGTTCTCTATCATCTTAGTAGTCTATGAAATTTCTTGCTTCCCTTCATATTTTCTTTTGTGCTACTTCTCAGAGTTTCAATATTCAACAATAAAGACAAATAGACTAGAAAAATTAGGAAGGAAGTCTATTTGTACCAAAAGAAATATTGTGAATGGGTAGTTATAAAAGATGAGCCTCTATGATAATAAACAATCTTGATAGTCGAGGCCCTGTAGCTAAGTTGGTTAGGCCCTTCCCCTTTCAAGGCTGGGGGTCCGGGTTCATCCCTTGGGGCATCCAACTAAACAGCCCCCTCACTATTTGGGTGATGTGAGATCAAGATCTTTAGGGGATCCTTGGGTTTCCAAACTAATCACTTCAAACGAGTTATCTCATCAATATTTAGGGTCATTGTCCTTTTAGTATCCATCTTAAGAGACCTTCGGCTCTATATCTTAGTAGTTGCTAGGCATCAACCCTTGCTTTGTAGGATTCGAGTGTGTCTCATTGGTTCTATGCCAGACTTTTGTTGTACCTTCAAATTGATTCAAGCTAATTTAGAAGAGTTGATCTCAATGATGGAAGTTCCTTTTAAAATAAAACGATATTCAACATATACTTCAATACATACAATGTGTCATGCCTTCACTTTCAACTATTTTGCCTCCTTCAAGATGAACTAGAGAATGTTTTCTTTACCAATCATCTCATTTAAATGTGGGTTTCTCATCCTTGTTGACCTTTGGATCCCATAGATGCACGTACGCAGACGATAGTACATAAACAAAATCACACAAAAGTACTTCGAGAATAGAAAGAGACAAAAGACTTGACACTAGATTGGGCACCATCTCCCCCCACATACTCTAATGGATGAGTCTATCTGAGCATGTGTATTTATAGGTATTTGGCATTATTTTTTGAATAGAAGATACACGATAGTAGTGCTTTGAAAATCATGTTTTTTTAATAGAAATCTGCTTTATTTAAAAAATCAAGATTTTCTATTTTCATAAAAATGTCACTTTCTAAAGTGATCTATTATGTTTACAAAATAACTCAAAATACTATACTCTTCTAGATATTCTTCTAAATATCTCCAAAAATATTTGAATAAGTCCATGCACGTTCACACCCTCATGAATCTTTACCTACTAAATCAAAACACAAAAAACATTAAAACCCTCAAGACATTAAAATCCATATAACATTCCATTATTCCGTAAAGTATAACATGCACACGAGTTGATGCCCAACTTACCTCAATTGATAAAACTAAAATAGACATGGATGGCCATTCACATGTCCCATCACCAAACACTCATAAGCATGTCCCATGTAAAGCAAAGTATGAGGTTATGAGTTCGAATCCCAACATGCTAAATAAGGAACTATGTAGGCTAACTAGAGAAATAAGTAAGCTAACTAGGGAAATAACTAAGCTCTTATTGCCATTCATATGTTAGAATTGGTTCACATGTAGTTGATGGCTACCAACGGAACCAAAGGGAATCAAAGTGAACCAAGAGAACCATGAATGCTAGAGAAGCCAAAGATGCCAAAGTTACGCCATAGTTCTATGCCTTAGTTGACACCTTTGGTACAGTGAGTATAGTGAGCATAGTGAGCACAGGGATACAAATGATATGGTGAATACAGTGAGCATAGGGGGTATGGTGTGATAGTGAGCACAGGGTGAGCACAAGGGGTAGAGTGTGACAGTGAGCACAAGGGATACAATGTGGCAATGAGCACAATGCACAGTACCAAATTCAAAAAAATTCTAAAAAACTAATTGACAAACCAAAACAAACGACCTTGCTAAATGAAAACCTAGATTAGATGATTAAGATAGTTGTCGATTGACGAATGAACACCACGAATTATGATTGAATGCCAAAAAAAAAACCTCCACTGACATGCCTTGGCTCTGATACCATTGTTGACCTTCAGATCCCGCAGAAACACATACACAGAGGATAGTACAGAAACAAAATCACACAAAAGTACTCAAAGAATAGAAAGAGACAAGAGACTTGCCACCAGATTGGGTACAATCTCCCCCCACCGACTCTGATGGACGAGTCTATATTCAGAGCATGTGTATTTATGGGTATTTCTCATTACATCGTGAATAGAAGGTACATGAGGGCGGCACTTCGAAAGCATGTCTTTTTACATAAATTTTCTTTATTTACAAAATCATGATTTTCTATTTTTACAAAAATGTCACTTTCTAAACCAATCCATTATTTTTACAAAAATAAGTAAAAATATTATCTTCTTAAAATTCTTCTAAATATCACCAAAAATATT
Source organism: Ceratopteris richardii (assembly GCA_020310875.1). NCBI lineage: Eukaryota > Viridiplantae > Streptophyta > Polypodiopsida > Polypodiales > Pteridaceae > Ceratopteris > Ceratopteris richardii. The sequence goes on along the minus strand of CM035408.1, from coordinate 89,379,463 downwards.
TAAATAAGTCCATCCACATTCGCACCCTCATGAATCTTCACCTACTAAATCAAAACACAAAACACATTAAAATCCATATAACGTTCCATTATTTCATGAAGTATAACAGTCTTGCTTTGTCTAGTTTAGAGTATGTTCTCTGTGGGATATGATCATTTTAGTGAGTATCCCCAAGGAAGGAAATATTGTCCTTCTCATTCCATTGTGTCCAGTTGAGAGTCTGTTCTTCCTGTAATTGGGCATAGATATGATGACTATAATCAATATTCCAAAGTAGGTAATATATGGGTGCGTGGAAACCAAATCTAGAAGACTTCTTTGTAGACCTGCAGACCAAATACCTCAGTCCTTGTTCCAAGCCCATGTACGTAATGTGTGTGTGAGAGAGAGAGAGAGAGAGCAGGGGGAGACTTGAAGCTCCAAGCGAGGCATCTATTGTGGTTGATATAAGTGGATGTTGGCTCTGCAGCTCTTTAGGAAACCAATATAGTCTTAGCAGTGTGGTCGATCTCTACTATGCATGATGAGGCCAAAAGTTAATGTGGTGTACTATGCATGATGTAGTGTGATGTGTATGATGGCTGATGATGAGGTCAAAAGGAAGCACGGAAGCTAGCGTGATACGCTGTATAACTTATATCATAGGTGGTAGTCAAAACATGATGTTCAGCATAGTCTCAAAGAGGTAGAGGAATAGCCACAAGCTTCTTTGCTCTGTGTAGAATAAAGGAAGTTCAAGAAGTAGCATAAATGGAAGCATGAAGGGAAGCAGAGAATAGCATAGACTGCGAAGATGATAGAGCAGAGTAGACGCACAAGACTAGATAAAACAAGAGAAGTTCTCTGTACAAAAAAATGTCTCTATATTCACAATGATGGAGTATCAACTACATTCTACAAAAATGAATTCTTAAGCTCTTTATATAGAGTTTTGGGAATGAATATGTGCCAATGTTTTTCTTGTACAAAAGTAGTGAAGAATATTTAAAGTACTAAAGGAATGGATAATAACTAAAAAGTTGCTCAACAACTTTTTCACAAAAATAATGGATACTATTTTAAAGCACTAAAAGAGTGGTCAACTTTTAATGACCCTTTTTATGAAAATAATGGTTGTAGTTAAAAGCCCTAAAGCAATGATCACTATTGAATATGCTTTTTACAAAAATTCTGGATAATAATTAAAGTGCTAAAAGAATGGTTGTAATCAAATAAACTTTTCTTGAAACGGATGCGCTCTGAAACGGATGCGCAACATTCTCCCCCTCAAGCTTTGCTTGAATATTCTAACAATCCAATCAATTGTTTGAATATTTGTATCTTTGTTCCATCAAGAGCTTTTGTCATCATATCTGCAAGCTGATCTTTTGAAGATATAAAAGAAATGTTGATCTCTTTTGAAACTACCTTCTCACGAACATAATGGTTAATGAACTTCGATATGCTTGGTACGTGCATGGAAAACTGGATTAGCTGCCAAATGTATACTGCTCATATTTTCACCATAAATTTATGGAGTTATACAAAGAAGCTGTAAATCTTCAAATAACTTTTTGAACCACATTACTTCACATGTCAATTCTGCAAGCGCACGATATTCTGCTTCTGTAGATGAAAGTGCCACTGTTGGTTGTTTCTTTGAACTCCAAGATACAAGTCAATTTCCTGTCATTAGTAGATAGCCACTCGTGCTACGTCGATCATCTTTATTTCCTGCCCAATCTGCGTCACTAAAAGCTTTAATATCAAGATTACTATCATGTGAGTAAAATAAACCTTCGTTCAAAGTGCCTTTCAAATAGCGTAGCACACACTTAGCTGTATTCCAATGTACATCTGTAGGCTTGTGCATGAACTGTGAGAGTACTCCAACTGCATAACCAATATCATGTTGTGTACTTATAGCATACAATAATGATCCAATCAACGATCTATACATGTCTACATTTTCAAAATAAACACCATCATGTATACTCAATTTTACATTAGGCTCCAAAGGATTTGCAACTGCTTTACATTCTGACAAAACAAAATTTTGAAGTAAATCACAAATGTACTTCTTTTGGCTCAACCATATACCTTGTTCATCATAAATAACTTCAATTCCCAATGCATAATGTAAAATTCCGAGATCTGAAATCTTAAACTCCTTACCAAGTTTCTTCTTAATTTCATCAATCTCGTCAATAGCGCTTCCTGTAATGATAAGATCATCAACATCAATGCAAATATACACACATTGATCTGTTACAAACTTAACATATAAAGAAGGATCTGCAGCACTTGGTTTGTATCCTTGAGCTTCCAAATAACTTACCAATCGATGATTCCAAGCTCTAGGTGCCTGTTTCAAACCATATAATGCAGAACATCTTTTAAGATTTTATTGCCTTTTCGATCTAACAAAGCAAACATCTCCAACTTGTGCTATATGATGCATTGAACTGTCACCTGTTTCAACTTTGCCATCAAACAAAGGTGCATGTAAATTAGCAAACCAATCAACATTGTTACTCATATGATTACTACATCCACTGTCAAGATACCATACATCATTGCTATGAGTTGCATCTGTATTCACATTCATCATTAGTACATTTTCATGATTTTGTTCCTGAACAAAATTACCCTGTGTATGATTTTGCCTTGTACATCCATCTCGCCCTTGATTATGTCAACACTCACGAGATATATGACCAGCCTTTCCACAATTATAACATGTTATACCTGAATTACCTTGATACCCATTACGTCCTCTGCCACGGTAGGAATATCTCCCCCTACCACGCATATTCATATCTGAGCTGCCAGCATCATAATTATTGTTTGTCTCATTTCGACCTCCACGACCTCTGAAAGTTCCTCTTCTGCCACCTCTTTGACCACGTTGATTTCCTGCATAAAGTGCATGACCTACACTACCTTTCTGCATAGACTGTCCACCATTAATATTAATTTCTTCTGTTATCATAAGTGAAACCAACTCATCAAAATCAGGCAACTCCGCTCTCACAAATACAGAAGTTGTAAAAGCTTTCCATTTTTCATCTTCTTTTAAACCATTTAAAACAAATGCAACTAAATCATCATCTTCAACTATGCACGAAATTGAAGCAAGTGCATTGATGATCTTCTTAATTTTTAAAACATAATCATTTACTGGCTGTCGTACATCCTTTCGCAAATTATTTAATTCATTTTTCAATTGAATTCGTCGTGCCTTTGTGGTTGTTGAGAAGAGTCGCTCTAATGCTTCCCAAATCTGCTTGCTTGTTCTCAAGTCCTGTATGTGTCCTATCATGCTCGACTCAATATTTTGTGACAATACAAAGATTACCTTCTTGTCACGCTCATTCCACCTCTGATATTCTCGGACTTGTTGTGGTGTTGGATTTTGATCAGGCAAGTCCGGTTGAGGTTCCGTACCACTAATGAGACCATACAAATTCCTACCCATAAGATATGCAGAGATGCGAAAACACCAGGCTTGATAGTTGGTTTTACTCAATTTTTCTATTTGGCTATTTCCATCAGCCATCCTAAAAGAAGGTAATTCTAAACAAAGGTACTTGAGGTACTTGCAAATTATCAGCTTATTGGTGTTGCATCTTATGCATATACATCATGTATAGCACCTTTGATGCATCAACCTCGCTCTGATACCAATGTAGAATAAAGGAAGTTCAAGAAGTAGCATAAATGGAAGCATGAAGGGAAGCAGAGAATAGCATAGACTGCGAAGATGATAGAGCAGAGTAGACGCACAAGACTAGATAAAACAAGAGAAGTTTTCTGTACAAAAAATGTCTCTATATTCACAATGATGGAGTATCAACTACATTCTACAAAAATGAATTCCTAAGCTCTTTATATAGAGTTTTGGGAATGAATATGTGCCAATGTTTTTCTTGTACAAAAGTAGTGAAGAATATTTAAAGTACTAAAGGAATGGATAATAACTAAAAAGTTGCTCAACAACTTTTTCACAAAAATAATGGATACTATTTTAAAGCACTAAAAGAGTGGTCAACTTTTAATGACCCTTTTTATGAAAATAATGGCTGTAGTTAAAAGCCCTAAAACAATGATCAGTGTTGAATATGCTTTTTACAAAAATTCTAAATAATAATTAAAGTGCTAAAAGTATGGTTGTAAACAAATAAACTTTTTCTGAAACGGATGCGCTCTGAAACGGATGCGCAACACTCTGGTTCGATGCCATGAAAACCCTTCTAATGCCTTTCTTTGCTCTGGTTCGATGCCCATGAACACCCTTCTAATGCCTTCAAGGTGAGTACGGATGCCCGTGAAAAGTTTTAGATTATCATATCGTAAGCAGGCACTGCTTTACGTACCATGCATGATGCCACACTGCCATCCGTTTTTTGGGCATGCTTCTGTTATTCAGAGTGGAAACATCAAAAGACCACGGCAGTTAGTTGCAATAGCACACTTATTCTTTCTGTATTGTCGCCACGCGCAGCCAAAGCATCAGGCATTGTTTGTGCCGTGTGGAGGTTAGTTCTATATGATTCCTGCAGCCTTTGTGGAGGTTTGTTATACCCTGCAGCCTGCATTGCTCCTCCAGGTTCGTTACATGAACTTGCATCCTGCATTGTTCGTTCGCGTTTGTTCTTCTTTTTGATCGCACTGACTCACGATGCGGTGCGTGAAGAGCACCAATGACCACTACCACATCAAGCTGACAGAACTTGTGGCAATTCTGCCTTCCAGGCTTCGCTCGTATCTTTGGGTTGTGGGCACTTTCTTTTTCTTTTTGTGACGCAGATTTCTGAGCCAATACATCCGTCCAAGCCACCATCGCCGTAAACTAGGTAGATACATCAGCATCCTTCACGTTTTCATTTATCTTGCCTTCTGAAATCCCAGCACCGAGAAAGGAGACACGGCTCGCAGAACCGTTAGAAGTTGGAACGTTTGTATAGTCTCACCTTTTCCTACTTGTATAGATTCATAGTGTAGCAACAATGCTTTCAAACAGGTATACACGGATGAGTGTTTCTGTGTGCGGTAAGTGTTAGTGTTTCTTTCTGCCTTGTGTGTGAATGGAAAGGTGAACAAATATAATCCGATGGATGGAGGAAGATGAGCTAGAAGAATACGGAAGAATTCGATCACATTTGGTCTTGTTTTGAGGGCTTAGGAGCAAGACAATTCTAAGAAAGCTGCCTGATCTTAAGGAAAAGCTCTTCTGATCACCGGACACTCATGTTCTTAATAACAACTCTCAAGCAAGCCATTGGACAAAAGAAGTCACCCTATTAACCTGCATCATTATTGTTGTTTATCTAATTTCGACCTCCATGATCTCTAAAACTTCCTCTTCTATCACCTATGTGGCCATGTTCATTTCCTCCGTAAAGTGCATGACCTACACCACCTCTCTGCATAGAGTTTCTACCATTTAAGTTCAATCACATTTATATGACATAAGAAATTTGTGTTAATGATGTGTGTACTATGTGTTTTTCCTATGTATTCTACACACCCTTTGGGAAGTACTCTGTGTGGCATTAGAGTTCGGCTTTCTATGAAAAAGGTATTGTTGCCGAGCTCTCGAGAAGGAGAGTCCATCATGGGGCATTTGCATATAGCTACCTCACTAGTATCAAAGCATTTTGATGCAAAAGCTTTGTTCCTTTTGTGTGAGCGAAGCGAGCAACTTCCCACCCACCCAAAGCTTTCACCAAGGCTTATAACTAAGGTGGTGATCAATGCATAGATGTTGGCATACCTTGTCATCTGAGTCACTCAAGTCATTTTTGGCATCGTTGACAATATGCGAGGGAGGACCTCAATGATCAAGGAAGACAAAGGTTCCCGGTACTTCTTGGGAAGTCACGCATCTCAGTTTGTTCCCCTAGAACTCGCTTAACTGATAGAGATCTTGCCACTAAGCTACTCTTATGGTGCTTGAGGAAGGGGAAAGACTAAGGTTCACATTATCTTGAACATGTTTTGGGCCCTCAAAGCTTCATTCTTTGTTTCCAAATCCTCTTTTGAAGCATTTTTGGGGGGTGATTTTTGGAGCTACTTTGCAGTACTTTCATGCATAGTTCTCTTTAGAAAGGTTTAAGAACATTAAGAAGACTGTTCTTTGTACTTCTATGCAAACAATATTCAGATTTAGGGCTATGTTTTCAACCACACTAGTAAATCTACAAGTTTCTTGAAAGGTTTTTAGTTGTGTTTGGAGTAGCCACTGCAAGTTTATGTAGGTTTTTTACGCCTATAGAACATAATTGATAGACAATTGCAGGTGTTTTTAACGAGTTTTTGGGTTGTGAATTCAGCCTTTGAGTGCCATTTTACTACATATATTGATCACACATGCACACACACACACACACACACACACTATGTACACTTCTCTAGATATCACTTACGTACATCCATGTGATCATGATTATGTTTTTTGCATAAAGACTTATGTGTTTGATAAAGAGGGTTGTGTTGAGGTTTTCTTAACTTGGAGACACCTAGATGTTGGGGTCTCTTTGGTGATGTAGGTGGAAGGCTTACCCAACCTCGCCATGGAAGATGTATGCTAGTTGTTCATCAGTGCTGCCAAACATATTCGTAGCATGCACACTACTCTTGATAGAAGTAAAAAATACATATACTTGTCTCAAGGTGAGTACATATCCAAAGTACTTCATAAGTTCAATATGTAGGGTGGAAAATCATGAAGTATATCGTTACCCACATATGTGAAATTTGAGAAAGGATGATCGCCCAAAATAAGATTACAAAAAGGAATTCATGACCAAAATTCCTTATTAGTGTGCTATTGGTAGTCTCATGTATGCTATGCTCATGTATGCTATGGTAGCTAGGAGACAAGACATTGAATTTGTAGTGGGAGTTGTGAGCATATATATGTCTAAGTGGGAGATGATTTTGAGATATCTGAGTGGTACTAATGACAAGTGTCTATGCTTAGGTAGAGAGAAAGCATCCATTATTGGTTAGAGAGATTTTGATTATGCTAGTTGTGTAGACAATCATAACTCTACATCAAGCTACATTTTTCATTTTTCTTGAGGTGCTATCTCTTGGAGATCTTATATTCAAGAATGTACAACTATTTCCACCATAGAAGCAGAGTATGTTGCCACAAGTGAGGCATGTAAGGAAGCATGGCTTTCTCTTCTTGCTTCTGATATGGGCCTACCTCACCATGTACCTTGTTTGCTCAATGATAGTCAGAGTGTCATTGCATTGGCTAAGAGTCTGGTCTATCATGCAAAGACCAAGCACATTGAGATATGGTAATACTTCATTAGAGACTGCTAGCCACTGAATGCATTATTCTTGAGAAGGTTGGTACTCGAAATAACACTACACATGCTTTGGCTAAAGCTCTACCACATGATAACTTTTGACACTCTTATCACTGGATGGGGCTTACTTGATTCATGATCTTACAGAGTTATTTGTATACTATGTATATATAAAGACACAAATATGTCTCAACACACACACACATGTATATATGTGTGTGTCTATGTATATAATCGATCTCATTTTTCTTAGAATGTTGTACTCAAAAGGTTTACCATTACTCATTTTCGTATGTTCTTGATCAAATTGTTGTTCACCAACAATGATTGTATTGGAAAAGTTTACCTCTACGATGTTGATAAAGTTGTTGTTACTATAAGGGTCTAAAAATTTTCTAAATCTTAGTACTCAGTGTACTTTTTTGTTCTTCTTTGTAACTCTACTTAAATAAATTTGAGGTTTAAAAGAGAACCAAGATGCATTCCTTATCGGAAAATGAAAAAGAAGATAAAAAACTGTAATTTTTGACATGTAACATAAACCACCAAAAAATAAATATCATGATTGAAAATTTTTACATTGATTGAAAATTTTGCACACAATCAACATTCTTCTATTGAGCTCTTTCATACTGCTTTTTTATAATTTTGTGGGATTTGAAATCATGACCTATTGGCTAGGAGTATGATGGGCTAACCACTTGCCCCAAAAGCCATGGTTGACGATTACTTTCTAATCCTCCCTCTTAGGTTATGGTTCAACCATCTCCTGCCTATCATATCTTGAGTGTAACAAATTTTCTCACATGTGAATCCGTAAAAATGTAAATCAACAATGTTTTTGTATGAGCATAAGAAAATTAAGAGTGGGAATCCTCTTGTTTGCCAAAGCCAACATAACTAAGTGATTCCAACGATTGATCCTAAAGTTTTTTCACAAGATATCTACATACAATATTTGAAGCTTTCTACCAAGATTTGGAGATATTTATTTCCTCCTATGCCCAACGATCATTATTGTTGTATATTTTTCCTCTTTAGTAATTTCATTATCAATATTTTAATTCTGTATGAGTTATGATGAATAGTTTAATTCTGTTTCATGGTGACCACAATTTTGAGATGTAGCTGCATTTCATCTGTTTGAAGACAAATGACTTGGGTTTAAAACCAAGGAAGATGTGATAAGTACATAGAGTATCAACAAACGTGTTATGGTCATTGTGTTCAAGCAACAGATAGATGTATTTAAGCTCTGCTTGCCATAAAAATAAGGATTTGAACTCAAAAAATAACGTCAAAAATTGGAATGAGCAAGGTACTCTAGAATAGGTGAATTGGATAACAACAGAAATTAATTATTTTTTTTTATACGATAATAAAGTTCTTGTGAAAGATAAGTAGAGTTACCACAACACACCTAAACTGATAGATTGTATGAAACAGATAGTTTTGCCAACTAAAATTCATTCTCATACATTTCTTTTTCATGTGGGACAGGATGAGAAACCTATGTTATGATACCGAATGACTGCAGATTATGATATTAGAATTTGTGATACCATTTACCATCCTTTCTGGGGCCACCTTGCATATGACAGAATCTCAATAATCTTTTCTTCTATATTATATGTATTCAACGACTCTAGTATTTTTATGGAGTGGATATAGTCCTCAGCAAATGGAGTGGATGAAAGAAGGAATAGGAATATTGTAGAAATACCTAGAGCAATGCTAAATGAAAGGTAAATTTCCTTGTAGTTTTGGGTTGAAGCGCTAAATACATTAGTATATTTGATGAATCATATACCAACATCTACAACACATAATGTAACTCTTTTTGAGGTTTGGTATTACAATAGAAAACATGTTATTGATCACTTGCATGTGTTTTCTTGTGTTTGTTTTGCTATGGTTCCATATGAATTGAGAGATAAATCAGAGCCAAAAGGAGAGAGATGTATCTTCATGGGTTATTTAGATAATCAAAAAGTATACAAGTGTTATAATCTGATAAGTAACAAAATGATTATTAGTCGAGATGTATGCTTTGATGAGTTTCTCATGTTCAAGAAGAAATGTAAGAAGAAATTGAGGATGGTTTACATGATACTATAGGAGTAAGCTCAAAAGATAATAATGATCATGATGAAGAAAGATTATCACCTACATCAAAAAAGAAAACAAAAGGTAAAGCAAAGCTTGTTGAGTTAAGTGATGAAGTAGTAATTGGTGAAAGTTCTATATCAGATTTGTTAAAACATGAACATGAACTTAGGAGAAGTTCAAGAGAAAGAGAGCCCCACACAAAGGTATATTGAGTCTTATTGTGTTTCACATTAAAAAATTTATGCCAATTGTTTTTAGATTATTTGCTTTCAGTCTCTCTTGAACGCATCAGAAGGGTGTCCATGGGCATCGAACCAGAGCAAAGAAGGTTGTGGCTATTCCTCTGCCTCTTTGAGACTGTGCTGATAAGTCATACAATGTATCACTCTCGCTTTCGTGCTTCTTTTATTTTTTCAAAAGGAAGTTCGGCCTTGGCCTATTCTCCCGAACTGTAATTAAAATAAAGAAGAAAAGTTACAAGTGAATGGGACTAGTGTCCATGGGACCCCCCAAATCCCACACTGCAAGGGACAAGTTCGATAAGCTAGAGAGCATTACAAATGAGGCAGACAAATCTATCGTCTCCCTCATGTGGGACCCATTTGGGTTTCAGCTTGTTATCTATGAGGAGATAAATACAGTGATGCCTAAACGATGGAGACCAAAGAGCTTCTAAAATGTAAGAAACTTGAAAGGGTAGAATGGCCATTGTAGATTTTTGTATACTTATGCACAATGAAAAGTGTCATTTTATTACACAAGAAAGTAATGATTTTTTTTTTGCAAAACGCTTGATGAGATACACAATGTAGTAATTTATCCATCATCTAAAAAATATTATATGTGTACTACATGAAGAATTTCTATGGTGATGCATGATCATGGACTCTTCTTGTCAAGAGCTCAGCAACGATGCCCTTTTTGTAGAAACCCAAAATCTCATGTCACACATACCACTTTGCATAGTGTGTGCAAAACACATAGGAAAAACACACAGTACACAGATCATGAACACAGATTTCTTAGTTCATACAAGTGCGATACACCTTAGAGTGTGTGGCTCACTAGGCCACTATATGTTTTATTAAAGAATATATACAAAAATGTTTAGTGGCCATATGGCCTTTCACATGGAAAATAACAATAACAATCTCACAATAATGTCCAATATGGGCAAAGTAAATATAAGAGAAAAAATAAAGAATTATAAAGAATACCAAAGTGTAACTATAAAAACTATAACCCCAATTGATGGGCATGTTACTGATCAATATACAAGTAACTGTGTAAGATGATGAAGCACAAAACCCCCATCAAGTGACATAGTGTCCAAAGCTATCATTTGGTAGAGATTTAGTCAAAGCATCTAGAGCATTATCTTGAGTATGAACACTCTCAATAATAATGCGCTGAGTGGATAAGCATTCTCTAGTGAAGTGATACCACACCTCAATGTGCTTGGACTTTGCATAATAGACCGGATTCTTATCCAATGCAATGGCACTCTGAATATCATTCAGCAAATCATAGACATGTTGAGATAGGCCCATATCAGAAGCAAGACGAGAAAGCAACAATGCTTCTTTACATGCCTCACTTTCGAAAACATACTCTGCTTTTGTGGTGGAAATAGTTGTACATTCTTGAAGACAAGATCTCCAAGAGATAGCACCTCTACAAAAATGAAAAATGTACCCTTATGTAGAGTTATGATTGTCTGCATAAGTAGCATAATCAAAATCTATGTAACCAATAATGGACGTTTTCCCTCTACCGAAACATATACACGTCCTTAGTGCTACTCAAATATCTCAAAATCATCTTGACTGCTTCTCAAGGCTTCTTTCCAAGGTTAGATGTATATCTTCTCACAAGTTCCATTGCAAATGCAATGTCTAGTCTCCTAGCTATCATAGCATACACGAGACTACCAACAACAGACTAATAAGGAACTTTGGTCATTAATTTATTTTCCTCATCTGATTATGGACAATCATCCTTGCTCATTTTCATATATGTGGATAATGGTGTACTTAATGAATTTCCACTCTGCATATTGAACTTATGAAGTACTTTCGAGATGTACTCACTTTGAGACAAGTATTTGCATCTTTACTCCTATCATGAGTAATGTGCATTCCAAGAATATGTTTGAAATCCCCCAAATCCTTCATATCAAATGTGTGAATCAACTTCTTTTTTATAATTCATAAGTCATAAGCAGACTTCAAGACAATCAACATATTATCAACATAAAGTATCAAGCACATCAAGCTGCCATCTGAGCATCTCTTTGTATAGAGACAATGATCCTAATTGCTCCAAGAATAGCCTTTAGACTTCATAAAAGCATCAAACTTTTGACACCATTGTCTAGGAGACTATTTAATTTCATGTAAGCTTGTTGAGCTTACAAACTAAAATTTCTTTGCCAAGAACAACATAACCCTTTCGTTGTTCCATATAGATCTCATTTCTCCAATCCCCATGCAAGAAAGTAGTTTTCATATCCATCTGGACTAGCTCTAAGTCATCCATTGAAACGAATCCTAGAAACATGTGCAGGGTAGTCATTTGGACTATTGGAGAGTTCATCTCTTGAAAATCAATGCCATGTTGTTGCTTAAAAACCTTTGCAACAAGTGGTGCTTTATACTTTGGAGAATCACTATCTCATGTGAATTTCAACTTATATACCCATTTATATGGTAAAGCTTTCCTACCCTTTAGAAAAGGTACTAAATCCGAAGTACCATTCTTGTGAATAGAATCCGAATCTTTCCTCATGGCACGCTCCCACTGGCATGATATTCTATCTGCATAGCTCTTTGTAGTAAGAAGGCTCACCAGCATCTGTTAGCATAATAGAATCCAAACCTCGAACATATGTTAGGTGGATGTCAGAAACGTGTAGAATGTCTCAATGATTGCTAGACACAAACATTTGTACACTGGCCTGATTGGACATTTTCTTTACCATCCCTATGTGCAACATTTTAATGCACGTGAATTGGAGGACTAGTATCCTCAAACACCACTCTTCTCAATTGAACCTCCTTAATGGGATGTTTGTGCATCTTAGAGTCATTGAAAATGACATCACTACTTCTCATTATTGACCGTGTTTCAAGATCCCATAAGTGATATCAAAATTGTCCTTCTCGTCCATATCCCAAAAAAATGCATTCCTTTCACTTATGGTCTGGCTTTTGTCTAAGATTCTTGGGTATATGAACATATGCTTCACACCCTAAAACTTGAAGATGATCATAATATGGTGGCTTCATTGTCCATAAAACTTGTGCCACTTTCAAATTTTTGGCAGTACTATGTGAGAGCTTAATCACATGAACTATAGTCAAAACTGCTTCTGCCCAAAAGCCTTGTGAAAGGTTTGCATGATGAAGCATAGAAACCACTCTATCCTGAATATATTCATCATTTCAACTATACCATTTTGTATTGCGTTATTAGGAGCTGTAAACATACTATGAATTTCTCTAGAATGACAAAAAGGGTTGAATTCATGTGAGGTATACTCACCCCCATTATCTCAACGTAAAGACTTAAGCTTAGATCCTTTTTCAATCTCAATTGAAGCAAGCCATTATTTGAAAGTGGGGAATACCTCATCCTTCAATATGATAGGATATACCCTGATTTTTCTAGTAGCATCATGTAAGAAAGTGACTAAGTAAAAAGAACCACCTAATGACCTTGTGGGCATAGGAACACACACATCTGTATGAATGAGATCTAAAGACTGAATTGAAGAGTTAATGTGTGCTTTATGCACATTCCTAGTTTGCTTTCCATATTCAAAATGCTCATAAAATGAAAAATCAAAGAAAGATAACACAAACAATTATCTAGAAGAAGAAAGATTTTACATTCTACTATGACATATGCATCCCAAATGGACATGTTAAATACAAGCCATAGGTTGTTTAGTTATAGCTAATAAGTGTTGTTTCAATCATAAACATAAATGATAAAGTGAGTAAACTTTGCTTCCTTTTGCAATAACCACATTACCCTTCAATATGTGAAAGGAGTAAGCATAGAAAACCATGTTGTAACCAAGGTCATCAAGTTGACCAACTAACATCAAACTATGTCATAACTGAGGTACATGGCATACATTATGCATTGTAAATTATCAACCATCAATGAACTGCAGAGCTACATCTTCAATCCAAACAACATCACACTGGTTAAAGTCATCAAGTTGCACACTACCAAGAGACTTTGTTGCATAAGTAGAGAATCATTCTCTATGTGACGTCACATGGAAAGATGCACCAGAATCTAGCAGCCACATTTGGGAAAGAGAATCAGCCATAAAACCCTGAGTAGGCATAGTGTTGTCAAGTGTCAACGCATCACTATCATCAGAAATAGAATTGATTTTTGCAATCTTCACAGTCAAAGTAGATGGTGCAAGTAGTTATTTAATATGCCAATCAACATTTTTCCCTTAACCTTTTGCATTCTTTAACACACAGCAATCTTTCTTCATTGTCATTTTGTACAAAAATAATTCCATTCGATATCTCTTTTCCTTGATTTACTTATATTCTTATTTTATTGACCATTCTTTTCCTTCTCCTTTATCATACCACATTGTTGATTCTCTCCTTGGTAAGAATCGCAATCATTATATGCATCTCCACACTCATTTTCAACCATAGATTTTCTATGAGTCTCCTCACTCAAGAGTGCTCCACATATGTCATCATAGACCTATTTACCACAAGGTGCACTATTGCTAATATTTATGCAAAATGTATCCCACAATGATGGAAAGGTGCATAACAACATGAATTCCTTAATTTAATTATCGTTCTCCATTTTCTGAGCATATAACTAAGAAAATATAGCATCAAATTCATTTTAATGAGCAACAACTTTATTTGTGTCTATGCAAAGTTCATATAGCTTTCTTATCAGATATTTGATGCCATTTCTTTTTCATATGTATTTCATAACTTCTTCCAAAGCTCCTCTGCACTTTCATAGTCCAATACTCTAAAGTAAATAGTATCTACCAGGTGCAATCAAATGATAGACTTGGCCATTTCATCCAACTCATCCCAATCATCATCATCAATATCAACACACTTCTTTGAGATTCCATTTACTAGCTTTCCATATCTCGTCTGAATAAATCTACCATTGTATAGTTTGAAAAACCAGATGGTGATAAAAACAATAAAAAATTTTTCATCAACATTATCGAAATCTACTCGTTTATGGCGTGCAAGTCTATGAAAATCCTTACCCTCTATGAATTTTCTTATGTATGATTGTGACCACGCATTTTACATAAGGAAATATAATAGTGAGTTTCTAAGTATTTCTATATATTGTTTGTCGTGTTATGATGAGGTCACATACAAGAAACAAATATTCTTCTAATTTTTGCAAAAAAAAAAGAATACGTGGGTAAATCACATTACTTCTTAGAAATTTTATTTTTACATAGAACACACACATACACATACATGCATTCATACATACAAACACACACATATATACATACACACGCATATATATATATATATATATATATATATATATATATATATATATATATATATATATATAATTTATTTATTTATATGTATATAAATTCACATATTTTTGTATAAGATAAGAGTACTTGGATAAGGAAAAATTTTTACTTACAAACACACACACATACACTCATACATACATACATACGTACATATGTACATACACGCACACATACATGCATACATACATAGATACACACATACATACACATACACAGACACATACACAGGTACATACATACATACATAGATATATTACTATGTGGTGTGCTCCTAAACGTAATTTTCTATTTGTTGCTTTTAAGAGTTCCCCATAGCCTCAAATTGAGAAAAAAGCGTGAGAGCAATTAGTTACACAATACCTTCTCCTCACTATTTTAGATATGTTTTTAATTCTACGAACAATGAAAGATCAATAATACATAGTATACAAAAGATTGATAAAGATTTGCATTTGACCTGACTTTGGCCTTTTTTTCACATTCTAGGGAGTACTATGAAATCAAATTCATTTTCTTTGTAGATTATGATTCTTTTTTTGTACTCCCTTATAGGGGTGGATGAACATTTCCTACAAGTGTTGTAGAGATACAACGTTTAGTTCTATTTGAAAGCCACTTTGAATGATGGTTTATTTTACTCACATGATACTAATCTAGATATTAAATCCCTTAGTCATACAAATTGGGAAAAAAATAAAGATGATCGATGCAGCACGAGTGGCTATATATTGATGATTGGAAATCACTATATATCTTGGAGTTGGAAGAAGCAACTAATGGTGGTGCTTTCATCTACATAATTAAGAAAGTATTTTGCTATTGTAGTATTAACATGTGAAGTAATGTGGTTCAAAATGTTACTTGAAGATTTCCATCTTCTTTATATAGCTCCAAAAATTTATGGTGATAATATAAGTAGTACACATTTTGCCAGCTAATCCATTTTTCCATGCATGTACCAAGCATATCGAAGTTCATTATCATTATGTCCTTGAGAAAGTAGTATCCACAGAGATTGGCATTTCTTTTCTATGATTATACAATCATTTTTTCTTTTGTACAAAGACTTTCACTTCTTATTATCTTTACTTTTTTGCATCTCCTTTCTCATCTTTGCGGTCTATGCCATTTTCTACTTCCCTTCATATTTTATTTTGTGCTACTTCTTAGAGTTCCACTATTCAACAATGAAGAAAAATAGACTAGAAAAACTAACAAGGAAGTCTATTTGTTTGAAAGAAATAATGTGAATGCGTAGTTATAAAAGATGAAACTCCCTGATAATGAGTTCAAGCACTTTAGCTAAGTTGGTTGGGCCCTTCCCCTTTCAAGACTGGAGGTGAGAGTTCATCCCTTGTGGGCTCCAATTGAACACCCCTCACCATTTAGGTGGTGGGATGTCAAGATCTTCAAGGGATCATTGGGTTATTATCGTTTAATATCCATCTTAATAGACATTCGGCTTTGTATCTTAGTAGTTCCTACGCATCCAACCCTTGCTTTGTGGGATTCAAGTGGGTCTCATTGGTGATATGTCCGACTGTTGTTGTACTTTCAAATTAATTCAAGCTAATCTAGAAGAGTTTATCTCACTGATGGAACTTCCCATTAAAATAAAATAATCTTCATAAGATACTTCAATACATACAACCTGTCATGCCTTCACTTTCTACTATTCTGCCTCCTTCAAGGTGAACTAGAGAATGTTTGCTTTACCAAGCATCTCATTTAAATGTGGGGTTCTCATCTTGTTTTGTCCAATGGAGAGTATGTTCTCTGTGGGATATGCTCATTCTAGTGAGTATCCCCAAGGAAGGAAATATTTTCCTTCGCATTCTATTGTGTCCAATTGAGAGTCTATTCTTCATGCAATCAAGCATGGATGTGATGACTATACTCAATATTTTCAAGTAGGTAATATGTGGGTGCACGAAAACCAAATCTAAAAGACTTCTTTGTAGACCTATGGATCAGAACCAAATCTAAAAGACTTCTTTGTAGACCTATGGATCAGATACCCATGTATGTGATGTGTGTGTGTGTGTGTGTGTGTGAGAGAGAGAGAGAGAGAGAGAGAGAGAGAGAGAGAGAGAGAGAGAGAGAGAGAGAGAGAGAGAGAGAGAGAGAGAGAGAGAGAGAGAGAGAGAGATAGAGAGAGAGAGAGAGAGATCAAGGGGAAATGTGAAGCTCCATTCAAGCCATGTAACGTGGTTGATATAAGTGGATGTTGTCTCTAAAGCTCTTTAGGAAACCAAGATATATGTGTGTGTATTGTGCATGATGTGGTGTGATGTGTATGATGGTTGAGGATAAGGTCAAAAGGAAGCACAAAAGCGAGAGTGATATGTTGTATGACTTATCTCATACATGGTACTCTAAACATGATGTTCAACAGAGTCTCAAAGAGGCAAAGGAATGGCCACAAGCTTCTTTGCTATGGTTTGATGCCCATGAACACCCTTCTGATGCATTCAAGATGAGTACAAAACTAGAGAATGCAGCAACACAACCACATTGCCATCCGTTTTTTTGGTCATACTCCTATTATTAAGAGTGGAAACATCAAAATACCATAGTAGTTTGTTGCAATAGTAGAAGACAACAAGGTCAAAGCCTCCTTCAATGTCCGTGCAGACTTGTCCTTTCTACATTGTCAACATGCAAAGCCAAAGCATCATGCATTGTTTGTGCCATGTGGAGGTTAGTTCTATCCTAATTTGTGCCTTATTTGTGGAGGTTAGTTGTACCCTCGATTGGTCATGTGGGTTTGTTGCATCCTGCATTGTTCATGCAGGTATGTTCTTCTTTTTCTTGTCACTAACAAGAGCACCAATGACCACTTCCCCATCAAGCTGACAGAATTTGTGGCAATTTTACCTTCTAGGCTTCGTTCCTATCTTTGGGTTGTGGGCACTTTCTTTTTCTTTTTCGGACGCAGATTTCTGAACGAATACATCCATCCAGGCCACCATCACCGTAAACCAGGTAGATACATAAACATCCTTCACTTTTTCATTATCTTGCAGCTTGAAAGCTCAACACCAAGAAAGGAGATATGGCTTGTAGAACCCTTAGAAGTTGGAACGCTTGTATAGTCTCACCTTTTCCTACTTGTATAGATTCATTGTGTAGCAACAATGCTTTCAAATAAGTATAGATGGATGAGTGTTTCTATGTGCGGTAAGTGTTAGTGTCAATGGAAAGGTGAACAAAAGGATCTTTTCCCATTGTAGATTATACAACAGATCATTTGGGCTAACTTTCGGGATACTAGTATGGTAGAGCATACAACAATATAATCAGATGGAGGAAGATGAGTTAGAATAATACGAAAGAATTTGATCACATTTGGGAGCTTAGGAGCTAGAAAATTCTAAAAAAGCTAGAATATTCAAGGAAAGAATATTCAAGAAAATCTTGAGGGAAAGATTATTCCCTTTTAATAGAAGACATCCCATATGGCTTTAGAATGAGTGGTTCTACTAATGTTTATGAGCCATTCAAACACCCACAGATATGAAAGATGGTGATAGATTTTGTTGAACTGACCATGTCACCACTCTGGAGGATTGTCATCTTTCATTCCAGAGACCAATCCTTCTCTGTCTCAACAAAAGCAAAGTCAAGGAATCATGTTGTCAAGTGTCTTACATGGTATTTTCTTTGCTTTCTAACTATATGTTGAAATTTCATGTCATATTGTACTTATAAATTTAAATTCACAGGGTAAAGACAAATGTAAATCACACCCTAGGGCATAGGTTCATTAGTGCTACCAAGTGCCTTACAATTGGATACTATGATGACATTGTAGTGAGATCGGAATTTTCAAATGTGCTAATGTTCCCTACAGTTACAAAGAAACTTTGTCATGTGGCAAGGGACAAGACACTCGTTAATCCTTATCAATTCCCCAAAAGCTTATAATGATGTTAATCCATTTTTTCTCTAATGATGATGATTGGATCTTGGCCTTTTTCTCTCGCATAGGTACTTCTAGTTGCAATATTGCTCATTGACATTCTTTTGGCATCACGTCTAATTGATTTGTTTGTTTTCAGGGACGACACTCGCATGTGCCCTCAAAATGTTCAAGCACTTCATAGTTGTAGAGAAGGATGAAGCCCAAGTCAGCTTCATTAGGATGCATATTAATGGCGAGAACAAATTCCCCAATGAGGAGCAAGAGGTTGGGAAGAAACACATAGCTAACACGGAGAGATTTCAGCCTACATGAAGCGAGCTTGTGCCACCATTGGGAGATGAGCCAAGAGACATGGCTGACCTTGAGGATCTAGTTCTAGAGAAAGAAAAGCCTTCAGAGACTTCTCAAGTCTCTGAAGATGATGTTATGCATGAGGTCAAGTATTTATATGATCATCTTCTATTATAGAAGGGCTATTGAACTTTGTAAATGTATACTTTTGTAATGATTTCACTATTGGAATATAATGCTCAAAGTTTTTGTTACTTGTGATTAGCTTTATCCACATTCTACTCTGTTGTGTTGGATTGGTGTGTGGTTTCCTTTACATTTATGGTTGATTAAAGTCATATTCTTGAAGTGCTAATTGAAACAACTTTGTGGGTTGGAATAGAAGTATGCAGAGAAACGTTGCTCCAATGTTTGTACTAGTATCAAATGATGTCATATTATATATATATTGAGCCTTGAAAAGAGTATTTGTTCCATATTGAGTGACTCAATTTGTTAGTAACAATGAGAACATATATCTCTCGTCTAGAGTGGCAAGCACTTTATCAAGAGATTGTATTTCTTTGTTTTTGTCTTTATTTCCACTACTTTCAGGAACTGGAAGGTTGATAGGAGGTATTGGATCATTAGATAGCCTTTTGTGGCATTGAATATAATTTAGCTAGATTCTTCATGAATTGAATGCATCAAAATGGTGGTTTTTAATGGTACTAATTGAACACGAAATATGTTTTCCACTCTAGGATATGAAAATATCTTTTTTTCAACATTTGGTGCATTTCTTCTCAAATAAAAAAGAGAACATTTCTTTGTTCTCGTTTGTTATGACTCAGTGTTTAAACCATTATATGGTTTCAAAGAGGCACCTAAAGCTTGGAATCCTCGATTGGTAAGCTATTCGCAAGCTCAAGGGTACAAAGCAAATGTTGGAGATCCTTCTTTATATTTGAAATTTATAAGAAAACAATGTGTGTATATTTGTGTTTATGTTGATGATCTTATCATTACACGAAGTGCTATTGATGAGATCTATGAAATTAAGAAGAAACTTGGTATGGAATTTAAGATTTGAGATCTCAGGATTTTACATAATGAATTGGGAATTGAAATTATTTATGATAAGCATGGTATATGGTTGAGTCAAAAGAAGTACATATGTGATTTACTTCAAAAGTTTGGTTTGTCGAAATGTAAAGTTGTTGAGTATACATGATGGTGTTCATTTTGAAAATGTTGACATGTATAGAACATTGATTGGATCATTGTTTCATGTTATAAGTACATGACCAAATATTGGTTATGCGATTAGAGTACTTCCACAGTTCATGCAGAAGCCTACAAATGTGCTTTGGAATGTGGCTAAGCATGTGCTATGCTATTCAAAAGGCACTTTGAACAATGGTTTATTCTACTCACATGATATTAATCTAGATATTAAAGCTTTTAGTGATGCATATCAAGCACGAAATAAAGATGAACGATGCAACATGAGTGGTTATATATTGATGATTGGAAATCAACATGTATCTTGAGTATCAACTTATAGATATGATGACAAAAGCTCATGATGAAACAAAGAAACAAAGATTCAAATAGTTGGTTGGATTCCAGATAGAATATAATTCAAGCAAAGCTTGAACAAAAGAATGTTGTCAATCCACTCTTTTCGTGCTTTAATAAGCATCCATTCTTTTAGAGCTTTCAATTACCTTCCATTACTTTTGTGAAATCAACAACTTTTTAGTCATAGTCCATTCTTGTAGTGCTTTAATTATCCTCCATTATTTTTGTGAAACAATTATTTCATATAGATTCATTCTCAAAACACTATATAAAGAGCTTAGGAATGTGTTTTCTGTAGAGTCGTTGATATTGATCATTGTAATTATAGAGTCATTTTTTGTTTTTTGCAAAAACTTTCACTTCTTCTTATCTATGTTTTTCTTCATCTACTCTTTCATCTTAGCAGTCTATGATATTTTTTGGTTCCCTTCATATTTTCTTCTCTGCTACTTCTTAGAGATTCAATATTAAAAAATAAAGACAAATAGACTAGAAAAATTAGGAAGAAAGTCTATTTGTATGGAAGAAATAATGTGAACGGGTAGTTATAAAAGATGAATCTATGTGATAATAAAAAATGTTGATAGTCCAAGCACTTTAGCTAAGTTGGTTAGGCACTTCTTCTTTCAAGGATGAGGGTCAGGGTTCATCCCTTAGGGCATCCAACTGAACACCTCTCACCATTTGGGTAGTGTGAGGTCAAGATCTTTAGGGGATCATTGGGTTTTCAGACCAATCACTTCAAACGAGTTATCTTATCAACTTTTAGAGTCATTATCTTTTAGTATCCATTTTAACAGACCTTTCGCTCTGTATTTGAGTAGTTGCTGGGCATCCAAACCTTGCTTTGTGGGATTTGAGTGTGTCTCATTCGTGCTATGCCCGACTTTTGTTGTAATTTCAAATTAATTCAAGCTAATCTGGAAGAGTTGATCTCAATTATGGAACTTCCTATTAAAATAAAATGATCTTCATCATATACTTCAATATGTACAATGTGCCATGCCTTCACTTCCGACTATTCTGCCTCGTTTGAGATGAACTAGAGAATGTTTTCTTTATCAAGTATCTCATTTAAATGTGGGTTTCTTGTCCTCCTTTGTTTAGTTGAGAGTATGTTCTCCATGCGATATGTCACATGATAATGTCACATGATATTATATGGGGTTTGATAGAGAGTGCCACATGGTATTCTTATGGGATTTACTCCACATTGGTAGAAGAGGATGGGGGGGGCGTGTCATTGGAAGGACACGCGAGTCTTCTAAGGAGTCTCGGGCGTGGCTGGGTGGCGAACCTCATACGATCACCTCTGTGTGTTGGAAACAGTCCTCGATCGAGCAGCAAAAGAGCAAGGATGTATCACTGGTATCAGAGCATGGTCCTAGGCCAATCGGCGTTCGTGAAGGAGGTGGGAATGGAACTCGTGCAGCCAACTTGCAAGGTAGATGGACTATCCAACTTGCTTAGATGCTTTAGACATCAAGAGAACGCTGCTAAAGAGATATATTGACGTACATAGGCCCCCTTCACAGTTCTACAAGTTCAAAAGCTTATGAATTTTGGAAATATTGGAGCTACAAGAGATTGCACACAGAGATAACTAAAGTTCAATGCAAGAAAAGCCCTATCCTGTGACAAGAAGCAAAAGAAAATGTGGTTCAAGAAAGCAAATACAAGGACTTCAAAAGAGAAGAAGTCATGTGCAACGATTGAGAGGATCTCTTGGATGGGAAGGGCAGTCATGTTTGTATGGATGGAGTCTTGATCTCATCTATAGAGGATTTCTTGAGATGGGAACTTACCACCTCAAGCACAGGTATGAGACTTTTTGGTTATTATTAGGAGTTAATTATAGTAATGCTTCAGCTTTTACAAAAGAAAGGATGGGCTTTGGGAAAAAAGTTTTGAGGGAAAATTCATATATGGAGAGTATGAGGTATATACTCTCATTTTGATTCAAGTATTCCCTCAAGAAACAAGAAAACACAAGTTTAGGGTATCTCCAAAATACCCTACTTTCATGATTTTTCACATAAATTTCAGGAGCTATTTTTGACTAGTAGCCATTTTGGGGAAGGTAAATGAAGCGGGATTTTTCTTAGTTTAGTAGGAAAAATCATGCACGCATATAATATAATATATGGAATTTCATATACCATCAAGAAATCTAAAATATACCTCAGTATGATGGGAGTTTGAAGCTCCACAAAACCCCCTTCCATCACTATTTGAGAAAAATTTCAGCACCTGAATCTAAGAAATTCCCATTTTGGAAGAGGGAAAAAGAGGTGCATTAGCTATGGGTGGATGGGAAAAGTATATATACTGAGAGTATGGTGTATGGACTTCTTAGGGGAATCATAAGATTCATTAAAATGATAAGTTAAGGAGGAATTTTAGTTCCTCAAAGATCCCCTTCCCGTTCTTTTTGGAAAAAATTTAGATGTAAAATTTTGCCAAACTCCACTTTTGGGAGTAAGAATAAAGATCAATTAAGAGGCTTCCCATGGATTATTGTATACATACATGAAGTATGGTGTATGTATACTATGGAAAATAAGAAAATCCAAGAAAAATCCACATTTGGAGTGGATTAGAAGCTTGCTAAGAGCTCTTATTTAAGTTTTTGCATGAAAGTAAAAATCTTGATTTATGTGTCTTTTGGGGATTAAATTAGCATGCACGAAGGGAGGATTTGGAAAGCTGAAAATAGGCCCAAGCATATTCATATATTGCTCTCTGAGATTATGGAGAGAATTGTAGGATTTTCTTGATGGAAGAATGCTTTTGGGCACCCCAAAAATCACATTTTCACACTTTTTCCAGCCCCTCCAACAGTCCATTAGTTTGGCATGTCCCGCTTGGAAAGGCCATATCTTGGGCTAGAAAACTCCAAATTGGACATGATATGGGTCGTTTTGAAGAACACAAGATTTAATTTCAGTTTAGCAAAAGAAATTTTGGAAAATAAGTATCTTTGCGGTCTGAACAGGTCTACAAAGTCTAAACAGTTTTCGTCAACTACCTTCCGGGAGCCATATCTTTCAAACCGGGAAGGCGATTTGAGTAATTTCACTTCGAGCTCTTTGGACATGCTATATATTTCAGTTTAGGAACATTTGCAAGTCCTACAATGGTTTTTGCAGGTACAAAGAAGGATTACTAATGCATTTTTTGACTAAAATTGCATTATTTTAGTAATCATCTGACCATGCTTTATGTTTTGGGGAGTGCTCTGATGTTTTCGGACACTTCAAATTTTATGTTAGGACCTGAGGAGGAAGGCGCAAAAGTCTCGCAGCTCATAAAAAAGAATTGGATGCATGCAACTCCAATGCCAAATCATTCAGGGACGTATACTTTATTCTTTCAGACATCTTACTTTATGTTATGGCATGTTTTGTATGTACATGCATAGATTGGATTGTATACACCAAATGTTGAGCATTGTTTAAATTCTAAAAGTATGGATCAATAGGCGAGAAGCACACTTTTTTATTGTTTGGAGGAAAAAGGATTGTTGAAACTACATGGCTATGCAACACAGAGATTTGTTGCTAGCATTTGCTTTTATGTTTTTGCAGGTTATGGAGTCCATATATGAGTTTATGGCATGCATGCCATGGGCCTGTCAAGACCTATGTTGTTGGCTGGCTTGTGTGCCACTTAGCTTATGGTTTAATTTTTTTTTTGGATTCCATTTCGTGGGGAAAGGCTGTCGAAAATGTTCCCCCTTCATGGCATTATATACGCACTTGCCTTTAGGTAAGAATGTTATGGCATAGTAACATGCCTTTTCTGCAAACATCACTAAGGTGTAGGCATGCTTCTAAGCATGTATTTGATGGACTTAGTACCATCATAGTAGCATAGATAAGAAAACTTCAATAGTAAAATATAGGATTCCTACACATAATCCTTATGGATTTAGACCATAGAATTGCTAGGGGAAGGAGCTACACCTTCACCATTAGTAATGTGCACAAGCAATCCTATAGGTTATAGGAAGTTGCATACAAGAACGGGAGATATATTTATGATAATCTCCAAAGTAGTGAAGATTTACTTATCTTCACAAGAGTCTCACAGTATGATTAAGAGACTATGGAGTATCATGATGAATACCTAAAGAGTGACTAGTGCACTCATGTACATCACTTGAGCAAGTAGGGAAGCATTTCTGCTTCACTACTAAGGAAACCAATTAGATGGGATCAGAGAGATGTGTTTCATCAGATAGCATCGACGGGTGCTTATGTGATTCGAGTGATGGTAAGGAAGGCCACAATCATGGCACTGGCTCTATGATTTAGAGCGTAGATCCCTTAGTTAAGAGTAGTTGGGGTACCCAATAGATATATGTATATCGGGATCTACAGAGAGGTACCTAGGCTTATTCTTGGTACCTAGGAACAAGTTGGCTTGGAAGAGAAGGGGATATCCATTCTCACATTGTTGGATAGAACCAAACTATACTAGTTCAAGGACATGGGACTCATTTGAGTCCACTCATATGATTTTAGGATATGGGATTCATTAGAGTCCACTTGCATATTCCATTACATGGAATATATATTCGGTTTAGTGTAGGTATGGTACCATGAATTGGAAGAAGTTTTCACTAGTATGGGATGGTGGAAATGACTTCCCCTTTGAGCACTCTTCTTCTATGGCCAGGGAGAAAAGGACTCATCATTCATGGCATCATGTCACACTAGATCAGAGGAGAGCTCTTCGTAGACATCTCTTCAGGATTGGGAGTTATCCTTCATAGTTTAGGGAAGATTTATTCTTCCAGTAGAGAGTGTGATAGGTGATTTTATCACCATTGATATCACATACTCATTTTGAGTTTTTTAGGAAGGATAATTCCATTGTTTTGATGGGATCATATAGATCCATGCCTAGAGAATGGATCTAAAGGATCCATTCTCCATCTTCATAGGAATATATGTAATGAGAGATTATGCATTAGTTATCAAAGACAAGACTAAATAAATTCATGAGTTTCTCTTTTAAGGAAAGGAGAAAGTGGGAATTAGCTTAGAGATCAAGGAGAGATCTCACTTTAGCTCAGTGGTCTCACTTTAGCTCCTATTCTTTGAGAGAGAAAGAAGGAAAGGTAGCAGAAGAATAGAGTATGTTTTCCTTTACAGAGAAGAGGTGTTTAGGAAACATCTCTTAGTTTATATTTTAGAAGGAATTCATTTTCTCTACTTTTCAATGTAATTTTCCTTCATTACATTTTCCTTCACATGGAAGTTTGATTCTCCACTATTTTGGAAGGAAAAAGTATGGAGAGTTTATATATTTGTTCTCAGTTTTGGATAAGTAGAGAAAATGGATTCAAAGGAATCTCTTTCAAAGGGAAAGGGAAAGTGGAATAGATTCCACTACCAGAGCTCTTTGCCTGAGAGGAGACTACAAAGAGACAGAAAGAGAGAGTTTCACTTTCTCATTTTGGCTCTTCAAGATAGAAGTGGCACTCTTCTATCAAAGACAAAAGGGAGATTAGTAATTCATGATGGTTAGATTAAGTATCACCTATAGACTCTAGGGAAAAGCAGTTACACTACTTTCAGTGATGTTCCTTGACTAGATGAGATAATCTAACTGTTGACATTAGTTAGAATGGGAGTAGATTGATGATACCTCTCTTTAGGGTTTATAGGAGATAAATATATAACTAACCTATTAGGGTACCAAACTCTTGGTTAGTGTTACATCATGAGTATGATGTGTGAGCATCAGTTAGGGGGATGGGTACTTAGGGATTATCTGAATCTCAAAGGGAATGCTTTTGCATTCATATGGCAAACTACGGGACAGAGATGCACAAGTGCGAATAGATGCTCTTCCAATAGAACTTAGTCCAAAGGTAATGGATGAAAAACGACAGACTCCTTGGTTGGTGAAATGTAGAGATTGCATTTTACTACCATGAGTTAAATGATGGATTTGCATAGTTCACAACGTAGTTAGGTTAAACTATTACTTGTGGGCACACTCAAGGTTAGGAAGACCTGGAGTGTTATGAGGGCAATCTATCATTTGGTCTTAGATGGGTTTGGAGTCACTTGTTATGCGACTTTGTTCTATATTTCAGAGGATTCTATGGTTTATTATCTCCATTACGGTATGCTCAAGCTTATGAGCTTGGCACTTTACACTTTCTTTTTATATTATTACTCCATAGAGGATACATCATATGGACTTAGGTCAATTTGGTGATGTTATATGTTATGGGAGTGATAATTTAGAAGTTGAGTGCACATGGGAGATAATAGGCATCACTAAGAAGGTTTCCCATATTTGAGTTTATCTCATATGAGATCTCTTAAGAGGAAGGATATGGGGAAGCAACATACAAAGATGACCATGTACATAGAGTACATGGGGTTCAGGTGAGTCCGAGCACTTTCTTCTACAATTACGGACATTTCATTTACATTTTTGAGGACGAAAATGTTCTTAAGGGGAAGGAAATGTCACATGATAATGTCACATGATATTATATGGGGTTTGATAGAGAATGCAACATGGTATTCTTATGGGATTTACTCCACATTGGTAGAAGAGGATAGGGGGGCATGTCATTGGAAGGACACGCGAGTCTTCAGAGGAGTCTCGAGCGTGGCTGGTTGGTGAACCTCATACGACCTTTGTGTGTTGAAAACAGTCCTCGATCGAGCAGCAAAAGAGCAAGGATATATCAGGATATGATCATTTTAGTGAGTATCCCCAAGGAAGAAAATATTGTCCTTCTCATTCCCTTATGTCTAGTTGAGATTATGTTCTTCGTGCAATTGGGCCTAGATATGAGAACTGTAATCAATATTCCAAAGTAGGTAATATGTGGGTGCACGGAAACCAAATCTAGAAGACTTCTTTGTAGACCTACGGACCAGATACCTCGGACCTTGTTCCAAGCCCATGTATGTGATGTGTGTGTGTGTGTGAGAGAGAGAGAGAGCAGGGGAGACTCCAAGCTCCAAGCGAGGCATCTAGCATAGTTGATAGAAGTGGATATAGAGGGTGTCTTGGTTGCATCTACTCATGGATTCCACGAAATCCAATGAAAAAGATAATAGGCTATTTGATAGCATCTATTCATGTGAGAATCAAGCATAGTTCTAAGAATGAAGAACAAGTATATCTCTAAATAGCAATGTATATCAAAGTATAAGAGCTACAACTAATTTCCTAGCAAGATCGGCAAGCTAATGAAACTAACAATCATGATAGTCCTAGCATGTTAACTAAGATGATTGGAACTTTCCCCTTTCAAGATGGGGGGTGAGGGTTCATCTCTTGCAAGATCAAGCTACACATCCCTCACCATTTAAGTGGAAGCATGTCAAAACCAGCCCCTTCAGAGGATCATTGGGCTTTTGGGATAATCAGTCCAAACGAGTTATCCCATCTGATTTTAGGACCATCCCTTTTTAGTACATACCTAAATGAACATTTGGGCTTTGTATCTTTGCGAGGCACGTGGTTGATATAAGTGGATGCTGGATCTGTACTGTGCTTGATGAGGCCAAAATTAAATGTAGTGTACTGTGCATGATGTAGTGTGATGTGTATGATGGCTGATGATGAGGTCGAAAGGAAGCACGAAAGCCAGAGTGATACGTTGTATGACTTATCTCATACGTGGTAGTCGAAACATGATGTTCAGCACAGACTCAAAGAAGCACGAAAGCCAGAGTGATACGTTGTATGACTTATCTCATACGTGGTAGTCGAAACATGATGTTCAGCACAGACTCAAAGAGGCAGAGGAATGGCCACAAGCTTCTTTGCCCGTGAACACCCTTCTAATGCGTTCAAGATGAGTACGAATGCCCGTGAACAATCATATCTTATCATATCGTACCATGCATGATGCAACAGCAGTTAGTTGCAATAGCAGAAGACGACAAGGTCGAAGCATCCTGCATTGTTCTTTCTGCATTGTCGCCATGCACAGCCAAAGCATCCTGCATTGTTTGTGCCATGTGAAGGTTAGTTCTATATGATTCCTGCAGCCTTTGTGGAGGTTAGTTGTACCCTGCAGCCTGCATTGCTCGTCCAGGTTCGTTGCATGAACTGGCATCCTGCATTGTTCATGCGCGTTTGTTCTTCTTTTTGATGGCACTCACTCACGATGCAGTGCGTGAAGAGCACCAACGACCACTACCACATCAAGCTGACAGAACTTGTGGCAATTCTGCCTTCCAGGCTTCTCTCGTATCTTTGGGTTGTGGGCACTTTCTTTTTCTTTTTCTGACCCAGATTTCTGAACGAATACATCCGTCCAAGCCACCATCGCCGTAAACAAGGTAGTTACATCAGCATCCTGAACTTTTTCATTTATCTTGCCTCCTGAAATCCCAGCAACGAAAAAGGAGACACGGCTCTCAGAACCTTTAGAAGTTGGAACGCTTGTATAGTCTCACCTTTTCCTACTTGTATAGATTCATAGTGTAGCAACAATGCGTTCAAACAGGTATAAACGGATGAGTGTTTCTGTTTGTGGTAAATGTTAGTGTTTCTTTCTGCCTTGTGTGTGAATGGAAAGGTGAACAAATATAATCTGATGGATGGAGGAAGATGAGCTAGAATTATTTGGTCTTGTTTTGAGGGCTTGGGAGCAAGACAATTCTAAGAAAGATGCCTGATCTTAAGGAAAAGTTCTTCTGATCCCCGGACACTGTTGTTCTTAATAACAACTCTCAAGCAAGCCATTTGACAAAAGAATTCACAAAGATAGTTGTATAATTGGTTTCCATTTTACTCACGGGAGGAGGATAAGTCAATGTGCACTAGTCATCACTTTTAATTTAGGAAGTGTAAATGGACGACGAAATGAATGGCGCTTATGAAAACGGGCACTCGAATATGATATCATTATTAAAAGAGGCGATGTCCATATGTTAGAAATGGATTTACAATTTGCAAGAGGATATTAATCGTGATTCAAAAGATCAAAACTATTTCTTCAACATTATCAAAATTCACTCGTTTATGGCGTGCGAGACTGTCAAAATCCTTATGTTCTATGAATTTTGTTATGTACGATGGTGACCACGCATTTTACATAAGGAGGAATAATAATGGGTTTCTAATTATTTTTATATACTGTTTTTCGTGTTTTGATGAGGTTGGCATTCAAGAAACAACTTCTCATTTTTGCAAAAAATAAAATGAAATACATGGGTAGTTCACATTACTTCTTAAAAATTTATTCCTTTATATACGAACACATACACATACATTCATTCTCACACACACACATATATATATATATATATGTATATATATATATATATATATATATATATATATATATATATATATATATATATATATACATATATATATATATATATGTGTGTGTGTGTGTGCGCGCGCGCGCGCGTATATGCTAATCATGTTTTAATAATGATGAAATACAAGAAATATATATTAACATAATTTTTGTATAAGATCAGAGTACTTCGATGGGACAAACAATGCAGGATGCTTTGGCTGCGCGTGGCGCCAAACCAGAAAGAATAAGTGTGCACGAACATTGAAGGAGGCTTCCACCTTGTCTTCTACTATTACAACTAACTGATGTGGTCTTATGATGTTTCCACTCTTCCACATCATTTGATGTTTCCACTCTCAATAACAGGACCATGTCCAGAAAACGGATTGCAGTGTGGCATCATGCATTGACTAATACTTGCCATTGTACGTAAAGCAGTTCCTGCTTACAATGATTGAGGACGATATGATAAGATATGAAAAATCTATAACT
Source organism: Ceratopteris richardii (assembly GCA_020310875.1). NCBI lineage: Eukaryota > Viridiplantae > Streptophyta > Polypodiopsida > Polypodiales > Pteridaceae > Ceratopteris > Ceratopteris richardii. The sequence continues at coordinate 89,348,903 of CM035408.1, read as the reverse complement.
TTTTACCTCTGTTGCTGCGTTCTCTGTTTTGTTACTCATCTTGAACGCATTAGAAGGGTGTTCACGCGCATCGAACCAGAGCAAAGAAGGTTGTGGCCATTCCTCTGCCTCTTCGAGAGACTCTGGTGAACATCATGTTTATACTACCACGTATGGTATAAGTCATACAACGTATCACTCTCACTTTCGTGCTTCCATTTGAGCTCATCATCAGCCATCATACACATCACATCAACTTTTGGCCTCATCATGCATAGTACAGATCCAGCATCCACGTATACCAACCACGCTAGATGCCTCGCATGGAGGTTCACGTCTCGCCCACCTCTCTTTATCTCTCTCTCTCTCACACTCACACGGACACAGCAACACCACATACATGGGCTTGGTACAAGGTCCCAGGTATCTGATTCGCAGGTCTACAAAGAAGTCTTCTAGATTTGCTTTCTGCGCACCCACATATTACCTACTTTGGAAGATTGATTATAGTCGTCACATCTATGCCCGATTGAATGAAGAATAGACTCTCGACTGGACACGGCGGAATGAGAAGGACAAAATTTCCTTCCTTGGGGGTACTCACTAGAATGATCATATCCGACACAGAACATACTCTCCATTGGACAAATCAGGATGAGAAACCCACGCTTAAACGAGATGATCGGTAAAGAAAACATTCTCCAATTCATCTTGAAGGAATATGAACAGTCGAAAGTGAAGGCATAGCATATTGTACGTATTCACGTACATGATGAAGATCGTTTTATTTTAAAAGGAAGTTCCATCATTGAGATCAAATCTTTCGGATTAACTTGAATTAATTTGAAAGTACAACAAATGTCGGGCATAGCACCAATGAATCGCACTCCAATCCCACAAAACAAAGGTAAGATGCCTAGCAACTACTAAGGTATAGAGCCAAAGGTCTGTTAAGATGGATAGTAAAAGATAATGACCCTAAAGACTAGCAAGATAACTCATGTGAACTGATTAGCCCGAAAGTCCAATGATCTCATAAAGATCTTGACCTCTCACCACCCAAATGGTGAGGGGTGCTCACTTGGATCCCACAAGCGATGAACCTTGACAGGGAAGGGCTCGACCAACTTATCTAAAGTGCTTGGACTATCAAGATTGTTTATTATCACATAGGTTCATCTTTTATAACTACCCATTCACATAATTTCTTCCGTACAAATAGACTTCTTTTCTAATTTTTAGGCCTATTTTTCTTCATTTTTGAATATTGAAACTTTAAGAAGTAGCACAAAATAAAATATGAAGGGAACCAAAAAATGCCGTAGACTACTAAGATGATAGAGAACATGAAGAAAAACATAGATAAGAAGACACGAAAGTCTCTGTAAAAAATAAAAAATGATTGTATAATCACAATGATTGAGTATTAACAACTCTAAGCTCTGTATATGGTGTTTTGGGAATGAATTTGTGCCAAAGAATTGTTTCACAAAAATAATGGAGGATAGTTAAATCACCAAAAGAATGGAATATAACTAAAAGGTTGTGAAAACACTTTTTCAGATTGTTAAAATGTATTCACACAAGCTTCATTATAAATAGACTATAATATAGTGTCAAGTATCATGGTATGATTTTTGGAAAGGTAAAAGAATACATAATATTCCATATGTAGTCTTGATAAAAATCAGTGGATGGTGCCTCGAATTTCAATAAATCTCATAGAACCAAAGATTCTCATATTTCTCATAAACTAGCAAAAAAACTTGCAAAATGTAGATGGTCAAAACGTGCACTAGAAAATTTCGTATGTAAAATAGCCACGACATCATCAAATTTACAAACTGAATCATCCATAGAATTTATATATATTTTTTAGCTTATATATATAACTATAAATCTCACTAGATAAATTTATTTTTTCCATTAGTGTATAGATAATGATTTGTACACTTGTCATCAATGAATATTACTATCAACCCTCTCCTTCTTTAATCCACACACAACATATATAGGATTTCATATGATCAAGGATACTAACAACAACAAGAATAATATAATCTTTATTGCTCTCTTGTTAGAATAAAAGAAGTTCTTTATAGAGTTTTCAATTTTTCCACTAGGGATAATCTAAATTTAGAATGAAATATTTTTATTAGAGGAAACTTATTTCCTTCAAACTTTGTCAAACATTAGGGGAAAAAGTGAACCTTGCATGGGCCTTGTAAGGATCCCTAATTTTTGGGGATTAAAAAGCTTAATCTTTGAGTTTAAAGAGGAAAAAAACCACTAGTGCATTGCTGCAATTAAATAATAGTATATGGCATGCTTTGTCGATTCTCCAACTGATGAGCATCCGTGGCCTTTAGATCTTAGAAATAAATGGCTTATATTGATCTTCAGGAGAGTCTAGAGAGAGATTGCGGACGGAATCGTGGGAGTGGGGACAGGGCTGCGCAACATCTCTCCAAAAAATTAGATCGTTAGATCATGGAAGATCTAAGGGACTGCTGTGAATGGGGCTGATGGAGTTTTGTGGGTGTATATAAACCCTTAGATTCGATCTACAATCGGATGGCTGCTATTAAAGGCGCTTTTGTCCTCTCAGGGATCCATCTCCACCATTGATTCAACCTTGCATCCGATGGCTAGAAATACAGGCACTCAACTTGCATCGGAATTTGAACTCTACCGTCAGATTGTTGAAGCCATCCAATGGTTGGGGAAAAATGGCACTTTCTCTCATCATTACCTTCATCTCAACCATTGATTCTCAGCATAATCCAAGGGTACAACTTCATCCCCGCCTTGAATTTTTTCCTTTGATCCTATCCTTTAGATCTATGAGCAATCCAAGGGTTGTAAATAAATTTTGAGTCTTTCAAAACCATTCTCTAAAGAAAACCACGAATTCTACATAGTTTTGGGCCCTTTGACCACACCAAAACAAGGGAAGCCTATGCCTACCCTATGTGATTAAGAGACTAGACTGTGTCCACCACCCTCCTCTCATTGGTCTACCCCTAATCACTCCTTAATCTAAAAGGCCCATCCAGGGTTCATTTTTCCCCCTAATGATGACCAAATGCCTATATCCATATTGTTATTGTTAGTGTCTATGTGAAGGAAAAATGGCCGCTGGATACTTTTGTATATGTTCTTTAATAAAACATATAGTGGCCAACCACACACTCTAAGTGTGATTGCATTTATATGACATACGAAATATGTGTTCATGGTGTGTGTATTGTGTGTTTTTCTTGTGTATTGTACATTCCCTATGGGGAATACTCTATGCGGCACTAGAGTTTGAGTTTCTATGAAATAGGTATTGTTGCGGAGCTCTCGAGAAGGAGAGTCCACCATGGAGCATTTCCATATAGCCACTCACTACTATCAGAGCATTTTGATGCAAAAGATTTGTTCCTTTTGTGCGAGCGAAGCTGAGCAACTACCCACCCACCCAACGCTTTCACCAAGGCTTATGAGGAAGGCATAGAAGTTGGCATATCTTGTCATCTCTGTCACCAAAGTCACTTTTGGCATCGTTGGTTATGCGTGAGGGAGGACCTCAATGATCAAGGAAGATGGAGGTTATCGATACTTCTCGGGAGGTCACTCATCTCAATTTGTTCCCCCTAGAGCTTGTTTAACCAGCAAAGATCTTGCCACTATGCTCCTCTTGTGGTGATTGAGGAATGGGAAAGACTAAGGTTCACATCATCTTGAACATGTTTTGGGCCCTCAAAGTTTTGTTCTTTGTTTTCAAATCCTCTTTTGAAGCATTTTTGGGGTGATGTTTGGAGCTCCTTTGGAGTACTTTCATCAATAGTTCTCTTTAGAACAGTTCAAGAACATTAAGAAGACTGTTCTTTGTACTTCCATGACAACAAATATTTAGATTTGGGGCTATGTTTTCAACCACACTACTAAATCTATTGGTTTCTTAAAAGGTTTTTAGTTGTGGTAAGAGCAGCCACTACAAGTTTATGTAGGTTTTTTAAGCCTAAAGAACATGATTGAGAAAGAATTGGAGGTGTTTTTGACTAGTTTTTAGGTTGTGAATTCAGCTTTTAGTTCCATTTTACTACATATGTTGAGCACACATACACACACACACACACACACTATGTACACTTCTCTAGATACCCTTACGTACACCCATGTGGTCATGGATATAGCGGTTATGTGTTTTGCATAAAGACTAATACATTTGGAACTCGGACACAACCAGATGTTGGGGTCTCTTTGGTGATGTAGGTGGAAGGCTTACCCGGCCTCAACATGGGAGATGTATGCTAGTCGTTCATAGGTGCTGCCAAACATATTCTTGGCATGCACATTACTCTTGATAAAAGATGCATATACTTGTCTCAAGGTGAGTACATATCCAAAGTACTTCATAAGCCCAATATGTAGGGTGGAAAGTTATGAAGTACATGTTTGCCCACATATGTGAAATTGAGAAAGGATGATTGCCCAAAATCAGATTAGGAAAAGGAGTTCATGACCAAAATCCCTTATTAGTGTGCTATTGGTAGTCTCATGTATATTATTGTAGCTAGAGACTAGACATTGAATTTGCAGTGGGAGTTGTGAGCAAATATATGTTTAATCTTGGCAAGAATCATTGTGAAGAAGGTTAAGATGATTTTGAGATATCTGAGTGGCCCTAAAGACAAGGTTCTATGCTTAAGTAGAGAGAAAGCATGCATTATTGGTTGCAGAGATTTTTTATTATGCTAGTTGTGTAGGCAATCATAAGTTTACATCAAGCTACATTTTTCATTTTGGTTGAGGTGCTATCTCTTGGGGATCTTGTATTCAGGAATGTACAACTATTTCTACCATAGAAGCAGAGTATGTTGCCACAAGTGAGGCATCTAAGGAAGCATGGCTTTCTCGTCTTGCTTGTGATATGGGCCTACCTCACCATGTACCTTGTTTGCTTAGTGATAGTCAGAGTGCCATTGCATTGGCTAAAAGTCTCATCTATGATGCAAAGACCAAGCACATTGAGGTGTGGTATTACTTCATTAGATACTGCTCAGCCATTGAGTGCATTATTCTTGAGAATGTTTGTACTCAAATTAATGCTACACATGCCTTGGCTAAAGCTCTACCACATGATAGTTTTTGACACTGTTGTCACTTGATGGGGGTTACTTGATTCATGATCTTACATAGTTGTTTGTATACTATGTAACATGCCCATTAGGTGGGAGGTATAGTTTGTATACTTACATTCAGGTATTCTTTATCATTTTTTATTTTTCCTCCCATAGTGGCTTTGGCAATATTGGCCTTTAATGGGAGGTTGTTGTCGTTAGTGTCCATGTGAAAGGCCAAATGGCCCCTGAACACTTTTGTATATGTTGTTTCATAAAACATATAGTGGCTTGGTTAGCTACAGACTCTAAGGTCTTGCATCTATATGAACTAAGAAATTTATGTTCGTGGTTTATGTAGTATGTGTTTTTCCTCTATATTCTACACCCCTTGTGGGAGTACTATTGTATAGCACACAAGTTCCGGTTTCTACGAAAAGGGTATCATTGCCAAGCTCTTGAGAAGGAGAGTCCACAATTGTGCATCCCCATAGAAATACTTCACATAGTACACATATAATATTTTCTAGATGATGGTTAAATTATTACATTGTGTAGTAAGGTCTAATAAATCATTTTGCAAAAGAAATCACTTTTCATTCTCCATAAGTGTAGAAGAATCTACAACGGCTATTCTACCCTTGCAAGCTTCTTACATTTTAGAAGCTCTTTATATATAGTATCCATGATCATTATCATTATAGTAATAATCAAATCGGTTTTAATGCGTTGATTTGTTCTCATCTTTATCTTTATTATTTGACTATGATACTTTGAAAAACTTTTGGCCAAGAGTTCGCTTTACATTTTTCCTTCTCATTGGCAACAATTCATGATTTGCATCATGCAAAGAAGGTATGTTCCATTGTGTTTGATTCTCTTGTAAATGGCATAGGACTGTGATTATCTTTCATTGCCAAACAAAGAATAGAAAGAAAAATCCTTTTGGAACCATGTAGCCCAATAAGGGAAATCAACATTAGCAAAAAAACCTCTAAAATTTTGAATAGTTTTAATTAGGCGCTTTTTGAAGAATTTGCTAGTACATTCAAGGAAATGAGTGGCATAAATCTAATAGTTTCTTTCGAAGTCAGATACATGCTTATGAATGTCTATCCCATAAGGAATTCTTCAAAACGATTGAGTCTTTTAAAGTTTCACCTGAAATAGTGATCATGGAGTCTTTAATAGAAATAAAAGTTATATCAAGATTAAAAGAATCCACATAAAGTTCCACAAGGAAGTTACCAAAAATGTACATGGTGCATCATATACACCAAAAATAGGTAGTTGAGAGCATCAAAATCTTCTTTGATAGCACATAAGTTGTATATTTTGTCTTTATCAAAAATTATCAATTAATATGCCATGAAGCAAGAAAAGATATGCAGAAACCTTGAATAGAGTTAATCTTTGGATCTCTACAACACTCGTAGGAAATTTTTATGCATCGCTATAAGGGAGTACAAAATAGATTCAAAATTTACAAAGAAAATGAATTTAATTGCATGATACTGCCCAAAATGTGAGAAAAAGTCCAAAGTCAGCTAACATGCAAATCTTGATCAATCTTTCGTATACTATGTATTGATCTTTGATTGTTCACAGATTTAAAAACATATCTAAAATAGTGAGGAGAAGGTATTCTGTAATTAATTTCTCTCACGCTTTTTCCTCAATTCGAGGCAATGGGGAACTCTTTAAAACAACAAAGAGAAAATTACGTTTAGGAGCACACCACATAGTAATAAATGTATGTATGTATGTACGTATGTATGTGTGTGTATGTATGTATCTATGTATGTATGTATGTATGTGCGTGTGTATTTATGTATGTATGTATGTATGTTTGTATGTATGCATGTATACGTGTGTATGTGTGGAGGTTAGTTCTATACTGATTCCTGCAGCCTTTGCGGAGGTTAGTTGTAACCCGCATCCTGCATTGCTCGTCCAGGCTCGTTGCATCCTGCATTGTTCGTGCGCGTTTGTTCTTCTTTTGATGAAATTGACTCACTATGCGTTGCATGGAGAGCACCAATGACCACTACAACATCAAGCTGACAGCAGTTGTGGCAATTCTGCCTTCCAAGCTTCGCTCGTATCTTTGGGTTGTGGGCGCTTTCTTTTTCTTTTTCTGACGCATATTTCTGAACGAATACATCCGCCCAAGCCACCATCCACGTAAACCACGTAGATAAATCAGCATCCTTCACTTTTTCATTTATCATGGCTCCTGAAATCTCAGCACCGAGAAAGGAGACACGGCTAAAGAACAAGCACTATAAGATTAGCCCCATTTTTGCATAGATAGAGTGTGCTTTCAATCAGACTACATGTGAAGCCAAGAGCAATCAAATGCTTATGGATTTTGTCATACCATGCACGTGGAGCTTACTTGAGACAATACAAGGCTTTACGCAAGTGACAAACCCTATGCTCTTTCCCTTTCATAGCAAATCGAGGAGGTTGCTTCACATAAACTTCTTCTTGCAAACCACCATTCAAGAAGGCTGTTTTTATGTCCAACTGATGCACTTTCCAATCTCAATGGGCAACCAATGCAATCACGGTACAAATGGTAGTCATGTGTGAAGTAGGTGCAAAAGTTTCCTCATAGTCAATGCCATATTTTTTCGCATATCCTTTGGCAAGCAATCGAGCTTTGTAGCGATCAATGCTACCATCAGCTGTTCTCTTAATCTTGTAAACCCACTTTGTACCAATGGCATTCTTTCCTTTTGGCAATTCATATAACTCCCAAGTACCATTCGACGAAGGGCATCATTAAGTGGACCTTGAGGACAATGCTCCAAACAATTACATCGATGTAAGTGATTGTTTTGTTTTCGATTGATATAGAGTGAGATAGAGAGAGAGATGAAAGAAAGAGAGAGATCTAGAGAAACATAAAGAGAGAGACAGAAAGAGAGAGAGATACACACACACACACATGCATATTACATACACACTCACATACATATTACATACACACATGCATATACATACACATACATATTACATACTCACATGCATACATACATATACATACATACATGCATATTACATACAAACATGCATATTACATACACACATGCATATTAGATACACACATGCATATACATACACACACATATTCATTCTCATACTCATATACATACATACATGTATACACACATATACATACACACATGTACACACACATGTATACATACACACATGCATATGCATACATACATACACACATATTTGCATGTACACACACACATACATACATAAACACATGCATATTACATACACACTCACATATGTATACACACACATATGTGCATACACACATGCATATGCATACATACATACACACACATATGCATGTACACACACACATACATACATACACACATGCATAATACATACATGCACATATATATACACACTCACATATGTATACACACTCACATATGTATACACACACATGCATACATGCACATACGCATACACACACATCACATATACATACACACATACACACATATACATGTTTTAGGGTTAGGGTTTTAGGATTAGAGTTTATGAATTTCTCTTTTCTTTTGTTTTGCAGGAGATTTTTGGCATCAGTTCTTTGGAATTCGACGAAGGAAAACATTAAGTGGACTTTGACGACAACGCTCCAAACAATTACATTGATGTTAGTGATTGTTTTGTTTTCAATTGATATAGAGTGATATAGAGAGAGAGAGAGATGAAAGAAAGAGAGAGATACATACACACATATTTGATTGTACACACACATACATACATACACACATGCATATTACATACACACACACACATATAAATACACACTCACATATGTATACATGCACATATGTGCATACACACATGCATATGCATACATACATACACACACATATCCATGTACACACACACATACACACACATACATACACACATACACACATATACATGTTTTAGGGTTAGGGTTTTAGGATTATGGTTTTTGACTTTTTCACATATACACACATCATACATACACACATGCATACACACATCTCTTTGTCTCTCTATCCCCCTACACACACATCTCTTTCTCTCTCTCTCTCTCTCCCCCTACACAGATAGGAGCTTTTTGGCTTTTACATATATCTTTTTTAATTTCTCTTTTCTCTTGTTTTTCAAGAGCTTTTGGCATGGATTCATTGGAATTTGAAAGAGACGATGTTGATTGGGCTTTGAAGAGAGCGATAAAAAGAATTACATCGATGTAAGTGACTGTTTTGTTCTTTTTTATAAATAGAAAGAGAGAGAGAGAGAGAGAGAGAGAGAGAGAGAGAGAGAGAGAGAGAGAGAGAGAGAGAGAGAGAGAGAGAGAGAGAGAGAGAGAGAGAGAGAGAGAGAGAGAGAGAGAGAGAGAGAGAGAGAGAGAGAGAGAGAGAGAGAGAGAGAGAGAGAGAGAGAGAGAGAGAGAGAGAGAGAGAGAGAGAGAGAGAGAGAGAGAGAGAGAGAGAGAGAGAGAGAGAGATGTTGGTGCATGACAATCATCAATTGAAGGATTATGAAGAAATGAAGTCAAGGAGTCAAGAGGAGAATCAATTCAGAAGGTTGAAAGAAGGATATTTTTCAGGATTCCAAAGATGTGTACACATATGTACATTAGCTGACTTATACTTTTGTCTAGTCATACACTTGTATATATTCATCTATAAATATGTTGGAAAATGTCGGGGCAAATAGAGCAGAAGAAGAATAGAGAATAGGTAGAGAGAAATCAGTTGTAAGAAGTGTCATTAGACACATGAAGAGTGAGTGAATTGTCTATCCTCACTCAGATGTAATTTTTCTGAGAAATCGAAAAATCTTGCGCCCGATATTTTGCTGTCTGCTCCTTCTGTGTCTAATCTTTTGAGAAATCCTTTTGCACATATCTAAGTCCATAGCTAATCTATCTATGGCTAGAATTTGAGAGGTTAATTGCAATCAGGCTGAGAGAATTTTGTTTAGGAACATTCATATGTGAAAATGTTCTAAGAGTCGTCAAAACTGGCGCAGATTTCATCTTCAGAGAAATGGTCATTGCTCAGTCCACAGTGTAAAGTTTTAGACAAGTGAGGGCTCAAAATCTAAGTTGGAAGGTAAGCCATCTATGGCTAAAAGATCTTGATCAAACGGGATTTACTTTGGGAGAACCAGTGTTAAGAAGTTGCAGGTGTCAAAGTCGCCATTGCAGAGAAGCTGTTTCAGACATAGGTAAAGTGTTTCACACATTTCTCAGTGTGTACTCAATCATTTTGAGAAATTTAACTTGGTAAAGTTGCGCAATCTCAAGGCAAAGCATTGTACAAAGTCTTATAAAAAACTTTACAGGATTGATTAGTCAATGAGTGATTAATCTGCAGCAGACTTTCCTGAAGAAGTTGAATTTTTTCCGAATAATCAATTTTCTGATAAATTGGTGAATGATCTCTAAATTTGGTGGAGTCTAAGGTTAATCTTGATATAGAGGTGATTTAAATTCAAGGTTAACTTGTTCTTTTGGAGATTAACACTCTCCATCAGTGGTATCAGAGCAGGTTGTGTCAAAATTGAAGTGAAGAAGATTCCGACTACTGCAGAAGTACAAATCTTTACATCTTGAAGGTGCAAAAGGATAAAGGTTGAAGAAAATTTGAAGGTAAAGACATTGAAGCTATCAAAAGGATCAGAAGAAGCAAGACTCGAAGTGAAGGTACATTTATTCCTTGTAAAGTCTAAAGGTTTGAGACTACATGTGAAGCAAGAATGGGAGATAGTCTTCAAATTGAAAAGTTGGATAGAGAGAACTATCCTGCATGGTCTATGAGGATGGAAGCTCATCTAATGAGCAAAGATCTGATAGCCTACATTACAGGTGAAGAAGAGAAGCCTAAATTCAGAGATCCTAGTGTTCCAACTAGGGAAGAATTGTCAGATCTAAAGAATTGGATGAAGAAGGATGCTCAAGCAAGGAGCATAATCTACATGGCAGTCAATGACTATTTGCTTCCTCACATTAGAGGACTTGAAAGTGCATGTGACATTTGGAATGCTTTGGAGGAGCATTTCCAAAACACAACCAAATCAAGGAAGGCTTCACTATGGGCAGAATTTACTACTTTCAAGAAGAAGGCCTCACAATCAATCTCTGATTATGTGACAAAGATGAAGGACATTGCAGATTCTTTAGGTGCAGTGGATGAAGATATTGAAGAAGACAAGTTGGTAAGACAAATACTCACAGGGCTAAGAGGAGATGAGAAGTGGAAGCCTTTCATTTTATCTACAGAACTTTCATTAGATCACTTTACTCCTGATTTGAATCAATTGTTAGGTCATATGCTAACTTTTGAGAATGATATCAAAGGAGATGTTGATAAGAGTGCAGGTCATGCAATGTATTCTAAAGACAAGAAGAAAGCTAACAAAGGGAAGCAACAATCAGGTGAAGAAGAAGGCACTTCAAACCAAGCAAATTTCATGAGAGGAAAAAGAAATGGCAGAAGTAGAGGAAGAGGCAGAAACAACAAAGATAATGCAAGAGCTTGTTGGATATGTGGTAAGACCAATCATCTATCTCATGATTGTTGGCACAATAATCAGAATAATAGTAATTATCAGAACTTTAATCAAAGAGCAAGAGGTGGTAGATTTCAGAGAGGAAATTTCAGAGGTAGAGGTGGTAGGAATTCTTTTGGAAGAGGTGGAGGAAGAAGCTTCCAAAATCAATCCTATAATAACACCTACTACAACTATGCATCAGATCAGAAGGAGGACTCGACTCTTATTATGAATACATGTGAAACCTCACATGAGGACATGAGAGTGTTTTATATTGATTCAGGATGTAGTAATCATTTAAGTGGAAATATTGCTTTGATGACTGACCTAGATCATAATGCAATTAATCATACAGTTCAGACAGGTGATAATACAAAGCATAAGGTAAAGTCAATTGGTTCAGTCAAAGCTAAGGATGGGAGCACTCTTCTGAGTAAGGTTCTTTATGTTCCTACAATTCCAAAGAATTTGATCAGTGTAGGTAAAATTGTGGAAAAAGGATATGAGGTAAGGTTCACCAATGATGGAGTTTATGTTGAAGACCCTAGTCAAGGGTATAAACAAGTTATTGCAGAAAAGAAAGAAGGTAGGCTCTTCACATTGAAGGTACAAGGAAATGTTGGACATGCTATGTTCACATATGGAGAGCAGAAGGTGTCAGAATTGGATCTTTGGCACAAAAGACTTCGACACTTTAATGAAAGAGGTATTAAAGAAATGATTAACAATGACTCAGTGCTTGGATTGCCTAACATTGCAGGTCAACACATGACATACAGATGTGAGGCATGTCAATTAGGTAAGGCTCATAAGCAATCCTATTCCAAGCATGGGTTTATGTATTCAGAAAGACTTGAATTGGTGCATACAGATGTGTGGGGTCCTTCAAAGGACTTTAGTATAAATGGTTCAAGATATTATGTCATTTATGTTGATGATGCTACCAGATGGATCACAATTTATGTGATCAAAGAAAAATCAGAAGTGTTTAATACATTTAAACACTATCATGCATATGCAGAAAGGATTACAGGTCAAAAATTGAAGAGACTAAGGTCAGATGGAGGGGGAGAGTATTTTTCAAATGAATTCAATGATTACTTGTGGAATGCAGGTATAAAGAGAGAAGTTACTTGCAGGTACTCTCCTCAACAAAATGGGGTAGCAGAAAGAAGAAATAGGACTCTTGTTGAGTTTGCAAGGTCCATGATGAAAGAGAAGAATTGTCCAAATTATTTGTGGGTAGAGGCTGTTAATACAACTACTTATTTGGTTAATAGATTGCCTTGTAAAGTTTTGCAAGGTATGACACCATATGAGGCTTGGTGGGGTAAGAAACCTACCTTGGATCATTGCAGAATATTTGGATGTTTGGCATATGCATATGTGCCATCTCAATTGAGGCATAAGTTGGAGCATAGAACATAGACTTCCTTGCAAATTCCAATATGCTCTCACTATTATTGAAGATGGTGGTGGCAGAAGACTGAATAGTACCCAAATCAGCCAAAAGCCATTTGAGCCACACACACTCAATAGTCACTATGCTTCTTTATACTGAACCTCACAACTAGAAGTGGCCATAGTAGGCTTCTTCTTGCTCAACCAAGATATGCATGAGCTACCAAGCATGAAGCAAAAGCCACTAGTTGATACACGAGTCTCATAGCAACCGGCCCAATCAGAGTCAAAAAAAGCATGTGAATATGTCCCTCTTAGTATAAAACAATCCAAGTAGTCACTTGAGCTTCTTCTCCTTTTGGTGGAATGAACCTTCTTTGCCTTTGTGCCTTGAATTCTGCTTTTGATGTAGCTCCCCCTTCTAACATAGGTTCTTCAAAGTCTTCAACTTCATGTCCATCTTCATGAAGCTCTACCAATCTTGCCTTCCCTTTATTCACTGATTGATGAGCTGAATCCATGCTTGAACTCCTTTGTATGCTTGGACCACTGATTTCCAAGCTATCTTGAACCCTGGATTCATATCTTTTCTTGGTCTCTTCAATATCTTCATCCTGCAATGGAACTTTGGAAGCATACCATGGTTTGAGTTCATCAAACACTACATCTCTAGATACCTTTAACTTCTTTGTATTAGGATTGTAGCACCTGTAACCTTTTTGATCCATCGCATAACCAATAAACATACATCTTTGAGCCCTTGCATCCATCTTACCTCTCAACTCTTGTGGCACATGTGTGTAGCATACACAACCAAAGATTCTAATGTGTGAAAGGTCTGGTTTCATTCCACTCCGTGCCTCCTCATGTGTCATGTCATGTACCCTTGATGTGGGACACCTATTCATCAAGTACACAAAAATAGATACAGTATCTGCCCAATATGTTAAAGGCACATTCATTTCATTTAACATACTCCTAGCACTTTTAGCAATATACCTATTCTTCCTGTTTGCCACCCCATTTTGTTGGGGAGTATACGTGCAAGTGATTTGCCTCTTTATACCTTGGTCCTGCAAGAAATCACAAAAAGCATGGGAGAAGTATTCTCCCCCTCCATCGGACCTTAGGGTTTCGATGTAGCAACCTATCTCCTTTTCAACTTGTGCCTTGAATATTTTGAATACATCAAACACATGTGATTTTTGCTTTATACAATACAACCATACTTTTCTTGAGTAGTCATCTATGAAGGTTACAAAGTACCTATTACCTGCAAGAGAGAGCTCTTTGGTTGCCCCTGACACATCTGTGTGCACAAGGTCTAACACACCATGTGCTACATATCCACTCTTCTTGAAGGGCTGCCTAGTAGACTTGCCTAGTTGACAAGCTTCACACATCTCATGCAACATTTGTAATGAAAAATGTGGTAAACCTCTTACCATTTGCCTCTTCTCCATGTCTTTCAACCTTTGAA
>CM035408.1:89261862-89329362 GCA_020310875.1 Ceratopteris richardii | reverse complement strand
CTCCCACTTGACATGATCTTCTGTCTACATAGCCTCTTTGTAGCAAGAAGGCTCACCAACATCTATTAGCATAACAAAATCTAAACCTGGAACATATGTCAAATGGATATGAGACACGTGCAAAGTGTCTCAATGTTTGTTGGATAGGAACATTTACAAACTAATCTAATTGGACATTTTCTTGGCCATCCCTATGTGCAGTATTTTTATGCATGCAAACTCAAGGAATTGTATACTCAAACTCCACCCTTCTCACTTCAACCTCCTTAATGTGTTGTTTATGCATCTTAGAATCATTGAAAATGACATCAATACTTTTGATTATGGACCATGTTTTAGGATCCCATAAGAAATATTTAAATTGTCCTTCTTGACCATATCCAAGAAAAACACATTTCTTTGACTTATACCATTAGGGGAAAAAATGAACCCTGAATGGGCCTTTTAGATTAAGGTGTGATTATTGATGGACCAATCAGAAGAGGGTGGTGGCCACAGTCTATGCCCTATAAAATACTGGGCTGAAGGGGGGAGAGGGGACATATTTCTCCCTTATTTAATGAGTTGTCTCTAGAGAGAGAAGGAATCTCGTAACTTAGTTGGGCCCAAAAATTCAAAATTTCTAAACAGTTAAAAAACTCATCATAACACTTGAGAATGGACCCCCCATTAGTTCTTAGGGTCAAAAGTACTCTTTTTTACCCCAAATTCAAAATCCATGCATGTTTTGAGCTGAAAAAAATGGGTTTCTTCAAAAATACTCAAAAAAAATGTTATTTCCCGCCTAAACCTCACATTTTCATACTCAGGTCCCAAAACATCATCTTTCACTACTTTCACTATGTAGCACACTACTTTCACTATGTAGCACACCATTCAGGCTCCTGTTTCTATCTCGAATTACTGTTGTAGCTTGAAGACCTTTAGCTTCAATGGCAACATCTAAAGCTTCTAGGCGACCGAAAGATGAAATCCTCACATTAAGATGTCACAATATCAAAGCCATAGATGGACAGTGGCTATCACATGAGTACTCCAAAGGTGCATGGGTGTACATGCAACCCTCTAGAGTTGGGCCTCATTGAGTTAGAGATCATGGAAACTTAGACTTCATTGGAAGGGAAAGTTACTTGTCTTCAAGAAGCACAAAGATAATGGGATGGTTGCTATTGTACAACAGGTTTTTACAATGGAAATTATGAAACTTGAAAACTCTAGTAGGCTGTTGGTGAGGATTCAGGGCACCTGTTAGATGACACAGTTACGTTAATTAAACAATTAAATAAGAAAAGGAGAATGGGAAGAAAATATCTTTCCTATGTTGCAACAACCATCTTTTTTGTCAATGAGGAGCCCGAACCTACACCCATGGACCTACCCTATCTTGTTACTGGGGGTTTTGTAGATGACAAGAAGGAACCCCCGGATAGAAGCTCTCAACTTATTAGAAGAGAGGCAAAAGATTTCCAGAGAATTTCCACAAGGAGTAGTGGACAAATTAAAGGAAGCAAGTACACAGAATAGTCCAACCTCCAACTTAGAGCCCTTGGAACCCACTCTACCAAAGGTAGAGATGGAAATGTTTTTAGTTGTACTTGTCGATGGAGAGGAGTTTTTGTTCCTGCATGATATTGAGAAGGCATTCGGTCTATGCCTCGACGAATGCATTAGTATTTTCTGCTCAACCTCGGATGTTCCCATGGAGAACACTTCTGACATTATCAAAAAGGCAACAATTCGAATTGGTGATTTAGTTGCAGACACCATTGCATTTGTGTGTGAAGAGATTTTGACCCATGCCAACCAAGATGCAAGTGAAGAAGATCTGGCCGCAGCAAGGGAAAGGATTTTGGAGAAGAAGATTCCAACATCCCCTTTGTGGAGCAAAGTGGCATGGCCCACTCATCGATTCCACTAGATGCAATGGGAAGAGGAGAGGATGAAGATAGGCTTCAAGATGTACGTATGTAATGACATTTATGGTTGTCTCATATTCATACAAGATGTATCTATTTAATTTTATGATTGTCTATGTGCAGGAAGCAATTGAAGTGGATAAATTTGCAGCAAGGAGTGGTGGTGACCGTGTTGCCCGTGGCCATGGCTCTTCCTTGGCACATTACATTGGAAAATTGCCAAAGGAAGATTTTGTCATAATCCACAAGGACTTTTCCCCTCAAGGGCACTTCATAACTTGGTGTTTGAAGGCCTTGAGCAAATTTTTGTGCCTATCTACAATAATGCAAGGGACCAATTGTATATTTCTGGTTAGGAAGTCCTTTGCCCTTACTACCCTAGGAGTTAACTTTAGAGGAAAAATATTAGGTCAAATAGGAATATCTTTAGATCTTGGAATGATAGACCCTCAGTTAATATCCCAATCATTTTCGACTTACCAATTGCCACTGTCTTTTCAGAGAAGAAAGAATGTAGTGGAGAGGTTCAAGGTCAAGAGCCAATTGTAAAAACTTTATAATACCAATTATTGTTTTTCAAATTGCCATGTGCATTGTCTTTATGTTTTTGATAATCTCTTAACTTCGGCACACTTTAATGAGTCTTTTTCCAATCATTCTTGTTATTTTTGTTGCCCAAAATGCATGGGATGGGCTAGGAATGCAAAAAAAAGGCATGCCACAGAAACACGGGGATGGGCCCTGCAAAACTTTTACGATGCCCATCCCCATGTTTCTATGGCAGGCCTTTTTTTTTGCATTCCTAGGCCATCCCATGCACTAGGTTCCCTATATTGGAAGTCTATGTCCCTCAATTACAACCTAGACTTGGGGAATTGTGGAATACTCTTCTTATGTGCAATAATTAGAGAAAATTTAGACTCCTCTGGGTGCATATAAGCATGCAACAATAAATAAGTAAATTTGAATGTTCATGAATATTGTTTAACTATGTGCATGACATGTGGTTTCATGGCTTAGAAATGCAGAAAAAAGGCATGCCACAGAAATGCGGGGATAGGCCCTGCAAAACTTTTATAGGGCCCATCCCCGCATTTTTGTGGCAAGCCTTTTTTTGGCATTCTTTGGCCATTGCATGCATTATATAGCAACACCACTTACAAGAAGTACAATAAAAAGAGTGATTAAACTATGCAAAACACTTCAAAGAGGTACTAGAAAAAGACACCTATACATAGGAGAAATAGACTTCAAAACATGTACACTAAGAGATAAACACTTGGGAGAGAAAATATAAAAAGAAAACGATTATATTCATCATGAGGGATTTACAAAATATTCATCATTTGGGATATACAAAAAGTTCTCCAAACAAGGGAGTACAAATATTTGTTAAGGGTTATTCCCTCTAGTTCTTCTAGCTAGTTGCAAATCTTTAGGTTGTATTGTCGCTCTCTTTGCATGGATGGCACGCAGGTTAGAGTCCTCCAACATTGAAATAAGATACGCCTGTGCAACTTCTTGGAGGGCTTCAATGGCTATCCCTTGGATACGAAATCTAGCACAATAGCGTTTGATCTTTTCCTTCACAACTCTTGCAAGAGCACACCTAGATGGTCCTGCCTCATCATTTACTTCCTCTACCCGGCCTTGGTCTCTTCCTTCATTGGTTGGTCTTTGTCCTTGTCCTACGAGGAGTTTCTTGCCTCCTTTTGTTACTCGATGGTTCATGGGGATATGATCGTTGTTCCATTGTGGCTACTTTCTTCATACAAGGAACTCTCTAAATTTGATGTATTCTCCATCACAACTTGCCTTCATCCTTGTTGTTTGGGCCTTGCCTTGAGTGGTGTCCTCACTGGGGGCTCATCATCAGATGTGGGAGGGGAATAATTTATTTCTTGTGGTACATCTCTCTCTCTCTTGTGAAGCTTCATCCCCCCACGATGGAATGCTACCAAAGTGTGTCCCTGCACCCGAGTTTCATCTAGAAGAGTGGCTTGTGCTTCGACGCTTCTTGTGGGGTGTCATCCATGTTGGGCGCTGAGTACCTTGCACATGGCTAGGGTAGACGACATGATCCTTTCTAGCAGTCTGCTTTGTGCATGCCATTCTCTTAAGTTGTAAAGTGGTAAAATGAGGAAGGACACCTTTATTTATAGCCTTTCACTTAAGAATTGTCCTGTTCACATTTAAATGGATAAAAATTAGTTTTAAGACATTGAAAGTACATTCACAAAAACTTTAAAATTTTATTTGAAGTGAAAGGAGTTATAAAAACCTTGAAAAGAATAATGCATTTTAAGAGTTTGGAAACTATTTCCGAGCAGAAACCTCGCGGACTCTTTGTGCACGCCATTGGGCATGATGTAGCGGTTGTGATGATGACCTCCACTTCTCTCTTGCAATATCATGTTGTAGCTTTCGTGTAATCTTTACTATTTGTGACTCACATGCTCATTCCATTAGATATTTTCTAGCAAATGTCACACGAAAAAACCAGTTGAACATTTCTTCTAAATAGTTTGATTGGAGTACACCACCCCCATAATGAGTGTGTTTAAAGTAAACACCTCTAACCCTATAATGTGACTTCTCCATTCCTTATGTACTAAAAATGTCCAGTGGCCCATATGGATTCATAAAATATGCTCCATGTGCAAAAAGAATATGCTATGCTCTGGTCAATAAGATATACAAATGGTGTTCAAAACCAAATAAAAAAATGTAAGCAAAACTTACTATGTAATGTGTAATGTTGCTTTCTCCCCAAGATAAGATGAATGATAGTGTAAACTCCTTCAAAGTCACTTGGAAAACCAAACACATCAAATGTAGCAATTGATCTAACGATGACCAAACCTTCTTTCGCTTGTTAATGAGATCAACCTGACTATCATTGCCGGTCGTAATTGAACAGAGGTCCTTCCAAAGCTCACATTTCCCATTATCTTGACTATTCACATCTCTTTTAAAGAAACGTCTTGCCTTCTTTCTAGTCATTGAAACTTGTTGTAAAATCTCTTGAGACTCACAATAGTTCTTAACAACTAAAGATACGTGGCCACCATGACAACCTAGAGAATTCAAAAGATCTTCTATTTTTTGGATTGCTATTGTAGACCTCTCTAGTGGTTTCATTGCAAATGTATATTCAACATGGAGCTTCAAAAGCCTATCAAAGATCCTCATGAATGCATGCAAAGTACAAAAGTGAACATTGACTCATGGAAATGGAATAATGGGGTTTCAATCATTACTTATTTTATCACGAGTCGGTTCTTGTAACATTGGACACCTCAAAAGTGATATCTCCCATTCCCTGTGATTCGATGAGTTTGTTTCATCAATTTCTTCAGAGTCATCAACTCTCATCGATGCCCTTGCAGGTTTAGACTGTCTCTTAGATCCTTTGTAACCTTGTGTACAATATGGGCAAGGATAGAGAGAAGATGCTCCTTGTTTACAACCTAACATGCATTTTATACTCTTAAGGTGTCCACCCAAATGCCATTCTACCTCAAAATCACCTATATCATCTACATAAAGCTTTTGCCCATGTATTTGAGAAGAGATTACTTCCGTAATCCATGGAGTCCTACTAAAAATCCACGAAATAACATTGTTTGTTTCTTTGGGAACTCCTACAACACCTAACCACCAGATATATCTCTGTGATTGCACAATGTAAGTCAAATGGGAAGTGGATCCTAAAGTTTCATCACTCATTGCATGGTCCATAACTTCATTCATAAGCGCCACACTCAACCTTTCTAGTCACCGACCCTTTATGATTTGACACTTATCAAGCTTTAGCATGAACTTTAACTTAACATTATAGTCAGCACAAAAGAGAAAACATTATCTTAATATGACACTTGAATGCAATAAAAATTCAACACCAAATAAAATGTAGTAGGTAAAGATATGATTGTGCTTTCTAAAGTGACCACCCTCATAGGATGGAGTTGATATTGTTGGAACCAGTACTTAGCAGTAGCATGTGGATGTGTAGATAATCGCTTGCAGTAACCTAATAGTCCAGCTTCACCCGCACCAATGAACTAAAGTAAAGTTGAGAGGTTATGAAATGTTGGATGGTAAGAAGATATTGGATCCATCTTTGCTAATGACCATCAATATCAAAAACAAAGATGGAAAACTGGTTGGAAGGGACTCTAAAGCATACGTTTTGCTCAAAAAATGTGTTTTCTTGTATGTGTATGGGTTAAAGTGTATTTTTCCACCGTGTATGGCTGAAAATGATGAAATTTTAAAAAAGTCATTTTTTGGGGGAAGCATAGTCACGGATTTGATGATGTGGCACTTACTTTTGGAGGGAGTTTGAAATTATTCATTAGATATTTCTTAGCCATTGAGCACATTATTCTTGAGAAGGTTCACACTCGAGATGATATTGCAGTTGCTTTGACTAAAGCTTTACCACAAGATAGCTTTCGACATTCTTGCCACTTCATGGGGGTTACTTGATTCATGATCTTACACAATCACTTGTATATTGTGTACCAGGCCCATGAGGCAGGAGGTATAGTTTGTATACTTACACTCAGGTATTCTTTATCATTCTTTATTTTTCTCCCATAATTTCTTTGGCCATATTGGCCTTTAAAGGGAGATTATTACCGTTTGTGTCCATGTGAAAGGCCATATGACCACGAAACACTTCTTTGTATATGTTCTTTAGAAAAACATATAGTGGTCTGGTCAGTTACAGACTATAAGTTTGACTGCATTTGTAACATCTAAGAAATCTGTGTTCGTGCTCCCTATGTATTGTGTTTTTCTATGTATTATTTAGCCTTTGTGCAAAGTACCATGTGTGGTGCTTGGAGCTCAGTTTTCTACTCCACTGATATCATTGTGGAGCTCTCGAAAAGGAGAGTGCACTGTGGTGCATCACCATCGAAATACTTCATCAACTTCCAAAATCAAAGCCCTAGGCTCTAAATCCTTGTGAGCAGGTTTCAATTCTTGTATCTCCTCCTCTCTCAAGCCATGTTGAATCTTTGGAGGGTCCTTTTCTATCTCAATAAATTCAAGGTCCATTACCTATCATCCAACCTCTTTTGTTTTCTTCACTTGCACGGCATCCGTTTAGGCTCCACATTCCCTTATGGTGTAAACAATAGTAGAGGATTATTTTGACTTGAAACTGATACTTTGTGTTTAGTTTTTTATCTTCATAGGAATCTTTCTGCTCAACTTCTATTTGAACGGGATCAGTTTGATTTCAAATTGCTACTTCTTTTAGTTTTTTATCTTGTTGGGTATGTTTCTGCTCAACTTCTATTGCATCCGAACATTGATTTGCTGAGGATAGAGCATTATCTTTTGCGATAGCTATGGATGGAACTTTGCTCTTTATCTAATCTATAGCCAAACATCATTATAACTTACAATCACTGGCATTACAATAAGTGTTGTAAGAGGGTGAACACTAGTATTAAAGAGTGAAATCTATTTCCTTACTTTGGAACTATTTACTATTGTCTGAATCATATCATTGTGTAAAGACATCATGAGGGGAAAGGTTTTAGAATTCATAGAAGTGCATTCCTAATCTTTATGATGCCATTAAAACTTCAAATTATGGTGTTATGGTAGGTATACCAGTTACATATGTCAAGTGGGTTATCTAAGGTGATGTTGCAGGATTATTAGAATCAATGCATGTTTTGCCAAGTATCATTGGATGGACACTACTTAATACTTGTAGTAGACATGGAAATATGGATTTAGCAATGCAATGTTTCAGCAATGATCTAAAGCTAAACTTGATTGATGTATCATCATGCCTCCTCTTGTCAAGTATTTTCTAAGATTACCTGACATGAGCTTGAAGATTTTATGCAAGATCAAAGAATTGACTAGATATCAGATGAAGATGTTCATGGGCATGAGGTTAAACCATGCTTCATGCTTCTCCTTATTGAGAGAAGCTAGGGCTTCTCACTTGTGTGATAATATCTCTTCAAATGGTTGCAATCATGGATTTTGATGTGTAAGGTTAAAGCACCAAGCAATTCATCTTGATGTCAGGATCCCTTGATAGAGATTCTTTGGATATTGATAATCATGTCAACTGCTCGTTGCCAACTATAGGACCAGGTGTTAATAGAGGCCTTTAAATTAATATGGGTAGAAATTCGTGGAGTCCTATTGATGTCAAGGGGTGCCTTCATTTTCAGGTCCTATGTTTGGGTTTGGCAAAATCCATTCATCTCATGGCAAGGTAGATGGGGCTAACGATGAAAAGAAATAAAAAAAAAAAGCCAAAAAAACATGATGGTAGTTCTTCATTTTAAGAAGTTTCTCATGGTTTTGTCTTCGATGATGAGGAGATTTGTTTTTTAATGCATATGACATGTAGTAGTCTTTACACCTATGGAATTGTCGCGTTGACCTCTTCTCACCTTGCATGATGGGGCCTTGCCTTGTCCTCTAACAAAATTGTCTCCCACTTTGATTATCATGGGTGGTTTTTTTGGTCTGTGCAGGGAGAGTAGGGAGTGTACTCTGAGGAAAAAGGAAGATGGTCGCATAAAAAAGGGGGATCTTGATGAAAGGAGGGAGTATCTCGTGGTGGCTGGAACTCAAAGGGAGGTTTTGTTTTGATCTCTATCGTTTGTTTTTACAAGGGTTTAAGTTTATTAGGGGAGCATGTCGCAGAAAGAAACATGACCAAGAAGTTCGAGCCTATAGTGGAAAGAATCTCCTAACCCTTTTTCTAGAGTCTATAATATGAATTTTTATGTTGTATTTTAATGAAAGCATTGTTTCCTCTAAATTTCAAAAAATTGTTTGTTTGATTTCGCATGTGTGTGTATGAATATGTATGCATGCGTGTATTGTGTGGTTTAATAGAGACCTGAATATTTCTATGCATGTTTGACTTCACACATAAGTCATCTACATGCCAACGTTTATTCCATGCTTTGATAAAGAGAGGAGTATTGTTGAATGGGATATGAATCAGTTGTATGGACGCTATGCTCCATCAACATTTAGAGCTATATTCCTTGGCCTTCTCTAGAAAGAGACTTGGGTCTTCATCATCTTCATTAGAAAACGTTATAAAAGTCATATATGCTAATGGTCTTGATAATTGTTCATATGGGGAGGTCATATGAATCGACTGCTTTGCTCAATGCAAGGAGGGAGCTACTGTAGTTTTTCCTTGTGAAGGAAAAAGAACTCAGTGAAAACTTTTGAAAGTGTGCCTTAGCTTTCAAATTCATCAATCAAAGAAACATCTCCACGTCCATGGAGGATAGAGAGAGGAAGAGAGTCAAAGAGGGCCATGTGCGTATCAATTGGTGTGTGGCAGTGAGAGTGAGAGTGAGAATGTGTGTATATGATCAAGAGAAGATTTAGGGAGTGATTCTTGATGGAGACCTCCAAATCTCGAATGTCAAGTCTACATTGAATTTAGAACACTTCTATGACAAGTATAGAAATGACTTTAACAAAATACTTCAAAAATTTTCAAGTCCAAGACTGAAACATACTTCCTTCTACAAAACACCATGCGTGATGTCGCATCGCCATCCGTTTTTTGGACATGCTCTTGTTATTCCGCGTGGAAACATCAGAAGAACAAAGCAGTTTGTTGTAATAACAGACGACAACAAGGTCAAAGCCTTCGTCAATGTTTATGCAGACTTGTTCTTTCTGTATTGTACCAATGCACAACCAAAGCATCCTGCATTGTTTGTGTCATGTGGAGGTTTGTTGCCTCCTGCAATGTTCATGCGGGTTTGTTCTTCTTTTTCTTGTCACTCACTCACTATGCATTGCGTGAAGAGCAGCAATGACCACAGCTACCACATGAAGATGACAGAAGCTATGGCAATTCTACCTTCCAGGCTTTGCTCATATCTTTGGGTTGTGGGTACTTTCTTTTTCTTTTTTTGGCACAAGTTTCTGAACAAATACATTCGTCCAAGCCACCATCATTGAAAACCACGTAGATACATCAGCATCCTTCACATTTTCATTTATCTTACCTCCTGAAATCTTGGCACCCAGAAAGGATCCACCGCTCATCAAACCCTTAGAACTTGGAACGCTTGTATAGTCTCTCCTTTTCCTACTTTTACAAATTCATCGTGTAGCAACAATGCTTTCAAAAAGGTATACACTTCTCAAGTCAATGAAGATGATCTTATGCATGAGGCCGAGCAGTTATATGATCTGCTTCTATTGTAGAAGGGCTATTGAACTTTGTAAACATATACTTTTGTAATGAAGTGATTATTCGAATATAATGCTCAAAGTTTTTGTTATTTGTGCTTAGCTTTTTCCACATTCTACTCAGTTGTGTTGGATTGGTGTGTGGTTTCCTTTACATTTATGGCTAATTAAGTTCATATTCTTGAAGTGGTAATTGGAACAACTTTGTGAGCTACAGTAGAAGTATGCACAAAAGCTGCTCCAATGTTGCTACTAGTATCAAATGATGTGATATTACATATATTGAGCCTTGAAAAGACTATTTTATTTTTCCATGTGGAGCAACTCAACATATTAATAACATTGTCAACATATATCTCTCGTCTAGAGTGCGAAGCACTATATCAAGAGATTGTATTTCTTTGTTTTTGGCATTATTTCCACTACTTTCGAGAATTGGAAGCTCTAATAAGAGGTATTGGATGATTAGATAGCCTTTCCTCACATTGAATATAATTTAGCTAGCTTCTTCATGAATCTAATGCATCAAAATGGTAGTTTTCATGGTATGAATTGAGCAAGAAAAAGAATTTTCCACTATGGGATATGAAAATGAACCTTATTTCAACATTTTGTGCATTTTTTCTCAAATAAAAAAGAGAACATGTATTTGTTCTTGTTTATTATGACGTAGTGTTAAAAGCATTATATGGTTTTAGAGAGGCACCTAAAGCTTGGAATCCTTGATTGGTAAGCTATTTGCAAGCTCAAGGATACAAAGCAAATGTTGCAGATCCTTCTTTATATGTGAAATTTATAAGAAAACAATGTGTGTATATTTGTGTTTATGTTGATGAAGGTATCATTACACGAAGTGCTATTGATGAGATTGATGAAATCAAGAAGAAACTTAGTATGGAATTTAAGATTTGAGATCTCGAGATTTTACATCATGCATTGGGGATTGAAATTATTTATGATAAGCATGGTATATGGTTGAGTCAAAAGTACATATGTGATTTACTTCAAAAGTTTGGTTTTCCAAAATGTAAAATAGTTTGAAATCCCTTGGAGCCTAATGTTAAATTGAGTATCCATGATGGTGTGCATTTTGAAAATATAGACATGTATAGAACATTGATTGGATCATTGCTTTATGTTATAAGTACATGACCAAATATTGGTTATGCAATTGGAGTACTTCCACAGTTCATGCAGAAGCCTACAAATGTGCATTGGAATGTGGCTAAGCATGCACTAGGCTACTTGAAAGGCTTTTTGAATGATGGTTTATTTTACTCACATGATACTAATCTAGATATTAAATCTTTTAGTTATGCATATTAGGTGGGAAATAAAGATGATCAATGCACCATGAGTTGTTACATATTGATGATTGGAAATCATCATGTATCTGGAGTTCGAAGAAACAACCAATATTGGTGCTTTCATGTATAGAAGTAGAGTATCGTGTACTTGAAGTATTGACATGTGAAGTATATATTTAGAAGGTAATCTAATTTTCCATGCATCTACCAAGCATATCAAAGTTCATTACGATTATATTTGCGAGAACGTAGTATCGAAAGAGATCGACATTTCTTTTCTATCTTCAAACAATCAGCTTGTACATATGATGAGAAAAGATCATGATGGGACAAAGATACAAAGATTCAAATAGTTGGTTGGATTGCAGCTAGAATATTCAAGCAAGACTTGAAGGAAAGAATGTTATCCATCCATTCTTTTAGAGCTTTAATTAGCGTCCATTCTTTTAGAGCTTTGAATTGGCTTTAATTACTTTTGTGAAATTAACAACTTTTTAGTCATAGTTCATTCCTTTAGTGATTTAATTATCTTGCATTATGATTACAGAGTATTGATACTCATCATTATGATTATAGAGTCAATTTTTCTTTTTTACAGAGACTTTCACTTCTTCTTATCTATGTTTTTCTTCATGTTCTCTATCATCTTAGTAGTCTATGAAATTTCTTGCTTCCCTTCATATTTTCTTTTGTGCTACTTCTCAGAGTTTCAATATTCAACAATAAAGACAAATAGACTAGAAAAATTAGGAAGGAAGTCTATTTGTACAAAAGAAATATTGTGAATGGGTAGTTATAAAAGATGAGCCTCTATGATAATAAACAATCTTGATAGTCGAGGCCCTGTAGCTAAGTTGGTTAGGCCCTTCCCCTTTCAAGGCTGGGGGTCCGGGTTCATCCCTTGGGGCATCCAACTAAACAGCCCCCTCACTATTTGGGTGATGTGAGATCAAGATCTTTAGGGGATCCTTGGGTTTCCAAACTAATCACTTCAAACGAGTTATCTCATCAATATTTAGGGTCATTGTCTTTTAGTATCCATCTTAAGAGACCTTCGGCTCTATATCTTAGTAGTTGCTAGGCATCAACCCTTGCTTTGTAGGATTCGAGTGTGTCTCATTGGTTCTATGCCAGACTTTTGTTGTACCTTCAAATTGATTCAAGCTAATTTAGAAGAGTTGATCTCAATGATGGAAGTTCCTTTTAAAATAAAACGATATTCAACATATACTTCAATACATACAATGTGTCATGCCTTCACTTTCAACTATTTTGCCTCCTTCAAGATGAACTAGAGAATGTTTTCTTTACCAATCATCTCATTTAAATGTGGGTTTCTCATCCTTGTTGACCTTTGGATCCCATAGATGCACGTACGCAGACGATAGTACATAAACAAAATCACACAAAAGTACTTCGAGAATAGAAAGAGACAAAAGACTTGACACTAGATTGGGCACCATCTCCCCCCACATACTCTAATGGATGAGTCTATCTGAGCATGTGTATTTATAGGTATTTGGCATTATTTTTTGAATAGAAGATACACGATAGTAGTGCTTTGAAAATCATGTTTTTTTAATAGAAATCTGCTTTATTTAAAAAATCAAGATTTTCTATTTTCATAAAAATGTCACTTTCTAAAGTGATCTATTATGTTGACAAAATAACTCAAAATACTATACTCTTCTAGATATTCTTCTAAATATCTCCAAAAATATTTGAATAAGTCCATGCACGTTCACACCCTCATGAATCTTTACCTACTAAATCAAAACACAAAAAACATTAAAACCCTCAAGACATTAAAATCCATATAACATTCCATTATTCCGTAAAGTATAACATGCACACGAGTTGATGCCCAACTTACCTCAATTGATAAAACTAAAATAGACATGGATGGCCATTCACATGTCCCATCACCAAACACTCATAAGCATGTCCCATGTAAAGCGAAGTATGAGGTTATGAGTTCGAATCCCAACATGCTAAATAAGGAACTATGTAGGCTAACTAGAGAAATAAGTAAGCTAACTAGGGAAATAACTAAGCTCTTATTGCCATTCATATGTTAGAATTGGTTCACATGTAGTTGATGGCTACCAACGGAACCAAAGGGAATCAAAGTGAACCAAGAGAACCATGAATGCTAGAGAAGCCAAAGATGCCAAAGTTACGCCATAGTTCTATGCCTTAGTTGACACCTTTGGTACAGTGAGTATAGTGAGCATAGTGAGCACAGGGATACAAATGATATGGTGAATACAGTGAGCATAGGGGGTATGGTGTGATAGTGAGCACAGGGTGAGCACAAGGGGTAGAGTGTGACAGTGAGCACAAGGGATACAATGTGGCAATGAGCACAATGCACAGTACCAAATTCAAAAAAATTCTAAAAAAACTAATTCGACAAACCAAAACAAACGACCTTGCTAAATGAAAACCTAGATTAGATGATTAAGATAGTTGTCGATTGACGAATGAACACCACGAATTATGATTGAATGCCAAAAAAAAACCTCCACTGACATGCCTTGGCTCTGATACCATTGTTGACCTTCAGATCCCGCAGAAACACATACACAGAGGATAGTACAGAAACAAAATCACACAAAAGTACTCAAAGAATAGAAAGAGACAAGAGACTTGCCACCAGATTGGGTACAATCTCCCCCCACCGACTCTGATGGACGAGTCTATATTCAGAGCATGTGTATTTATGGGTATTTCTCATTACATCGTGAATAGAAGGTACATGAGGGCGGCACTTCGAAAGCATGTCTTTTTACATAAATTTTCTTTATTTACAAAATCATGATTTTCTATTTTTACAAAAATGTCACTTTCTAAACCAATCCATTATTTTTACAAAAATAAGTAAAAATATTATCTTCTTAAAATTCTTCTAAATATCACCAAAAATATTTAAATAAGTCCATCCACATTCGCACCCTCATGAATCTTCACCTACTAAATCAAAACACAAAACACATTAAAATCCATATAACGTTCCATTATTTCATGAAGTATAACAGTCTTGCTTTGTCTAGTTTAGAGTATGTTCTCCTGTGGGATATGATCATTTTAGTGAGTATCCCCAAGGAAGGAAATATTGTCCTTCTCATTCCATTGTGTCCAGTTGAGAGTCTGTTCTTCCTGTAATTGGGCATAGATATGATGACTATAATCAATATTCCAAAGTAGGTAATATATGGGTGCGTGGAAACCAAATCTAGAAGACTTCTTTGTAGACCTGCAGACCAAATACCTCAGTCCTTGTTCCAAGCCCATGTACGTAATGTGTGTGTGAGAGAGAGAGAGAGAGAGAGCAGGGGGAGACTTGAAGCTCCAAGCGAGGCATCTATTGTGGTTGATATAAGTGGATGTTGGCTCTGCAGCTCTTTAGGAAACCAATATAGTCTTAGCAGTGTGGTCGATCTCTACTATGCATGATGAGGCCAAAAGTTAATGTGGTGTACTATGCATGATGTAGTGTGATGTGTATGATGGCTGATGATGAGGTCAAAAGGAAGCACGGAAGCTAGCGTGATACGCTGTATAACTTATATCATAGGTGGTAGTCAAAACATGATGTTCAGCATAGTCTCAAAGAGGCAGAGGAATAGCCACAAGCTTCTTTGCTCTGTGTAGAATAAAGGAAGTTCAAGAAGTAGCATAAATGGAAGCATGAAGGGAAGCAGAGAATAGCATAGACTGCGAAGATGATAGAGCAGAGTAGACGCACAAGACTAGATAAAACAAGAGAAGTTCTCTGTACAAAAAAATGTCTCTATATTCACAATGATGGAGTATCAACTACATTCTACAAAAATGAATTCTTAAGCTCTTTATATAGAGTTTTGGGAATGAATATGTGCCAATGTTTTTCTTGTACAAAAGTAGTGAAGAATATTTAAAGTACTAAAGGAATGGATAATAACTAAAAAGTTGCTCAACAACTTTTTCACAAAAATAATGGATACTATTTTAAAGCACTAAAAGAGTGGTCAACTTTTAATGACCCTTTTTATGAAAATAATGGTTGTAGTTAAAAGCCCTAAAGCAATGATCACTGTTGAATATGCTTTTTACAAAAATTCTGGATAATAATTAAAGTGCTAAAAGAATGGTTGTAATCAAATAAACTTTTCTTGAAACGGATGCGCTCTGAAACGGATGCGCAACATTCTCCCCCTCAAGCTTTGCTTGAATATTCTAACAATCCAATCAATTGTTTGAATATTTGTATCTTTGTTCCATCAAGAGCTTTTGTCATCATATCTGCAAGCTGATCTTTTGAAGATATAAAAGAAATGTTGATCTCTTTTGAAACTACCTTCTCACGAACATAATGGTTAATGAACTTCGATATGCTTGGTACGTGCATGGAAAACTGGATTAGCTGCCAAATGTATACTGCTCATATTTTCACCATAAATTTATGGAGTTATACAAAGAAGCTGTAAATCTTCAAATAACTTTTTGAACCACATTACTTCACATGTCAATTCTGCAAGCGCACGATATTCTGCTTCTGTAGATGAAAGTGCCACTGTTGGTTGTTTCTTTGAACTCCAAGATACAAGTCAATTTCCTGTCATTAGTAGATAGCCACTCGTGCTACGTCGATCATCTTTATTTCCTGCCCAATCTGCGTCACTAAAAGCTTTAATATCAAGATTACTATCATGTGAGTAAAATAAACCTTCGTTCAAAGTGCCTTTCAAATAGCGTAGCACACACTTAGCTGTATTCCAATGTACATCTGTAGGCTTGTGCATGAACTGTGAGAGTACTCCAACTGCATAACCAATATCATGTTGTGTACTTATAGCATACAATAATGATCCAATCAACGATCTATACATGTCTACATTTTCAAAATAAACACCATCATGTATACTCAATTTTACATTAGGCTCCAAAGGATTTGCAACTGCTTTACATTCTGACAAAACAAAATTTTGAAGTAAATCACAAATGTACTTCTTTTGGCTCAACCATATACCTTGTTCATCATAAATAACTTCAATTCCCAATGCATAATGTAAAATTCCAAGATCTGAAATCTTAAACTCCTTACCAAGTTTCTTCTTAATTTCATCAATCTCGTCAATAGCGCTTCCTGTAATGATAAGATCATCAACATCAATGCAAATATACACACATTGATCTGTTACAAACTTAACATATAAAGAAGGATCTGCAGCACTTGGTTTGTATCCTTGAGCTTCCAAATAACTTACCAATCGATGATTCCAAGCTCTAGGTGCCTGTTTCAAACCATATAATGCAGAACATCTTTTAAGATTTTATTGCCTTTTCGATCTAACAAAGCAAACATCTCCAACTTGTGCTATATGATGCATTGAACTGTCACCTGTTTCAACTTTGCCATCAAACAAAGGTGCATGTAAATTAGCAAACCAATCAACATTGTTACTCATATGATTACTACATCCACTGTCAAGATACCATACATCATTGCTATGAGTTGCATCTGTATTCACATTCATCATTAGTACATTTTCATGATTTTGTTCCTGAACAAAATTACCCTGTGTATGATTTTGCCTTGTATATCCATCTCGCCCTTGATTATGTCAACACTCACGAGATATATGACCAGCCTTTCCACAATTATAACATGTTATACCTGAATTACCTTGATACCCATTACGTCCTCTGCCACGGTAGGAATATCTCCCCCTACCACGCATATTCATATCTGAGCTGCCAGCATCATAATTATTGTTTGTCTCATTTCGACCTCCACGACCTCTGAAAGTTCCTCTTCTGCCACCTCTTTGACCACGTTGATTTCCTGCATAAAGTGCATGACCTACACTACCTTTCTGCATAGACTATCCACCATTAATATTAATTTCTTCTGTTATCATAAGTGAAACCAACTCATCAAAATCAGGCAACTCCGCTCTCACAAATACAGAAGTTGTAAAAGCTTTCCATTTTTCATCTTCTTTTAAACCATTTAAAACAAATGCAACTAAATCATCATCTTCAACTATGCACGAAATTGAAGCAAGTGCATTGATGATCTTCTTAATTTTTAAAACATAATCATTTACTGGCTGTCGTACATCCTTTCGCAAATTATTTAATTCATTTTTCAATTGAATTCGTCGTGCCTTTGTGGTTGTTGAGAAGAGTCGCTCTAATGCTTCCCAAATCTGCTTGCTTGTTCTCAAGTCCTGTATGTGTCCTATCATGCTCGACTCAATATTTTGTGACAATACAAAGATTACCTTCTTGTCACGCTCATTCCACCTCTGATATTCTCGGACTTGTTGTGGTGTTGGATTTTGATCAGGCAAGTCCGGTTGAGGTTCCGTACCACTAATGAGACCATACAAATTCCTACCCATAAGATATGCAGAGATGCGAAAACACCAGGCTTGATAGTTGGTTTTACTCAATTTTTCTATTTGGCTATTTCCATCAGCCATCCTAAAAGAAGGTAATTCTAAACAAAGGTACTTGAGGTACTTGCAAATTATCAGCTTATTGGTGTTGCATCTTATGCATATACATCATGTATAGCACCTTTGATGCATCAACCTCGCTCTGATACCAATGTAGAATAAAGGAAGTTCAAGAAGTAGCATAAATGGAAGCATGAAGGGAAGCAGAGAATAGCATAGACTGCGAAGATGATAGAGCAGAGTAGACGCACAAGACTAGATAAAACAAGAGAAGTTTTCTGTACAAAAAATGTCTCTATATTCACAATGATGGAGTATCAACTACATTCTACAAAAATGAATTCCTAAGCTCTTTATATAGAGTTTTGGGAATGAATATGTGCCAATGTTTTTCTTGTACAAAAGTAGTGAAGAATATTTAAAGTACTAAAGGAATGGATAATAACTAAAAATTTGCTCAACAACTTTTTCACAAAAATAATGGATACTATTTTAAAGCACTAAAAGAGTGGTCAACTTTTAATGACCCTTTTTATGAAAATAATGGCTGTAGTTAAAAGCCCTAAAACAATGATCACTGTTGAATATGCTTTTTACAAAAATTCTAAATAATAATTAAAGTGCTAAAAGAATGGTTGTAAACAAATAAACTTTTTCTGAAACGGATGCGCTCTGAAACGGAT
This sequence comes from Ceratopteris richardii, assembly GCA_020310875.1. NCBI lineage: Eukaryota > Viridiplantae > Streptophyta > Polypodiopsida > Polypodiales > Pteridaceae > Ceratopteris > Ceratopteris richardii. The sequence goes on along the minus strand of CM035408.1, from coordinate 89,310,796 downwards.
GCGCAACACTCTGGTTCGATGCCATGAAAACCCTTCTAATGCCTTTCTTTGCTCTGGTTCGATGCCCATGAACACCCTTCTAATGCCTTCAAGGTGAGTACGGATGCCCGTGAAAAGTTTTAGATTATCATATCGTAAGCAGGCACTGCTTTACGTACCATGCATGATGCCACACTGCCATCCGTTTTTTGGGCATGCTTCTGTTATTCAGAGTGGAAACATCAAAAGACCACGGCAGTTAGTTGCAATAGCACACTTATTCTTTCTGTATTGTCGCCACGCGCAGCCAAAGCATCAGGCATTGTTTGTGCCGTGTGGAGGTTAGTTCTATATGATTCCTAAGCATCAGGCATTGTTTGTGCCGTGTGGAGGTTAGTTCTATATGATTCCTGCAGCCTTTGTGGAGGTTTGTTATACCCTGCAGCCTGCATTGCTCCTCCAGGTTCGTTACATGAACTTGCATCCTGCATTGTTCGTTCGCGTTTGTTCTTCTTTTTGATCGCACTGACTCACGATGCGGTGCGTGAAGAGCACCAATGACCACTACCACATCAAGCTGACAGAACTTGTGGCAATTCTGCCTTCCAGGCTTCGCTCGTATCTTTGGGTTGTGGGCACTTTCTTTTTCTTTTTGTGACGCAGATTTCTGAGCCAATACATCCGTCCAAGCCACCATCGCCGTAAACTAGGTAGATACATCAGCATCCTTCACGTTTTCATTTATCTTGCCTTCTGAAATCCCAGCACCGAGAAAGGAGACACGGCTCGCAGAACCGTTAGAAGTTGGAACGTTTGTATAGTCTCACCTTTTCCTACTTGTATAGATTCATAGTGTAGCAACAATGCTTTCAAACAGGTATACACGGATGAGTGTTTCTGTGTGCGGTAAGTGTTAGTGTTTCTTTCTGCCTTGTGTGTGAATGGAAAGGTGAACAAATATAATCCGATGGATGGAGGAAGATGAGCTAGAAGAATACGGAAGAATTCGATCACATTTGGTCTTGTTTTGAGGGCTTAGGAGCAAGACAATTCTAAGAAAGCTGCCTGATCTTAAGGAAAAGCTCTTCTGATCACCGGACACTCATGTTCTTAATAACAACTCTCAAGCAAGCCATTGGACAAAAGAAGTCACCCTATTAACCTGCATCATTATTGTTGTTTATCTAATTTCGACCTCCATGATCTCTAAAACTTCCTCTTCTATCACCTATGTGGCCATGTTCATTTCCTCCGTAAAGTGCATGACCTACACCACCTCTCTGCATAGAGTTTCTACCATTTAAGTTCAATCACATTTATATGACATAAGAAATTTGTGTTAATGATGTGTGTACTATGTGTTTTTCCTATGTATTCTACACACCCTTTGGGAAGTACTCTGTGTGGCATTAGAGTTCGGCTTTCTATGAAAAAGGTATTGTTGCCGAGCTCTCGAGAAGGAGAGTCCATCATGGGGCATTTGCATATAGCTACCTCACTAGTATCAAAGCATTTTGATGCAAAAGCTTTGTTCCTTTTGTGTGAGCGAAGCGAGCAACTTCCCACCCACCCAAAGCTTTCACCAAGGCTTATAACTAAGGTGGTGATCAATGCATAGATGTTGGCATACCTTGTCATCTGAGTCACTCAAGTCATTTTTGGCATCGTTGACAATATGCGAGGGAGGACCTCAATGATCAAGGAAGACAAAGGTTCCCGGTACTTCTTGGGAAGTCACGCATCTCAGTTTGTTCCCCTAGAACTCGCTTAACTGATAGAGATCTTGCCACTAAGCTACTCTTATGGTGCTTGAGGAAGGGGAAAGACTAAGGTTCACATTATCTTGAACATGTTTTGGGCCCTCAAAGCTTCATTCTTTGTTTCCAAATCCTCTTTTGAAGCATTTTTGGGGGGTGATTTTTGGAGCTACTTTGCAGTACTTTCATGCATAGTTCTCTTTAGAAAGGTTTAAGAACATTAAGAAGACTGTTCTTTGTACTTCTATGCAAACAATATTCAGATTTAGGGCTATGTTTTCAACCACACTAGTAAATCTACAAGTTTCTTGAAAGGTTTTTAGTTGTGTTTGGAGTAGCCACTGCAAGTTTATGTAGGTTTTTTACGCCTATAGAACATAATTGATAGACAATTGCAGGTGTTTTTAACGAGTTTTTGGGTTGTGAATTCAGCCTTTGAGTGCCATTTTACTACATATATTGATCACACATGCACACACACACACACACACACACACTATGTACACTTCTCTAGATATCACTTACGTACATCCATGTGATCATGATTATGTTTTTTGCATAAAGACTTATGTGTTTGATAAAGAGGGTTGTGTTGAGGTTTTCTTAACTTGGAGACACCTAGATGTTGGGGTCTCTTTGGTGATGTAGGTGGAAGGCTTACCCAACCTCGCCATGGAAGATGTATGCTAGTTGTTCATCAGTGCTGCCAAACATATTCGTAGCATGCACACTACTCTTGATAGAAGTAAAAAATACATATACTTGTCTCAAGGTGAGTACATATCCAAAGTACTTCATAAGTTCAATATGTAGGGTGGAAAATCATGAAGTATATCGTTACCCACATATGTGAAATTTGAGAAAGGATGATCGCCCAAAATAAGATTACAAAAAGGAATTCATGACCAAAATTCCTTATTAGTGTGCTATTGGTAGTCTCATGTATGCTATGCTCATGTATGCTATGGTAGCTAGGAGACAAGACATTGAATTTGTAGTGGGAGTTGTGAGCATATATATGTCTAAGTGGGAGATGATTTTGAGATATCTGAGTGGTACTAATGACAAGTGTCTATGCTTAGGTAGAGAGAAAGCATCCATTATTGGTTAGAGAGATTTTGATTATGCTAGTTGTGTAGACAATCATAACTCTACATCAAGCTACATTTTTCATTTTTCTTGAGGTGCTATCTCTTGGAGATCTTATATTCAAGAATGTACAACTATTTCCACCATAGAAGCAGAGTATGTTGCCACAAGTGAGGCATGTAAGGAAGCATGGCTTTCTCTTCTTGCTTCTGATATGGGCCTACCTCACCATGTACCTTGTTTGCTCAATGATAGTCAGAGTGTCATTGCATTGGCTAAGAGTCTGGTCTATCATGCAAAGACCAAGCACATTGAGATATGGTAATACTTCATTAGAGACTGCTAGCCACTGAATGCATTATTCTTGAGAAGGTTGGTACTCGAAATAACACTACACATGCTTTGGCTAAAGCTCTACCACATGATAACTTTTGACACTCTTATCACTGGATGGGGCTTACTTGATTCATGATCTTACAGAGTTATTTGTATACTATGTATATATAAAGACACAAATATGTCTCAACACACACACACATGTATATATGTGTGTGTCTATGTATATAATCGATCTCATTTTTCTTAGAATGTTGTACTCAAAAGGTTTACCATTACTCATTTTCGTATGTTCTTGATCAAATTGTTGTTCACCAACAATGATTGTATTGGAAAAGTTTACCTCTACGATGTTGATAAAGTTGTTGTTACTATAAGGGTCTAAAAATTTTCTAAATCTTAGTACTCAGTGTACTTTTTTGTTCTTCTTTGTAACTCTACTTAAATAAATTTGAGGTTTAAAAGAGAACCAAGACGCATTCCTTATCGGAAAATGAAAAAGAAGATAAAAAACTGTAATTTTTGACATGTAACATAAACCACCAAAAAATAAATATCATGATTGAAAATTTTTACATTGATTGAAAATTTTGCACACAATCAACATTCTTCTATTGAGCTCTTTCATACTGCTTTTTTATAATTTTGTGGGATTTGAAATCATGACCTATTGGCTAGGAGTATGATGGGCTAACCACTTGCCCCAAAAGCCATGGTTGACGATTACTTTCTAATCCTCCCTCTTAGGTTATGGTTCAACCATCTCCTGCCTATCATATCTTGAGTGTAACAAATTTTCTCACATGTGAATCCGTAAAAATGTAAATCAACAATGTTTTTGTATGAGCATAAGAAAATTAAGAGTGGGAATCCTCTTGTTTGCCAAAGCCAACATAACTAAGTGATTCCAACGATTGATCCTAAAGTTTTTTCACAAGATATCTACATACAATATTTGAAGCTTTCTACCAAGATTTGGAGATATTTATTTCCTCCTATGCCCAACGATCATTATTGTTGTATATTTTTCCTCTTTAGTAATTTCATTATCAATATTTTAATTCTGTATGAGTTATGATGAATAGTTTAATTCTGTTTCATGGTGACCACAATTTTGAGATGTAGCTGCATTTCATCTGTTTGAAGACAAATGACTTGGGTTTAAAACCAAGGAAGATGTGATAAGTACATAGAGTATCAACAAACGTGTTATGGTCATTGTGTTCAAGCAACAGATAGATGTATTTAAGCTCTGCTTGCCATAAAAATAAGGATTTGAACTCAAAAAATAACAGTCAAAAATTGGAATGAGCAAGGTACTCTAGAATAGGTGAATTGGATAACAACAGAAATTAATTATTTTTTTTTATACGATAATAAAGTTCTTGTGAAAGATAAGTAGAGTTACCACAACACACCTAAACTGATAGATTGTATGAAACAGATAGTTTTGCCAACTAAAATTCATTCTCATACATTTCTTTTTCATGTGGGACATGATGAGAAACCTATGTTATGATACCGAATGACTGCAGATTATGATATTAGAATTTGTGATACCATTTACCATCCTTTCTGGGGCCACCTTGCATATGACAGAATCTCAATAATCTTTTCTTCTATATTATATGTATTCAACGACTCTAGTATTTTTATGGAGTGGATATAGTCCTCAGCAAATGGAGTGGATGAAAGAAGGAATAGGAATATTGTAGAAATACCTAGAGCAATGCTAAATGAAAGGTAAATTTCCTTGTAGTTTTGGGTTGAAGCGCTAAATACATTAGTATATTTGATGAATCATATACCAACATCTACAACACATAATGTAACTCTTTTTGAGGTTTGGTATTACAATAGAAAACATGTTATTGATCACTTGCATGTGTTTTCTTGTGTTTGTTTTGCTATGGTTCCATATGAATTGAGAGATAAATCAGAGCCAAAAGGAGAGAGATGTATTTTCATGGGTTATGTAGATAATCAAAAAGTATACAAGTGTTATAATCTGATAAGTAACAAAATGATTATTAGTCGAGATGTATGCTTTGATGAGTTTCTCATGTTCAAGAAGAAATGTAAGAAGAAATTGAGGATGGTTTACATGATACTATAGGAGTAAGCTCAAAAGATAATAATGATCATGATGAAGAAAGATTATCACCTACATCAAAAAAGAAAACAAAAGGTAAAGCAAAGCTTGTTGAGTTAAGTGATGAAGTAGTAATTGGTGAAAGTTCTATATCAGATTTGTTAAAACATGAACATGAACTTAGGAGAAGTTCAAGAGAAAGAGAGCCCCACACAAAGGTATATTGAGTCTTATTGTGTTTCACATTAAAAAATTTATGCCAATTGTATTTAGATTATTTGCTTTCAGTCTCTCTTGAACGCATCAGAAGGGTGTCCATGGGCATCGAACCAGAGCAAAGAAGGTTGTGGCTATTCCTCTGCCTCTTTGAGACTGTGCTGATAAGTCATACAATGTATCACTCTCGCTTTCGTGCTTCTTTTATTTTTTCAAAAGGAAGTTCGGCCTTGGCCTATTCTCCCGAACTGTAATTAAAATAAAGAAGAAAAGTTACAAGTGAATGGGACTAGTGTCCATGGGACCCCCCAAATCCCACACTGCAAGGGACAAGTTCGATAAGCTAGAGAGCATTACAAATGAGGCATACAAATCTATCGTCTCCCTCATGTGGGACCCATTTGGGTTTCAGCTTGTTATCTATGAGGAGATAAATACAGTGATGCCTAAACGATGGAGACCAAAGAGCTTCTAAAATGTAAGAAACTTGAAAGGGTAGAATGGCCATTGTAGATTTTTGTATACTTATGCACAATGAAAAGTGTCATTTTATTACACAAGAAAGTAATGATTTTTTTTTTGCAAAACGCTTGATGAGATACACAATGTAGTAATTTATCCATCATCTAAAAAATATTATATGTGTACTACATGAAGAATTTCTATGGTGATGCATGATCATGGACTCTTCTTGTCAAGAGCTCAGCAACGATGCCCTTTTTGTAGAAACCCAAAATCTCATGTCACACATACCACTTTGCATAGTGTGTGCAAAACACATAGGAAAAACACACAGTACACAGATCATGAACACAGATTTCTTAGTTCATACAAGTGCGATACACCTTAGAGTGTGTGGCTCACTAGGCCACTATATGTTTTATTAAAGAATATATACAAAAATGTTTAGTGGCCATATGGCCTTTCACATGGAAAATAACAATAACAATCTCACAATAATGTCCAATATGGGCAAAGTAAATATAAGAGAAAAAATAAAGAATTATAAAGAATACCAAAGTGTAACTATAAAAACTATAACCCCAATTGATGGGCATGTTACTGATCAATATACAAGTAACTGTGTAAGATGATGAAGCACAAAACCCCCATCAAGTGACATAGTGTCCAAAGCTATCATTTGGTAGAGATTTAGTCAAAGCATCTAGAGCATTATCTTGAGTATGAACACTCTCAATAATAATGCGCTCAGTGGATAAGCATTCTCTAGTGAAGTGATACCACACCTCAATGTGCTTGGACTTTGCATAATAGACCGGATTCTTATCCAATGCAATGGCACTCTGAATATCATTCAGCAAATCATAGACATGTTGAGATAGGCCCATATCAGAAGCAAGACGAGAAAGCAACAATGCTTCTTTACATGCCTCACTTTCGAAAACATACTCTGCTTTTGTGGTGGAAATAGTTGTACATTCTTGAAGACAAGATCTCCAAGAGATAGCACCTCTACAAAAATGAAAAATGTACCCTTATGTAGAGTTATGATTGTCTGCATAAGTAGCATAATCAAAATCTATGTAACCAATAATGGACGTTTTCCCTCTACCGAAACATATACACGTCCTTAGTGCTACTCAAATATCTCAAAATCATCTTGACTGCTTCTCAAGGCTTCTTTCCAAGGTTAGATGTATATCTTCTCACAAGTTCCATTGCAAATGCAATGTCTAGTCTCCTAGCTATCATAGCATACACGAGACTACCAACAACAGACTAATAAGGAACTTTGGTCATTAATTTATTTTCCTCATCTGATTATGGACAATCATCCTTGCTCATTTTCATATATGTGGATAATGGTGTACTTAATGAATTTCCACTCTGCATATTGAACTTATGAAGTACTTTCGAGATGTACTCACTTTGAGACAAGTATTTGCATCTTTACTCCTATCATGAGTAATGTGCATTCCAAGAATATGTTTGAAATCCCCCAAATCCTTCATATCAAATGTGTGAATCAACTTCTTTTTTATAATTCATAAGTCATAAGCAGACTTCAAGACAATCAACATATTATCAACATAAAGTATCAAGCACATCAAGCTGCCATCTGAGCATCTCTTTGTATAGAGACAATGATCCTAATTGCTCCAAGAATAGCCTTTAGACTTCATAAAAGCATCAAACTTTTGACACCATTGTCTAGGAGGACTATTTAATTTCATGTAAGCTTGTTGAGCTTACAAACTAAAATTTCTTTGCCAAGAACAACATAACCCTTTCGTTGTTCCATATAGATCTCATTTCTCCAATCCCCATGCAAGAAAGTAGTTTTCATATCCATCTGGACTAGCTCTAAGTCATCCATTGAAACGAATCCTAGAAACATGTGCAGGGTAGTCATTTGGACTATTGGAGAGTTCATCTCTTGAAAATCAATGCCATGTTGTTGCTTAAAAACCTTTGCAACAAGTGGTGCTTTATACTTTGGAGAATCACTATCTCATGTGAATTTCAACTTATATACCCATTTATATGGTAAAGCTTTCCTACCCTTTAGAAAAGGTACTAAATCCGAAGTACCATTCTTGTGAATAGAATCCGAATCTTTCCTCATGGCACGCTCCCACTGGCATGATATTCTATCTGCATAGCTCTTTGTAGTAAGAAGGCTCACCAGCATCTGTTAGCATAATAGAATCCAAACCTCGAACATATGTTAGGTGGATGTCAGAAACGTGTAGAATGTCGCAATGATTGCTAGACACAAACATTTGTACACTGGCCTGATTGGACATTTTCTTTACCATCCCTATGTGCAACATTTTAATGCACGTGAATTGGAGGACTAGTATCCTCAAACACCACTCTTCTCAATTGAACCTCCTTAATGGGATGTTTGTGCATCTTAGAGTCATTGAAAATGACATCACTACTTCTCATTATTGACCGTGTTTCAAGATCCCATAAGTGATATCAAAATTGTCCTTCTCGTCCATATCCCAAAAAAATGCATTCCTTTCACTTATGGTCTGGCTTTTGTCTAAGATTCTTGGGTATATGAACATATGCTTCACACCCTAAAACTTGAAGATGATCATAATATGGTGGCTTCATTGTCCATAAAACTTGTGCCACTTTCAAATTTTTGGCAGTACTATGTGAGAGCTTAATCACATGAACTATAGTCAAAACTGCTTCTGCCCAAAAGCCTTGTGAAAGGTTTGCATGATGAAGCATAGAAACCACTCTATCCTGAATATATTCATCATTTCAACTATACCATTTTGTATTGCGTTATTAGGAGCTGTAAACATACAAAGAATTTCTCTAGAATGACAAAAAGGGTTGAATTCATGTGAGGTATACTCACCCCCATTATCTCAACGTAAAGACTTAAGCTTAGATCCTTTTTCAATCTCAATTGAAGCAAGCCATTATTTGAAAGTGGGGAATACCTCATCCTTCAATATGATAGGATATACCCTGATTTTTCTAGTAGCATCATGTAAGAAAGTGACTAAGTAAAAAGAACCACCTAATGACCTTGTGGGCATAGGAACACACACATCTGTATGAATGAGATCTAAAGACTGAATTGAAGAGTTAATGTGTGCTTTATGCACATTCCTAGTTTGCTTTCCATATTCAAAATGCTCATAAAATGAAAAATCAAAGAAAGATAACACAAACAATTATCTAGAAGAAGAAAGATTTTACATTCTACTATGACATATGCATCCCAAATGGACATGTTAAATACAAGCCATAGGTTGTTTAGTTATAGCTAATAAGTGTTGTTTCAATCATAAACATAAATGATAAAGTGAGTAAACTTTGCTTCCTTTTGCATTAACCACATTACCCTTCAATATGTGAAAGGAGTAAGCATAGAAAACCATGTTGTAACCAAGGTCATCAAGTTGACCAACTAACATCAAACTATGTCATAACTGAGGTACATGGCATACATTATGCATTGTAAATTATCAACCATCAATGAACTGCAGAGCTACATCTTCAATCCAAACAACATCACACTGGTTAAAGTCATCAAGTTGCACACTACCAAGAGACTTTGTTGCATAAGTAGAGAATCATTCTCTATGTGACGTCACATGGAAAGATGCACCAGAATCTAGCAGCCACATTTGGGAAAGAGAATCAGCCATAAAACCCTGAGTAGGCATAGTGTTGTCAAGTGTCAACGCATCACTATCATCAGAAATAGAATTGATTTTTGCAATCTTCACAGTCAAAGTAGATGGTGCAAGTAGTTATTTAATATGCCAATCAACATTTTTCCCTTAACCTTTTGCATTCTTTAACACACAGCAATCTTTCTTCATTGTCATTTTGTACAAAAATAATTCCATTCGATATCTCTTTTCCTTGATTTACTTATATTCTTATTTTATTGACCATTCTTTTCCTTCTCCTTTATCATACCACATTGTTGATTCTCTCCTTGGTAAGAATCGCAATCATTATATGCATCTCCACACTCATTTTCAACCATAGATTTTCTATGAGTCTCCTCACTCAAGAGTGCTCCACATATGTCATCATAGACCTATTTACCACAAGGTGCACTATTGCTAATATTTATGCAAAATGTATCCCACAATGATGGAAAGGTGCATAACAACATGAATTCCTTAATTTAATTATCGTTCTCCATTTTCTGAGCATATAACTAAGAAAATATAGCATCAAATTCATTTTAATGAGCAACAACTTTATTTGTGTCTATGCAAAGTTCATATAGCTTTCTTATCAGATATTTGATGCCATTTCTTTTTCATATGTATTTCATAACTTCTTCCAAAGCTCCTCTGCACTTTCATAGTCCAATACTCTAAAGTAAATAGTATCTACCAGGTGCAATCAAATGATAGACTTGGCCATTTCATCCAACTCATCCCAATCATCATCATCAATATCAACACACTTCTTTGAGATTCCATTTACTAGCTTTCCATATCTCGTCTGAATAAATCTACCATTGTATAGTTTGAAAAACCAGATGGTGATAAAAACAATAAAAAATTTTTCATCAACATTATCGAAATCTACTCGTTTATGGCGTGCAAGTCTATGAAAATCCTTATCCTCTATGAATTTTCTTATGTATGATTGTGACCACGCATTTTACATAAGGAAATATAATAGTGAGTTTCTAAGTATTTCTATATATTGTTTGTCGTGTTATGATGAGGTCACATACAAGAAACAAATATTCTTCTAATTTTTGCAAAAAAAAAAGAATACGTGGGTAAATCACATTACTTCTTAGAAATTTTATTTTTACATAGAACACACACATACACATACATGCATTCATACATACAAACACACACATATATACATACACACGCATATATCTATATATATATATATATATATATATATATATATATATATATATATATATATATATATATATATATATAATTTATTTATTTATATGTATATAAATTCACATATTTTTGTATAAGATAAGAGTACTTGGATAAGGAAAAATTTTTACTTACAAACACACACACATACACTCATACATACATACATACGTACATATGTACATACACGCACACATACATGCATACATACATAGATACACACATACATACACATACACAGACACATACACAGGTACATACATACATACATAGATATATTACTATGTGGTGTGCTCCTAAACGTAATTTTCTATTTGTTGCTTTTAAGAGTTCCCCATAGCCTCAAATTGAGAAAAAAGCGTGAGAGCAATTAGTTACACAATACCTTCTCCTCACTATTTTAGATATGTTTTTAATTCTACGAACAATGAAAGATCAATAATACATAGTATACAAAAGATTGATAAAGATTTGCATTTGACCTGACTTTGGCCTTTTTTTCACATTCTAGGGAGTACTATGGAATCAAATTCATTTTCTTTGTAGATTATGATTCTTTTTTTGTACTCCCTTATAGGGGTGGATGAACATTTCCTACAAGTGTTGTAGAGATACAACGTTTAGTTCTATTTGAAAGCCACTTTGAATGATGGTTTATTTTACTCACATGATACTAATCTAGATATTAAATCCCTTAGTCATACAAATTGGGAAAAAAATAAAGATGATCGATGCAGCACGAGTGGCTATATATTGATGATTGGAAATCACTATATATCTTGGAGTTGGAAGAAGCAACTAATGGTGGTGCTTTCATCTACATAATTAAGAAAGTATTTTGCTATTGTAGTATTAACATGTGAAGTAATGTGGTTCAAAATGTTACTTGAAGATTTCCATCTTCTTTATATAGCTCCAAAAATTTATGGTGATAATATAAGTAGTACACATTTTGCCAGCTAATCCATTTTTCCATGCATGTACCAAGCATATCGAAGTTCATTATCATTATGTCCTTGAGAAAGTAGTATCCACAGAGATTGGCATTTCTTTTCTATGATTATACAATCATTTTTTCTTTTGTACAAAGACTTTCACTTCTTATTATCTTTACTTTTTTGCATCTCCTTTCTCATCTTTGCGGTCTATGCCATTTTCTACTTCCCTTCATATTTTATTTTGTGCTACTTCTTAGAGTTCCACTATTCAACAATGAAGAAAAATAGACTAGAAAAACTAACAAGGAAGTCTATTTGTTTGAAAGAAATAATGTGAATGCGTAGTTATAAAAGATGAAACTCCCTGATAATGAGTTCAAGCACTTTAGCTAAGTTGGTTGGGCCCTTCCCCTTTCAAGACTGGAGGTGAGAGTTCATCCCTTGTGGGCTCCAATTGAACACCCCTCACCATTTAGGTGGTGGGATGTCAAGATCTTCAAGGGATCATTGGGTTATTATCGTTTAATATCCATCTTAATAGACATTCGGCTTTGTATCTTAGTAGTTCCTACGCATCCAACCCTTGCTTTGTGGGATTCAAGTGGGTCTCATTGGTGATATGTCCGACTGTTGTTGTACTTTCAAATTAATTCAAGCTAATCTAGAAGAGTTTATCTCACTGATGGAACTTCCCATTAAAATAAAATAATCTTCATAAGATACTTCAATACATACAACCTGTCATGCCTTCACTTTCTACTATTCTGCCTCCTTCAAGGTGAACTAGAGAATGTTTGCTTTACCAAGCATCTCATTTAAATGTGGGGTTCTCATCTTGTTTTGTCCAATGGAGAGTATGTTCTCTGTGGGATATGCTCATTCTAGTGAGTATCCCCAAGGAAGGAAATATTTTCCTTCGCATTCTATTGTGTCCAATTGAGAGTCTATTCTTCATGCAATCAAGCATGGATGTGATGACTATAATCAATATTTTCAAGTAGGTAATATGTGGGTGCACGAAAACCAAATCTAAAAGACTTCTTTGTAGACCTATGGATCAGAACCAAATCTAAAAGACTTCTTTGTAGACCTATGGATCAGATACCCATGTATGTGATGTGTGTGTGTGTGTGTGTGTGTGTGTGAGAGAGAGAGAGAGAGAGAGAGAGAGAGAGAGAGAGAGAGAGAGAGAGAGAGAGAGAGAGAGAGAGATAGAGAGAGAGAGAGAGAGATCAAGGGGAAATGTGAAGCTCCATTCAAGCCATGTAACGTGGTTGATATAAGTGGATGTTGTCTCTAAAGCTCTTTAGGAAACCAAGATATATGTGTGTGTATTGTGCATGATGTGGTGTGATGTGTATGATGGTTGAGGATAAGGTCAAAAGGAAGCACAAAAGCGAGAGTGATATGTTGTATGACTTATCTCATACATGGTACTCTAAACATGATGTTCAACAGAGTCTCAAAGAGGCAAAGGAATGGCCACAAGCTTCTTTGCTATGGTTTGATGCCAATGAACACCCTTCTGATGCATTCAAGATGAGTACAAAACTAGAGAATGCAGCAACACAACCACATTGCCATCCATTTTTTGGTCATACTCCTATTATTAAGAGTGGAAACATCAAAATACCATAGTAGTTTGTTGCAATAGTAGAAGACAACAAGGTCAAAGCCTCCTTCAATGTCCGTGCAGACTTGTCCTTTCTACATTGTCAACATGCAAAGCCAAAGCATCATGCATTGTTTGTGCCATGTGGAGGTTAGTTCTATCCTAATTTGTGCCTTATTTGTGGAGGTTAGTTGTACCCTCGATTGGTCATGTGGGTTTGTTGCATCCTGCATTGTTCATGCAGGTATGTTCTTCTTTTTCTTGTCACTAACAAGAGCACCAATGACCACTTCCCCATCAAGCTGACAGAATTTGTGGCAATTTTACCTTCTAGGCTTCGTTCCTATCTTTGGGTTGTGGGCACTTTCTTTTTCTTTTTCGGACGCAGATTTCTGAACGAATACATCCATCCAGGCCACCATCACCGTAAACCAGGTAGATACATAAACATCCTTCACTTTTTCATTATCTTGCAGCTTGAAAGCTCAACACCAAGAAAGGAGATATGGCTTGTAGAACCCTTAGAAGTTGGAACGCTTGTATAGTCTCACCTTTTCCTACTTGTATAGATTCATTGTGTAGCAACAATGCTTTCAAATAAGTATAGATGGATGAGTGTTTCTATGTGCGGTAAGTGTTAGTGTCAATGGAAAGGTGAACAAAAGGATCTTTTCCCATTGTAGATTATACAACAGATCATTTGGGCTAACTTTCGGGATACTAGTATGGTAGAGCATACAACAATATAATCAGATGGAGGAAGATGAGTTAGAATAATACGAAAGAATTTGATCACATTTGGGAGCTTAGGAGCTAGAAAATTCTAAAAAAGCTAGAATATTCAAGGAAAGAATATTCAAGAAAATCTTGAGGGAAAGATTATTCCCTTTTAATAGAAGACATCCCATATGGCTTTAGAATGAGTGGTTCTACTAATGTTTATGAGCCATTCAAACACCCACAGATATGAAAGATGGTGATAGATTTTGTTGAACTGACCATGTCACCACTCTGGAGGATTGTCATCTTTCATTCCAGAGACCAATCCTTCTCTGTCTCAACAAAAGCAAAGTCAAGGAATCATGTTGTCAAGTGTCTTACATGGTATTTTCTTTGCTTTCTAACTATATGTTGAATTTAAATTCACAGGGTAAAGACAAATGTAAATCACACCCTAGGGCATAGGTTCATTAGTGCTACCAAGTGCCTTACAATTGGATACTATGATGACATTGTAGTGAGATCGGAATTTTCAAATGTGCTAATGTTCCCTACAGTTACAAAGAAACTTTGTCATGTGGCAAGGGACAAGACACTGGTTAATCCTTATCAATTCCCCAAAAGCTTATAATGATGTTAATCCATTTTTTCTCTAATGATGATGATTGGATCTTGGCCTTTTTCTCTCGCATAGGTACTTCTAGTTGCAATATTGCTCATTGACATTCTTTTGGCATCACGTCTAATTGATTTGTTTGTTTTCAGGGACGACACTCGCATGTGCCCTCAAAATGTTCAAGCACTTCATAGTTGTAGAGAAGGATGAAGCCCAAGTCAGCTTCATTAGGATGCATATTAATGGCAAGAACAAATTCCCCAATGAGGAGCAAGAGGTTGGGAAGAAACACATAGCTAACACGGAGAGATTTCAGCCTACATGAAGCGAGCTTGTGCCACCATTGGGAGATGAGCCAAGAGACATGGCTGACCTTGAGGATCTAGTTCTAGAGAAAGAAAAGCCTTCAGAGACTTCTCAAGTCTCTGAAGATGATGTTATGCATGAGGTCAAGTATTTATATGATCATCTTCTATTATAGAAGGGCTATTGAACTTTGTAAATGTATACTTTTGTAATGATTTCACTATTGGAATATAATGCTCAAAGTTTTTGTTACTTGTGATTAGCTTTATCCACATTCTACTCTGTTGTGTTGGATTGGTGTGTGGTTTCCTTTACATTTATGGTTGATTAAAGTCATATTCTTGAAGTGCTAATTGAAACAACTTTGTGGGTTGGAATAGAAGTATGCAGAGAAACGTTGCTCCAATGTTTGTACTAGTATCAAATGATGTCATATTATATATATATTGAGCCTTGAAAAGAGTATTTGTTCCATATTGAGTGACTCAATTTGTTAGTAACAATGAGAACATATATCTCTCGTCTAGAGTGGCAAGCACTTTATCAAGAGATTGTATTTCTTTGTTTTTGTCTTTATTTCCACTACTTTCAGGAACTGGAAGGTTGATAGGAGGTATTGGATCATTAGATAGCCTTTTGTGGCATTGAATATAATTTAGCTAGATTCTTCATGAATTGAATGCATCAAAATGGTGGTTTTTAATGGTACTAATTGAACACGAAATAATGTTTTCCACTCTAGGATATGAAAATATCTTTTTTTCAACATTTGGTGCATTTCTTCTCAAATAAAAAAGAGAACATTTCTTTGTTCTCGTTTGTTATGACTCAGTGTTTAAACCATTATATGGTTTCAAAGAGGCACCTAAAGCTTGGAATCCTCGATTGGTAAGCTATTCGCAAGCTCAAGGGTACAAAGCAAATGTTGGAGATCCTTCTTTATATTTGAAATTTATAAGAAAACAATGTGTGTATATTTGTGTTTATGTTGATGATCTTATCATTACACGAAGTGCTATTGATGAGATCTATGAAATTAAGAAGAAACTTGGTATGGAATTTAAGATTTGAGATCTCAAGATTTTACATAATGAATTGGGAATTGAAATTATTTATGATAAGCATGGTATATGGTTGAGTCAAAAGAAGTACATATGTGATTTACTTCAAAAGTTTGGTTTGTCGAAATGTAAAGTTGTTGAGTATACATGATGGTGTTCATTTTGAAAATGTTGACATGTATAGAACATTGATTGGATCATTGTTTCATGTTATAAGTACATGACCAAATATTGGTTATGCGATTAGAGTACTTCCACAGTTCATGCAGAAGCCTACAAATGTGCTTTGGAATGTGGCTAAGCATGTGCTATGCTATTCAAAAGGCACTTTGAACAATGGTTTATTCTACTCACATGATATTAATCTAGATATTAAAGCTTTTAGTGATGCATATCAAGCAGGAAATAAAGATGAACGATGCAACATGAGTGGTTATATATTGATGATTGGAAATCAACATGTATCTTGAGTATCAACTTATAGATATGATGACAAAAGCTCATGATGAAACAAAGAAACAAAGATTCAAATAGTTGGTTGGATTCCAGATAGAATATAATTCAAGCAAAGCTTGAACAAAAGAATGTTGTCAATCCACTCTTTTCGTGCTTTAATAAGCATCCATTCTTTTAGAGCTTTCAATTACCTTCCATTACTTTTGTGAAATCAACAACTTTTTAGTCATAGTCCATTCTTGTAGTGCTTTAATTATCCTCCATTATTTTTGTGAAACAATTATTTCATATAGATTCATTCTCAAAACACTATATAAAGAGCTTAGGAATGTGTTTTCTGTAGAGTCGTTGATATTGATCATTGTAATTATAGAGTCATTTTTTGTTTTTTGCAAAAACTTTCACTTCTTCTTATCTATGTTTTTCTTCATCTACTCTTTCATCTTAGTAGTCTATGATATTTTTTGGTTCCCTTCATATTTTCTTTTGTGCTACTTCTTAGAGATTCAATATTAAAAAATAAAGACAAATAGACTAGAAAAATTAGGAAGAAAGTCTATTTGTATGGAAGAAATAATGTGAACGGGTAGTTATAAAAGATGAATCTATGTGATAATAAAAAATGTTGATAGTCCAAGCACTTTAGCTAAGTTGGTTAGGCACTTCTTCTTTCAAGGATGAGGGTCAGGGTTCATCCCTTAGGGCATCCAACTGAACACCTCTCACCATTTGGGTAGTGTGAGGTCAAGATCTTTAGGGGATCATTGGGTTTTCAGACCAATCACTTCAAACGAGTTATCTTATCAACTTTTAGAGTCATTATCTTTTAGTATCCATTTTAACAGACCTTTCGCTCTGTATTTGAGTAGTTGCTGGGCATCCAAACCTTGCTTTGTGGGATTTGAGTGTGTCTCATTCGTGCTATGCCCGACTTTTGTTGTAATTTCAAATTAATTCAAGCTAATCTGGAAGAGTTGATCTCAATTATGGAACTTCCTGTTAAAATAAAATGATCTTCATCATATACTTCAATATGTACAATGTGCCATGCCTTCACTTCCGACTATTCTGCCTCGTTTGAGATGAACTAGAGAATGTTTTCTTTATCAAGTATCTCATTTAAATGTGGGTTTCTTGTCCTCCTTTGTTTAGTTGAGAGTATGTTCTCCATGCGATATGTCACATGATAATGTCACATGATATTATATGGGGTTTGATAGAGAGTGCCACATGGTATTCTTATGGGATTTACTCCACATTGGTAGAAGAGGATGGGGGGGCGTGTCATTGGAAGGACACGCGAGTCTTCTAAGGAGTCTCGGGCGTGGCTGGGTGGCGAACCTTCATACGATCACCTCTGTGTGTTGGAAACAGTCCTCGATCGAGCAGCAAAAGAGCAAGGATGTATCACTGGTATCAGAGCATGGTCCTAGGCCAATCGGCGTTCGTGAAGGAGGTGGGAATGGAACTCGTGCAGCCAACTTGCAAGGTAGATGGACTATCCAACTTGCTTAGATGCTTTAGACATCAAGAGAACGCTGCTAAAGAGATATATTGACGTACATAGGCCCCCTTCACAGTTCTACAAGTTCAAAAGCTTATGAATTTTGGAAATATTGGAGCTACAAGAGATTGCACACAGAGATAACTAAAGTTCAATGCAAGAAAAGCCCTATCCTGTGACAAGAAGCAAAAGAAAATGTGGTTCAAGAAAGCAAATACAAGGACTCAAAAGAGAAGAAGTCATGTGCAACGATTGAGAGGATCTCTTGGATGGGAAGGGCAGTCATGTTTGTATGGATGGAGTCTTGATCTCATCTATAGAGGATTTCTTGAGATGGGAACTTACCACCTCAAGCACAGGTATGAGACTTTTTGGTTATTATTAGGAGTTAATTATAGTAATGCTTCAGCTTTTACAAAAGAAAGGATGGGCTTTGGGAAAAAAGTTTTGAGGGAAAATTCATATATGGAGAGTATGAGGTATATACTCTCATTTTGATTCAAGTATTCCCTCAAGAAACAAGAAAACACAAGTTTAGGGTATCTCCAAAATACCCTACTTTCATGATTTTTCACATAAATTTCAGGAGCTATTTTTGACTAGTAGCCATTTTGGGGAAGGTAAATGAAGCGGGATTTTTCTTAGTTTAGTAGGAAAAATCATGCACTGCATATAATATAATATATGGAATTTCATATACCATCAAGAAATCTAAAATATACCTCAGTATGATGGGAGTTTGAAGCTCCACAAAACCCCCTTCCATCACTATTTGAGAAAAATTTCAGCACCTGAATCTAAGAAATTCCCATTTTGGAAGAGGGAAAAAGAGGTGCATTAGCTATGGGTGGATGGGAAAAGTATATATACTGAGAGTATGGTGTATGGACTTCTTAGGGGAATCATAAGATTCATTAAAATGATAAGTTAAGGAGGAATTTTAGTTCCTCAAAGATCCCCTTCCCGTTCTTTTTGGAAAAAATTTAGATGTAAAATTTTGCCAAACTCCACTTTTGGGAGTAAGAATAAAGATCAATTAAGAGGCTTCCCATGGATTATTGTATACATACATGAAGTATGGTGTATGTATACTATGGAAAATAAGAAAATCCAAGAAAAATCCACATTTGGAGTGGATTAGAAGCTTGCTAAGAGCTCTTATTTAAGTTTTTGCATGAAAGTAAAAATCTTGATTTATGTGTCTTTTGGGGATTAAATTAGCATGCACGAAGGGAGGATTTGGAAAGCTGAAAATAGGCCCAAGCATATTCATATATTGCTCTCTGAGATTATGGAGAGAATTGTAGGATTTTCTTGATGGAAGAATGCTTTTGGGCACCCCAAAAATCACATTTTCACACTTTTTCCAGCCCCTCCAACAGTCCATTAGTTTGGCATGTCCCGCTTGGAAAGGCCATATCTTGGGCTAGAAAACTCCAAATTGGACATGATATGGGTCGTTTTGAAGAACACAAGATTTAATTTCAGTTTAGCAAAAGAAATTTTGGAAAATAAGTATCTTTGCGGTCTGAACAGGTCTACAAAGTCTAAACAGTTTTCGTCAACTACCTTCCGGGAGCCATATCTTTCAAACCGGGAAGGCGATTTGAGTAATTTCACTTCGAGCTCTTTGGACATGCTATATATTTCAGTTTAGGAACATTTGCAAGTCCTACAATGGTTTTTGCAGGTACAAAGAAGGATTACTAATGCATTTTTTGACTAAAATTGCATTATTTTAGTAATCATCTGACCATGCTTTATGTTTTGGGGAGTGCTCTGATGTTTTCGGACACTTCAAATTTTATGTTAGGACCTGAGGAGGAAGGCGCAAAAGTCTCGCAGCTCATAAAAAAGAATTGGATGCATGCAACTCCAATGCCAAATCATTCAGGGACGTATACTTTATTCTTTCAGACATCTTACTTTATGTTATGGCATGTTTTGTATGTACATGCATAGATTGGATTGTATACACCAAATGTTGAGCATTGTTTAAATTCTAAAAGTATGGATCAATAGGCGAGAAGCACACTTTTTTATTGTTTGGAGGAAAAAGGATTGTTGAAACTACATGGCTATGCAACACAGAGATTTGTTGCTAGCATTTGCTTTTATGTTTTTGCAGGTTATGGAGTCCATATATGAGTTTATGGCATGCATGCCATGGGCCTGTCAAGACCTATGTTGTTGGCTGGCTTGTGTGCCACTTAGCTTATGGTTTAATTTTTTTTTTGGATTCCATTTCGTGGGGAAAGGCTGTCGAAAATGTTCCCCCTTCATGGCATTATATACGCACTTGCCTTTAGGTAAGAATGTTATGGCATAGTAACATGCCTTTTCTGCAAACATCACTAAGGTGTAGGCATGCTTCTAAGCATGTATTTGATGGACTTAGTGCCATCATAGTAGCATAGATAAGAAAACTTCAATAGTAAAATATAGGATTCCTACACATAATCCTTATGGATTTAGACCATAGAATTGCTAGGGGAAGGAGCTACACCTTCACCATTAGTAATGTGCACAAGCAATCCTATAGGTTATAGGAAGTTGCATACAAGAACGGGAGATATATTTATGATAATCTCCAAAGTAGTGAAGATTTACTTATCTTCACAAGAGTCTCACAGTATGATTAAGAGACTATGGAGTATCATGATGAATACCTAAAGAGTGACTAGTGCACTCATGTACATCACTTGAGCAAGTAGGGAAGCATTTCTGCTTCACTACTAAGGAAACCAATTAGATGGGATCAGAGAGATGTGTTTCATCAGATAGCATCGACGGGTGCTTATGTGATTCGAGTGATGGTAAGGAAGGCCACAATCATGGCACTGGCTCTATGATTTAGAGCGTAGATCCCTTAGTTAAGAGTAGTTGGGGTACCCAATAGATATATGTATATCGGGATCTACAGAGAGGTACCTAGGCTTATTCTTGGTACCTAGGAACAAGTTGGCTTGGAAGAGAAGGGGATATCCATTCTCACATTGTTGGATAGAACCAAACTATACTAGTTCAAGGACATGGGACTCATTTGAGTCCACTCATATGATTTTAGGATATGGGATTCATTAGAGTCCACTTGCATATTCCATTACATGGAATATATATTCGGTTTAGTGTAGGTATGGTACCATGAATTGGAAGAAGTTTTCACTAGTATGGGATGGTGGAAATGACTTCCCCTTTGAGCACTCTTCTTCTATGGCCAGGGAGAAAAGGACTCATCATTCATGGCATCATGTCACACTAGATCAGAGGAGAGCTCTTCGTAGACATCTCTTCAGGATTGGGAGTTATCCTTCATAGTTTAGGGAAGATTTATTCTTCCAGTAGAGAGTGTGATAGGTGATTTTATCACCATTGATATCACATACTCATTTTGAGTTTTTTAGGAAGGATAATTCCATTGTTTTGATGGGATCATATAGATCCATGCCTAGAGAATGGATCTAAAGGATCCATTCTCCATCTTCATAGGAATATATGTAATGAGAGATTATGCATTAGTTATCAAAGACAAGACTAAATAAATTCATGAGTTTCTCTTTTAAGGAAAGGAGAAAGTGGGAATTAGCTTAGAGATCAAGGAGAGATCTCACTTTAGCTCAGTGGTCTCACTTTAGCTCCTATTCTTTGAGAGAGAAAGAAGGAAAGGTAGCAGAAGAATAGAGTATGTTTTCCTTTACAGAGAAGAGGTGTTTAGGAAACATCTCTTAGTTTATATTTTAGAAGGAATTCATTTTCTCTACTTTTCAATGTAATTTTCCTTCATTACATTTTCCTTCACATGGAAGTTTGATTCTCCACTATTTTGGAAGGAAAAAGTATGGAGAGTTTATATATTTGTTCTCAGTTTTGGATAAGTAGAGAAAATGGATTCAAAGGAATCTCTTTCAAAGGGAAAGGGAAAGTGGAATAGATTCCACTACCAGAGCTCTTTGCCTGAGAGGAGACTACAAAGAGACAGAAAGAGAGAGTTTCACTTTCTCATTTTGGCTCTTCAAGATAGAAGTGGCACTCTTCTATCAAAGACAAAAGGGAGATTAGTAATTCATGATGGTTAGATTAAGTCTCACCTATAGACTCTAGGGAAAAGCAGTTACACTACTTTCAGTGATGTTCCTTGACTAGATGAGATAATCTAACTGTTGACATTAGTTAGAATGGGAGTAGATTGATGATACCTCTCTTTAGGGTTTATAGGAGATAAATATATAACTAACCTATTAGGGTACCAAACTCTTGGTTAGTGTTACATCATGAGTATGATGTGTGAGCATCAGTTAGGGGGATGGGTACTTAGGGATTATCTGAATCTCAAAGGGAATGCTTTTGCATTCATATGGCAAACTACGGGACAGAGATGCACAAGTGCGAATAGATGCTCTTCCAATAGAACTTAGTCCAAAGGTAATGGATGAAAAACGACAGACTCCTTGGTTGGTGAAATGTAGAGATTGCATTTTACTACCATGAGTTAAATGATGGATTTGCATAGTTCACAACGTAGTTAGGTTAAACTATTACTTGTGGGCACACTCAAGGTTAGGAAGACCTGGAGTGTTATGAGGGCAATCTATCATTTGGTCTTAGATGGGTTTGGAGTCACTTGTTATGCGACTTTGTTCTATATTTCAGAGGATTCTATGGTTTATTATCTCCATTACGGTATGCTCAAGCTTATGAGCTTGGCACTTTACACTTTCTTTTTATATTATTACTCCATAGAGGATACATCATATGGACTTAGGTCAATTTGGTGATGTTATATGTTATGGGAGTGATAATTTAGAAGTTGAGTGCACATGGGAGATAATAGGCATCACTAAGAAGGTTTCCCATATTTGAGTTTATCTCATATGAGATCTCTTAAGAGGAAGGATATGGGGAAGCAACATACAAAGATGACCATGTACATAGAGTACATGGGGTTCAGGTGAGTCCGAGCACTTTCTTCTACAATTACGGACATTTCATTTACATTTTTGAGGACGAAAATGTTCTTAAGGGGAAGGAAATGTCACATGATAATGTCACATGATATTATATGGGGTTTGATAGAGAATGCAACATGGTATTCTTATGGGATTTACTCCACATTGGTAGAAGAGGATAGGGGGGCATGTCATTGGAAGGACACGCGAGTCTTCAGAGGAGTCTCGAGCGTGGCTGGTTGGTGAACCTCATACGACCTTTGTGTGTTGAAAACAGTCCTCGATCGAGCAGCAAAAGAGCAAGGATATATCAGGATATGATCATTTTAGTGAGTATCCCCAAGGAAGAAAATATTGTCCTTCTCATTCCCTTATGTCTAGTTGAGATTATGTTCTTCGTGCAATTGGGCCTAGATATGAGAACTGTAATCAATATTCCAAAGTAGGTAATATGTGGGTGCACGGAAACCAAATCTAGAAGACTTCTTTGTAGACCTACGGACCAGATACCTCGGACCTTGTTCCAAGCCCATGTATGTGATGTGTGTGTGTGTGTGAGAGAGAGAGAGAGCAGGGGAGACTCCAAGCTCCAAGCGAGGCATCTAGCATAGTTGATAGAAGTGGATATAGAGGGTGTCTTGGTTGCATCTACTCATGGATTCCACGAAATCCAATGAAAAAGATAATAGGCTATTTGATAGCATCTATTCATGTGAGAATCAAGCATAGTTCTAAGAATGAAGAACAAGTATATCTCTAAATAGCAATGTATATCAAAGTATAAGAGCTACAACTAATTTCCTAGCAAGATCGGCAAGCTAATGAAACTAACAATCATGATAGTCCTAGCATGTTAACTAAGATGATTGGAACTTTCCCCTTTCAAGATGGGGGGTGAGGGTTCATCTCTTGCAAGATCAAGCTACACATCCCTCACCATTTAAGTGGAAGCATGTCAAAACCAGCCCCTTCAGAGGATCATTGGGCTTTTGGGATAATCAGTCCAAACGAGTTATCCCATCTGATTTTAGGACCATCCCTTTTTAGTACATACCTAAATGAACATTTGGGCTTTGTATCTTTGCGAGGCACGTGGTTGATATAAGTGGATGCTGGATCTGTACTGTGCTTGATGAGGCCAAAATTAAATGTAGTGTACTGTGCATGATGTAGTGTGATGTGTATGATGGCTGATGATGAGGTCGAAAGGAAGCACGAAAGCCAGAGTGATACGTTGTATGACTTATCTCATACGTGGTAGTCGAAACATGATGTTCAGCACAGACTCAAAGAAGCACGAAAGCCAGAGTGATACGTTGTATGACTTATCTCATACGTGGTAGTCGAAACATGATGTTCAGCACAGACTCAAAGAGGCAGAGGAATGGCCACAAGCTTCTTTGCCCGTGAACACCCTTCTAATGCGTTCAAGATGAGTACGAATGCCCGTGAACAATCATATCTTATCATATCGTACCATGCATGATGCAACAGCAGTTAGTTGCAATAGCAGAAGACGACAAGGTCGAAGCATCCTGCATTGTTCTTTCTGCATTGTCGCCATGCACAGCCAAAGCATCCTGCATTGTTTGTGCCATGTGAAGGTTAGTTCTATATGATTCCTGCAGCCTTTGTGGAGGTTAGTTGTACCCTGCAGCCTGCATTGCTCGTCCAGGTTCGTTGCATGAACTGGCATCCTGCATTGTTCATGCGCGTTTGTTCTTCTTTTTGATGGCACTCACTCACGATGCAGTGCGTGAAGAGCACCAACGACCACTACCACATCAAGCTGACAGAACTTGTGGCAATTCTGCCTTCCAGGCTTCTCTCGTATCTTTGGGTTGTGGGCACTTTCTTTTTCTTTTTCTGACCCAGATTTCTGAACGAATACATCCGTCCAAGCCACCATCGCCGTAAACAAGGTAGTTACATCAGCATCCTGAACTTTTTCATTTATCTTGCCTCCTGAAATCCCAGCAACGAAAAAGGAGACACGGCTCTCAGAACCTTTAGAAGTTGGAACGCTTGTATAGTCTCACCTTTTCCTACTTGTATAGATTCATAGTGTAGCAACAATGCGTTCAAACAGGTATACACGGATGAGTGTTTCTGTTTGTGGTAAATGTTAGTGTTTCTTTCTGCCTTGTGTGTGAATGGAAAGGTGAACAAATATAATCTGATGGATGGAGGAAGATGAGCTAGAATTATTTGGTCTTGTTTTGAGGGCTTGGGAGCAAGACAATTCTAAGAAAGATGCCTGATCTTAAGGAAAAGTTCTTCTGATCCCCGGACACTGTTGTTCTTAATAACAACTCTCAAGCAAGCCATTTGACAAAAGAATTCACAAAGATAGTTGTATAATTGGTTTCCATTTTACTCACGGGAGGAGGATAAGTCAATGTGCACTAGTCATCACTTTTAATTTAGGAAGTGTAAATGGACGACGAAATGAATGGCGCTTATGAAAACGGGCACTCGAATATGATATCATTATTAAAAGAGGCGATGTCCATATGTTAGAAATGGATTTACAATTTGCAAGAGGATATTAATCGTGATTCAAAAGATCAAAACTATTTCTTCAACATTATCAAAATTCACTCGTTTATGGCGTGCGAGACTGTCAAAATCCTTATGTTCTATGAATTTTGTTATGTACGATGGTGACCACGCATTTTACATAAGGAGGAATAATAATGGGTTTCTAATTATTTTTATATACTGTTTTTCGTGTTTTGATGAGGTTGGCATTCAAGAAACAACTTCTCATTTTTGCAAAAAATAAAATGAAATACATGGGTAGTTCACATTACTTCTTAAAAATTTATTCCTTTATATACGAACACATACACATACATTCATTCTCACACACACACATATATATATATATATATGTATATATATATATATATATATATATATATATATATATATATATATATATATATATATATATATATATATATATATATATATATATATATATATGTGTGTGTGTGTGTGCGCGCGCGCGCGCGTATATGCTAATCATGTTTTAATAATGATGAAATACAAGAAATATATATTAACATAATTTTTGTATAAGATCAGAGTACTTCGATGGGACAAACAATGCAGGATGCTTTGGCTGCGCGTGGCGCCAAACCAGAAAGAATAAGTGTGCACGAACATTGAAGGAGGCTTCCACCTTGTCTTCTACTATTACAACTAACTGATGTGGTCTTATGATGTTTCCACTCTTCCACATCATTTGATGTTTCCACTCTCAATAACAGGACCATGTCCAGAAAACGGATTGCAGTGTGGCATCATGCATTGACTAATACTTGCCATTGTACGTAAAGCAGTTCCTGCTTACAATGATTGAGGACGATATGATAAGATATGAAAAATCTATAACTTTTTACCTCTGTTGCTGCGTTCTCTGTTTTGTTACTCATCTTGAACGCATTAGAAGGGTGTTCACGCGCATCGAACCAGAGCAAAGAAGGTTGTGGCCATTCCTCTGCCTCTTCGAGAGACTCTGGTGAACATCATGTTTATACTACCACGTATGGTATAAGTCATACAACGTATCACTCTCACTTTCGTGCTTCCATTTGAGCTCATCATCAGCCATCATACACATCACATCAACTTTTGGCCTCATCATGCATAGTACAGATCCAGCATCCACGTATACCAACCACGCTAGATGCCTCGCATGGAGGTTCACGTCTCGCCCACCTCTCTTTATCTCTCTCTCTCTCACACTCACACGGACACAGCAACACCACATACATGGGCTTGGTACAAGGTCCCAGGTATCTGATTCGCAGGTCTACAAAGAAGTCTTCTAGATTTGCTTTCTGCGCACCCACATATTACCTACTTTGGAAGATTGATTATAGTCGTCACATCTATGCCCGATTGAATGAAGAATAGACTCTCGACTGGACACGGCGGAATGAGAAGGACAAAATTTCCTTCCTTGGGGGTACTCACTAGAATGATCATATCCGACACAGAACATACTCTCCATTGGACAAATCAGGATGAGAAACCCACGCTTAAACGAGATGATCGGTAAAGAAAACATTCTCCAATTCATCTTGAAGGAATATGAACAGTCGAAAGTGAAGGCATAGCATATTGTACGTATTCACGTACATGATGAAGATCGTTTTATTTTAAAAGGAAGTTCCATCATTGAGATCAAATCTTTCGGATTAACTTGAATTAATTTGAAAGTACAACAAATGTCGGGCATAGCACCAATGAATCGCACTCCAATCCCACAAAACAAAGGTAAGATGCCTAGCAACTACTAAGGTATAGAGCCAAAGGTCTGTTAAGATGGATAGTAAAAGATAATGACCCTAAAGACTAGCAAGATAACTCATGTGAACTGATTAGCCCGAAAGTCCAATGATCTCATAAAGATCTTGACCTCTCACCACCCAAATGGTGAGGGGTGCTCACTTGGATCCCACAAGCGATGAACCTTGACAGGGAAGGGCTCGACCAACTTATCTAAAGTGCTTGGACTATCAAGATTGTTTATTATCACATAGGTTCATCTTTTATAACTACCCATTCACATAATTTCTTCCGTACAAATAGACTTCTTTTCTAATTTTTAGGCCTATTTTTCTTCATTTTTGAATATTGAAACTTTAAGAAGTAGCACAAAATAAAATATGAAGGGAACCAAAAAATGCCGTAGACTACTAAGATGATAGAGAACATGAAGAAAAACATAGATAAGAAGACACGAAAGTCTCTGTAAAAAATAAAAAATGATTGTATAATCACAATGATTGAGTATTAACAACTCTAAGCTCTGTATATGGTGTTTTGGGAATGAATTTGTGCCAAAGAATTGTTTCACAAAAATAATGGAGGATAGTTAAATCACCAAAAGAATGGAATATAACTAAAAGGTTGTGAAAACACTTTTTCAGATTGTTAAAATGTATTCACACAAGCTTCATTATAAATAGACTATAATATAGTGTCAAGTATCATGGTATGATTTTTGGAAAGGTAAAAGAATACATAATATTCCATATGTAGTCTTGATAAAAATCAGTGGATGGTGCCTCGAATTTCAATAAATCTCATAGAACCAAAGATTCTCATATTTCTCATAAACTAGCAAAAAAACTTGCAAAATGTAGATGGTCAAAACGTGCACTAGAAAATTTCGTATGTAAAATAGCCACGACATCATCAAATTTACAAACTGAATCATCCATAGAATTTATATATATTTTTTAGCTTATATATATAACTATAAATCTCACTAGATAAATTTATTTTTTCCATTAGTGTATAGATAATGATTTGTACACTTGTCATCAATGAATATTACTATCAACCCTCTCCTTCTTTAATCCACACACAACATATATAGGATTTCATATGATCAAGGATACTAACAACAACAAGAATAATATAATCTTTATTGCTCTCTTGTTAGAATAAAAGAAGTTCTTTATAGAGTTTTCAATTTTTCCACTAGGGATAATCTAAATTTAGAATGAAATATTTTTATTAGAGGAAACTTATTTCCTTCAAACTTTGTCAAACATTAGGGGAAAAAGTGAACCTTGCATGGGCCTTGTAAGGATCCCTAATTTTTGGGGATTAAAAAGCTTAATCTTTGAGTTTAAAGAGGAAAAAAACCACTAGTGCATTGCTGCAATTAAATAATAGTATATGGCATGCTTTGTCGATTCTCCAACTGATGAGCATCCGTGGCCTTTAGATCTTAGAAATAAATGGCTTATATTGATCTTCAGGAGAGTCTAGAGAGAGATTGCGGACGGAATCGTGGGAGTGGGGACAGGGCTGCGCAACATCTCTCCAAAAAATTAGATCGTTAGATCATGGAAGATCTAAGGGACTGCTGTGAATGGGGCTGATGGAGTTTTGTGGGTGTATATAAACCCTTAGATTCGATCTACAATCGGATGGCTGCTATTAAAGGCGCTTTTGTCCTCTCAGGGATCCATCTCCACCATTGATTCAACCTTGCATCCGATGGCTAGAAATACAGGCACTCAACTTGCATCGGAATTTGAACTCTACCGTCAGATTGTTGAAGCCATCCAATGGTTGGGGAAAAATGGCACTTTCTCTCATCATTACCTTCATCTCAACCATTGATTCTCAGCATAATCCAAGGGTACAACTTCATCCCCGCCTTGAATTTTTTCCTTTGATCCTATCCTTTAGATCTATGAGCAATCCAAGGGTTGTAAATAAATTTTGAGTCTTTCAAAACCATTCTCTAAAGAAAACCACGAATTCTACATAGTTTTGGGCCCTTTGACCACACCAAAACAAGGGAAGCCTATGCCTACCCTATGTGATTAAGAGACTAGACTGTGTCCACCACCCTCCTCTCATTGGTCTACCCCTAATCACTCCTTAATCTAAAAGGCCCATCCAGGGTTCATTTTTCCCCCTAATGATGACCAAATGCCTATATCCATATTGTTATTGTTAGTGTCTATGTGAAGGAAAAATGGCCGCTGGATACTTTTGTATATGTTCTTTAATAAAACATATAGTGGCCAACCACACACTCTAAGTGTGATTGCATTTATATGACATACGAAATATGTGTTCATGGTGTGTGTATTGTGTGTTTTTCTTGTGTATTGTACATTCCCTATGGGGAATACTCTATGCGGCACTAGAGTTTGAGTTTCTATGAAATAGGTATTGTTGCGGAGCTCTCGAGAAGGAGAGTCCACCATGGAGCATTTCCATATAGCCACTCACTACTATCAGAGCATTTTGATGCAAAAGATTTGTTCCTTTTGTGCGAGCGAAGCTGAGCAACTACCCACCCACCCAACGCTTTCACCAAGGCTTATGAGGAAGGCATAGAAGTTGGCATATCTTGTCATCTCTGTCACCAAAGTCACTTTTGGCATCGTTGGTTATGCGTGAGGGAGGACCTCAATGATCAAGGAAGATGGAGGTTATCGATACTTCTCGGGAGGTCACTCATCTCAATTTGTTCCCCCTAGAGCTTGTTTAACCGGCAAAGATCTTGCCACTATGCTCCTCTTGTGGTGATTGAGGAATGGGAAAGACTAAGGTTCACATCATCTTGAACATGTTTTGGGCCCTCAAAGTTTTGTTCTTTGTTTTCAAATCCTCTTTTGAAGCATTTTTGGGGTGATGTTTGGAGCTCCTTTGGAGTACTTTCATCAATAGTTCTCTTTAGAACAGTTCAAGAACATTAAGAAGACTGTTCTTTGTACTTCCATGACAACAAATATTTAGATTTGGGGCTATGTTTTCAACCACACTACTAAATCTATTGGTTTCTTAAAAGGTTTTTAGTTGTGGTAAGAGCAGCCACTACAAGTTTATGTAGGTTTTTTAAGCCTAAAGAACATGATTGAGAAAGAATTGGAGGTGTTTTTGACTAGTTTTTAGGTTGTGAATTCAGCTTTTAGTTCCATTTTACTACATATGTTGAGCACACATACACACACACACACACACTATGTACACTTCTCTAGATACCCTTACGTACACCCATGTGGTCATGGATATAGCGGTTATGTGTTTTGCATAAAGACTAATACATTTGGAACTCGGACACAACCAGATGTTGGGGTCTCTTTGGTGATGTAGGTGGAAGGCTTACCCGGCCTCAACATGGGAGATGTATGCTAGTCGTTCATAGGTGCTGCCAAACATATTCTTGGCATGCACATTACTCTTGATAAAAGATGCATATACTTGTCTCAAGGTGAGTACATATCCAAAGTACTTCATAAGCCCAATATGTAGGGTGGAAAGTTATGAAGTACATGTTTGCCCACATATGTGAAATTGAGAAAGGATGATTGCCCAAAATCAGATTAGGAAAAGGAGTTCATGACCAAAATCCCTTATTAGTGTGCTATTGGTAGTCTCATGTATATTATTGTAGCTAGAGACTAGACATTGAATTTGCAGTGGGAGTTGTGAGCAAATATATGTTTAATCTTGGCAAGAATCATTGTGAAGAAGGTTAAGATGATTTTGAGATATCTGAGTGGCCCTAAAGACAAGGTTCTATGCTTAAGTAGAGAGAAAGCATGCATTATTGGTTGCAGAGATTTTTTATTATGCTAGTTGTGTAGGCAATCATAAGTTTACATCAAGCTACATTTTTCATTTTGGTTGAGGTGCTATCTCTTGGGGATCTTGTATTCAGGAATGTACAACTATTTCTACCATAGAAGCAGAGTATGTTGCCACAAGTGAGGCATCTAAGGAAGCATGGCTTTCTCGTCTTGCTTGTGATATGGGCCTACCTCACCATGTACCTTGTTTGCTTAGTGATAGTCAGAGTGCCATTGCATTGGCTAAAAGTCTCATCTATGATGCAAAGACCAAGCACATTGAGGTGTGGTATTACTTCATTAGATACTGCTCAGCCATTGAGTGCATTATTCTTGAGAATGTTTGTACTCAAATTAATGCTACACATGCCTTGGCTAAAGCTCTACCACATGATAGTTTTTGACACTGTTGTCACTTGATGGGGGTTACTTGATTCATGATCTTACATAGTTGTTTGTATACTATGTAACATGCCCATTAGGTGGGAGGTATAGTTTGTATACTTACATTCAGGTATTCTTTATCATTTTTTATTTTTCCTCCCATAGTGGCTTTGGCAATATTGGCCTTTAATGGGAGGTTGTTGTCGTTAGTGTCCATGTGAAAGGCCAAATGGCCCCTGAACACTTTTGTATATGTTGTTTCATAAAACATATAGTGGCTTGGTTAGCTACAGACTCTAAGGTCTTGCATCTATATGAACTAAGAAATTTATGTTCGTGGTTTATGTAGTATGTGTTTTTCCTCTATATTCTACACCCCTTGTGGGAGTACTATTGTATAGCACACAAGTTCCGGTTTCTACGAAAAGGGTATCATTGCCAAGCTCTTGAGAAGGAGAGTCCACAATTGTGCATCCCCATAGAAATACTTCACATAGTACACATATAATATTTTCTAGATGATGGTTAAATTATTACATTGTGTAGTAAGGTCTAATAAATCATTTTGCAAAAGAAATCACTTTTCATTCTCCATAAGTGTAGAAGAATCTACAACGGCTATTCTACCCTTGCAAGCTTCTTACATTTTAGAAGCTCTTTATATATAGTATCCATGATCATTATCATTATAGTAATAATCAAATCGGTTTTAATGCGTTGATTTGTTCTCATCTTTATCTTTATTATTTGACTATGATACTTTGAAAAACTTTTGGCCAAGAGTTCGCTTTACATTTTTCCTTCTCATTGGCAACAATTCATGATTTGCATCATGCAAAGAAGGTATGTTCCATTGTGTTTGATTCTCTTGTAAATGGCATAGGACTGTGATTATCTTTCATTGCCAAACAAAGAATAGAAAGAAAAATCCTTTTGGAACCATGTAGCCCAATAAGGGAAATCAACATTAGCAAAAAAACCTCTAAAATTTTGAATAGTTTTAATTAGGCGCTTTTTGAAGAATTTGCTAGTACATTCAAGGAAATGAGTGGCATAAATCTAATAGTTTCTTTCGAAGTCAGATACATGCTTATGAATGTCTATCCCATAAGGAATTCTTCAAAACGATTGAGTCTTTTAAAGTTTCACCTGAAATAGTGATCATGGAGTCTTTAATAGAAATAAAAGTTATATCAAGATTAAAAGAATCCACATAAAGTTCCACAAGGAAGTTACCAAAAATGTACATGGTGCATCATATACACCAAAAATAGGTAGTTGAGAGCATCAAAATCTTCTTTGATAGCACATAAGTTGTATATTTTGTCTTTATCAAAAATTATCAATTAATATGCCATGAAGCAAGAAAAGATATGCAGAAACCTTGAATAGAGTTAATCTTTGGATCTCTACAACACTCGTAGGAAATTTTTATGCATCGCTATAAGGGAGTACAAAATAGATTCAAAATTTACAAAGAAAATGAATTTAATTGCATGATACTGCCCAAAATGTGAGAAAAAGTCCAAAGTCAGCTAACATGCAAATCTTGATCAATCTTTCGTATACTATGTATTGATCTTTGATTGTTCACAGATTTAAAAACATATCTAAAATAGTGAGGAGAAGGTATTCTGTAATTAATTTCTCTCACGCTTTTTCCTCAATTCGAGGCAATGGGGAACTCTTTAAAACAACAAAGAGAAAATTACGTTTAGGAGCACACCACATAGTAATAAATGTATGTATGTATGTACGTATGTATGTGTGTGTATGTATGTATCTATGTATGTATGTATGTATGTGCGTGTGTATTTATGTATGTATGTATGTATGTTTGTATGTATGCATGTATACGTGTGTATGTGTGGAGGTTAGTTCTATACTGATTCCTGCAGCCTTTGCGGAGGTTAGTTGTAACCCGCATCCTGCATTGCTCGTCCAGGCTCGTTGCATCCTGCATTGTTCGTGCGCGTTTGTTCTTCTTTTGATGAAATTGACTCACTATGCGTTGCATGGAGAGCACCAATGACCACTACAACATCAAGCTGACAGCAGTTGTGGCAATTCTGCCTTCCAAGCTTCGCTCGTATCTTTGGGTTGTGGGCGCTTTCTTTTTCTTTTTCTGACGCATATTTCTGAACGAATACATCCGCCCAAGCCACCATCCACGTAAACCACGTAGATAAATCAGCATCCTTCACTTTTTCATTTATCATGGCTCCTGAAATCTCAGCACCGAGAAAGGAGACACGGCTAAAGAACAAGCACTATAAGATTAGCCCCATTTTTGCATAGATAGAGTGTGCTTTCAATCAGACTACATGTGAAGCCAAGAGCAATCAAATGCTTATGGATTTTGTCATACCATGCACGTGGAGCTTACTTGAGACAATACAAGGCTTTACGCAAGTGACAAACCCTATGCTCTTTCCCTTTCATAGCAAATCGAGGAGGTTGCTTCACATAAACTTCTTCTTGCAAACCACCATTCAAGAAGGCTGTTTTTATGTCCAACTGATGCACTTTCCAATCTCAATGGGCAACCAATGCAATCACGGTACAAATGGTAGTCATGTGTGAAGTAGGTGCAAAAGTTTCCTCATAGTCAATGCCATATTTTTTCGCATATCCTTTGGCAAGCAATCGAGCTTTGTAGCGATCAATGCTACCATCAGCTGTTCTCTTAATCTTGTAAACCCACTTTGTACCAATGGCATTCTTTCCTTTTGGCAATTCATATAACTCCCAAGTACCATTCGACGAAGGGCATCATTAAGTGGACCTTGAGGACAATGCTCCAAACAATTACATCGATGTAAGTGATTGTTTTGTTTTCGATTGATATAGAGTGAGATAGAGAGAGAGATGAAAGAAAGAGAGAGATCTAGAGAAACATAAAGAGAGAGACAGAAAGAGAGAGAGATACACACACACACACATGCATATTACATACACACTCACATACATATTACATACACACATGCATATACATACACATACATATTACATACTCACATGCATACATACATATACATACATACATGCATATTACATACAAACATGCATATTACATACACACATGCATATTAGATACACACATGCATATACATACACACACATATTCATTCTCATACTCATATACATACATACATGTATACACACATATACATACACACATGTACACACACATGTATACATACACACATGCATATGCATACATACATACACACATATTTGCATGTACACACACACATACATACATAAACACATGCATATTACATACACACTCACATATGTATACACACACATATGTGCATACACACATGCATATGCATACATACATACACACACATATGCATGTACACACACACATACATACATACACACATGCATAATACATACATGCACATATATATACACACTCACATATGTATACACACTCACATATGTATACACACACATGCATACATGCACATACGCATACACACACATCACATATACATACACACATACACACATATACATGTTTTAGGGTTAGGGTTTTAGGATTAGAGTTTATGAATTTCTCTTTTCTTTTGTTTTGCAGGAGATTTTTGGCATCAGTTCTTTGGAATTCGACGAAGGAAAACATTAAGTGGACTTTGACGACAACGCTCCAAACAATTACATTGATGTTAGTGATTGTTTTGTTTTCAATTGATATAGAGTGATATAGAGAGAGAGAGAGATGAAAGAAAGAGAGAGATACATACACACATATTTGATTGTACACACACATACATACATACACACATGCATATTACATACACACACACACATATAAATACACACTCACATATGTATACATGCACATATGTGCATACACACATGCATATGCATACATACATACACACACATATCCATGTACACACACACATACACACACATACATACACACATACACACATACACACATATACATGTTTTAGGGTTAGGGTTTTAGGATTATGGTTTTTGACTTTTTCACATATACACACATCATACATACACACATGCATACACACATCTCTTTGTCTCTCTATCCCCCTACACACACATCTCTTTCTCTCTCTCTCTCTCTCCCCCTACACAGATAGGAGCTTTTTGGCTTTTACATATATCTTTTTTAATTTCTCTTTTCTCTTGTTTTTCAAGAGCTTTTGGCATGGATTCATTGGAATTTGAAAGAGACGATGTTGATTGGGCTTTGAAGAGAGCGATAAAAAGAATTACATCGATGTAAGTGACTGTTTTGTTCTTTTTTATAAATAGAAAGAGAGAGAGAGAAAGAGAGAGAGAGAGAGAGAGAGAGAGAGAGAGAGAGAGAGAGAGAGAGAGAGAGAGAGAGAGAGAGAGAGAGAGAGAGAGAGAGAGAGAGAGAGAGAGAGAGAGAGAGAGATGTTGGTGCATGACAATCATCAATTGAAGGATTATGAAGAAATGAAGTCAAGGAGTCAAGAGGAGAATCAATTCAGAAGGTTGAAAGAAGGATATTTTTCAGGATTCCAAAGATGTGTACACATATGTACATTAGCTGACTTATACTTTTGTCTAGTCATACACTTGTATATATTCATCTATAAATATGTTGGAAAATGTCGGGGCAAATAGAGCAGAAGAAGAATAGAGAATAGGTAGAGAGAAATCAGTTGTAAGAAGTGTCATTAGACACATGAAGAGTGAGTGAATTGTCTATCCTCACTCAGATGTAATTTTTCTGAGAAATCGAAAAATCTTGCGCCCGATATTTTGCTGTCTGCTCCTTCTGTGTCTAATCTTTTGAGAAATCCTTTTGCACATATCTAAGTCCATAGCTAATCTATCTATGGCTAGAATTTGAGAGGTTAATTGCAATCAGGCTGAGAGAATTTTGTTTAGGAACATTCATATGTGAAAATGTTCTAAGAGTCGTCAAAACTGGCGCAGATTTCATCTTCAGAGAAATGGTCATTGCTCAGTCCACAGTGTAAAGTTTTAGACAAGTGAGGGCTCAAAATCTAAGTTGGAAGGTAAGCCATCTATGGCTAAAAGATCTTGATCAAACGGGATTTACTTTGGGAGAACCAGTGTTAAGAAGTTGCAGGTGTCAAAGTCGCCATTGCAGAGAAGCTGTTTCAGACATAGGTAAAGTGTTTCACACATTTCTCAGTGTGTACTCAATCATTTTGAGAAATTTAACTTGGTAAAGTTGCGCAATCTCAAGGCAAAGCATTGTACAAAGTCTTATAAAAAACTTTACAGGATTGATTAGTCAATGAGTGATTAATCTGCAGCAGACTTTCCTGAAGAAGTTGAATTTTTTCCGAATAATCAATTTTCTGATAAATTGGTGAATGATCTCTAAATTTGGTGGAGTCTAAGGTTAATCTTGATATAGAGGTGATCTAAATTCAAGGTTAACTTGTTCTTTTGGAGATTAACACTCTCCATCAGTGGTATCAGAGCAGGTTGTGTCAAAATTGAAGTGAAGAAGATTCCGACTACTGCAGAAGTACAAATCTTTACATCTTGAAGGTGCAAAAGGATAAAGGTTGAAGAAAATTTGAAGGTAAAGACATTGAAGCTATCAAAAGGATCAGAAGAAGCAAGACTCGAAGTGAAGGTACATTTATTCCTTGTAAAGTCTAAAGGTTTGAGACTACATGTGAAGCAAGAATGGGAGATAGTCTTCAAATTGAAAAGTTGGATAGAGAGAAATATCCTGCATGGTCTATGAGGATGGAAGCTCATCTAATGAGCAAAGATCTGATAGCCTACATTACAGGTGAAGAAGAGAAGCCTAAATTCAGAGATCCTAGTGTTCCAACTAGGGAAGAATTGTCAGATCTAAAGAATTGGATGAAGAAGGATGCTCAAGCAAGGAGCATAATCTACATGGCAGTCAATGACTATTTGCTTCCTCACATTAGAGGACTTGAAAGTGCATGTGACATTTGGAATGCTTTGGAGGAGCATTTCCAAAACACAACCAAATCAAGGAAGGCTTCACTATGGGCAGAATTTACTACTTTCAAGAAGAAGGCCTCACAATCAATCTCTGATTATGTGACAAAGATGAAGGACATTGCAGATTCTTTAGGTGCAGTGGATGAAGATATTGAAGAAGACAAGTTGGTAAGACAAATACTCACAGGGCTAAGAGGAGATGAGAAGTGGAAGCCTTTCATTTTATCTACAGAACTTTCATTAGATCACTTTACTCCTGATTTGAATCAATTGTTAGGTCATATGCTAACTTTTGAGAATGATATCAAAGGAGATGTTGATAAGAGTGCAGGTCATGCAATGTATTCTAAAGACAAGAAGAAAGCTAACAAAGGGAAGCAACAATCAGGTGAAGAAGAAGGCACTTCAAACCAAGCAAATTTCATGAGAGGAAAAAGAAATGGCAGAAGTAGAGGAAGAGGCAGAAACAACAAAGATAATGCAAGAGCTTGTTGGATATGTGGTAAGACCAATCATCTATCTCATGATTGTTGGCACAATAATCAGAATAATAGTAATTATCAGAACTTTAATCAAAGAGCAAGAGGTGGTAGATTTCAGAGAGGAAATTTCAGAGGTAGAGGTGGTAGAAATTCTTTTGGAAGAGGTGGAGGAAGAAGCTTCCAAAATCAATCCTATAATAACACCTACTACAACTATGCATCAGATCAGAAGGAGGACTCGACTCTTATTATGAATACATGTGAAACCTCACATGAGGACATGAGAGTGTTTTATATTGATTCAGGATGTAGTAATCATTTAAGTGGAAATATTGCTTTGATGACTGACCTAGATAATAATGCAATTAATCATACAGTTCAGACAGGTGATAATACAAAGCATAAGGTAAAGTCAATTGGTTCAGTCAAAGCTAAGGATGGGAGCACTCTTCTGAGTAAGGTTCTTTATGTTCCTACAATTCCAAAGAATTTGATCAGTGTAGGTAAAATTGTGGAAAAAGGATATGAGGTAAGGTTCACCAATGATGGAGTTTATGTTGAAGACCCTAGTCAAGGGTATAAACAAGTTATTGCAGAAAAGAAAGAAGGTAGGCTCTTCACATTGAAGGTACAAGGAAATGTTGGACATGCTATGTTCACATATGGAGAGCAGAAGGTGTCAGAATTGGATCTTTGGCACAAAAGACTTGGACACTTTAATGAAAGAGGTATTAAAGAAATGATTAACAATGACTCAGTGCTTGGATTGCCTAACATTGCAGGTCAACACATGACATACAGATGTGAGGCATGTCAATTAGGTAAGGCTCATAAGCAATCCTATTCCAAGCATGGGTTTATGTATTCAGAAAGACTTGAATTGGTGCATACAGATGTGTGGGGTCCTTCAAAGGACTTTAGTATAAATGGTTCAAGATATTATGTCATTTATGTTGATGATGCTACCAGATGGATCACAATTTATGTGATCAAAGAAAAATCAGAAGTGTTTAATACATTTAAACACTATCATGCATATGCAGAAAGGATTACAGGTCAAAAATTGAAGAGACTAAGGTCAGATGGAGGGGGAGAGTATTTTTCAAATGAATTCAATGATTACTTGTGGAATGCAGGTATAAAGAGAGAAGTTACTTGCAGGTACTCTCCTCAACAAAATGGGGTAGCAGAAAGAAGAAATAGGACTCTTGTTGAGTTTGCAAGGTCCATGATGAAAGAGAAGAATTGTCCAAATTATTTGTGGGTAGAGGCTGTTAATACAACTACTTATTTGGTTAATAGATTGCCTTGTAAAGTTTTGCAAGGTATGACACCATATGAGGCTTGGTGGGGTAAGAAACCTACCTTGGATCATTGCAGAATATTTGGATGTTTGGCATATGCATATGTGCCATCTCAATTGAGGCATAAGTTGGAGCCTAAGGCAGAAAAGTATGTATTCATTGGTTATGATGATAAGCAAATGGGATACAGGTTGTGGAGTCCATCCACAAAGCAATTTCTTGTATCCAAGGATGTTACATTTGATGAGCAAGGTACTTGGTATGCAGGTAAATATAATGTACATGCAGATGATGAAGAAGTAGTGGATCAAAGAAAAGGTAAAGCAAAGATTCAATTACTTGATGAAAGTGAGAACAATGAAGTACAGGTTGAAGTTGAAGAGAGGCCAAGGTTTGATCCAGAATGTGATGAACCAGAGACTTCAAGAAGTGCAGAAGTTAGGAGGTCAACTAGGCACAAATGGCAACCTACAAGGTATAGCTATGATACCTCATTCTTGACTACTAAAGATTATGCTTATTTGATAAAAGCAGATGAAGATCCATCTACATATGATGAAGCCAAAGGCAAGAGAAATTGGGAAGAATCCATGCAAGAGGAGTATGATGCATTAATAGAGAATCAGACTTGGGATCTGGTTCCTAAATCTAATAGCCAGAAAATTATTGGATGTAAGTGGGTTTATAAAACCAAAAGATTTGCAGATGGAAGTGTGTCTAGATATAAAGCTAGACTTGTTGTGAAAGGATATGCACAGACATATGGAGTGGACTATGATGAGACTTATAGTCCTGTGGCAAAGATGACAACAATCAGAACTCTCATAGCAATTGCTGCTTGCAAAGGTTGGAAGTTGTCTCAATTAGATGTTAAAAATGCTTTTTTGAATGGTTATATTTCAGATGAAGTTTACATGGAGCAACCAGATGGGTTCAAGGATCAAGTGAATCCAAATTATGTGTGTAAGCTCAAGAGAGCTTTGTATGGATTAAAGCAGGCCCCAAGGGCATGGAATTATAGGCTTGTAAAATTCTTGAATGATCTTGGATTTCAAGCATCAAAGGCAGATAGTAGCTTGCTAGTCAAAGCAAGTGAAGATG
Organism: Ceratopteris richardii; assembly: GCA_020310875.1. Taxonomy (NCBI): domain Eukaryota; kingdom Viridiplantae; phylum Streptophyta; class Polypodiopsida; order Polypodiales; family Pteridaceae; genus Ceratopteris; species Ceratopteris richardii. The sequence continues at coordinate 89,270,447 of CM035408.1, read as the reverse complement.
GGTTCATTTATGTTTGTATTTATGTTGATGACATAATACTTACAGGAACAGATGATAAAGGAATACAAATGATTAAGAAGCAGATGGAGAAAGAGTTCAAAATCAATGATTTGGGGAACCTATCATTCTTCTTGGGAATGGAGATTTCTTATACTCAACATGGAGTATATGTGACCCAAGAAAGGTATCTTAAAAATTTGCTAACCAAATTTAAAATGGAAGATTGCAGGGTTGCACCTACACCTTTGGAAGTGAACCACAAATTGTCTAGATTTGGAGGAGAAGAGTTCAGAGATATGAAACTCTATCAAAGTTTAGTTGGTAGCTTGATTTATGCTACATTGACAAGGCCTGATTTGTCATATGCAGTTGGTGTGCGTTCACAATTTATGCATTGTCCTAGAAAGGAACATTGGATTGCAGGACAAAGAGTACTTAGGTACATCAAGGGTACACTAAGAGAAGGGTTGTACTATGGATTTACTTCTGATACAAGAGTGAAGATATATAGTGATGCAGATTGGGCAGGTAATGTGGATGATAGAAGATCAACACCTGGATACTTGTGCTATGTAGGAGACAAATTGATTTCATGGTGTTCTAAGAAGCAACATACATTTGCTTTGTCATCCACAGAGGCAGAATATAAAGGTATGGTGGAAGCTGCAAAGGAGAACTAAGCATATTGAAATACAGTATCATTTTCTGAGAGAGAAGGTCATTGATAAGGAGATTGAAGTCATACACACTCCTAAAAAGGATCAACTTGCAGATATGATGACAAAAAGTCTAGATGGACCAAAGCTACAAAGATTCAAGGATATGGCAGGAATCAAGAAGATAGAGAAGAACCTCAATTAATGATTGAGGGGGAGCTGTTGGTGCATGACAATCATCAATTGAAGGATTATGAAGAAATGAAGTCAAGGAGTCAAGAGGAGAATAAATTCAGAAGGTTGAAAGAAGGATATTTTTCAGGATTCCAAAGATGTGTACACATATGTACATTAGCTGACTTATACTTTTGTCTAGTCATACACTTGTATATATTCATCTATAAATATGTTGGAAAATGTCGGGGCAAATAGAGCAGAAGAAGAATAGAGAATAGGTAGAGAGAAATCAGTTGTAAGAAGTGTCATTAGACACATGAAGAGTGAGTGAATTGTCTATCCTCACTCAGATGTAATTTTTTTGAGAAATCGAAAAATCTTGCGCCCGATATTTTGCTGTCTGCTCCTTCTGTGTCTAATCTTTTGAGAAATCCTTTTGCACATATCTAAGTCCATAGCTAATCTATCTATGGCTAGAATTTGAGAGGTTAATTGCAATCAGGCTGAGAGAATTTTGTTTAGGAACATTCATATGTGAAAATGTTCTAAGAGTCGTCAAAACTGGCGCAGATTTCATCTTCAGAGAAATGGTCATTGCTCAGTCCACAGTGTAAAGTTTTACACAAGTGAGGGCTCAAAATCTAAGTTGGAAGGTAAGTCATCTATGGCTAAAAGATCTTGATCAAACGGGATTTACTTTGGGAGAACCAGTGTTAAGAAGTTGCAGGTGTCAAAGTCGCCATTGCAGAGAAGCTGTTTCAGACATAGGTAAAGTGTTTCACACATTTCTCAGTGTGTACTCAATCATTTTGAGAAATTTAACTTGGTAAGTTGCGCAATCTCAAGGCGAAGCATTGTACAAAGTTTTATAAAAAACTTTACAGGATTGATTAGTCAATGAGTGATTAATCTACAGCAGACTTTCCTGAAGAAGTTGAATTTTTTCAGAATAATCAATTTTCTGATAAATTGGTGAATGATCTCTAAATTTGGTGGAGACTAAGGTTAATCTTGATATAGAGGTGATCTAAATTCAAGGTTAACTTGTTCTTTTGGAGATTAACACTCTCCATCGAGAGAGAGAGAGAGAGAGAGAGAGAGAGAGAGAGAGAGAGAGAGAGAGAGAGAGAGAGAGAGAGAGAGAGAGAGAGAGAGAAAGAAAGAGAGAGAGGGAGAGAGAGAAAGAGAGAGAGAGAGAGAGAGAGAGAGAGAGAGAGAGAGAGAGAGAGAGAGAGAGAGAGAGAGAGAGAGAGAGAGAGAGAGAGAGAGAGAGGGGGAGAGAGAGAGAGAGGGAGAGAGAGAGAGAGAGATGAAAGAGAGAGAGAATGAGAGAGAGAGAGAGATGAAAGAGAAAGAGAATAAGAGAGAGAGAGAGAGAGATGAAAGAGAGAGAGAGATGAAAGAGGGAGAGAGAGATGAAAGAGAGAGAGAGAGATAAAGAGAGAGATATAGATATATAGAAAGAGAGAGACATAGAGATACATACACACACATGCATACATATTTCATACATATATGCATATGCATATGCATACATACACACACACATATACATGTTTTAGGGTTAGGGTTTTAGGATTAGGGTTTTTGATGTTTACACATATACACACATAACACATACACACATGCACACATATACACATGCATACATACATACACATACAAACACATCATATATACATACACACATATGCATGTTTTAGGGTTAGGGTTTTAGGATTAGGGTTTTAGGATTAGGGTATTGTGCTTTTACATATATACACACATATACACATGTAAACACATAATACATATACACATACACACACACATACACATACACACACACACACACAAAGACACACACAAACAAACATACATACATACATACATACACACATAGATATATACACACATGCATACATACATACACACATGTGACATATACATACACACATATGCATGTTTTAGGGTTAGGGTCTTGAGATTAGGGTTTTTGGCTTTTACTTATATACACACATGCATACACAAATACATGTTTTAGGTCTAGGTCTTCAAGATTAGGGTTTTAGGGTTTTTACATAGATACATATATGCATACACGCACATACACATATATATATATATATATTTATTTATTTATATTCACATACACATATATATACACAAAAATACACACATACACATGTTTTAGGTCTAGGTCATTAGGATTAGGGTTCTAGGGTTTTTAAAAATTCATACAAATATTTACACATATACAAATATAGACACATAATACATATATACACATGTATATACATATGCATACACACATATACATGTGTTCTGGTTATTGTTTATAAATATCATGTCAATGTGTCTCATTTCTTTGTACATGGTTCATGATTGATTTCTCCCATGTCTTTTGTATTTGACAGTATGTTTTGCTTTATCAAATCATGTTTCTATTGCCTGTCATACATGTCACATGTAATCGGTTTTTTCTTGAGCAGAGTGTATTGTCTTTTGCTACATAGCAGCATGGGAATGTTGCTGTAGCAAGAGACAACATACTCTACCAAAAAAAATTTTGCAGATATGGTCGTCGGTATAGGCGACGATATAAGCGTCGGTATCCCTAGGCAAATACCGATGCTTATACCAACTATTTTGCCCAGGATAATACCGTCCCTTATACCGTCGCTTATACCGACGCTTATACCGACGCTAATACCGGCGCTAATACCCGCTTATACGGATGCTTATACCGGGGCTTTGGTTCCGACGCCTACACCGACCCTTACACCGACATCGGGGCAAAATTGCACCCGTTCATTTTCCTCGGTAGAAGCCTCGGTATACCCCCAATATGTTGTAGTGTATGCCAAACAACCAAACACACGCATATGACTAACCATAAGCTTATGACCATTCCAAGCCTCATAAGGAGTGATGACTCTCAATGCTTTTGTAGGGCACTGATTCGACACATAATTTGCACACATGACCGCTTCTATCCAAAACTTATCAGGAAGATGCTTTCCTTTAACCATACATCGTGCCATTTCAAGTAGAGTTCTATTTTTATGCTCGACAACACCATTTTGTTGAGGTGTATATGGCACCGTACATTGGTGCGAAATACCTCTTTCATGAAGAAAAGCATTAAGCTCATGTGACATGTATTCACCACCATGATCCATGCGTAGAGTCAAAAGCTTTTGTGAAGAAAAATTTTCAGCCATAGCTAAAAATGCTTTGAAGCAAGAAAATACCTCATTCTTTGCTTTCATAGGATACACCCATGTATGGCGAGTAGCCTCATCAATGAATATAACAAGATATACATGCTTCCTAAAAGATGGAGCCTTGACGGGACCACATACATCACTGTGAACAAGCTCCAATTTTCTTGTAGTGTGTGTATGAATATCTTTTGGAGAAGAAGCACGATGTATTTTTCCAAGAATGCAACCTTCACATGCATGCTTTTCAATGGAGTCAAGTGTAGGCAAGCCAATAACCATGTCCTTCTTTTGCAAGTAAAGCAAACTATTGAAGTTCAAGTGACCAAAACGAGCATGCCAAAGCTCCATTTTAGTCATGGAAGAAGTATGAGCAACTAAGGCATTCGAGGCAGCCCTCTTGTATGTACCCATGCAACACAAGCCATTACATAATGTACCGGACATCACCATAACATTGCCATTGCCGAAATCATGAACCATACACTTATCATCAACAAAGTGTACATGGAGTCCAGCTTTGGCAATCAACGCAACTAACATTAAGTTCTTCTTGATACCATGCACATACAATGCATTTTTCAAGAGAATCACACCTCCATTTGCAGCCGTAAGCTCAATTTCTCCTACTCCAATGATAGGATAAGAGGCATTGTTTGCACACACCACATGTCCTCCTTCGGGTGCATCTTTCAAAAGGGCAAAAAATATTTTGCATGATGTTACGTACTTTGAAGCACCACTATAAAAAAACCAATCCAAATCAGCCTCATTCACAACCATACATTTAGAATGCAAAGAAGCATCATCATGACATGTAACAACACATGCCCAAAAATCTTGAGCCATGTTAGCTTCATCATTCTTTACATTTGCTGAATTTTCAGCAATAGACATGCCGGATTCCTTCTTCTTTTCATTACATTTAGCAACCTTTCTACACTCATCAATAGTATGACCAGCCTTCCGGCAATATTTGCATCTCTTCTTCTTTTGCAAATCACTATCATTAGAGGAATGAGTGGAAGAGGAAGCTTGAGGCTTTGGCTTTGATGAACCCAAAGTTGAACCATACTTGCTTTTCCCCTTTTGTGAGATAGCAAGTGCTTGCGTTCCCTCAATCAAACCACTCCTATTCACTCTAGATTGCTCTTCTTGCAAAAGAAGAGACACAACCTCATCAAATGCATACATATTAGGATTTCCTTTTGAAACCAAACGGAGTGTAGTAGCAAAGCTTTGAAAAGATTTCGGTAATCCTTTCAACAATGTAGAAATGAGTGATGCATCCAGAATGATCTCATTTATGTTTGCCAATTGCTCTTTCAAGTCCTTGATGCGTGTCACATACATATCCACCGACTCATTTTCAGCCATACATACATCCTCAAGTTGCTGCCTCAAGTATGCAACACGTGCTTCATTACACACGGCATACAAAGAAGCAAGAGTGTCCCATGCCTGTTTCGATGTAGAACATGACTGAATGTGTGGAACTATATGACGCTTCACAGAAAGCGCAATCAAAGCATGAGCTTGAGCATCTTTTCCATCCCATCTAAGCTGCTCCTGTGTAGGTGGAGAAGGAGAAACCACTGTACTCGAAGAAAAAGCTCCATCTGTGACAGTAGACTGTGAAGTAGAAGAACATGCAGGTCTTGGATCTACATCTGCCACTATGTTCCAAAGTTGTTTAGCAACAAGAGCATGCTTCATCATGTAAGACCACATCGGATAGTTGGTCCCATCAAGCTTATCTTCAGCTTGAAGCATGCCAAACAAGTCATTGCTCCCCGCCATTTCACTAAGGAACAAGAATGTGACAAAATCTTCACTTCAATGAAAGCTGAAATTTCAACTCACAAACCATCACTCTGATGGCAATTTTGATAGCATGAATGGTTTTGAAATGGGGGTAAAATCCGAGCACACCTGGTGGAAATGTTTCTTGGGTGCTGAAATTCAAAGTTCTATGCTCTGAAGTTATTTGCACTGTTAAAAGTACGTGTACATGCCATGATGCAAAAAAACCAAAACTTGAGAAGGAGCTGAACCTGCTCTGATACCATTCTTGGGTGTGTGTAGAAGTGCAAGAGACACACAAGAAGCACACACAAGGAGCACAAATGTAGCAAGGCACACCGACAAGACGATGGTTGGACCAACTCTCTCTATTGACGATGAATTGAACTGAAGTAAGAGCTGAATGATATCCCTAAGTACAAAGTACCACCACATATGAGAGTATCAAGTATGTGGTAACATTGGGGAAAAACCTCTAGCAAGCACTAGAGTAAAAAGTGACCATGTATAGGGAAAAGGTTCATATCAAAGCTACTTGAGGAACACATAAGTGTAACACATCATTCGCTTAGAGGGGATTTGTTTCCTCGAGTAGCTTCGATGTGAACCTTTTCCCTATAAAGTCCTTGCAAAAGATCAACGACAAGGCAGACTTTTTACATTGGATTTAAGTCCTAAATTTTTTTCTTATTATTTAACTGGCAATAAAAAGATTTCTCAAGTTGAGTTATGGCATAAGGGAATGAGACATTTAAACCTACATGAGTTGAAGAACATGGCTCAAAGAAAGATTGTTATTGGTTTACCTAATATTTGAAAGAGATGTGTGTGATGCTTGTCAATTTGATAAGTAAGCAAGGTAGAGATTTATTAGAATTGATGCATACTAATGTTTGGGGTCCTATGAAGGATCCATCACTTGCAGAGAGTAAGTATTATATTACTTTTGTGGACGATTTAAGCCGAGTTACTTTTTTGTATTTTCTTAAGTATAGAAGTGATGTATTTGACTACTCTGTCAAATTTAAAGCAATGACAAAAAAAAAAACCAGAAAAGTAATTAAAAGGTTATGATCTGATGATGGTAGTGAATATTTTTAAAGAATGTAATGAGAAGTCACTTTCAGAAATACTCCTCAATAGAATGGAGTGGCTAAAAGAAGGAACAAGATTATTGTAGAAATAGCTAAAGCAATCCTAAATGAAAAGCAAATATTGTTGAAGTTTTGGGCTGAAGTATTAAATGCCCTAGTATGTTTGATGAATTATATGCCAACATCTAGAACACATAATGTAACTACTTTTGAGGTTTGGTATAATAGAAAACCTATTATTGATCACTTGGATGTGTTTGGTTGTGTTTAATTTGTTATGCTTCCATATGAATTGAGAACTAAATTAGAGACAGAAGCAAAGAGATGTATTTTCATGGGTTATGTAGATAATCAGGGAGGATATAAGTGCTATGATCCGATAAGTAAGGAAATGATTCTTAGTCTAGATGTAAGCTTTGATGAGTTTTTGTCTTAGTATACAAACCATATATTGCAATTTCAAGAAGAAATACAAGAAGAAAGTGAGGATAGTTTACATAATACTATAGAAGTAAGCTCAAAAGATAAGATAAGGATGATCATGATGAAGAATGATTATCACTTACATCAAAAGAGAAAAGAAAAGACAAAGGAAAGCTTCTTGAGCTAATTGATGAGGTAGAAATTGTTGAAAGTTCTAAATCTCATTTGATAAAACATAAACATGAACTTGGGAGAAATTCAAGAGAAAGAAAGCTCCCGCAAAGGTATATTCAATCTTACTGTGTTTCACATTCAAACTTTATGTCAAAAAACATTGAAGAATAGGAACCTACATGTTTCGAAGATGCAAATTCAAATGTAAAATGGTCCAATGCAATGGAAAAAGAGATAGATGCATTGGATGAGAATGACATTATAGCTTGTACCATGAGATAACAAGAGGAATTTAATTAGAAATAAGTGGGTTTTTTGAACTAAAATAAATAGTGATGGCTCTATTTCTAGGCAAGAGGCTAGATTAGTTGCCAAAGGCTTTGCACAAATATATGGAATTGATTCTCAAAAGAAATTTAGTCCAATTTCAAGAATGTCAACTATACCAATTTTTAAAAGTGTTGAAGCATGTAAATATTCAAAAATATTTCAACTTGATGCTTAAAATGCATTTTTGAATGGTCTATTACAAGAAGAGGTTTATATGGATCATTCAGAAGGATTTAATGATGAAAAGTATCCAAATTTTATTTGCAAGTTAAAAAAAGCATTATATGGTTTGAAATACGCACCTAGAGCTTGGAATCATTGATTGGTAAGCTATTTGGAAGCTCAACAATACAAACCAAGTGTTGCAGATCCTTCTTTATATGTGAAGATTATAAGCAATCAATGTGTGTATATCTACATTTAGGTTGACGATCTTATCATTACAAGAATTGCTATTGATGAGATTGATGATATTAAGAAGAAACTTGGTATGGAATTTAAGATTTCAAAACTCGAGAATTTACATTATGCATTGAGGATTGAAATTATTTATGAAAAGCATGGTATATGGCTAATTCAAAAGAAGCACATATGTGATCTACTTCTAAAGTTTGATTTCTAAAAATATAAAGCAGTTGCAAATGCCTTGGAGCCTAATTTAAAATTCAGTATACATGATGGTGTTCATTTTGAAAATGTAGATAAGTATAGATCGTTGATTGGAT
>CM035408.1:89251862-89256862 GCA_020310875.1 Ceratopteris richardii | reverse complement strand
CTATGTCGGGCCTGGTTATTGTGGCATAATTGAAAGAGCCTACAATAGATCGATACAAAGTTACATCCTCTAATGGCTCTCCATCAATGGAGCTTAGCTTTACATTAACTTCCATGGGATTTGAAATAGGCTTGCAATGTAGCATCCCAAACCTCTCAAGTAGGTCTAGAATATACTTCCTTTGTATGAGCATAATACCTTCTTCTTTGTATACAACTTCAATGCCAAGAAAATACCTAAGATCTCCAAGAATAGAGATCCTAAACTCCTTTCCAAGCTTTGCCTTGATCTCCTCAATGCCCTTTGTATCATTACCTGTAATGATAAGATCATCTACATACACACACATGTAGACCACAAGTTCTCCTCTTTGTTTGATGAAGAGAGATGGATCCGCCTTGCATTGATTGTAACCACATTTGATCAAATAGTCCACGAATCTTTGGTTCCAAGCCCTTGGAGCTTGCTTTAGGCCATAAAGTGCCTTCTTCAACCTACAAACATGATGTGGAAACTCTTTATGAACAAAACCTAGTGGTTGCTCCATGTATACCTCTTCTTCCAAGTCTCCATTGAGAAAGGCATTCTTGATATCCAATTGGAAGAGCTTCCATCCTTTGCTAGCAGCCATTGCAATGAGTGTCCTAATGGTGCTCATCTTTGCCACGGGGCTGAATGTCTCTTCAAAGTCCACTCCATAGGTTTGTGCAAAACCCTTGGCCACCAATCTTGCTTTGAACCTAGAAATAGATCCATCTGAATTCCTCTTTACTTTATACACCCACTTATTACCTATTACCTTCATGTTCTCCTTCTTGGGCACTAGAGTCCATGTTTGATTTTCCTCAAGTGCGTCGATCTCTTCTTGCATTGCCTCTTTCCATTCGGTGTACCTGCTTGCATCTTCATAGCAATCGGGCTCATGATCTTCTACTACTTTGTTCATATATGCATAATGTGTTGCCATGTATGAATCATAAGTAAACCTTTGAGTTGGATACTTAACTCTAGAAGACTTCCTTTCTTCACCTTTTGGAGGAATAAACCTCCTTTGCCTTGGGAACTTGATCTCTTTCTTTGACGTGGCTTCTTTCTCCATCATGTGTCCTTCATCATCTTCAACTTCATTACCTTCTTCATCCAACTCCACCAATGTTGCTTTGCCTTTGTTGATTGATTGTGCTTCATAGCTTGATGAAGATCTCCCCCTCCATGGTGAGTTCATGCTTGAACTATCTTCATTGATGGAACACCTTGGGCCGCTTAGCTCTAGGTCGATTTGTTCTTCATCATGTCCATGCTTTTCTTCTTCATAGTCCTGCATACAATCATTCTTCTTATACCAAGGGAGTAGCTCATCAAATGCTACATCCCTTGATATCCTCAAGGCCTTTGTGTTTGGGTTGAAGCACCTGTAACCTTTATGATCATTTGAATATCCTAGAAACACACACTTTTCTGCCTTTGGTTGTAGCTTGTGCCTCAATTCACTTGGCACATGTACATAACAAGTACATCCAAATATCTTCAAGTGGGAAAGATCAGGTTTCTTACCATAATAGGCTTGATATGGTGTCAAGCCATGGATCCCTGAGGTAGGAGCCCTATTCATTATATACACGACGGTATTTGCTGCATCACTCCAAAACATGTTAGGTACATTCATCTCATTAAGCATTGCTCTAGCGATCTCGGCAATGTATCTATTCTTTCTCTCTGCTACTCCATTTTGTTGGGGTGTGTACCTGCATGTTACTTGCCTCTTGATGCCTTGATCCATTAAAAAATCAGAAAACTCATTTGAGAAATATTCTCCCCCTCCATCGGACCTTAGCTTCTTGATATATGTACCTGTTTCCTTCTCTACCATTGCCTTGAATGCTTTGAAACATGTAAACACATCTGATTTGTTTTTGATGAAATAAACCCAAACCATCCTTGTGCAATCATCTATAAAAGTGACAAAGTACTTGTTACCTCCAATGGATTGCTCTTTCGTTGGCCCCCACACATCTGTATGTATCAACTCCAATGGATGTTGGCTTATGTAGCCACTCTTCTTGAATGGAAGTCTTGCTTGCTTCCCTAGTTGACAAGATTCACATAAATGCTTCATACCTTGTCCTTGGAAGTTGTGAAGACCTTCAACCAGCCTCTTGAATTGCATTTCCTTCATTCTTTGTATGTTGATGTGACCTATCCTCTTGTGCCACAAGTCCAACTCCGAAATCCTCTTGTTTCCATATGTGAAGTAGACATGTTGAGTAGAATGAGAATTTACCTCCAAAGTGAAGAGTCTCCCTTGCTTCTTTCCTCTTGCTATGACCTTGTAACCTTGCTTAGGGTTCTCCACAAAGCATCCACCTTTGTTGAACCTTACTTGATAGCCTCTTTCAACCATTTGCCCAACGGACACCAAGTTCTTTGTGATGGTAGGTACATGCAAGACATCCTTGAGACATCTTCCTTCCTCCTTGTCATCCAAAGCTACATCTCCAACATAGGAGATCTCATGGGCTGTATCATCACCTGTTTCTACATGCCCTTTACCTTTGGGAACATGTAGATTAGTAAACCAAGAAGCATTGCAACTCATATGGTTGCTACATCCACTATCAATATACCAAGTGTTATCTACTTTGCTTGAATTCCCATTCATGTGCATCATCAAGAGATTGTCATTTTCTGAACTTGTAGAAGCATAATTACCTTGGCCTTTGTATGAAGAACCTTGATTATAGTTCCTTTGGTTTCCTCCTTGGTAGCAATCTCTAGTATAGTGGCCAAACTTGCCACATATGTAACATCCTTCGCCATCTTGATTCCTGTTTTGTTGATGTCGTCCTCCTCTTCCTCTTGATCTTCCTCTCCCTCTTTGTGATGAGGTGCCTTGGTCATGTCCTTGATTTCTTGAGTGGCCTTGCCTTCCTCCAAACCTTCCTTTGCCCCTTCCTTGTCCTTGTCTTCCTTTGCCCCTTTGATTACCTGCATAGAAAACTTGTGCATCTTTGCTTTTAGTTGAACTTCCACCTATGTTCATTTCTTCGGTGACCATGAGAGCAACCAATTGTTCAAAATTGGGAAGATTATCCCTTACATAAACTGAAGTGGTAAAGGGTTTCCACTTCTCATCATCTCTCAAACCATTGAGAGTATAAGCCACAAGATCGTCATCTTCTACGTAGCTTCCAATGGATCCCAATGCATCTGATAACTCCTTGACCTTAAGTATGTAGTCATTTATGCTACTCCCTGAGCTCTTCCTAAGGTTGTTGAGCTCATTCTTGAGTTGGATCTTCCTTGCTTTGGTGCTTGTTGAATAAAGCCTTTCAAGTGTCTCCCATACCTTCATGCTTGAATCCAGGTCTTGGATATGGCCGATCATGCTATTGCTAATGTGTTGGGAAAGAATAAAGATAACCCTCTTGTCTCTTTCATTCCATTCCCTAAAGGCCCTTCTCTGGTCATTGGTTGGATTCTCATCCAACCTAGGTCTTGGTTCACTTCCACTAATCAACCCCCAAAGGCCCTTGCCCATAAGATAGTTGGAGACCCTAAATCTCCATGGTTGATAGTTACCTTTGTCTAGCTTTTCAATTTGAGTGTTGAAGTCTCCCATATCTAGTCTTTGATACTTGACCTAGCCCTTGGCTAATGCTCCAATGTGTGTAAAATGAAAATGAGGCTCTGAGGTTACCTCAATCCAAGGCTTTCCTTAGATGGACACCTTGTGCTCTTGCAAATTTGAGTAGAATAGCTCCCCCTTGATGTGAGCTACCTCCAAGAAGCTTTTGTTGATGCAACTCTTCAACCACCAACTCCAAGAGGTCTTCTTGCTTGTATGTGATACCTCCAAGATGCCCAAATGCTCTGATACCACTGATGGGGGAAGTATCTCAACCCCTAAGCAACGATGAAGCGCGAATGACCTCCACATGTATCCTTCTTTGACCTCTGCACACCAAAAATGCTCTTACTCAGAGCTTATGCAGAGAACTCTAGTGCGCTTTTGTAGACCTGTAGTAGAAACCAAGGGCTTTACAACAAAACAAATTTCACTTGAAATGGATGCTTACACAAAGAGAAACAATGTCTACAACATGAGCTAGTTGAATGCTCACAACTGCTAGTCAAGCAGAGACCTCACTTCACTCCAGCAAACTTTTCTCAGAGATTATATAGAGAATGAATCTCAAACTTGAGTCAACTTTAGAGCACTCTAATAGCTACCCAATGACACCAAAATCATAGCAAATGGATACATAGAGAAGGAGAACCAGCCCTTACAACAAAGAGCAAAATATTTCCAACAGAGCCTACACAAAGAGAGAGATATCAATCACACAACTTCACTAAAATGAATGTTGCTCCCAGCGTACTCAGAGAATGCTCCAGAGAATTGGTAAGCATAAAATAGACTCTTATAGCTATCCAATGAGACAAGAATTACATCAAATGGATACCATATGAGGGAGAACCAATGCTAACAACTCAGGGGTAGAGAGTTGCAACACTGCCTGCGCACACACATAGATATGCCTACTAAAAGAAAACAAACAAGCAAGCAAGGGGGTTGCTTAAGCAAGGGGCTTGCTTATCACAACTCCAGCACTTAGTGCTCACTTTACATGAGCTAAAACTCCAAGAAGATGGCCCAAAAGAAGTCGGGATACATGCTCCTTTTATAGTGAGAGGTGTGCCCCTAAAATCTAGGAACTACCTTTCCAAATCAGCCTCCTAACTTGGAGGAATTAGTTGAGATGACTTGGGGAGTGGTTGAGTGACTTTTCTTGATGGAATCTCGTGGCTTTTGGCTTCCTTTGATTGCTCCAAATGTCCATAAAAGATTCCCCACGAATTTTTAGCTTGAAGCTTGACTTTTAACATGTATGTATGTGTATATATATATGTATATGTATATGTATATGTATATGTATATGTATATGTATATGTGTATGTGTATGTATATGTATATGTATATGTATATGTATATGTATATG
>CM035408.1:89244362-89249362 GCA_020310875.1 Ceratopteris richardii | reverse complement strand
TTGCGCCCTTTGTGGAGGTTAGTTGTACCCTGCAACCTGCATTGCCCATCGAGGTTCATTGCATCCTCTGTTGTTCGTGTGGGTTCGTTCTTCTTTTTGTTGTCACAGGCTCACTATGTGGTGCATGAAGAGCACCAATGACCACTAACACATCAAGCTAACACAATGTGTGCCAATTTGGCCTTCCAGGCATCATTCCTATCTTTGGGTTGTGGGCACTTTTTTTTCTTTTTCTGATGAAAATTTCTGAACGAATACATTCATCCAAGCCACCATTGTCGTAAACCAGGTAGATACATCAACGTCCTTCACTTTTTCATTTATCTTGCCTCGTGAAATCTCAACACCGAGAAAGGAGACACGGCTCGTAGAATCCTTAGAAGCTGGAACTCTTGTATAGTCTCACCTTTTCTTACTTGTATAGAATCATCTTGTATCAAAAATGCTTCCAAACAGGTATACACGGATGATTGTTCCTATGTGCGGGAAGTACCAGTGTTTCTTTCTGCCTTGTGTGTGAATGGAAAGGTGAACAAAAGGATCTTTTCCTATGGTACATCATACAATAGATAATTTGGGCTAACTTTTGGGAAACCAATATGGTAGATCATACAACAATATAATTCGATGGAGGAAGATGATCTATAATAATACAAAAGCATTCAATCACATTTGCTCTTGTTTTGAGAGCTTAGGATCTAGAAAGCTACTTCAAAGATATATTTGAAGATTGTCTTCTACAGGAAGATATTAGGTTGAAGATTGTCTTCTAGAAAGAAATTAAAACATTAAACAACCTCCTATAAACATTGATTTCCATTTTACTCATAGAAGAAGGATAATTCAATGTGCACTAGTCATCACTTTTAATATGTAGTTGATTAACTAATTTAGGAAATATAAATGAACGAGGAAATGAGTGCCATTTATGAAAATGGAAATATAAATGGACAATCACCCTCAGTTGAGTGTGTGAGGATCCAAGGTGGGCTAGTAAGAGCATAGTTCATAGAATCAATTTTAAGTTAGACTTTGAAACTAGGAAAGGCTCATAAACCCAATGGTTTCACTATTTTTTATCACCCTCAATGGAGCATGTGAGTGATTTAGAGTTGGATTTATTGGTCCTAGAACTCTTTACATAGATTACGCTCCTAGAAAGATATAGGATCAATGAAGTGGTTCCTATCCTCTTACATGTGACATTCAATTCAACTATCATGGTGGGAGGGTTGTGCAAAATACCTTTAACCATTCAATTGCCTAGCTTGACAAATCATGACACTCATGCACATCTATTTATTATAGTCTCTTTTAATTCATATCACCTTCTCTCCATGTCTCTTGTCTTCTAAGTGCTTTTTACATGTCTCCTTTTAACTCTTTCTATGTGTGAGAAAACTCCACAATCTAGCATTGAATCAGTGAGGATAATTTATTGGCATTGTGAGGATAAGTTTCTTTACATTCATAAATGTTGGAGAATTCCTCTCCTATTTGCAGTAGAAAGTGTATAGGACCTTCTCAAGCTCAAGTCTTTTACCTACAGCTGAACCTTAAAATGCAAATTGGTATCAACTGAAGAAGGCAATGAACTTGAGACTTTGGTCACCCAAACTAGACATTAATAGCTTTCAAATGAGCTATCAAACACTCAATTTCGAGTACTTTTGATTTGGCAACTCTTTGCCTCAAGATAGGTTGTGTGTCCACTTAGTTAAGCTGAAAATTGGACTTCACTAAAACCTGAATAACTCACATACTATAACGAATTTGATAAGACTATTCTAGAGAGTAAGTACTCAAGACAATATTTCCAAGAAATATTGAAACTCTAAAAATTGATGCTTGAAACAATTGATCCAAAAGAGACTACTTCAATAATGGCTAATGTTGAAAAACTTGCTATTTATATCCATACACCTGTTGGGTTTTTTCTCAGAGCTCATAGTACAATAACAATTGACAAAATTCCTTTTGAGGGAATTTAATTAGCTTAGATAGCTAATGATTGCAAGTAGAATCATTAAAAAGAATCAACTATGCTCTGAGAAATCAGTTTAGCAAATCAAATCTTAGCCCCGACTTTTTAGGGACTAACTAGTAAATGACCAATGAGCACTTCGAAGAAAATTTCTCCCAGATGCCTGAGCCAAATGCCTTGCGGTTTTGATAACATAAATCAGACCTCATGTTGGTTCCAATAAGCCAAAGATTATGCAGAATCATTGAGTATTCATTGAGATATGACCATAAGAAGTTGACTGTTCTGAGTAGTAATAGCAGAGAAGTAGACAGAGATGTTCAATGAGGTATATGTATTATGACATGATTGTGCAAGATCATTGGCATTGTAAGGATGCTCAATGATGATGAGCTGAGTGCACTATGGTGTGAGCTACTCAAGCTCTACAAATGTTCAAGGAGAAAGCTTTGAGTGAGGTACTCTACCCCGTGAATTTTACATAGCCTTTTTATAAGGATTTCCTCTAAGTTTGAATTTTGAATTCAAACTTGGCTCCAACGAAAAGTGACTCCATTGATTTAGGAGTTATTATCTCAATTGAACTCATAACTTATATTATTCCTAACTCCACGATATATAGGCTTTTACAAGATTGCTCAAGGATTTTATCTTTCACAATGGTCAATGATCAAGAAGTTGCAAGCTGATGTTCACATGAATTATCAAGTGCTAGTTCCACAAAAGTCCTCCATGCTAAGCCAAATGTGTAGGCTTGTACATTTGCACAAAAACATATCGTGGTAATCAAGGTATTACAAGTTTTAATTGTGATAAAGTTTGCCATATGTCTTGTGATTGTTGGTATAATGAGGGGCAAGATGGATATGCAAGGCAAACTCATGCACAAGATAATTTTGTTAATGAAAAAAATCATGAAAATATACTAATGATGAATGTGAATAAAAATGCAACTCAAACCAATGATATATGGTATGTTGACAGTGGATGTAGTAATCATATGAGCAATAATCTTGATTGATTTGCTAATTTGCATGCACCTTTGTTTGATGGTAAGATTGAAACTAGTAGCAATTCAATCCACAAAATAGCGCAAGTTGAAGATGTGTGTTTTGAGGATAAAAAAGACAATAAAGTTTTAAAAGATGTGCTCCATGTACCTTCTATAAGTAGAAATATTATTTCAATAGCTCAAATGGTGGAGCGTAGCTATCAAATAGGGTTCAACAAGTCTAGGTGTTTTGTTGAAAATTCAAAATAGAATTATAAAGTCCTTGCAAAAGATCAACGACAAGGAAGACTTTTTACATTGGATATAAGTCCTAAATTTTTTTCTTATTATTTAATTGGCAATAAAAAGATTTCTCAAGTTGAGTTATGGCATAAGGGAATAGGACATTTAAACCTACATGAGTTGAAGAACATGGCTCGAAGAAAGATTGTTATTGGTTTACCTAATATTTGAAAGAGATGTGTGTGATGCTTGTCAATTTGATAAGTAAGCAAGGTAGAGATTTATTAGAATTGATGCATACTAATTTTTGGGGTCCTATGAAGGAGCCATCACTTGCAGAGAGTAAGTATTATATTACTTTTGTGGAAGATTTAAGCCGAATTACTTTTTTGTATTTTCTTAAGTATAGAAGTGATGTATTTGACTACTCTGTCAAATTTAAAGCAATGACAAAAAAAAAACCAGAAAAGTAATTAAAAGGTTATGATCTGATGATGGTAGTGAATTTTTTCAAGAATGTAATGAGAAGTCACTTACAGAAATACTCCTCAACAGAATGGAGTGGCTAAAAGAAGGAACAAGATTATTGTAGAAATAGCTAGAGCAATGCTAAATGAAAAGCAAATATTGTTGAAGTTTTGGGCTGAAGTATTAAATGCCCTAGTATGTTTGATGAATTATATGCCAACATCTAGAACACATAATGTAACTACTTTTGAGGTTTGGTATAATAGAAAACCTATTATTGATCACTTGGATGTGTTTGGATGTGTTTAATTTGTTATGCTTCCATATGAATTGAGAACTAAATTAGAGACAAAAGCAAAGAGATGTATTTTCATGGGTTATGTAGATAATCCGAGAGGATATAAGTGCTATGATCCGATAAGTAAGGAAATGATTCTTAGTCTAGATGTAAGCTTTGATGAGTTTTTGTCTTAGTATACAAACCATATATTGCAATTTCAAGAAGAAATACAAGAAGAAAGTGAGGATAGTTTACATAATACTATAGAAATAAGCTCAGAAGATAAGATGAGGATGATCATGATTAAGAATGATTATCACTTACATCAAAAGAGAAAAGAAAAGAAAAAGGAAAGCTTCTTGAGCTAATTGATGAGGTAGAAATTGTTGAAAGTTCTAAATCTCATTTGATAAAACATAAACATGAACTTGGGAGAAATTCAAGAGAAAGAAAGCTCCCACAAAGGTATATTCAATCTTACTGTGTTTCACATTCAAACTTTATGTCAAAAAACATTGAAGAATAGGAACCTACATGTTTCGAAGATGCAAATTCAAATGTAAAATGATCCAATGCAATGGAAAAAGGGATAGATGCATTGGATGAGAATGACATTATAGCTTGTACCATGAGATAACAAGAGGAATTTAATTAGAAATAAGTGGGTTTTTGGAACTAAAATAAATAGTGATGGCTCTATTTCTAGGCAAGAGACTAGATTAGCTGCCAAAGGCTTTGCACAAATATATGGAATTGATTCTCAAGAGAAATTTAGTCCAATTTCAAGAATGTCAACTATACCAATTTTTTAAAGTGTTGAAGCAAGTAAATATTCAAAAATATTTCAACTTGATGCTTAAAATGCATTTTTGAATGGTCTATTACAAGAAGAGGTTTATATGTATCATTCAGAAGGATTTAATGATGAAAAGTATCCAAATTTTATTTGCAAGTTAAAAAAAGCATTATATGTTTTGAAATACGCACCTAGAGCTTGGAATCATTGATTGGTAAGCTATTTGGAAGCTCAACGA
>CM035408.1:89201862-89236862 GCA_020310875.1 Ceratopteris richardii | reverse complement strand
AAAAAGTTACTCAACTATCTACTTATCTAGCTAAATAGCTATCCAATAGCTAAATCGTTATCTATCTATCCACCTATGAAGCTAAATAGCTATCCAATATTTAAAGAGTTATTCAACTATATACCTATCTAGCTAAATAGCTATCCAACTATCTATCTAACTAAATAGTTATCTAGATATCCACCTATCCAACAAAATAGTTTCTTGTTGGCTAAATATTTATGCAGTTATATACCTATGAAGCTAAATAACTATCTAAAAGCTAAAACGTTATTCGATTATGTTACTATCTAGCTAAATATCTATCCAACTATCTATGTAGCTACATATTTATCTAGCTTTACCTATCTTAACTCTAGTCATCCATCAACTATCTAGCCCTTGCTTAGTATTCAACCCTCTACGAAAGCACTAATCTTGTTGGTTTCATTTTGCTAAGTAGTTTCTCATACCTCAATTGCAAAAATCACCAACAATGGTGATGCTGCATATAATATCGATCTTGGGACAAGTGAGAATGTTGAACATACACCATTTGTAGAAAGTAAGACTTATGCCGAGTCTTCAACATTGAAAGAGAAGCAATATTCCATCCTTCCTGTGAACCTAGTCTACAATGGATGTCAATGTCGATCCTTGTACAATTGACCACATGCATGATGTGGAGTCCACACACACTGACTTCTATAGTGTTCAAGAAAAAATGATTGAGAATTGTCTTGACGTGATTAGCACCTTAGATATTCATCTATCTAGTAAAAGCTTTTTAGTGGATGAATAGTTCCTCTTTCTATCCACATGGTTTTTGCTTGTTAGTTTTAATACAAGCTACAGTCTGATTTTAACGTAGATGACATCCCCCAAAGGGATCTTCCTCCATGGTATGATCTAAATACTCATTCAAATCACCTTCTTCCTTCAAATAGTGTTCTTTCAAAGCAACTTCCTCTACCAACTAATGATCCCATTGTTTATCCAAAGAAGAATCATCAATAGAATCCAACTTCCGATCCTAATTAGAGTCCAAACAGAGATCTTCGTCAAACAAATGCTGCAAATGAAACCTCCTTGAAGAAAAACTATTGTAAGCCAACCTCAATTTCTAGCATATATGGATTCCCAACAAACGTTGTAGGTGTTGATGTACAAGAAGATGCCACTCTAGTGCAATTTATGGAAAATGCAAATAGAAATTTGCAATTATTAATGAAACAACAAAAGACGCCAATCCATTTGCACATAGTTACAAGGTGGCAAACTACTCGATCACACCTGAATGGAGGCATTGTACCTGATATAGAGGATCTTCTGAAAGAATAGTACCATTGTTCACTCTATCACACTGCTTTGTAATGATTACTATCCGCACATCTGGCATCATCCAAACCTATTAGCTATCATCACAAACCATTTTGTAATCAACCTATTTTGTATCAATGCTATTAAAATATTTTTTTGTTCGTGCTTCATATTATATATCGTGTACATATTTAATAGCTCAATAGTGTCATTGATTGTAATGATGCTTGGTTATATGTTGGATGGAGAACAAAGTTCCATGCACAATTATCGTAAAAGATAATGTTCCATCCTTATAAAATCAATACGTAAACTTGCATGCGTGGCAGATTGTTGCATAGAAAATACCATTCTTTCATGTAAACAATTCTTCTTTTGGTATTATATGGAAAAACGGCATTGGAAAACGCATTCCACTATGACATTTGTCTAATACTTAAGAACCAATTTGGAAATAATTTCAAGTTTTAATGCCATCATAAACATTAGGAATGCATTTCTATGAATTTTACAATCGTTCCTCTCATGATGTCTTTTTCACAATGATATGATTCAGACAATAGTAAATACTTTCAATGTGAGGAAACTGATTTCACTCTTTAGTACTAGTGTTCACCCTCTTACAACACTTACCATAATGCCATTGATTGTAAGTTGTAATGAAGTTTGGCTATACGTCATATAAAGAAAAAAGTTTCATCCACAACCATTGCAAAAGATAATACTTTGTCCTCAGCAAATCAATGTGAGGATGCAATAGAAATTGAGCAAAAAGATGCCCAAGAAAATAAAAAACTAAAAAAAGTATCAGTTTCAAATCAAAATCATCCTATTACAATAGAAGTTGAGTAGAAAGATGCTCAAGAAGATAAAAAACTGAACAAAGTATCAGTTTGAGCTCAAGCTAATCATGTACTAGTGTTTACACCATAAGGAAGTCAGGAGCCTAAAAAGATACCGGGCAAGTGAAAAAAACAAAACAGGTCGGATATTATAGTAATGGAACCTAAATCTATTGAGATAGAAGGGACTCCCTAAAGATTCAACATGGCCTGACAAACGAGGAGATATAAGAACTGAAACCTATTCACAAGGATTTAGAGCCTAGGGCTTTGATTTTGGAAGTTGATGTATTTATGAACACCCAAAGTGACCAGGGTTTTTCTGATAGGCTTCCTTGAACATTTCAATGTCTAGATTTAGAGTGCCTATGATCTAAACAAGGTCAACAAATACATTGATACAATCTTCTTAGATTAAAAGAAAACATTTATGGGTATTTGGGGGAGCTAGGATCAGTCTTTATGGATTTTTTCAATCCATTCAAGAGAGTGACTCATTTTTGGAACAGGAATGTGAAGTACTGGCTTGAGAATACATGAATAATCGTTAAACTGCTTACATGTTATTTTAGAACATCACATGATGTTGTCTCATGCT
This sequence comes from Ceratopteris richardii, assembly GCA_020310875.1. Classification (NCBI taxonomy): domain Eukaryota; kingdom Viridiplantae; phylum Streptophyta; class Polypodiopsida; order Polypodiales; family Pteridaceae; genus Ceratopteris; species Ceratopteris richardii. The sequence continues at coordinate 89,234,123 of CM035408.1, read as the reverse complement.
ACCAAAGTTGAGAATCTATCAAAGACATAACTATCTATTAGGAACTCTCTATGCTCAACTTTGGAAATGGTTAATAGCCCCAAATCATATTGAGTATGAAAATATTATTTCTAGATCTATTCCTCTTAATGAAGAGAGATAAACTATATATCATGGAATACCTCCAGATCATAGTGGATATCATAGATAAAGACACTGAGTATGCACATAACAAAACATTGTGTACAATCACTCTTATACAATTATGTTAGATAATCTGATATTATAAATTTTTTTAGCTATGTTGATCCAATTGTTAGCTATATTGTTCAATTTTTAGCTATTTATATGTTAACTACTTTAAGTCTATGGGTGCATTCAAACTATTCCGGTGGTACATAGATGCCATTTCCTTCCAAACTCTTGCTTCCTCCCTCTTGATTCACACTTGTTCCATAGGAACTCAAATGCTACATTACTGTGATCATTGGATTTAAAGAAAAAACCTTTACAACCATCAATTTCATATCTTTCAGGGGTGTGAGTTTTGTTTTGAGGGGGCGAGCCTCCACACTTTTTTTTTGGGAGAACAGAAAAATTGAATATTAATAAAGAAGAGTTACAATCTCTGCTAGGGGCAAGCCCTCAACAAATACAAATAAGCCTGAACAATAGAATTGCTGCAATAAGCAAGTGTTCTTCTAAGGAATATGAATGAACTTGTTCTAAACCTTAAGGACTATCCACCTTCACAAATTTCTCTAGTTTATCCACTAGGAGAGTAGAGACATAGTTTGCAAGTGGTACGATTTTTTTCCTTTCACTTCCTCTACCACTTGACTGAACTTCTCAGCGCAGAAAAGTGTAGGTGGAGCATCAAAATGCACAGCCTACAATGCATAAGGAAATTTCAAAAACTAGTTCTAAGAGCTTGTGTCCGTTCCTCAGTAAAAAGCTCATATGTAGAATAATATTTTTTAGCGGTCTCAACAAGGTCATCAGTGTATAAGTATGAAACAACAGATTTCACCATATGCATGTGATATCACCTATTTCATGTTCTAAGGCAACACACCCCCATTTTTCCAACTGCATCATCAACCTACAAATATAGACAAGAGCACATGGGACTACTGAGTCAATTAAAATGTCAAAGACATCATGCACTTCAATGAATATGTAGAGACAAGAATAAGGATGAAAATCACACTTCAAGAAAATAAAATTAAGAACCAATTTTCATGAGACAAAACTTTTATTTGAAAACTAACTTCTCCTAGAGAGCATAGGTCATAATACATGATGGAAAAAACAGAGGCTGAATCCCTCATATGAGGTAGATAATGTGTAGAATAACATATGAGACTTGACATAAGATCTATACCATCTATCAACTTGCTTGTATAACTCGAGTGGATACTAGAAATTATTCAACAATAATTCCTTGAGGACAAAAGAATTTGGTATCAAGTAGGGCGAACATCAATGTTTTGTATACCATATATATGGTCTTAGAAAAACTTCAGCCATATAAAATATCAATGTGTGTTTGAACCTCTTTGAATTGATTTCGGATGCACACATATCATATAGCGAGCATCTAACTTCATTTATAACATGACCAAAGAACACAACTGATATTAACAAACTGTGTAATGAATTAGCCAAGTTCTAAAGAATTGGAGAAGTTGAGGATGGATAGTCTGAAGGGTAGAACAAATCTCTTGGGGACTTTCTAACCAAGTTCGACCATTACATGTGGATTTGTCCTCAATTTCACAACAATAGTTTGCCAAACTTTTGCCATCGTGTTAGTTGTTGCTTCGAACTTATCGTTTTCTAGTTAGTTATTAGTTGTAACATGTTCCATATACTTGTGCACACACAACATCTAACCATTAGCATCACATCTTGGTTGTTATTCATCATTCCATATACCCTTATAAAATTTTAGGGAATGGTTACTGAAGAAATTAGTTTATAATTATCTAGTAGTCAATTCCTGTCCTACATAGTGCCAGACTAAAAGATTATCCATCGTCACATAGGTATTAAAAATTCTAGGGTATACTATTGTAAACAGCCTCATAGACATCACCATTAAAGGTAAACAAGTTTGTACAATCGTGGACTCGTGACATGGGTATTTCAATGCATCTTACAAGATGGAATACATATAATTTGGTGGTCTTGTTTCTAGCAACTTTTAGAAATTTTCTTCTAGTATCTCATGAAATAAACCCATTATTAATATGTTCTTGAAGATATGAGGTTGTTCCAAGGATCTATTAGACTCTTTAGAGTGTACTCTTTACCATGTGTGCACTTTAATAAATAGAAATTTGCACCTTCCTCATTTTCCTCTTCTATGTTGACTGTGAGCATTGATTTTCTCATCCATTTACATAACTAGTTAATCAACTACATATTAAGAGTGATGACTAGTGCACATTGAGTTATCCTCCTCTATGAGTAAAATAGAAATCAATACAACTATCTTCGTGAAAATGTATAGAAGGTTTTTCAATGTTTTGAATTCTTTTGTGGGACACAATGGCTTGAGATTTTTCAAATAACTTGAAAGTGTGAAAGAGTATGCACATCATTCACCAAGATGCAAGATCTACAGAGAGAGAGAGACATATGTGTGTAGAGAGAGATGTGTGTGTGTGTGCACAAGAAGATCACAATGCATGTCAGACATTGATCCATAGGGACCATATCGGCTCATAGGGATCACTCCATGTGTGTGTATGTGGGACAACGTCTAGCCATATCCAAGGTCCCAAGCTCGGGGGATATCCTATGGTATTGAGTAGTAATGGGGATAATTGTTGCATGATGGCCACATGGTGGCACTAGACCATTTGAGATCATTTATATTTTTAGAATAAAAGAGGGTATAAATGGATGGGAGGAGAGTTGCATACACATCATTCACAAGTTATCTTTTTCTTTGTTTTTGGGCTCACACTTAGTATCAGAGCTTCAAAGCCAAATTTAGAAGTTTTTTGGCATTCTTGGGAGTCAGTCTGCATGCATTTTTCGGCTTTTTGTGTTTTTTCATGGTATTCTTGATCATCGTTGTGATCCTTGGGGAACATGTTGTTGTAGAGATCTTGATTAAGCAAAAGAAGGGAGCAAAGAGAGGTGCCCATGGGCCTTCCCCCTAAGCTACCCGCCATGCACATGGTGTCCAAGAAGATGTGTTGCCTGCATTTTGCTCAGAGTTGTAGAAGGCCTCCCCATGCACTCAGGTGTTGGAGCAAATATGAAGCCTTCAAGTTTGGCTACAAATTGGAAGAAGCTATGTACAAATGATTGAAGGACTACATGAACCATTGCTTGTAAAGTTTGATCATTTACTTCTTGTAAAAGATAACTCCTAGAGAGAATATTGGAATCCCATCTTGTTCATGGAATTTGGAGAACCAAAACCTACGAATCTCACTTAGAAGAGTCATTCCTAACTTAGAGGAACTTTTTAGGTGGAGCTCTATTTGAATTTCAAAATTCAAACTTGGAGAAAAGTCACTATATAAGATAGTTCAAAACTCGTGGCTTTGTGAGCCCCCATTACTGAGCATATTGTTGATCATTTGATGTGGTTAAGAGGTTACACTTTAGCCTACTCCTATCACCACCATTGGGCATCATATTCATGCCAATGATCATGTACAACATAATCATATAATACATTATATCATCGATCATCTATATCATTGATCATCTCTGTTGGTCTCTCTGTCATTGTCACTCAGAACATTGTACTTGTCTTGCTCATATCGTAGTGATCTCTCCATCATTTTCAATGATCTATAACTTGTTAGAACAAGCTCAAATTCTACTACAAGCTATCAAAGAAGTTTCATTCCGCAAATTGAGAGAAAATCATCTCCAAGTGATCAGTGGTCATTCTTTGTAGAGTTCCTAAAATATCGTGGGTAAGCTTCTACTTGCTAAAGACATTGCTCAGTGTGTAGTCTATCATTTTATGTGATTTCACTCAGTATCATTAGCTCTCTAAGCTAATTAGATACCCTCAGAAGGAATGTTTCTAATTGCTATTGTACTGTGAGTACTAAGCAAAACGTTCAACAGGTATCAAGAACAAAATAGTAATTTTTTGGTCACTAGCTAGTTGCAAACGTATCTGTTTCTATTGTTTGATGCTCTTATTTAGTGTCATTGGAAAGCTAAAAGGGTCTAAAACACAACTCTGAAGTAAAATAGGTCAGGTACTTAGTAGGGATTAGGAATACCAACTCATTTCTTGAGGTGTCCATCCATCTCTCCCAAGAGTGGTATCAGAGCAATTTGAGGTAAAAGAAGATGGTTTTCCTTCTTTTATTGATAAATTGGACACAAAAACTATCAAGCATGGTCTTTGAGAATGAAGATATACCTACAAGAAAGGAGTCTCTATGGATACATATCAGTAGATGAGGAGATGCCCATTTGCAGAAGCAAAGGACAACCTACAAGAGAGGAGCTTGAAAGACTCAACTCATGGTGTGCCAAAGATGCATTGGCAAGGTCATATCTTGTTAACTCTATCTCTGAAATTCCTTCTTCCACATATTAGGAACTATAAAACATCCCAAGAGACTTGGGATACATTGTCTTCATACTTTTCATCCAATATAAGAGCAAGGAAGAACCAACTGTAGATTGCATTTACCACTCAAAGGAAGCAACCCAAGCAAAGCATTTTAGAGTATGTGACCAAAGTCAAAGATGTGACTGACCAATTGGCAAGCATAGGAGAAGAGATTGAAGAGGAGCAAATAGTTGGACAAGTGATCAATGGCATCAAGGCAATGGGAAAGCTTCGCAACTACCATGGACTTATACATGGACATGCAGATTCCAGATCTTACCACACTCATGGGGCAACTCTTTATCCGTGAAGCCAAGCTCAACAAAAATGGGGATTCATCAAGAGGTAATAACTCTTCTAGCCTATACACAGATAAAGGCAAGTCTAAAGAAAAGGGGGAAAGTAAAAAGATTGAAGATGAAGGTACTACTTCTCAAGCCAACTATGCAGGGAGAGGTAGAAACTCAAGAGCTAGGGGCAGAGGAGGTAAGCAAGGCAGGGTGAGACCCTTCAACTCTTCCCCTTGCAACATATGTGGATTGTCTAATCACATTACATATAAGTGCTATAGGAACTACAAGAACTAGAGAGGAAGAGGATATCAAAGAGGTGGCTACTCACAATCAAGAGGAAGATTCAATCCTACTCAAAGCTACAACAACAACTACAACAACAATTACAACGATAACTACCAAGGAGGCTCCATATCAAGGAAAGACTACAACAATTACACAGAGGATCAAGAGGACTCCCTTCTGATTATGAACATGACTTCGAAGCAAGGTATGAATGATAAAAACCTCTTCTATATTGACTCAGGTTGTTCAAACCATGTGGTAGGCAATGTAGCTCTTCTCTCTAACCTTAAGGAACCTAAGGGAAAGCACCAAGTACAAACAGGTGATGACACCAAGCATTGAGTCGACAAGATAGGAAATGTTAAAACGTCTGATGGAAATAGAAATCTATTGAGCAGGGTTCTTTACGTACTTACAATCACCAAGAATTTGATGAGTGTTGGACAAATTGTGGAAAAGGTTTGCATGTTAGTGTCAAAAACTATGGAGCATTTGTAGAAGATCCCCAACATGGATTCAAGAGAATAGCCAAGGGAGAAAAGACAGGTAGACTATTTACATTTGAACTTGAAGATACAAGGAATATTGCACTTTATAATTACAAGGATCAAACATTGTCAGAGCTTGAGATTTGGCATAAAAAGACTAGGGTATATTGGTGAGAGAACTTTAAAGCAAATATGTAGAGATCAACGTGTGCTTGGGATACCCAATGTATCCAAGCAATACATGATATATAAATGTGGTGCATGTCAGTTTGGTAAATCTCACAGGTTATCCTTCTCAACGAAAGGTTATATGCATGAGGATTACTTGGAGCTTGTCCAGACAGATGTGTGGGGACCAAGTAATGACCCTTCAATTGTTGGCTCAAGGTACTATGTGTCTTTCATTGATGATTTCAATAGGTTGACTATCTTGTACTTTATGAAGCACAACGATGAAGTGTTCAGTTGCTTTAAAAAGTATCTTGCACTTGTGGAAAACCAAACAGGAAGAAACCTAAAGAGACTAAGGTGAGATGGAGGAGGTCATTACTTCTTAAATGAATTTGATGCATTCTTGCAAGATAGAGGAATTAAAAGGTAAATTACAACAAGGTATACCCTTTAGAAAAATGGGGTGGCAGAGAGGAGAAATAGGTTGATTGTTAAAACAGCTAGGTCAATGCTAAATGAGAAAAGATTACCTAATTATTTGTGGCCAAAGAGTGTATCTACTGCCACTTATCCTGTTAACAGGTTGCCATCCAAATCACTTGATGAGATGACCCCATATGAAGCATGGCATGGTAGAAGGCCATCACTTGACCATTGCAGGATCTGTGGATGTGTTGCTTATGTGCATATCCCATCTCAGATCGGAGGTAAGCTAGACCCTAAGGCAGAGAAGTGCATCTTCATAGGGTATGATTTAAACTAGAAAGGTTATAGGTTTTATAATCCATCCAACAAAGGATTTATGGTCAGTAGAGATGGTGTGTTTGATGAGAATGATTCTTAGTTTGAATATGGTAAATCTAAAACTTTTCACCTATGTTGCTGCATTCTCTGTTTTCGTACTCATCTTGAGCGCATTAGGCGGGTGTTCACGGGCATCGAACCAGAGCAAGCAAGCTTGTGGCCATTCTTTGCCTCTCTGAGACTCTGCTGAACATCATGTTTAGAGCACCACGTCTGAGATAATTCATACAACATATCACTCTCGCTTCTGTGCTTCCTTTTGACCTCATCATCAGCCATCATACAAAGTATGCTACATTTACTTTTGGACTCCTCATGCACGGCACAGATTCGGCCAGAGTGCTAAGAATATCTTGGTTTCCTAAAGATCTACAGAGCCAGCATCCACTTTTATCAACCACGTTAGATGCCTCCCATGTAGGTTCAAGTCTTCCCCCCCTCTCTCTCTCTCACACACACACACCACGTACATGGGCTTGGAACAAGGTTTGAAGTATCTGATCCGCAGGTCAACAAAGAAGTTTTCTAGATTGGTTTATGTGCACCCACATATCACCTACTTTGGAGTATTGATTATAGTCGTCACATCTAAGCCCAATTCCGAGAAGAACAGACCCTCAACTAGACACCATAGAATGAGAAGGACAATATTTTCTTCCACATATCACAAAGAACATGCGCTCCACTGGACAAGGTCGGATATCAAAAAGAACATACTCTCCACTGGACAAAGCACGATGAGACTAACATTTAAACAAGATGACCAGTAAAGAGAACATTCTACATTTCATCTTGAACACCAGGGTAAGGAAGTAGAATAATGGAAAGCGAAGGCAGGGCACATTGTATGTAATGAAGTATATGATCCAGATCGTTTATTTTTAAAAGAAGTTCGATCATTAAGATCTACTCTTTCGAATTATCATGAATTAATTTGAGAGTACAATGAAAGTCGAGAATAGCATCAATGAGACCCCTTTGAATCCTATAACTACTAAGGTATAGAGCTCAAAGGATCATCAATGTAAATACCAAAACAGGATGGCCCTAAAGCTAGATGAGATAAGTGATTTGGACTAATTAGCGTGAAAGGCCAATGATCCCCTAAAGGGACTGGTTTTGACATCCCACCACCTAAATGGCCAAAGGCATCTAGCTAGAGCTTGCAAGGGATGAACTTGGATCCCCAATCTTGAAAGGGAAAGCGGTTAACCAACTTAGCTAATGTGTTTGGACTATGAAGATTGTTTATTATCAGGGAGGTTCATCTTTTATAACTACACTTTCACATTATTTCTTGTGTATAGATAGACTTCCTTGTTATTTCTTAAGGTCTATTTGTCTTCGTGTGTTTACAATCTCTTACATTCTTGTTGTGATGATCACCTCAAACACATGCTATTTAAATGCTTCAATAGGTTGAACACCCACAAAAATACAAGAGCAGTTGAGTACGTGTAAAACCAAAGAAAAGGCTATTGATATTCTTTCATATGCAAATGTTGATAGATTTAGGTAGTGATGCATGTGAACACACTTAGGACCATTGGGCACTTTTTGCCCTCTTTAGGAGGTTTTTTCCCTGGCTGGTATATATGCCTATAACCCTAACAGGTTACTTATCTTTGAACATTCAATTGTTAATCCATTTAGTGTTGCGTTGTGCTCCAAACTTCTTCTTCTTCTTCTTCTTTATTGTCCTATTCATGTGATTGCATACACCTCAGAAATGGAATGGCCCACATCATCATGTGAAACCTATAAAGGCTAAGAAAATACCTTATTTGGACCAACAATTGACTGTCCACCTCTAAAAAGCAACAACAAAGTTTCATATATATTTTTGGAGCTAACTATTGTTTTGTTAATACATGAAAGTAATAGGTGAATTGCATCTTACACAAAAAAAACATCATGGCTAACCAAAATGCATTTACGGAGTGGATAATGCATTTCACTGCTTTATCATCCGATTTCCCGTGTTGTTGTTCATGAACTAATGCATATGCCAAGCAAAGAAAGACACGGAGATGAGCAACAAACACCTTGCAACCATGCCAAGCCTCCTATGGAGTGACAGAGTGCAGTGCTTTGGTGGGACACCTATTAAGTACATATGGTACACACATAACTACATCAAGGCTTGATTTTCATGCTCACATATTTTCAGCCATAACAAGAATCTATGAAGCACATAAACACTTCAGACATTGCTTTCAGTGGATAAAACCATGCATGCTTGGAAAAATCATCAATAAAAGTCATGAAGTAAAGGTAGTTCCAAAAAGATGGTGTATACATAGAACCACAAATATCACCATGAACAAGCAGCAATTTATAAGTAGCTCAAACTAAAACATCTTTAGGGAAGAAATAATACTGCATTTTGCCCAAAATACAGCTTTTACAGTCATGTTTCCAAGGTGCCCCAAGTTTGGGTAGAGAGGGTTTCAGATTTCCGCAGGCATAACAAACTAGCATATTTTAGATGACCGAAGCATGCATGCAAAGGCTTTGCATATGAGATAGCCTCAGAATCTTGAATTGCACATGCTAAATCATTCACATATTTTGCATAGTCTATGAGCTTATACAACCCAATACATAAAATTCTAGAAGCAATAATAACATTGCCATTTGAGAGATTATGAACTGTACATTTGCCATAAAACACTTTATCAACCAAGACAATCTCGACTAATGTTGAAACTAACAAAAGATTTTTTTGATTCCTCGCACAGACAAAGCATTTGACAATGTGAAAGAACTTCCATCAGCAATAGTCAGGATGATCTTACCAAGTCCCATTATAGGACAAAAGGATTTGATAGCACATGTGATAGTATTCTGTATAGGGGTAGGCTCTAGTGAACCAAACAAACTATGCTATGAAGTAATATGTCTAGTTGCCCCGCTATCAAAGTACCAAACATTGTCTACTACAAACATGCATTGCACATGAGAAGATGGATGATAGCTGTATATAGTAATAAAGCGGCTCATTCTTCATTTTGATCAAGATTAGCTGACTTCGTTTTAGGTGTAGAGGACTCAGCAATAATCACTTCAGCCTTTTTCTTCTTTGCCACTTTTATAGCGAGTTTCGAAAAACTCCTTATGCCATGATCATTTCCTTACCGTATTTGCAAAACTCTTTATGCTTTTTTGTTTTCTTCTTACCTTTTTCTTCCTTCTTCAAATGTGCAATATTCATAGATTTGCTTACTAGTAGATGAGTTGTATTTACATTTGCCCTAGTGACTAGCTAAGAAAACTTGATCTGCAACATGCATAATAGACATGTTCTACCTAGATTGACTTTCTATAACAAAATAGAGATTAAATCCTAAAATGTTAAGGCATTTGGATTGCCTTTCATCATCAATCAAAGAGTAGAAGCAAAACTCTGATATGAATAAGAAAGACCATTAAGAACAATCTATAGAAGTGAACTATCTGAGAAGACTTCATTTGCAGAAATCTAATAATCCTTTAGATCTTTGATCTTTATAAAAAAATTTCCATGGAATCTCCTTCATTCATGTGCTTACTCTTCAAATAGTTTCTGAGGTAAGAAATATGAGACTCATTTCTTGCATGGTATAAGGTTGTAAGTGTATCCTAATCATGCTTTGCTTCCTTGCAAGAGCAAATGTGAGGGATAATGGCACATTTGATAGACAAGGCTATCAATGCATGTGTCTAAGCATCTCTGCCATCCCAATGAACTTTTTCTATAGTAGGTGCAATAGGAACTGAAGCACGAATAAAAATTTGAAGACCATCATCTTCAATATCATTTACATCACCGTCAATAATTATATTCGTAGATGTAAAAAGATGTTTTTTAGCACCCTACATGATATTGCACAAACCTTTTGCTACTAGTACATGATGAAATTTTTGATGAGAGGGATAATACAGAGAAGAGAGAAACTATGCCTAAGTGGCTGGTGCAAACTTTGAGAGATAAAATATTAGATGCACCTCTTTCATATCTTACTTGTTTAGGCTCTCATATTGCTTACTTTCCATGAGGTTGCTATGCAATGGCTCTGTCTAGTCTATGTGATAAGAATGATCTAGTTTCTTTTGATGAAGCATAAGGTTTAGGGAATTGGATGGTTTTTAACAAATCAAAATATGATGCTATTATGAAAAATGGTACTTGTTCTTTATTTTATTCGTCTCCAATCAAAGGCCATTGACACTAAATGGGTATACAAGTTGAAGCATGGATGTGGTGGAATAGTTGACAGGTATAAGGCTAGCTATGTTACAAAAGGTTATGCTCAAGAGAGAGGCATTGAATTTGATGAGACCTTTGCACCCACATACCAAATGACCACCATTTGTAGCATTTGTGCACTTGCAGTTGATCATGATTGGAATGTACATTAGTTGGACATTAAAACTACATTTTGGAATGGTGACTTACATGAAGAAGTGTATGTATTTCAGCCCTATGGTTTTGTGCAGAAAGGGCATTAAAGAAAAGTGCATAGGTTGAAAAAGGAATTATATGGTTTGAATCAAGCACCACGTGCTTGGTATGAAACGATACATGCCTATTTGATTGCACATGATGTTTTGAGAATAGTCCAACTAAGAGAACCTTATATGTTGAGCGTGCAGATGATGTACTTTTGATCATTGTTGTGCATGTTGATGACATGCTGCTCAATGGTCCTAATGAGAAGCATATTGTTAAATTTAAGGATGATTTACATGCCTCTTTTGAGATGTAGATTTGGGGAATTTACATCATTATTTGGGCATTCAATTTATGCAAGTTGATGGGGGAATAGCTTTGTGTCAATAAATCTATATTGACACATTATTGTAGCGTTTTGGTCTTGAACTTGCAAAGTTGCGCCCACTCCTAATGAAACAGGTTTATGAATGAGTCTTCATGATGATGGAGATGCATTTGATGTTGTTCTCTATTAGCAAGCAGTTGGATGCTTGATTTACTTATGCATAACCCGACTTGACATTCAACTTTCTATCCTTCAGGTAAGCAAGTTTATGCACTGTCTAGGTGTCAAGCATTGGTAGGCGGTTAAGCAGATCTTTTGCTACATGAGTGGAACCCAACTACTTGGGTTCTTTTATCTCAAGGGGGATCATTACCACCATATTTACATGCTTTTTTTTCCACACTAATTGGGTTGGCTGTTATGACAAGCATGTGTCTACCAGTGGGTTTTTCTTGATGCTTGGTAGCCCTTGCATATTTTGGTTGAGCAAGAAGTATCTTACTGTGGCCACTTCCAGCTGTGGGGTTGCGTATAGGAAAACTTTCATAGTGACTATTGAGTGTGTGTGTGTGTGTGTGGCTTAAATGCCTTTTGGCTGATTTGGGTGCTAGTCAGTCTTTTTTCCACCATCATCTTCATTGAAAGTTAGAGTAGATTGGTAGCTGCAAGGAACCATATGTTCCATGGTCGCACAAAGCACATTGAGATGCACCACCATTATGTCATGAAGAGGTTCTCTGCTGGAGAGATCAATTTGGCATATGTGCAGACACAATATTGTTGGTGCAATTAAAACCAAGCCCACATACTTGGTTAATTAGCTCATACTTGATTTATTGACATAACTTATACAAGGCTTCATATGATCAACCTCTTGTAAAAGCCCTTCACATCTATCTTTGTGAAAGTGGTAGACATCCATGTGGAGTTACAAAGCTCTAAATCACGACTCATCTAGCTATTGAGTGATGAGGGAATCTATCCTATACTTTAGGATTCAATTTTAGGTAGATCTTTGAATTTGAATTCAAACTTTGGCTCCAAGTACAAGTATAAGAAGAGGATCAAAAGACCTACATGTAATCTCGAGCCCATGAGATCATTCTGAGGTAGATTCATTGTGAAATGAGAGCTTATCCCATAGCTCATTCACCTCTCACACATTGAGGTATGTATGGTTGCCAATGACATTGTATTTGTATATGATTTAATACATATATGATCATTACATTCTCATTTCACTTCTCTGTTATAACTCCATAAGAATAGTGATCTTCGCAGAGCTTGTTCTCAGTGCATGATTGATCATTTGTCACAATTTAAAGCATGGTAGATTAAGCATAGTGTCTAGTACATGACTACAAAGTTTCATTAGCATTACTTCTATGAATCAAGAGATATTACCACATCTTTGCTCACTCGTATGATGATTGTTGAACCCCAAAATTGTGAGGATGGTTTTGTGATTTGCTAAACATCTTTCTCTATGTGTACTCCATCATTTTTTATGAATTTACTCATGATTGGTAGCTTACTAAGCTAATTAGAGCTTCTCAAAAGGAATTAAGCCAATATCTACTCTGCTAAGAGAACCGTTCAAAACATTGAATAGGTGTAGGAACAATAATAGAAAGTTTCTTGTTCTTGGATGAACTCCTATCCATCTGTTTTGATCCATTGATTAGATGATCATGTTTCTAGCAAGCAACATATATTATTATTTATGATCATTAGCATGCTAAAGAGACCCACTATACTCTCCAACAATCATTCTTAGTAGGTGTGAAGCAAGATTAAGCAACACCTCTTCGTCTATGAAGACTATCTACCATCTCTTGCAATAATGGTATTAGAGCAACAACAAGCAAGATGGGAGATGGATTTCCACCCTTCATTGTCAAATTGCACAGAAACAACTACTCATCATGGTCACTAAGGATGAAATCCTACCTTCAAGGGAGATGTCTATATGGATACATCTTAGGACATGAAGAAATGCCAATCTTCAGGAGCAAGCATCAAGCTACAAGGGAAGAGCAAAAAAGGTAGAACACATGGTGTGTAAAGGATGCTCGTGGAAGGTCTTATCTACTAAATTCAATCTCTGATTTCTTTTTATCACACATTAGAAATTGCAAGACCTCTCAAGAGACTTGGGAAGTACTCTCAACATATTTCTAATCAAATACAAGAGCTAGGAAGAATCTGTTACGGATGGAGTTTGAAACTCTAAAGAAGCAACCAAAGCAAGGAGTGGTTGATTATGTAACCAAGATGAGAGATGTGGCACACCAGCTTGCAAGCATTAGAGAGGATATAGAAGAAGAACGCATAGTAAGGTAGATCATTGATGGCATCAAAGCTGATGACAAGTGGGAGTCCTTCACCACAGCAATGGACCTCTACATGGATATGCAAATAACTGACCTCAACGCCTTCATGGGGAAACTCTTCACCCATGAGACAAAACTCAAGAAGATTAGTGACAACTCTAGAGGTAACCAATCTTCTGTCCTTTATACAGATAAGAATAATGCTAAGGATAGAAGTAAAAGCAAGAAGAATGAAGAAGAGGCTAGTACCTCTCAAGCTAATTACGCAGGTAGAGGAAGAGGTGCCAGAGGAAGGGACAGAGGAGGAAAAAAAGGAAGGGGGAGATCCTAGAACAATTCAGCTTGCAACATTTGTGGTCTTACCAACCACACCATAGAAGAATGCTTCAAGAATACAAGGAGTCAAAGGGGAAGATGATTCCAATGAGGTAACTATGGACAATCCAGAGGCAGGTAAAACAATGGAGGAGGCAACTACAACCATAACTACAATCAAGGCTACAACAACAATAATTATCAATGAGATTTCAGAGGAAAAAGAGATCACTACAACTATACAAAAGACCAAGAAGATTCTCTACTCATCATGAATATGACATCCAAGCACGGTAAAGATGATGAGCATAATTTCTATATTGATTCAGGTTGTTCCAATCACGGGGCTGCAAATGTAGCTTTATTATCTGACCTTGAAGAACCCAAAGGGAATCATGAAGTACAGACATGTGATGATACTAAACATTCAGTCAAGCAAATTGGAAATGTCAAAACATTTGATGGTAGCATGAAACTTTTGAGTAAACTTATGTATGTGCCAACTATAACCAAAAATCTAATTAATGTTGGGTAGATTGTTGAGAAAGGCTTACAGGTCAGATTCACTAAGCATGGAGCATATGTGGAAGACCCTCAACAAGGGTTCAAAAGGATTGCTAAAGGTGAGAAGTTTGGTAGATTATTTACATTTGACATTGAAGACACAAGGAACATAGCACTATTCAATTATGGAGATCAAACCCTATCTAAGTTAGAGATATGGCACAAAAGGCTAGGTCACATAAGAGAAAGAACTCTGAAGCAAATATGTAGGGATCAAAGTGCGCTTGGCATTCCCAAAGTGACCAAGCGATATATGATATACAAATGTGGAGCATGCCAATTCAGGAAAGCTCACACAAAAACATTCAATAGAAAGGGATACATTCATGAACACTATTTGGAGCTTGTACACACTGATGTGTGGGGTCCTAACAAAGATCCATCAATCTCAGGTTCAAGGTACTATGTTTCATTTACCGATGATTACAGTAGATGGACAATCCTTTATTTCATGAAGCACAAGGATGAGGTATTTACATGTTTCAAAAAGTACTTGGCACTATTTGAAAACCAAATAGGAAGGAGCTTGAAGAAGATCAGATCTGATGGAGGTGATGAGTATTTTTCACATGAATTTGATTCATTTCTACAAGATAGAGGCATAAAGAGGGAAGTAACAACAAGATATACTCCTGAATTGAATGGAGTGGTAGAGAGAAGGAACAGGTTAATAGTTGAAGCTGCTAGGTCTATGTTGAATGAGAAGAAGCTACCTAATTACGTATGGGTAGAGGCTCTTTCCACAGCCACCTACTGGGTCAATAGGATCCCATCCAAATCCTTGGATGGAATGACACCCTCTGAAGCATGGGATGGCAGGAGATCATCATTGGACCATTGCAAAATATTTGGTTGCATTGCATATGAACACATTCCTTCACAAATTAGAGGGAAACTTGACCCTAAAGCTGATAAATGTATATTCATTAGGTATGATCAAAACCAAAAGGGGTACATGCTGTACAATCCCACTAATAAAGCATTTATAGTTAGTTGGTGTTGAGCCCATAAAAGTCATGTTGGTCAAAGTCAACTGCAGTCAAAGTCAACGGGTCAAAGTCAACTAGTCAAAGTCAACAAATGTCAAGGTCAAAGTCAGCAGGTGCAAAGTCAAAGTGCGTAAGTGCAGGTGTCAAAGTGCACAGGTAGTGCACAATGAATTGTCCACAAAGGGTAAATTGGAGAAAATGGGTTGCAGGTTGCAGAAGTATTTTCTCTAATTTCCCTAAGGTTCAAAGTGTGTTTTAAAGTGTTTTGGAAGGTTCAGGTGAACCCCCTCTTATGTGTAAAAGTGAAGACTTAAAAGGAAACATGAAGGTATGTGAAGCGGAAAAAGTGTACGCACAGGTGAAAGTATGGCCCCCCATTAAAATTTTTGGTTTTAGACTAAAGTCACTACAGGACAAAACAGTGAGTCGTTGGCTGCCACTTGAGAGAACAATCTTGGAACATCAAAGTGAGCACCAAGATTCACTTGCAGTTAGGAGCGTACGTGATCGACACTCACATGAAGGAAGGACCATTCTTGGACCAATCTGGGAGTAAGCAAGAAGAGCATAGGCTAAGTGGAGCAAGAGAGAGAAGTGCAAGAGTCACCAGGGTACGTCGCACAGAAGTGGAAGTGCAAGGTGCATAGAGAGTGACCAAGGATTTGTGCAGAGAGGTGCTAAGCTCTAATCCCCACAGTATCTCAAGGTCTTTTGGCAGTGCGCGCGTGCCGACAGCGGGTATTCACTCCTCCACCTTTGTGGAAGCTTGGTGCAAGGTGTGCACAAGGATAAGCTTGAAGTAGGTGGAGGCCTGTTGCAGAGGAGGCCGGCAGCAAGAAGACATTGGGTTATTGGGTATTTTGTAATTGGACACTTTGTGGGATGGTGCACAGAGGTATTGGTTTATCTTGTATTTCAAACATTGTACTTGGCTCACTGTAATCAATCTGCAGAAGCTTCCCGGTGTATTTTCTCTTCTTATTTCTCCGCTTTTCTCCTACAAACCCTCAAACTCCTTATTGTCTAAGAATCCCCCAACAAATTTGGCACGCCTGGTGGGACTTCCAAGGAGCTTTGAGCATAGGAGACTATATATTCCATTGGAGGACAATATTCCAGTGTCGACAACATTACTCCAGTGGGCCAAAAGGTACATACTTTTATCAAGTGTCTCATTTTAAGTGGACTATGAATAGCTCATGACCGCGACCCGGTCACAAACCTTGAGAATCAAGTGCAAGCAGACAAGAAGAAAGACGAACAAAAGATCATCGAGTCCACTTTCATCGACTTCATCGGTAGGAAGCATGGCAGGACAGGTGGACCTAGAAATCTTGCTCTCCAGATTAAACATAAAATTTCCCTCCTTCAGGGGTTTAGCCCACGAGGACCCAGATGAGCACATTCGACGATTTCTTGCACTATGTAAGACTAGGGGGCTAATGGGTAGGGAAGATGCTTTCTTGATACTCTTCCTCGCCACATTGGAAGGACTGGCAGACAAGTGGTTTAGCCAGTTTGCTGAAAATCACTTTACCTCTTGGGATTTGATGAAAGAGGCCTTTAAGAATCAATTTCAGCATGGCAACACGGCTGAGATCATTATAGAAGAATTGGAAAACTTAAAGTTGGGTCCAGGAGAGAAGTTCCCCGAATTCGTGACCAGGGCCAAAGCATTAATGGCTAAACTACCGGATCCACCACACGACTTCTTTGTCAAGAAGTGGTTAGCCAAACCCTTACCTGTGGTCACCCAATGCAAAATAAAAGAGTTAGTGCTACCTACTGCCTCTGTTGAGGAATTCATCAATACGGCCACCCGCTTGGAACAGATAAGGCACCAGTATGGTGCAACTTCTTCCCAACCATCATATGGGTCAGAACTGGAGGACCCAGTGAGCTAGTTAAGAAGGGAACTGGAAGGCTTGAAAAGGAATAAGCCCTATACAGAGGAGGAGACCACTGTAGCTCAGCTGAGAAGAGAGATTGAAGCCCTCAAACTCCAAAAGGAAGAGGAAGCCCAAGCAGAGGAATTAGCTCAGCTGCGACAGGAGTTGCAGGAGCTCAAAGGAGGGGGCATCAAGAGTGGTCTTTGGTGTTCCATGTGCAGCAAACAAGGGCATATAGTAAGTGAGTGTCCTCTGTTAAGTGTAACTTGCCAATTATGCAGGAAGGTTGGCCATGAGGCCCATGAATGCCAATCAAGGGGAATGCTTGCAACGACATACTGGACCCAAGGAGGACCCCCAACAACCACAAATGTGATGGCTGCTGCACAAAATCAAGGTAACAACTATAACCCTAGACAGAGGAATAATTTTGGAAATGGGCCTAGGAGGCCAATAATCTGTTTTAGGTGTGGAGAATGTGGGCACTACCAAAGTAGGTGCACCCTACCAGAGAATGCACCTCCTTGCAGGAACTGCCCTGAGGCCAGAGACCATTATACAAATTGTTGTCCTAAGAATCAAGCCTCTTCATCAGGGCCCCATATCCAAATGATTTCTGTGCAGGAAGAAGAAATGGCAAATCAAGTTAAGGTGCCATCACCATCTACCAGGGTGGTGTAGTTAGAGGAAATTGACTCTTTTACTATGCAGACAAGAAGCAAGGGGAAGGCTCCAGTGGACATGGGTCAAGAATCATTGATTAATGGATTAAACAGAGACAAAGGTGTGTCCGAAGACCTAGCCACCACAAGTGCAGACACAAGGCAAAAGGAAAATTGCACAGGTACTAGTGATGCCATTGGACATGCATTCAGCAGGGCTCATGAGGAGTTGGATAAGTCAAATGGAGCCCAAGCTCTTAAGGAATCAGAAGCGTCCAGACTGCTCAAGTCCATGAAAAAGGAGGTTAGTATTTTTGATTTAATAAAGATGGATGGGAAGTTCAGGTCAGAACTCTTGCAGATAATTGATGAAGCTTCCACTACAAGTTTGGTGGCAAAGACTGCTGTTGTACATGAAGGAAAAATTGTAAGGGAAGCACCCCTTACAGATTATAAAAGTCCTCGGCTGACAGTATCTATCAAGGGTCATGAATTTAAAGGAGTTATTGTGGATGGTGGTTCTGGCATTAACTTGATGCCTGAACATACAATGAAAAAAATTGGACTCCACCCTTCAAGGCCTGCAAATTTCACTGTCACTTTGGCAGATCAGAGCAAAGTAAGGCCCTTGGGAGTAATCCCAAAAGTTCCACTTGAAGTACAAGGTAATTTATTCATCTTGGATTTTGTGGTTTTAAGATTACCCCAGGTTGAAGGAGGATTTCCCCTCTTAATTGGACGACCATGGCTGAGACATGCAAGTGTCATTCATGATTGGGGCAAGGACACTATGTGGGTACAGAAGAAAGGGCAAGGGCCGACACAGATTTATTTAGAAGAGGGCCTAGATAATCAAGGAAACACTAGCATGATGCAAACGGTTGGCATATGCATGGAGCCAGAATCGGAGGATCAACCCCAAACAGATTTCGAGGAAGAAGAGGATATTCTAAATTGGCTCCAAGCAGGCTACTCTTCCTCTTGTTTTGGAGTTTTCATTAATAATTGTTGTACAATTGAAGGTTATGATGAAGATAAGGAAAAAGTCGAGGTTGACGGATTGGGAGAGCCCATTACAAACCACAGAAGGGGCAGGAAGACAACCCTCAAATGCATTTTTGAGGAGGATATGACTACTACAGAAAATGCAGTTAATAAAGCTAAAGGCAAGGTAAAAGATTCTAGTGAAGAGTGTTCTTTTCCAATTCAAGAAATACCTGCAGGATGGATGCAGGATAAAGAAGAACAGATTGAAATCCAAAACACCCCTGCTTATGAAGCAATGCAAGAAAAGATAGAAGACAAAGACAAGGAAGGAGAGGAGCAGGAAGATACTCTGGTAGAGAGGAATCCT
The DNA here is from genome assembly GCA_020310875.1 of Ceratopteris richardii. NCBI lineage: Eukaryota > Viridiplantae > Streptophyta > Polypodiopsida > Polypodiales > Pteridaceae > Ceratopteris > Ceratopteris richardii. The sequence continues at coordinate 89,214,637 of CM035408.1, read as the reverse complement.
GTCCAAGAAATACAATTAGGCACTCATGACAATAATCGGTCAGTTTTGGTGGCCACTTGGTTGTGGAGCCACCCAGGGCTCCTTGAAAAGGTACAATCATTCTTGACCCAATATATAGATGTTTTTGCTTGGCATTATAAAGACTTAGAAGGAGTGCCTGCAACTTATGGAGAGCACAGAATCCCTCTGGTTGATGGAGCCAAACCTATAAGAGGGAAGAGTTATAGACTTAACCCAAAATATGCTGAAGCTGTCTATGTGGAAATTCGGAAGATGGAGGATGCAGGAATCATCATTCCTGTAGAACACTCAGAGTGGCTCTCCCCTATGGTTATAGTACCAAAGAAGAATACTAATAAAATCAGAATTTGTGTTGACTTTAGAGCTCTCAATAAGGTGACCATTCCAGATGGTTTCCCAATGCCTTTTGCAGAACAGGTCATTGAAGAAGTAGCTGGGCATGCCTTATATAGCTTTATGGATGGATTCAGTGGCTATAATCAAATATCAATACACCCAGAGGATCGCAAAAAGACTGCTTTTATCACACCTTGGGGAACATATGTGTATGTAAAAATGCCATTTGGGCTCAGAAATGCCCCAGCCACCTTTAACAGAACGGTCAATCTCATCTTTGGCCCCCTATTGCTGGAATCACTTAGAATCTTCATGGATGACTTCTCTTCGTTTTCAGGATCTCACAAAGAAACTCCTCTAGATTGTTTGGACCACCATTTGAGGCAACTGCATAATGTTTTCAAAAGATGCAGAGAAACTAAGTTAAAGCTCAATCCAAACAAATGTCATTTTCTTGTGACAGAAGGAACTCTTTTAGGACATGTGGTGTCAGCTAAAGGTATGGCCCCAGATCCTGACAAAATCATTTCTATCTTAAAGTTGCCTAAACCTAAATCCCCTAAAGAGATCCAGAGTTTTTTGGGGCATACTGGATACCATAGAAGGTTTATTAAAATGTATGTAGAGATAGCTAGACCTCTGGCTAGACTTACAGGTAAGGAAGTACCTTTTAAATGGGAAGAAGAGGAAGAAAAAGCATATCAAACATTGCGGTCCAGGTTAGTGTCTGCTCCTATTTTGATCACACCTGAGTGGTCAAAAATCTTTCATATACATGTAGATGCCAGTGCCTATGCAGTGGGAGCAGTTTTGACACAACCTAGTGAAGAATTTACGATGGACAGACCAATTCAGTATGCCAGTAGAATTTTGACTAAGGCTGAAAGGAATTACAGCACCACAGAAAGGGAAGCCTTAGCAATGGTTTTTGCGGTCCAAAAATTTCGTCATTACTTGTTGGGAGTAAAATTCGTTATTATAACTGACCACCAACCTCTCAAGTACTTGCTCAACAAACCACAAGCCACTGGTAGAATATGGAGGTGGTTATTGTTATTCCAAGAGTTCGATTTTTCTGTGGTCCACAGACCAGGTAAAGAAAATGTTATGGCGGATCACCTTTCCAGAATCAACATAATGGAACAAGTTAGTGGAATCAATGATGATTTTCCAGATGCTCATCTGTTTGCGATCCAGGCCCAAGGTTGGTATTATGATATCAAGAATTTCATTAAAACTGGGTTGTATCCAGAAAAAGCTAATGCTGTGCAAAGGAAGAGACTGCTACTCAAGAGTAGACCATATACCTTCATTGAAGATAAATTATACAGACAGGGCAAGGATGACAGGTTTAGAAAGTGTTTGGAAGAAGAAGAAGTGAGGGAGGTACTTCATTCTGCACATGAAGGAAAAGGTGGTGGGCACCTTCCAGGGCATATTATGAGTCAGAGGATACTGGATGCTGGTCTATGGTGGCCTACACTATTTAAGGATGCAGATGAGTGGGGAAAGGCATGTGATGTTTGTCAGAGGTGTGGACCTAAGCCAACAAAGCAGAGGCATAAACCCTTGGTTGTTTCCAATTCCTGGCAACCATTTGAGAAGTGGGGGCTGGATTTCGTAGGGCCCATCTACCCTCCGACGATTCCAAAAAGAGAGAAATATCTCTTAATAGCTACAGATTATGCGACCAAATGGGCTGAAGCTATTGCTTTCCCCGACTGCACTGCTCAAACTGTTGCTGATTTTATCTACACTAGCATCATTTGCAGGTTTGGATGCCCACTTGAAATTTGTACAGATCAAGGTACCCATTTTGTCAATAAGGTCCTGCATGAAATTTTCAACAGGTATAGAATTCTACATAGGACCTCTTGTGCTTACTATCCAAGAGCAAATGGACAAGCTGAATCGACAAATAAAGTTTTAATCTCAATGTTAAGGAAGGAATGTATGTTACAACCCACTTCCTGGGGCATTGCTTATCAAGGTACCCTATGGGCTTACAGGTTGGCTTACAAAGAGGCCACAGGATATTCTCCATTCCAACTAGTTTATGGAATATTGCCCATTGAGCCCTTTGAATTTTTACATGGATCACCTAAGATAGCATTCATGCAAGGAAAAACAAATTGTGATGTCTCTCAGAGGCTAGGGACACTACATAAAGTGGAGGAGATTCGTCTACTAGCAACAAAACAATTGATCGAGACTCAGATAAAGAGGAAAGAAAAACATGATCAACATCTGTGGAATAACAACATTGAAGCAGAAATGTTAGTTCTTCTCCATAAACCTCACATTCATACACAACTGAGAGGAAAATGGCTTCCACATTGGGAAGGACCTTATAGAGTCAAAACAATGCTAAATTTGGGTGCTGTAGAGTTAGAGACGCTGAAAGGAGAGACCTTGCCACTGGTCAACATTTCAAGGCTGAAGGCCTATCATCAACACACTTAAAGAAGTATGGATCACCTGGAACTGCAAATTCTGTCCAGGTTGTACATAACTTTCTCATCATATTTTGCTCAGTTTTAGTAGTTTTAATTATCAATTTCATCTTTGTTACTGGTGTTTTTCGAAACTTGGAAGGCATTTCATTACATCTGCTAAAGTATACCTTTTGGGTATTTTTGGAAATTTCTCTAGATTTTTTTTAGCATTTTTTTTTAGACTTTTCTATCCATTTCCGATGTCATTTTCTTTCCATATAGGAGGAATAAATGGAAGCTCTCTGGGGTTTGATGAAGGATTTTCATGAGACATTTTTTTTAGATTTTTTTGGCCATTTTTTGCCATTTTCTACCATTTTTTTTGGATTATTTCATTCATTTTTTGCTATTTTGTATTCTTTTTCCAAAAAAAAAAAAAAAAAAAAAAAAAACAAAAAAGCCCCCTAGGGAATTTGCGGGTTCCCAAAAAAAAAAAAAAAAAAAAAAACAAAAACCCCCCCCCCCCCCCTCCCCCCGTTCTGACAGCCCCCCCCCTCCCCCCCCCCTCCCCCCCCCCCTCCCCCCACCCCTCCCCCCCCCCTCCCCCCCCCCCCCCCCTCCCCCCCCCCCCCCCCCCCCCCCCCCCCCCCCCCCCCCCCCCCCCCCCCCCCCCCCCCCCCCCCCCCCCCCCCCCCCCCCCCCCCCCCCCCCCCCCCCCCCCCCCCGCCCCCCCCCCCCCCCCCCCCCCCCCCCCCCCCCTCCCCCCCGCCCCCCCCCCCCCCCCCGCCCCCCCCCCCCCTCCCCCCCCCCGCCCCCCGTTCTGACAGCCCCCCCCCCCCCCTCCCCCCCCCCCCCCCTCCCCCCCCCCCCCCCCCTCCCCCCCCCCCCTCCCCCCCCGCCCCCCCCCCCTCCCTCCCCCCCCCCCCCCCCCCCCCCCCCCCCCCGCCCCCCCCTCCCCCCCCCGCCCCCCGTTCTGACAGCCCCCCCCCCCCCCCCCCCCCCCCCCCCCTCCCCCCCACCCCCCCCCCCCCCCCCCCCCCCCTATATATATATATATTTTATTAATTTTCTTATTTTTTAATTATTTTATTTTATTTATTTATTTTATTGATAATTTTAGTGGGCGTTCATTTATATTAAAAAAAAAAATATTATTTTTGTGTATTTTATTTTTTTCATTTTCATGGCTAAAAGCTTTTGGCTCTGGATTGTACCTCGGTTGGCCGTTTTTTACAAAAAAGGAGTCATTTTCATGTTTTTTGGCACCTCTGGATTCAGTTTTTGGCTTTATTTTTCCAAATTCCCACATTTTCTCTGAGTTTTGGTCAAAACCCTCACTATTTGAACACATTTATCACATGTTTTTATTTACCCACATTGCCCACATGGTCTATTCTCACCTTATCTTTCCTTATGTTTAATAATATTCCATCGATACCCTCTGTAGCCCTCCAGTTTGATCATTTTAGCCCCCCAGGCCAGGATTCCTACTTCCAACCCCTCCCTTTATCATTCTGCCCAGCCACATCCTTCACCCTCCCGGCCCCATCCATCTTCATACCCTCAGCCCTCCCTTCCCATTCCATTCTAACCTCCCATTGCCCCTCTTTTGCTTTTCCATAACAAAATCCCACTTCTTGTTCTTTTCTGGTGCTTGTTCGGGTGGATGTTCTCAGATGTTCTCTTCAAGTTGTTGCAGCTATATTCTCATGGTGGCCTCTATGTTCAAAGTTTTGGTTGTAGCTCTCCGGGACGGAGAGCACATTAGGTGGTGGGCAACTGTTGAGCCCATAAAAGTCATGTTGGTCAAAGTCAACTGTAGTCAAAGTCAACGGGTCAAAGTCAACTGGTCAAAGTCAACAAATGTCAAGGTCAAAGTCAGCAGGTGCAAAGTCAAAGTGCGTAAGTGCAGGTGTCAAAGTGCACAGGTAGTGCACAATGAATTGTCCACAAAGGGTAAATTGGAGAAAATGGGTTGCAGGTTGCAGAAGTATTTTCTCTAATTTCCCTAAGGTTCAAAGTGTGTTTTAAAGTGTTTTGGAAGGTTCAGGTGAACCCCCTCTTATGTGTAAAAGTGAAGACTTAAAAGGAAACATGAAGGTATGTGAAGCGGAAAAAGTGTACGCACAGGTGAAAGTATGGCCCCCCATTAAAATTTTTGGTTTTAGACTAAAGTCACTACAGGACAAAACAGTGAGTCGTTGGCTGCCACTTGAGAGAACAATCTTGGAACATCAAAGTGAGCACCAAGATTCACTTGCAGTTAGGAGCGTACGTGATCGACACTCACATGAAGGAAGGACCATTCTTGGACCAATCTGGGAGTAAGCAAGAAGAGCATAGGCTAAGTGGAGCAAGAGAGAGAAGTGCAAGAGTCACCAGGGTACGTCGCACAGAAGTGGAAGTGCAAGGTGCATAGAGAGTGACCAAGGATTTGTGCAGAGAGGTGCTAAGCTCTAATCTCCACAGTATCTCAAGGTCTTTTGGCAGTGCGCGCGTGTCGACAGCGGGTATTCACTCCTCCCCCTTTGTGGAAGCTTGGTGCAAGGTGTGCACAAGGATAAGCTTGAAGCAGGTGGAGGCCTGTTGCAGAGGAGGCCGGCAGCAAGAAGACATTGGGTTATTGGGTATTTTGTAATTGGACACTTTGTGGGATGGTGCACAGAGGTATTGGTTTATCTTGTATTTCAAACATTGTACTTGGCTCACTGTAATCAATCTGCAGAAGCTTCCCGGTGTATTTTCTCTTCTTATTTCTCCGCTTTTCTCCTACAAACCCTCAAACTCCTTATTGTCTAAGAATCCCCCAACAGTTGGGATTTAGTGTTTGATGTAAATAATTCATGGTTTGAAGATGATTGCAAGAAAGTCAAGTTACCATATGATTTGGAAAATGATTTTCCAACCCATACTCAAGAAGATCAACAATTACCAAAAGATATGAACTCCAAGGATGAAGAGCATATTGACTTCAAGGCTTGGAAGTCAAGAGGCAAGATCAAACTCAAACAAGTAGAAGACATACCAGAGTCTTCAAATCAAGCACTCAGGAGATCTCAAAGGGAGAATAAAAAACCCATAAGGTATGGCTATGATACATCATTACTCACCAAGCATTTTGTGTATATCACTAAAGACTATATGACAGAAGAGCCTCCTTCATTTGAAGAGGCTAGGAAGAAGAAAGAATGGAGAGAAGACATGCAGGAAGAAGTAGAAGCACTTTAGGAAAACCAAGAAGCACTTTAGGCTAGTTCCCAAGAAGCCAAGCATGAAGGTAATTGGATCCAGGTGGATATATAAAATTAAAAAGAACTCAGATGGTTATATAAACATGTACAAGGAAACGTAAGTGGCAAAAGGATTTGCCCAAAGTCATGGAGTGGACTATGAAGAAACTTTTTCATCTGTGGCAAGGATGCCAATAATTAGGGTTTTGGTAAGTGTTGCTACTTCCAAGAATTGGAATCTATATCAATTGGAAGGAAGGCACTCTATTGTCTCAAGGAAGCTCCTAGAGCTTGGAACCATAGGCTTATTACTTATCTACAGGGCCAAGGCTTTGTGGATAGCAAGGCAAATTCTTCTTTATTTGTTAAAAAGAACAAATCAGAAGTTATCTACTTATGTGTCTATGTGGATGATATCATCATTAGAGGGAATGATGCTAATGGCATCAAGTAGTTAAGGCTCAACTAGTGGAAGAATTGAAAATCAATGATCTTGGTTTATTAACATACTTTCTTGGCTTAGAGCTTGTGTACACAGATTATGGCATATTTATTACTCAAAGGAAGCATATACATGATAAAAGTTCAGATGGAGAACACTAAAATTGCAAGTACTCCTATGGAACGCAACCATAAGCTGAGTTCTCATGAAGGAGAACTTCTTGATTATGTTTTAGGTTATCAAAAACTTGTGGGAAGTCTCAATTATGCTACTCTAACAAGAGTAGGCATTGCTTATGGAGTAAGTACATTGAGTCAGTTTATGCATGCACCAAGGAAGCCTCATATGGAAGTTGAAAAAGGGTACTTAAGTATCTAAAGAGTACAATGAATGAAGGGTTTTTCTATCCCTTCACTTCTGATATAGATATAGAGATTTACTCAGATCCAGATTGGGCTGGCTCCAAGGATGATAGGAGGAGCACTTCAAGGTACCTATCCTTTGTAGGTTCAAAGATTATATCATGGTTATCTAAGAAGCAACCAATTGTGGAATTATCATCCACAGAAGCGGAATACAGAGCTTTGGTACATGCAACTCAAGAAGCTATGTGGCTTAAGCAACTATATGCAGATATGGAGTTACACTTTTGCACTCCAACAATCTTTGGAGACAACACTAGTTCACTTCATTTGGTTGCTAGTCTTGTCTGTCATGCAAGGACTAAGCACATTGAAGTGCACTATCATTATATAAGGGAGAAATTTCTTAGCAAGGATATTCAACTATCTTATGTATCAACTCATTTATAATGTGTAGATATACTCACAAAGTCATTGGATGGAACAAAGATGAACAAATTCAAATTGATGATTGGCTTGCAGGAAATCAAGGAGGAATAAAGACCAAGCATGTTAGGCTTGAGGGGGATCTGTAGGTGCAATTTAAAACAAGCCCACATACTTGGTTAATTATCTCATACTTGATTTATTGACATAACTTATACAAGGCTTCATATGATCAACCTCTTGTAAAACACCTTCATATCTACATTTGTAAAAATGGTTCATATCCACATGGAGTTAGGAAGCTCTAAATCACAACTCATTTGGTTGTTTACTGATGAGGGAATCTATCCTAAACTTTAGGATTCACTTTTAGGTAGATCGTTGAATTTGAATCCAAACTTTGGCGCCAAGTACAACTATAGGAAGAGCATCAAAAGACGTGTAATCTTGAGCCCATGAGATCATTTTGAGGGAGATTCATTGTGAAGTGAGAGCTTTTCCCATAGCGCATTCACCTCTCACACATTGAGCAATGTATGATTGCCAATGACATTGTATTTGTATATGATTTAATACATATATGATCGTTACATTCTCGTTTCACTTCTCTATTATAACTCCATCAGAATAGTGATCTTCTGAGAGCTTGTTCTCAGTGCATGATTGATAATTTGTCATGGTTTAAAGCATGGTAGATTAAGTAAAATGTCTAGTTCATGACTACAAAGTTTCATTAGCATTTTGTCCATGAATCACGAGATATTAGCACAACTTTGCTCATTGGTCTGTTGACTGTTGAACCCCAAAATTGTTGGGATGGTTCTGTGATTTGCTAAACATATTTCTCTATGTGTAGTCCATCATTTTCTATGAAATCATTCATGATTGGTAGCTTAATAAGCTAATTAGAGTTTCCCAAAAGGAATTGATCCAATTGTTGTTGTCGTCAGAGAGTTGTTCAAAACATTGAACATGTGTAGGAACAAGAATAGCAAGTTCCTTGATCTTGGATCAACTCCTGTCCATTTGTTTTGATCCATTAACTAGTGGATCATGTTTCAAGAAACATATATGATTATTTATGATCATTAGCATGCTAAAGAGGCCCACTACACTCTGCAACAATCATTCTTACTAGGTGTTAAGTAGGATTAAGCAACACCACTTCATCTTTGAAGACTGTCCACCATGTCCTCCAACAAAGATAACATTGGAGATTTTTGCACAAATGCTCTACCTAGGGATAAGTTTGAAGCTTTCCGAAAAGCTTTGGGCTTACCTCCGTTTGTGGATGGATCTCTTTCCACATATCTTGGCACTTCATTAAACATGAGTTCCTACTCCTTGTTCCGTGCATCACTCCTAGGGGGATGTGTTGATATATATATGTAGTGTTGTGTGAACACACTTAGGACCTCTGGGGCACTCTTTTCCCTCTTTGGGAGGTTTCTTCCCCTGGCTTGTATATATGCCTATAACCCTCATGGGTTACTTACCTTTGAACATTTAGTTGACAATTCATTGAATGTTGTGTTGTGCTCCAAGTTTCTTCTTCTTCCTCATGTTGTTCATGCGTTTGTGTAGACTGTAGACTCCAACACGAAAGCAAGCACTAGAAAGTAGCATAGATGGTTTCATTATTTCTAATGTCACAAATTACAATTGCTTGGTATCATTACATAGTTTTTCTTATACTTTCCACGTGAAAATGAAATGTATGAGAATGGTTTTTAGTATACTAAACTATCTTTTAATACACTATCAATTTAGGCTTATTGCACTAACTTTATTTATCTTTTCATAAAAAAAATTTCGTGATACGAGTTCACCTATTCCAAAGGAACTTATGTGTGTAACCAATTCACCTATGATGCACTACAACATATCAGGCGTATATCGAGGCTTCTACCGAGGAAAATGAACGGGCACATTTCTAGCCCGACGTCGGTGTAAGGGTCGGTGTAGGCGTCATAACCAAAGCGCCAGTATGAGCGTCGGTATAAGCGTTGGTATATGCATCGGTATGAGCGTCAGTATATGCGTTAGTATAAGCGACGGTATAAGCGACAATAAGCCTTGGTATGCCCCTGGGAAAAATGATCGGTATAAGCATCGGTATCTGCCTGGGGATACCGACGCTTATACCATCGCCTATACCGATGACCATATCTGCAAAAAATTTTTGGGCAGAGTGTGTTGTCTCTTGCTACAACAACATTCCCATGCTGTTGTGTAGCAAAAGACAATCCACTCTACCCAAGAAAAACCTAACTACATGTGACATGTATGACAGGCAACAAAAAAATGATTTGATAAAGCAAAACATACTGTCAAATACAAAAGACATGAGCAAAATAAATCATGAATCATGTACAACGAAATGGGACACATAGACATGATATTTATAAACAAAAACTAGAACACATGTATATGTGTGTCAGCCTATGTATATACATGTGTATGTGTACATGTATTATGTGTGTATATTTCTATATGTGTAAATATTTATCTGCATGTGTAAAAACCCTAAAACCCTAATCCTAAAGACCTAAACCTAAAATAGGTGTATGTGTGTATGCTTGTGTATATATATGTGTAGGTGAATATATATGTGTGTGTGTGTGTGTATGCATATGTGTATCTATGTAAAAATCCTAAAACCCTAATTGTGAAGACCTAGACCTAAAACATGTATATATGTGTATGTGTGTATGCATGTGTATATATATGTGTATGTGTATATGTATTATGTGTTTATATGTGTATGTGTGTGCATGCATGTGTGTATATATGTAAAATCCAAAAACCCTAACCCTAAAACATGCATATGTGTGTATGTATATGTCACATATGTGTATGTGTGTATGCATATATATATATATATATATATATATATATATATATATATATATATATATATATATATATATATATATATATATATATATATATATATATATATATATATATATATATATATATATATGTGTGTGTGTGTGTGTGTGTGTGTGTGTGTGTCTCTAAGAATGTATGTGTGTGTATGTGTGTATGCACGTGTATATATATGTGAATGTGCATATGTATATGATGTGTTCATATGTGTATATGTGTGTATGCATGTGTGTATATATGTAAAAGCCAAAAACCCTAACCCTAACCCTAAAACATGCATATGTGTGTATGTATATGTCACGTGTGTGTATGTATGCATGTGTGTGCGTGTGACTCTCTCTCTCTATGTGTATGTGTGTATGTATGTATGTATGTATGTATGTATGTATGTATGTATGTATGTATGTATGTATGTATGTATGTATGTGTGTCTGTATGTATGTATGCATGTGTGTGTATGTATGTATGTATGGGTATGTGTATGTGTATGTGTATGTGTATGTGTATGTGTATGTGTATGTGTGTATGCATGTGTATATGTGTGCATGTGTGTATGTATTATGTGTGTATATGTGTAAAAGTAAAAAACCCTAATCCTAAAACCCTAACCCTAAAACATGTATATGTGTGTTTGTGTGCATGTATATGTGTGTGTGTATGTATGCATGTGCATATGCATATGCATATGTGTATGTGTATGTGTATGTGTATGTGTATGTGTATGTGTATGTGTATGTGTATGTGTATGTGTATGTGTATGTGTGTATGTGTATGTGTATGTGTATGTGTATGTGTATGTGTATGTGTATGTGTATGTGTGTATGCATGTGTATATGTGTGCATGTGTGTATGTATTATGTGTGTATATGTGTAAAAGTAAAAAACCCTAATCCTGAAACCCTAACCCTAAAACATGTATATGTGTGTTTGTGTGCATGTATATGTGTGTGTGTATGTATGCATGTGCATATGCATATGCATATGCATATGTGTATGTAATATGTATGCATCTATGTGTATGTATCTCTATGTCTCTCTCTTTGCATATGATATGTGTATGTAATATGTATGCATCTGTGTGTATGTATCTCTATGTCTCTCTCTTTCTCTCTATCTATATCTCTCTCTTTATCTCTCTCTCTCTCTTTCATCTCTCGTTCTCTCTCTCCCTTATTCTCTCTCTCTCTCTCTATCTCTATTTATAATAAAGAACAAAACAATCACTTACATCAATGTAATTCTTTTGAACGCTCTCATCAAAGCCCAATTGACATCGTCTCTTGTCAAATTCCAAAGAACCAATGCCAGAAATCTCTTGCAAAACAAAAGAAAAGAGAAATTCAAAAACCCTAGTCCTAAAACCCTAACCCTAAAACATGTATATGTGTGTATGTGTGTATGTATATGTGATGTGTGTGTATGTGTATGTGCATGTATGCATGTGTGTGTATAGATATGTGAGTGTGTATACATATGTGAGTGTGTATTAATATGTGCGTGTGTATGTAATATGCATGTATATGTATGTAAGTGTGTGTGTACATGCATATGTGTGTATGTATGTATGCATATGCATGTGTGTATGCACATGTGTGTGTATACATATGTGAGTGTGTATGTAATATGCATGTGTGTATATATGTATGTGTGTGTGTACATGCATATGTGTGTGTATGTATGTATGCATATGCATGTGTATGCACATATGTGTGTGTATACATATGTGAGTGTGTATTTATATGTGAGTGTGTATGTAATATGCATGTGTGTATGCATGTATGTATGTGTGTGTACATGCAAATATTTGTGTATGTATCTCTCTCTTTCTTTCATCTCTCTCTCTCTCTCTATCTCACTCTATATCAATCGAAAACAAAACAATCACTTACATCGATGTAATTGTTTGGAGCGTTGTCGTGAAAGTCCACTTAATGTTTTCCTTCGTCGAATTCCAAAGAATTGATGCCAAAAATCTCCTGCAAAACAAAAGAAAAGAGAAATTCATAGACCCTAAGCCTAAAACCCTAACCCTAAAACATGTATATGTGTGTATGTGTGTATGTGTGTATGTGTGTATGTGTGTATGTATACGTGATGTGTGTATATGTGTATGTGCATGTATGCATGTGTGTATACATATGTGAGTGTGTATACATATGTGAGTGTGTATATATATGTGTGTGTGTATGTAATATGCATGTGTGTATGTATGTATGTGTGTGTGTACATGCATATGTGTGTGTATGTATGTATGCATATGCATGTGTGTATGCATATATGTGTGTGTATACATATGTGAGTGTGTATGTAATATGCATGTGTGTATGTATGTATGTGTGTGTGTACATGCAAATATGTGTGTATGTATGTATGCATATGCATGTGTGTATGTATACATGTGTGTGTACATGTGTGTATGTATATGTGTGTATACATGTATATATGTATGTGAGTATGAGAATGAATATGTGTGTGTATGTATATGCATGTGTGTATCTAATATGCATGTGTGTATGTAATATGCATGTTTGTATGTAATATGCATGTATGTATGTATATGTGTGTATGCATGTGAGTATGTAATATGTATGTGTATGTATATGCATGTGTGTATGTAATATGTATGTGAGT
>CM035408.1:89151862-89194362 GCA_020310875.1 Ceratopteris richardii | reverse complement strand
GAGAGGTGATGGAGATGATTAATCTCCAAAAGACAAGCTATCCTTGATGTTAGAGGACCTCTATATCAAGAATAACCCAAAACCTCAACCAATTTTGGAAGAGCAATGCCAAATTATCAAGACATTTTAGCTAACTGTGAAGAAAGTGATTACATAGAAAAGTGTGCTGCACTGAATTGATTCATTAACTCAACAAATGTGTAAATTTTTTTATGAAACTTTCTATAAGTTGTGCCTTAAAGATTGTGCACCTTCTCCAAGTTAAAGCATCGCAAAAGATTCAATAAATCTTGAGATATGATTCAAACAATGTACCTATGTCTGAAACTATACTTTTGTATAGTCGATTTTAACACCTACAACTTCTAATGCATGGTTCTCCTAGATGCCGTTTATTCAAATTCTATTAGCCATATAACTCATAATCTATTCTTCTCAATCTCATCCACACTTAATCTTGTGCATATATCAGGACTATATACAAGTCTATATATACATATGGGTATGGATTCCTCATTACTTCAAGTATTTTGAAGTATTTACAAAGCTAATATACATATGTATATAGACCATCTCTTTTTGAACCTCTACTTCACTCCATGCTCTTAGACCTTAATCTTTTCTTCAAGTCTTCACTCCTTAGCTCCATATAATCATCAATTGGTGATTGTCTTGCTCCAAGAGCTTCCCCTTAAACATCAATTGTGATTACGTGCATCTTCTTTATCACTACCATATCTTAAAATCTCTGCAACTTGGGTCCATCCAAACTCTGTGAACATATCTGCAAGTTGATCCTTTGTAGGAGTATGCATGATTTCTATTCCTTTATCAACAACCTTCTCTCTCAGAAAATGATATTGGATCTCAATATGTTTGGTCCTGGCACGGAACACAGGGTTAGCTGCCAAATACAAAGAACTCATGTTGTCTCCACAAATGATAGGAGTAGTTTGAATGATATCAAAACTCTTCATAAGAGCTTCTAGCCATATGAATTCCTTTGCAATTTCTACCATATCTCTATACTCTGCTCATGTAGATGATAAAGCAATTGTATGTTTCTTCTTAGAACACCATGAAAAAAACTTATGTCGCACATAACACAAATACCAATGTGTTGATCTTCTCTCATCAGAGTTACCTGCCCAATCTACATCACTATATATCTTGATCCTTGTATTTGAAGTAAACCCATAATAAAAACCTTCTTTAAGTGTGCCCTTGATATACCTAAGCACCCTTTGACGTGCAATCCAATGTTCCTTTCTAGGATGATGCATGAATTGAGATAAAACTCCAACTACATATGATAGGTCAGGCCTTGTTAATGTAGCATAGATTAGACTGCCAACCACACTTTGATATAGCTTCATGTCCTTGAATTCTTCTCCTCCATATCTGCTCAATTTGAGATTCACCTCCATTGGAGTAGGTGCTAAGTCTCATTCTCAATGAGTGCATCATACTCTTCCTTCATAGATTTTTGAACCTTTGATTTACCTTTCTTTTGGTTCAATGTTTCTTCAAGACCTACATAAGTATTACTTGTACTTGAGTACCAAGTACTTTGCTCATCAAATGTGACATCCTTTGATACAAGAAATTGCTTTGTAGATGGACTCCACAACCTGTATCCCATTTGCTTAGCATCATAACCAATGAACACCTATTTTTTAGCCTTTCGTTCCAACTTATGTCTTAATTGAGAAGTTACATAAGCATAGGCTAAGCAACCAAATACTTTGCAATGATCTAATGTAGGTCTCTTACCCCACAAAGATTCATATAGTGTCATACCCTGCAAAGCTTTACATGGTAGCCTATTAACCAAGTATGTAGCTGTATTTACAGCGTCAGACCACAAAAAATTTGGGAAACTCTTTTTTTTCATCATTGATCTCGCAAACTCAACAAGAGTTCTATCTCTCCTTTCTTCTACACCATTTTGTTGAGGAGAGTACCTGCAAGTAACCTCTCTCTCTATACCTGCATTCCAAAAATAATTACTGAATTCATTTGAGAAATACTCTCCCCCTTCATCTGATCCTAACCTCTTGAATTTTTGTCCTGTAATTCTTTTTGTATATGAATTAAAGTGTTTGAATGTATTAAACACTTCTGACTTGTCTTTGATCACATAAATCGTGATCCGGGATAGCATCATCAACATATATGACATAATATCTTGAACCATTTATACTAAAGTCCTTTGAAGGACCCCACACATCTGTATGTACGAATTCAAGTCTTTCTGAATACATGAAACCATGCTTATTATATGATTGCTTATGAGCCTTACCTAATTGACATGCTTCACATCTGTATGTCATGTGTTCACCTGCAACATTAGGTAATCCAAGTACTGAACCAATACTAATCATCTGTTTGATACCTCTTTCATTGAAGTGTCCAAGCCTCTTATGCCAAAGATCCAACTCAAACACCTTTTGCTCTCCATATGTAAACATGGCATGTCCAACGTTACCTTGTACCCTCAATGTGAAGAGCCTTCCTTCTTTATTTCCTGTAACAATTTGCTTATAGCCTTGGCTAGAGTCTTCAACATAAACTCCATCATTAAACCTTACCTCATATCCTTTTTCCACAATTGTCCTACACTAATCAAATTCTTTGGAATTGTATGAACATACAAAACCTTACTCAAGAGAGTACTTCCATCTTTGGCTTTAACTGATCCAATTGACTTCACCTTATGCTTTGTATTGTCACGTGTTTGAACTATATGATTAATTGCCTTATGATCAAAATTACTCATCAAAGAAATGTTTCCACTTAGCTGATTGTTGCACCCTGAGTCAATATAGAATACTCTTAAGTATTAATTTGAAGCTTCACATGTTGCATTCATAATAAGAGTTGAATCTTCTTTCTAATCTGATGCATAATTGTAGTAGGTGTTATTGTAGAATTGGTTTTGGAAGTTTCTTCCTCCATTTCTTCCAAAGAAACTCGTACCACCTCTACCTCTGAAATTTCCTCTCTAATATCTTCCACTTCTTCGTCTTTGGTTAAAATTCTGATTAAAGTTACCATTGCTTTGATTATTATGCCAACATTCATGAGATAGATGATTGGTCTTACCGCATATCCAACAAGCTCTCGCATTATCTTTTATTTTTTCCTCTTCCTCTACTTCTGCCACTTCCTCTACTTTTGCCACTTCCTCTTCCTCTTAGGAAGTTTTCTTGACTTGGAGTACCTTCATCCTCAACTGATTGTTGCTTTCCTTTGATAGCTTTCTTCTTGTCTTTAGAATACATTGCATGACTTGCACTCTTATCAACATCTCGTTTTATTGTTGATATATTTAGGTAGTGATCTGTGTGAACACTCTAGGACCGCCGAGGCACTTTTTTCCCTCTTTAGGAGGTTTTTTTCCCCTGGCTTGAATATACGCCTATTGCCCTAATGGGCTACTTATCTTTGTACATTCTCTAGTAATACATTCAGTATTGTGTGTTTGTGCTCCAAGCTTCTTCTTCTTCCTTGTGTTGTTCGCGTGCTTCCGCACACGTCTAACTCCAACAATTGGTATCAGAGCAGGTCCTCGCTTCATCTAGGGTGCCGTCGACACTCCTCCGTTTGCAGTCTCAGATTCGCATGAAATTTCAGCCTCCGAACGTGCTATCGCATCGCTTGTGCAAGCTATTTCGTCTTTTTATGCCAAAGGTATATACCTATTTCTATTCGCTAGTATAAACGTCTCGAAGTCTGCTACAGGTTTAGCAGAACTCGTCTGGGCAGTTCCGTTCAACTTTTTGGGATACATTCAATTTTCTGCATCAAGGTATTTTAGTCACCGGCCATGGCTGAAAGCAGTGATGTATTCCGTACGTTGGCTGTTGAGGATAAGTTGGATGGTACCAACTACCCATTGTGGGCTTATATGATGCGACATGTATTGGTTGCAAAAGGATTGTGGAACATTGTGCAAGGTGTTGAAAGACGTCCTGTTACACCTGTAACAACAGGTACTGCGAATACAGGTGTTGGAGCTAATGAAGATGGTGTCGAAGATGATATTGTGCAGATTCCTATTCGTGTTGATATTTCTACTGCACCTACTGCAGAGCAGATTCGTTGGGATGGCAGAGATGCCCAAGCACATGCATTGATAGCTTTGTCTGTCAAACGTGCCATTATTCCTCATATTCACTCTTGTAGGACAGCTAAGGATGCTTCGGATACACTTACCACATTGTACCAAGCTAGGAATGAGGCTCGTGTTGCTTACCTCCGAAAACAGTTGGAGAGTGAGCACATGAATGAAGGTGATTCTATGGACAGTTTCCTAACAAAGATCAAAGACTTGAAGGAACAGTTGATTTCTATTGATGAGGTTGTTGGAACATCAAGCTTACACTATGCTTGAGGTGGATTTGATCTACATCAAAGGCTATCGCGTCGAAAGAATATCCATTGAGAGTTCTTTTTCATATGCTCATTTATTGTATTTTTTTGAGAATATTTTGATGGCTCATTTACTGTTGTAAAAGCCTTGAGCTTGACACATGTAAAGGTAGAAATATAGAGCCAAAATCCCACGAAATTTTGGTGGTTGAAGTTGCATTCAATCAAGCAATCAATCACCTAAAAGTAGATCAATCAAGATCTTCACTTTTCCTAGATTGTAGGGAGGTGAATTGATTCCCTCCAACAACCATTCCCACCTTCATTTGAATTCAAATTCAAGTTGTAAAAGTCGTGGAACACTCCTAGAGGTTATATAAGGAGTTGAAATCACTTGTAAAATACATGGAAGCAATATACATACACTTGTGACCATCATTGTCTTGCTCCTTCAATTTTCTGCATCATCTTCTTCGCCAACTGTAATCTTGCAGAGGCTGCTGCTCTCTCCTCAAAGCTCCAAATTGAGTGCAAGATGACTCATTGGAAAGATATTAATGTCAAGTTTATTCTTCTAAATTTTCAAAGCATTTGGTTCAGCAGATTTGGAGAAATCTTAGTTTTTCTGCCTCGGGGTCAATCTCTACATATTCCTGAAAAATAGGAAGTACCACCGGTGAATGTCGCATTCATTCCTATAGCATATTTTTCTTATTCCTTATAATTTTGTGCATTCCATACACTCAACCCTATGTGTATCACTCCCATAAAAGGAGTTTTTCTAATTGTAATCACGCTGGTCGCTATGGGCATTTGAAGTTCATTGTCTCTTCCATAGATAGTAACTTTTTTTGAGCTAGTCGACCCGCGAACCTATCTGTTTTGTATTGACTCATTCTCCTTGATGCTCCAAGGTACATAGTGTGTTTCTTTGCACTTATAGCATGCCTATAAAGTCTATTTGAGTCTCCAAAAGCTCAAGGGCTGGTCTTGTGTTGGTTGGCTTGACCAAACTTCATCGCTTCGAAACGCACTTTTCTACCTTCGACAAGCTTCTCCAAGTTTCTTTCAGAGGTTATACCAGATAGCTCACTTATGCAGACCGTTCTGAATGGTCTTCCTGATTCATATCAGAGTTTTGCTTCTACTCTTTGGTTGAATCCAAATGCCTTGTCATTTGAGGAGTTAGTCTCTGTTCTATTGCAGGAAGATCAGTCTAGGCAGAACAAGTCCATTATGCGAGTTGCAGATCAAGCTTTCCTGGCTAGTCAGAAGGGCAAAGGAAAATGGAACTCTTCAACTAGTAAGCAGAAATCTGCTTATTCTGCATATTTGAAGAAGGAAGATAAAGATGAGAAGAAATCAGAAAAGCAGAAATTGTTTTGTAAGTACTGTAAAGGGAATGATCATATCATAAAGAACTGTCCAAAACTAGCTGCAAAAGAGGCAAAGAAGAAAGAGGTTGGAATGGTTGTTGCAGAGGCCTCTACACCAAAAACAGAGTCTGCAAATCTTGTGCAGGAAGAAGAATGGGCGTTTACTACTGTCTGCAGTTTTGACCCATCTTCTCATGAGCATTGCATGTCTGTAATAGACTTAGATGTTTGGTATTTTTACAGTGGGGCGACCAAACATATTACCTCGCAGCGCAGTTTCTTCTCTTCACTCGAGCCTGCCCCTACAGGGAATACTGTTACATGCGCCAACAACTCCTCTTATCCTGTTATGGGAGTTGGTAAGATCATTTTGACTACTGCTGATGGTAGTTCTTTCACTTTGTCAGATGCTTTATTTGTGCCAGGGATCGAAAAGAACCTGTTATCAGTTTCTGCATTAGCCAAGATTGGCTTGGTTGTGAAATTTGTTGATGACAGGTATACAGTTCATGATCTGTCAAATGGCAATGTGATTATTGCTTCTAGCATTTTATGTCGTGGGCTGTATAAGCTCATAGACTATGAAAGATCTGTATATGATTTGGCATGTGCAGTAAATGATTCTCAAGCTATGTCAGATGCAAAGCTTTGGCATGCATGCTTTGGTCATCTGAATTTTGCTAGTTTGCTACGCTTGCAGAAATCTGAAATGGTGTCCTCGTTGCCCAAACTTGAGGCACTTGGAAAACATGTTTGTGAAGGCTGTATTTTGGGCAAAATGCAGTGTTCCTCCTTTCCAAAAGATGGTTCAGTTCGGGCTACACAGAAATTGCAGCTTGTACATAGTGATGTCTGTGGTCCTATGCAGACACCCTCTATTGGAAATTACCTTTACTTTGTGGTTTTCATTGATGATTTTTCCAGACATGCATGGGTATATCCACTCAAAGCAAAGTCCGAAGTGTTCATGTGCTTTAAACAGTTTTTGGTTTTGGCTGAAAATCTGTCAGCATGTAAAATGGGCACCCTCCATTTTGATCAAGGGGGGGAGTATATGTCTTTTGATTTTAATGCATTTGTGGCTGAACGTGGGATAAAACACCAGTGTACAGTGTCGTATACACCTCAACAGAATGGAGTTGCTGAACAAAAGAACAGATCACTCATGGAGATGGTGAGGTGCATGGTCAAAAGTCCGGCTTTACCACATAGTTTCTAGCTTGAGGCTGTCATGTGTGCAACATATGTACTAAACAGGTGTCCCACTAAAGCGCTGCAGTCTATCACTCCATATGAGGCTTGGCATGACCGCAAGCCATCTGTTGCTCATCTGCGTGTTTTTGGTTGTTTGGCATATGCACTAGTGCCTGAACAACATCGTAGAAAATTGGATGATAAGGCAGTAAAATGTATTTTTGTTGGGTATAGTTCTGAAAGTAAAGGCTATCATCTGTATCATCCACAGACTAAACGCATTCTGGTTAGTCGGTGATGAAGCAAGTAATCATTCACTACCATGTAAATTATGCTCCTTGCTTGAGCATCCTTCTTCGTCCAAATCTTTAAATCTGCAAGCTCCTCCCTAGTTGGAACACAAGGATCTTTAAACTCTAGATTTTCTTCTTCTCTTGTGATGTATCTAATCATATCTTTGCTCATAAGATGAGGTTCCATCCTCATAGACCAAGATGGATAGTTCTCTCTATCAAACTTCTCAATTTGGAGACTATCTCCCATCCTTTCTTCACCTGTACTATCAAATCTTCAACCTTATAAGGAATTAATGTACCGTAGCTTTGAAATTTACTCATTTTGATCCTTTTGATTGCTCTCGTGTGTCTCACTTTAGCTTTTCCTTCACACTTCGTTGTTTTGAATCTTCGAAGCTAGAATTTTGTATATATGTAGCAGTTGGGGTCTTCCTTTTCTTCAATTCCAATGATTCCTGCTTTGATACCACTGATGGAGATGGATACTCTCCAAATGACAAGCTATGCTTGATGTTAGAGCACCTCTATATCAAGCATAACTCAAAACCTCAACAAACTTTGGAAGACCAATGCCAAATTATCAAGACTTTAGCTAACTGTGAAGAAAGTCATTACATAGAAAAGTTTGTTGCACTCAATTAATTCATTAAGTGATCAAATGTGTAATGCTTGTGATGAAACCTTGTACAAGGTGTTGCTTTAAGGTTGGTTACCTTCTCCAAGCTACAAATTCTCAAAAGATTTTGTTAAGCTTGAGATATGATTCAAACAATGTACCTATGTATGAAATTGTACTTGTGTATAGTCGATTTTAACACCTGCAACTTCTAATGCATGGTTCTCCCAAATTAGACCCCATTTGTTCAAATGCTTTTAGCCATAGATGGATTACCTTAAAACTTAGATTTTGACTTCTCATTTGTGTAAAACTTTACACTGTGCACTAAGATCTGATCAATTCTTTGATCATCAAGATTGTGCTTGTTTCAAAAGACACTCATCACTTCTTCACATCTAAATGTTCCTACACATAATTCTCTTAGCCTGTTTATAATGAGGCTCTCAAATCTTAACCATAGATGCATTAACTATAAACTCAGACATCTACAAAAGGATTCTTGAAATAATCAAATACAGAAGCAGAAATGGAGAAAAAATCGATGCACAGTTCTCAAAAAACTTCTTCTATTCAACTCTTCTTGCATCTGATGGATGATATGCACATAACTCATAATATATTCTTCTCAATCTCATCTATACTTCATCTCTTGCATATATCACGACTATATACAAGTGTATATATACATATGAGTATGGATTCATCATTACTTCAAGTATTTTGGAGTATTTACAAAGCTAATATACATGTGTATATAGACCATATCTTTATGAACCTCTACTTCACTCCATGCTCTTGAATTCAATCCCTTCTTCAAGTCTTCAGTCCTAAGCTTCATATAATTATCAATTGTTGATTGTCTCGATCCAACAACGGGGACAAGAAGAGGGAGAGGGAGAGGGAGAGGGAGAGGGAGAGAGAGAGAGAGAGAGAGAGAGAGAGAGAGAGAGAGAGAGATTGACAGATACACACACATGCACATACACACACACACACACACACACACACACACACACATATATATATATATATATATATATATATATATATATATATATATATATATATATATATATATATATATATATATATATATATATATATATATATATATATATATGTATATAGATAGATTGATAGATAGATAGAGAGATAGAGAGTGTGTGGGTTTGTGTGTGTGTATGTATGTACATATATATATATATATATATATATATATATATATATATATATATATATATATATATATATATATATATATATATATATATATATATATATATATATATATATATATATATATATATGTGTGTGTGTGTGTGTGTGTGTGTGTGCATGTGGATATATATACGAAGGGAGAAATAGAAAGATGGAGTGAGACAAAGAGAGGGAGGGAAGTTATGAGTCGTTTGAAAAAGGTGGTTTAGTTTTCTTAGCTCATTGGTTTATAAGTTATCTAATGATCCAATCATTCAAAGCTATTCTTTTGATGCATAGGAGATCCACATGATGTGTTACATGATTTTATGCACGATTGCATGGATATGGTTATGAGTGAGAAAATGACTTCATAGAGCCACTAGGAAGGATTACGAAGCTTCTAGATCATAGAAGGGTGCCTTGGGGGCTGTGTGCAAGAGCTAACTCTTCAGTGCACATAAACCAAATTATGGTACACAAGTAGTTTTTTCATTGTTTACATCTCTTTTTACTTATTCAAATGTAAATATCTATAAACTATCAATGTTTTTGTTTTTCTAGGAAGACTAGAGACCCACCAACACCCCCGGCATCAAGGGATCTAATGTGCATAGGTAATAGAGCTTTATACTTGATATGCAACCATTAGATTTAGCGCTTGCTCAAAATGGGTAGTCAATCCCTCATATACTCTAAAACTATGATGATTATCCATTTTTTATCATCTTTGAGACTATTTAACACACGATCCTCTACGTAACCTATGATTACAATGGATGGTCCCGGTTTGTTGTTCTAATAACTTTCAACCTTCATCAAAACATGTTTAAAGCACAAGGAAACTTCAAAATTTACTTGATTGGATATAAAGAACTAGATTTACACAACCATATATTAAGAGGATTAAGTATGCATACTTAATTTAATTATTTGCATATGACCACAAGCTTCACTTTGAATAGACTATAATCTAGTGTCAAGTATCATTATATGATTTCTCGAAAGGTAACACAATACATACTATTCAATATGTAGCCTTGATAAAAATTAGTGGAAGGTGTCTCGAATTTCAATAAATCTCATAGAATGAAAGATTCTGATATGTCACATAAAGTAGCAAAATGCAGATGGTCAAAACATGCACTAGAAAATATTGTATGTAAAATAGAAGTTATTTATTCTATTTTGTATGAAAAATAGAACTTATTCACATCATCAAATTCACAAATTGAATCATCCATAGAATCTATTTAATTCTTTTGTAGCTTATATACACAAATATAAATCACAATAGATAAATTTATTTTTTTAATCATCGTATAGATAATGATTTGTACACTTGTCATCAATGTATATTACTATCAACCCTCTTCTTCTTGAATCCCCACACATGGATTCAGCACTTTATTGTCCTTGGAATATATAGAAGATTTCATAAGATCAAGCATGGTAACAGCAAGAATAATAATATCGTCTTTCATGCTCTCTTGTTAGAATAAAAGAAGTCCTTTACAATTTCTTTTATTTTTGCAATAGGAATAGTCTCAATTTAAAATAAAATATTTTTTTTACTAGCAACATATTCCGTTCACACTTTGTCAAATGACAAAATTTCTATATCCATAGTACACATAATATTTTCTAGATGATGGATAAATAATAACATTGTCTAGTAATATGATGGATAAATGCTTACATTGTGTAGTAAGATGCTGGATAAATAATTACATTTTTTTAGATGATGTATAAATAATCACAATAATCCTAACTATGTTGTGTAATAAAATGCGACTTTTCATTGTGAATAAGTATAGAAGAATTTACAAAGCCCATTCTACCCCTTGAAGCTTTTTACATTTTAGGTCTTTATCTATGATGGCCATTTTATCCTTTTAAGTTCTTTCATTTTAGAAGCTTTTCTTGGGTAGTTCTTAATAACATGATCACTTCAAAATGTTTTTACTCAGTACAGCAAGAGTTCTCTTGATGTTTTTCCTTCTCGTTGCCAAAAAATTCATGATTTGCATCATGCAAAGAAGGTGTGTTCCATTATGTTTGACTCACTACAACATATCGAGGGAATACCGACGGTGAGCATACCGACGGTCAGGTGTAGGTGTTGGTATGACCCTCGGACAATTTGGGAAAGCCGCTTTGCCTCGGAAAGACTGCGTCGGTATAAGCGTCGGTAATTTAGTGGAATTACCAACGCTTATATCGACGCTTATACCAATGCCATCTTTTCAACCGGGCCTGAAACCAAAATTCGTCATTCTGAGCGTTTTGAATCTACATCTTCTGCTGTCGGGTTTGTGCACGCCAATAGTAGATCTCTATTTGTCACTCTTTCTCTCTCTCTCTCTCTCTCTTTCTCTCTCTCTCCCTCCCTCTCTCACTCTCTCTCTCTCTCTCCCTCCCTCTCTTTCACTCTCTCTCCCTCTCTCTCCCTCCCTCTCTCTCTCTCTCTAAACAGACCTCTATCTTTATAGATATGAAGTTTTTGTGAGTAGATCGCACATATTGTAGCACTCTTTTTTCTTTTTTTATGTTTTTGCTTTATTAATATGTTATTTGTTTGGTTTTGCAAGAGATTTTGGGATCAAATCTTTGGAAATTCGACGAAGGAGAACTTCAAGTGGATTTTGATGACCTTGATTCAAACAATTCTCTCTCTCTCTCTCTCTCTCTCTCTCTCTCTCTCCTTCCCTCTCTCTCTCTCTCTCTAAGCACACCTCTATTTTTATAGATTTGAAGTTTTGGTAAGTAGATCGCACATATTGTAGCACTCTTTTTTCTTTCTTTATGTTTTTGCTTTTCTAATTGTTGATATATTTAGGTAGTGATGTGTGTGAACACACTAGGACCGCCGGGGCACTTTTTTCCCTCTTTAGGAGGTTTTTTTCCCTCGGCTTGTATATACGCCTATTGCCCTAATGGGCTACTTATCTTTGTACATTCTCTAGTAATACATTCAGTATTGTGTGTTTGTGCTCCAAGCTTCTTCTTCTTCCTTGTGTTGTTCGGGTGCTTCCACAGACGTCTATCTCCAACAATTGGTATCAGAGCAGGTCGTCGCTTAATCTAGGGCGCCGTCAACACTCCTTCGTTTGCAGTCTCAAAATCGCACGAATTTTGATGAGCATACTCAGCCTGTTTCCGAGCATACTCAGCCTGTTTTCAAGGTGGTGCCAAAATTGCGATCTGAGCTTGTTTCGGCCTCCGATTGCACTATCGCAGCGCTTGTGTAGGCTATTTCGTCTTTTTGTGCAAAAGATATATACCAGTTTCTGTTCGCCAATTTAAGCGTCTCAAAGTCTGCTACAGGTCTAGCAAAACTCGTCTGGGCAGTTCTGTTCAACTTTTTGAGATACAGTCAATTTTGTGCATCAAGGTATTTTAGTGACCGGCCATGGCTGAAAGCAGTGATGTATTCCGTATGTTGGATGTTGAGGATAAGTTGGATGGTACCAACTACCCATTATGGGCTTATATGATGCGACATGTTTTGGTTGCGGAAGGATTTTGGAACATTGTGCAGGGTGTTGAAATTGTCCTGTTACACCTGTAACGACAGGTACTGCAAATACAGGTGCTGGAGCTGATGAAGATGGTGTCAAAGATGATATTCCACAGATTCCTATTCGTGCTGCTGTTTTGTTGCACCTACTGCAGAGCAAATTCGTTGGGATGGCAGAGATGCCCACGCACATGCATTAATAGCTTTGTCTATCAAACGTGCCATTATTCCTCATATTCGCTCTTGCAGAACAGCTAGGGATGCTTGGGATACACTTACCACATTGTACCAAGCTAGGAATGAGGCTCGTGTTGCTTACCTCTGAAAACAGCTAGAGAGTGAGCATATGAATGAAGGTGATTCTATGGATAGTTTCCTAACAAAGATCAAGGATTTGAAGGAACAGTTGATTTCTACTCATGAGGTTATACCAGATAGCTCACTTGTGCAGACCGTTCTGAATGGTCTTCTTGATTCATATTAGAGTTTTGCTTCTACTCTTCGGTTGATGATGAAAGGCAATCCGAATGCCTTATCATTTGAGGAGTTAGTCTCTGTTCTGTTGCAGGAAGATCAGTCCAGACAGAGCAGGTCCATTATGCGTGTTGCAGATCTTCCTGGCTAGTCAGAAGGGCAAAGGAAAATGGAGCTCTTCTACTAGTAAGCAGAAATCTCCAAATGCTGCACATTCGAAGAATCAGGATAAAGATGAGAAGAAATCAGAAAAGCAGAAATTGTTTTGCAAGTACTGTAAAGGGAATGATCATATCATAAAGAACTGCCCAAAATTGGTTGCAAAAGAGGCAAAGAAAAAGGAGGCTGGAATGGTTGTTGCAGAAGCCTCTACACCAAAAAGAGAGTCTACTAATCTTGTGCAGGAAGAAGAATGGGCATTTACTACTGTTTGCAGTTTTGACCCATTTTCTCATGAGCAGTGCATGTCTACAGTGGACTCAGCTGTTTGGTACTTTGATAGTGGGGCGACCAAACATATTCTCGCAGCGCAGTTTCTTCTCTTCACTCGAGCCTGCCCCTACAGGGAATACTGTCACATGCGCCAACAACTCCTCCTATCCTGTTATGGGAGTTGGTAAGATCATTCTGACTAGTGCTGATGGTAGTTCTTTCACCTTGTCAGATGCTTTATTTGTGCCAAGGATCAAGAAGAATCTGTTATCAGTTTCTACATTAGCCAAGATTGGCTTGGTTGTGAAATTCGTTGATGACAGATGTACAGTTCATGATCTATCAAATGGCGATGTGATTATTGCTTCTGGCATTTTATGTCGTGGGCTATATAAGCTCATAGACTATGAAAGATCTGTGAATGATTCGGCATGTGCAGTTCATGATTCTCAGGCTATGTCAGTTGCAAAGCTTTGGCATGCACGCTTTGGTCATCTTAATTTTGCTAGTTTTCTATGCCTCCAGAAATCTGATATGGTGTCTTCTTTGCCCAAGCTTGAGGCACCTGGAAAACATGTATGTGAAGGCTGTATTTTGGGAAAAATGCAGCGTTCCTCCTTTCCAAAAGATGGTTCAGTTCGGGCTACACAGAAATTGAAGCTTGTACATAGTGATGTCTGTGGTCCTATGCAGACACCCTCTTTTGGGAATTACCTTTACTTCGTGACTTTCATTGCTGATTTTTCTAGGCATGCATGGGTATATCCACTCAAAGCAAAGTCCGAAGTGTTCATGTGCTTCAAACAGTTTTTGGTTTTGGCTGAAAATCTGTCAGCATGTAAAATGGGCACCCTCCGTTCTGATCGAGGGGGGGGGGATATATGTCTTCTGATTTTAATGCATTTCTGGCTGAACGTGGGATAAAACACCAGTTTACAGTGTCGTATACACCTCAACAAAATGGAGTTGCTGAACGAAAGAATAGGTCACTCATGGAGATGGCGAGGTGCATGGTCAAGAGTCAGGCTTTACCACATAGTTTCTGGCTTGAGGCTGTCATGTGTGCAGCATATGTACTGAACAGGTGTCCCACTAAAGCGTTGTCGTCAGGATTTGAATTCAAAGATTGATAGTCAAGTAGGAGACACTATTTTAAAGCTTCGTTGAAGGTGGGTAGGATGGCTGGACAATTTGCAAAGCCAAGGTCTGACAATTTTGAAACGGTCAATGGAGTAAAGCTACCAAGCTTCAGAGGAGATAATGTTAATAGTGATGCATTTGATGATATCAGTCGCCAGCCTGATCCCGACCGTATGATACGTGGTTATAGTCAAGCTGCTGCAACATTGAATCTGCTTAGAGCTTTTGCAACTGGAGGCTATGCAGCTATGCAAAGGGTGTCCCAGTGGAACTTAGATTTTGTCTCCAATAGCGAACAGGGAAGCAGGTACCATGAACTTGCACACAGAGTAGACGAGGCACTGGGTTTCATGGCAGCCTGTGGGTTGACAATGGACCATCCTATTATGAACTCTACAGAGTTCTGGACCTCCCACGAGTGCCTTCTCCTACCTTTTGAACAGTCAATGACTCGTTTAGACTCTACATCAGGCCTTTGGTATGATTGTTCTGCACATATGCTTTGGATTGGAGAGCGAACACGACAGCTGGATGGTGCACATATGGAATTTCTAAGAGGCATTGCGAATCCATTGGGTATCAAGGTCAGTGATAAGATGGACCTCTCTGAGCTTGTGAAGGCATGTGAAATCCTAAATCCACACAATAGACCAGGCCGACTTACCATCATAGTGAGGATCGTGGCTGGAAGAGCGGGATAGTAATCACGTGGGGGAGGATATCCGGAAGCTGCGAGATTGTTGACGAGGGGGGGTAACTGATAGCATAGTGAAAAAGGAGCCGGATCCGATTCCTCCAGGACAAGCAATAGGAATAGAAGCGCAAGCAATAGGAGTAGAAGGGGAAGCAGAGAGTGGTGGCATTGAATCAGGCAACGTAGAGACTGGTAAAGCGAGCTGTTTGCTGCATATTTTCGCACCCGTATCGCGTTGCAGGCTACGGGGTAATCAGATCTGTTGTGCGAGCACGAGAAGGAGGAAAAAGGAATGACGCCCTGGAAAACAGAAGGCGGATCAAACAAAAAAAAGGGAGGCTGCGGGCAGTTTTAGCTATTGTTTGCGTTATAACTGGAAGCATAATCATCGCTGAGCAGAGGAGGAGAGATGTACTGAAACTATGTGAAGATTAATTGATGCGGTTCTCTTCAGATAACGGAGGACTATCTTCGGATTATGAAGAAGATGATTCAATGGAAAAATCGATGGAGTTTATCATAGAGCATGGAGGATGCTGCGATCTGCTGTTATTAATCTGCGTGCAAAAAAGTTTCTGTATTATGATGAACTATGTGCTGTGAATCGAATGATGCAATCATCTGTGAGACAGCTAACACTCAACATTGATGTGCGCTGAAATCGACATGGACATCTACGAATACTTCCGTCAACAACACGTATCTCTGTCAACAATCCAAGCTACATCACTCACCTCCAAAACAGAATCTATGGAGAATTCGGTATTTCTGAAACTCTCTTTTTGATATTTTGTCATTAAAGATCTGAGGATATATTTGTGGATCATTCTGTGACATTGAATTCCAATATGATGAAGATCACATAAATTTTCGTTCTTCTGAGATAGTTACTCTATTGAAGAAAAATTGGAGACCTAAACTGAAGGGATGGGGAGAAATTTGTTCGTACTTTGGAGCGCCAAGCATTAGATTTTAGCTTTCTCATTCTTTTGATATGCATATATGCTTATTGTCCACCATCTCTTTTAAGCGTGCATCATGTTTCTAGGTGTGAGAGATGCCTCAGTTTCATTGGTTGCATTAATTTTTTTTTTTTTTTTTTTTTTTTTTTTTTCTGCGTTTCCGTGCTTGACCTGCGTTTTTCTTTTGTGGTGGTCATAGGTTGATCTTAAAAATGATTGTGCAATGTTTACACAGACTTTGCCTGTGAAATCTCATCGAAGGATATCTTGATTGTCGAGTTTACTCGTTCCAGGAATTTTATTGTTTTACTACTCTTTTTGAAAGGAGGACGTTATCTCTAAAGCGAAATGTTTAAGTACCGATTGAGACATTCAATTTATCTGATGGTTGAAGTGTTTAGCCTTGCTGTGGGATACATCACGTGACTATGTAAACGAGTTTTTTTTGACATGATTCGCACGATAACAGGTCCCTTTTTTTAAACTCTCAAGCAGTTTTTTTTTTTTTCATAGAAATCGGACGTCTTAATCGTGCCTTGTTTGGGATGCATTGTTTAGCGCTACGCGGTTAGCAGTTGTTCAACTGCATGGTCCACTGAGAAATCAGTAGCCATAAATGACTGACGTGCTGCCAAGTATGTATGAAGGGCGCAAAGAATAATTATTGAAGCGTTTTCTTGTTAGCTAGAAAATGACAAAAGATGAGAAGTCGTTTCTGTACTTGTATGAAGAAGAAGATGGCATAACCTTATTGCCATACTAAAGTTTGAACTGATTAACATGATGTTTTTCCTTCTTGTGAACGATGTATGCTGCGTATGTACAAGCCTTTGAGACTTCGAAATAAATATTATATTGAAATAAGGGCTTCCGTTTATGTTTCAGTATTACTTACTATCGGCTCTTCTTCTCACGATCTGAACTTCCTTTACTTAAAACACCTCGGAGGAGTTGTTTGCATCACCTGTTCATGTTGAACATTCGAGATCCGAATTACAGCCAATATTAAGGAAGCTTCTTCAATGAACAGGAAATCTGATCCCGTTACCCATTCTTGAAATTCATCGAAACGATATCGGGCCTTCTATTATATGCTGACGCACACTTTTGATGTATCCATACATGAAGGACACCAACCATCCTCTCACAGATGCACAATCCCATCCCATCGACAATGAAAGAGACAGCTCTAGTCAGAGGCCTTAAACTTGGAACTTTAAGAAACTATAGTTTCTCATACAAAGCACTCCTTCTTTGAGCATAAATATACAAGTATCCATATACCCCCTATTCCTCTCTCCTTTCTATGAACCCCGCGACATACCTGGTGAACCCGACGTGAAAGGAGGAGAGTGTAGAGATTCTGATCCTAGTTTAAAGAGTGGTGCAGTTGAGTGAGCTCATTGTGCTTGACCATTTATGGGCGACGCAACGATGGATGTTATAACCCAACTTCTGCGCTTTCAGCAGGACGAGAAAAGACGAAGTGCCATTCAGGCATTTCATGAGCGAGTAGTCAGAAGAAGTGGATATTTCAGTGGTAAAAATGTTACTCGTTTTTGCAAGGAATATGAATTGGAGGCACGATACCTTGGTACAGGTCTAACACCATTAAGTGATCAAGAATTAATTGACAATTTTGTATACGTTTCAGAATTACATTTGCGTGACCGACTAGTTGTGGATGCACCTCGATTAGTTATAGAAGGACAAATAAGATGGTCACAATACAAGATGATACTCATAAGGATGTTTGCACTGGATGATGAAGATAAAGTGACTAGATCCACATTTCTAAAGTGGATACATAAACCAAAAGATCAATCTGTTCTAGAAATAAAAAGGGAGTTTGATCAGCAATTTGCAGATTTATCTGATTATGATAGGAGGGCTATGGATCAAGAAAAGGTATCCTTGTTTCTCCGGGCTATAGATTCGAAAGCCCGAGAAGAAATTTTCCCACAATTACAACAGATAGGAACTGAGTCTGGTCTTACCGAAGACTGGGGTAATGTAGATGAAGCTGTTAGGGGATATGTAGAAAAGCAAAGAACTTTGTCTAAGTTCATGCAAAGCTGGCATGATGATTTGCAAGAAGAACAAGCTCAGGCTGTTCAGCAACCTGTACAGAACCCTCAGGTAAACCTACCAATACCAAAGGATGTTGTGCCCACTAATACAATGGAAGATATGTTCAAAAAGTTTAGTGACCTTACGATTCAAAGTATGAAGCAGATGATTGAAACTCAATCTTTACAAGCACCGGCACCTAAAAATCCAAAAGCTCCAGAAATTAAAAGATGTATTTGGTGTGACTCTTTAGAGCATAACAGATACTCATGTGAGAGCTTCAAAGAAGCATTAGCAAAGAACTTGGTATTCGTTAAGGAAAAGATGATATATGATTCTAAGACTGGAGAAAAGGTAAACATTAATTTTGGTCGGGGAGGAATGAAAATATTCTTCCCTGGCACTTGTGAAAACGTTGCTTCAACATCGCATACGTATGCATGTCAGGTAGTTGACGAAAATAATGACTTAGAACCGTGGTCTAAAGTAATAAAGTCCTTAGACCGCGGGAAGATGCATCATGAAATTTTAAAGACAGCTAGTAATGAAATCCGAGGGGTAAGTGGATGGGATGATCCAGTAGACACTCTTTCGGTTGTTACTTACCTATGCTCTTCGGTAGAGCATGAAGCAGTAGTGGAGGAGAAACGAAGAAGAACCAATGAGGGTGAAGAGGAGAAAAGAAGGACTAGGCGTCAAGTAGAAGCTTCTCGTGAACAACCTCAAATACCAAACCAAAGCCATCCAACACAAACAAACCAAATAGATCCACCATCACAACCAACAATAATCCAACCAAATAAAATTCCGACTCAAGTTCAAATTCCTACTTCTGCTGAGATGCCAGTCTCTACCCACGATAATATTCCTCCTCAAGATCAAGAAATGCAACCTGTGAAAAAAGGTCAAGGAAAAGTGAGAAATCCCTCATATATGCTAAAATCGCATATAGAGCAAGCCACAAATCTTAAACAAGTTCTCGAAAAAAGAGTGCTCGATAGTGTAATCGAATTTACACTCGGTGAGTTACTGGGAATAGCAAAAAGAGAATTTCTAGAAGTAATAATTGACCTCTTAAGAAGGAAACGGCAACCAATAGCTGACATGCAAGAAATTGAAAGAATGGATGAAGAGACTCCCGATCATACTGTGCAAGCGCAAGTTCAAGAGCTAAAAAATATACTTGAACCAATTGAGACTAATGTTCAACCGTGCATGCATGAGGAAATATCCTTGGAAAAGAATTCTTCCGACATAACCCCTTCGAGTTATTACACTAAAGATCATTGGGCCCGAGCCACAACTGAGACGTTGGTAAGATTAGAAAAAATTAGCACTCCAGTTGTCGCTCTTATTGATCATGGGTCTGAAGTTAACTTGATGTCTAAAGATCTCTATATGAAGGGGAAATGGCCAATAGACATGCAGCCTGGTTGGAGAATTAAGGCTGCGAACTCAATGCCAGGTGAGTTGTTTGGTGCATGCCCGCAGGTTCTAGTTACAATTGGAGATGTCAGTGATTATCAAAATTTTTTCGTACAAGATCATTCTAGTTACTCATTGATTCTAGGGCAGCCATATATTACTGCCTTAAGAATGGAAACAAGAGTCTTAGAAGATGGATCGGCTTACGCGCGAATCCGTAGTAAAGATGGGAAAAAGGCAGTTCAATTCATGACGGTATGTGTGGATCACATCAGGAATAGAACTTCTCTTCGGACAAGGCCTATTCCTGAAGAATACGAGGATCAAAGTTTTTAAAGGAAGCTTTCATAAGTCGGGACTATGAAAGCTTGAAAGGTGAAAAGATCCCGAATGTAAATATGTTTATATCAAGTTTTATAGCACTTTCTTCGACAAATTCATTTCAGTTTCGTGTTTTTTCTGAGTTAAAAAAGTGGGAAAAACAATACATAGTGGATCTTCAAAGAAATTTTCATGGATGTAGAGTGCTTAACTTCGACGAGGAAATCTCTGGAGTCTTTGATGAGATATCCTTTGCAGACACATTGTTTGATCTGCAAGAGTTAATTCAAGGAAAAAGGAGTGATTATGTGATTCAAACGCACTCTATTTCCATGTATAAGGAAATAGCAAAGTTTGAGCAAGATGAAATAGGTAAAGAAGTCTTCGTTGAAACAAAATACAAAACAATTGATAAAAAGATAAAGCCAGTCGCTGTTCCACTTCCTGAAGATAGTAATAAACTTATGGATGATGTAAAAAATCAGCCACCTCTCAGAGATAAGAGAAAAATAGGCCATGAATTCACTAAAGAAACTCTCGAGCAAATTCAATTAGGGAAAGATGGTTTCCTCAGCGATAAAGAGAAGGATGTATTCTCTCGGATGTTATTTAAGCATGGAAAAGCTTTTTCTTTCAATGCACAAGAAATTGGATGTGTAGATCCATCTGTGGTGACACCTATGATAATATTCACAATTCCACATGTACCTTGGAATCTTAGACCGATTCCAGTACCAAAAGCTCATATTTCAAAGCTAATTGATCTGTTGAATGACAAAATTAGAATGGGAATTCTTGAGCCATCAAGTGCTCCCTATTCTAACCGTTGGTTTACTGTACCAAAAAAGAATGGGTCATTAAGATTTATCCAAGATCTACAGCCAGTGAATAAAGTGACAATTAGAAATATGGGAACTGGGCCTATTGTAGACGAATATGCAGAAGCTTTTGCAGGAAGATCTATTTATTCAATGGGAGATTTGCACTCTGGATATGATCAATTCCAGCTAGCTCTCGAAAGCCGTGACTTGACGACTATGAGGACGCCACTTGGGCTTGTGCGCATGTGCACTTTGCCGCAAGGTGCCACGAACTCAGTGGCACACATGATGAATGGTATGCATAAAGTCCTTAGGGATTTTATTCCACATCTGACTATGCCATTCATTGATGATGTTCCTATTAAAGGCTGTGAAGAAAGAGATAGAGACGAGACTCTTGATGAGGATGGATGTAGGAATTTTGTTAAAAAGCACATAACTGATTGTGAATCCATTCTTAGTCGGCTGGAAGAGGTTCATTTGACATTGTCTGCTGAAAAATCAGTATTTGGAGTGCAAGAAGTTTTAATTGTAGGAAGTTTATGTGGACCTAAAGGAAGAAAGCCATGTCCAAAGAAAGTAGATGCCATCCAACACATGAAAGAGGTCTGCTCCTCGATCACTGAAGTGAGGAGATTTCTTGGGGCATGTGTTTTCTATGTTGTATGGATTCCTCATTTTGCCCATATTGCTGATCCACTTTATCAATTACTTAGAAAAGGGCAAAGATTTCAATGGAAAGATATCCATACTCAAGCAGTAAGAAAATTAAAGAAAGCACTTGCAGAAGCTCCATTGCTCAGAAAGGCTGATTATACTAATAATAAAGAAATTTATATCACCATAGATACAAGTCCGACAGGTATAGGTTGGGCGATTGGCCAAGAGGATGATGAAGGAAAAAGATATGCAATTCGTTTCGGAGCTAAAGTTTTAAATGTTCGCCAGAGAGGTTACCCTCAAATTAAGCGAGAGCTTTGGGGGATAGTAACTGCACTTAAAAATGATAAAGAATATCTGATTGGGGCAAATGTGGTAGTAGAAACAGATTGTTTACCATTGTTGGGAATGATTGTGAATTGTTCCACTGCAGATATTGCCATGTTAAGATGGATAGCATATATTAAGTCGCTAAACCCTGAGTTTGTTCATATAGCTGGAAGGAATAATGTGGTGGCTGACATGCTATCACGAGCTATATATGAAAATGAAGATTTGATGACTTCTAATGATGAAGAGATAGGTCTAGACTTTTATGCTTCACATGTACATAATTTAAGCCTAAATGAAGCATCTACTGATCTAAATAGAAACGAGCCTAAGCGTCAAAATGAAAGGCTTGGAATTTGTACTGAGTCTTCAAAGGAAGTTCA
The DNA here is from genome assembly GCA_020310875.1 of Ceratopteris richardii. Lineage (NCBI taxonomy): Eukaryota > Viridiplantae > Streptophyta > Polypodiopsida > Polypodiales > Pteridaceae > Ceratopteris > Ceratopteris richardii. The sequence continues at coordinate 89,172,074 of CM035408.1, read as the reverse complement.
AAATAGCTTAGGAAGAGGGGAAGATAACAGATGGATAGAAGAAGAACCTTACAAGATCCAAATAGGAATAACGGAAAGATTCAATGAAGACGAATATGAAAATGAGTGGAAGGAAATCGGGAGATATTTAAGTATGAAGTGTCCTGATTTTAGTTGGAGTAAAGAAAAATTTCGTTCCATTCGAAGAAAGTCAAGCAATTATTTCCTGAAAGATGGATTGCTCTGGAAGCGAAGGATTGGAATGGGAAAGATGCCCCAGCGAGTTGTAGGTTGTGAAGAATCGAGAGGAAGGATTATGCGTGAAATGCATAGCTCACTATGGGCCGGTCATAAAGGCTTTCAAGGAACTTATGAAAAGATAAGGGAAAGATACTGGTGGCCTGGAATGTATGTGGATACCCAAAACTACGTAGCCACTTGTAAACCTTGCCAGATGTACTCCAATGTTAGACACAGAGATGAATTACATCCAACATATCCTCTTAATATTCACTATAAGTGGGTTGTTGATTTAGTTACAATGCCATTAGGGGTGCATCAGATGAGGTATATTGTATTAGCAAGGGAAGACCTAACAAATCATGTTGAAGGAAGAGCTCTAAGGACGAAAACTACAAGCAATGTATGCAAATTTCTACTAGAAGATGTGTTTAGTAGATTTGGTTATGTGGAGAAAATAGTTGCCGATAGAGGTGAGCTTGATGCTCAGGAAGCTGAAGACTTCTTTAAAAAATACGGAATTCGTTTATCACTCACCACCGCTTACAATCCTGAAGCTAATGGAAAAATTGAACGTGGTCACCCACCAATTATTAAAGCTTTGGCTAAGGCTTGTGAGGGGAAAATAAAGAATTGGCCAAATTACCTTCCATTTGCCCTTTGGGCAGATAGGATGACATATACTAGAACTACCGGATATATGTCAGCGGAATTGATGTATTGTCAGAAACCTATTTTGCCGACGGAGTCACATGCTTTAGCGTGGACTTCCTTGCCTTGGGAAGATGAGGTGTCAAGAGAAGATCTTCTAGCAGTGCGAATTCTTCAACTAGAAAGAGGGAAAAATCTGGTAGAAGAAGCTGCATTTAAGCTTAGAGCTTCTAGAGAGAAAAATAAAATTGCATTTGACAAGTCCCACAGATTAAGGCCAAAGAGGTTGAAGGAAGGAGACTGGGTACTTGTTTATGATAGCTCATTGAATACTCAATATGAGGCTCGAAGAAAACTGGTTAAGAGATGGTTTGGTCCCTATGTGGTATGTAAAGTTTTTGATAATGGAACATACTCACTTAGAGAATTAGATGGGACTAAGTTAAAGGAATTAATTGCTGGAAAGAGAGTTAAGCTCTTTAAAAGAAGAGAGAATGAGAATTACGAAACAGTAATAAATGAAGACGAAGAAGAGGATAGTGAAGAGGAAGGATGTGAAGATGATAAAGATGAGGATATCAATAAGGAAAATGACTAAAATAAATTACACCGTAAGATGATGTATATATACATATAAAAACATATATACATACATGTAGGTATATAATAAAACTATATAGACAAATAACAAGATATGAATCCGTCTATATGTAATAAATAAGTAAAGCAACAATTAAATTAAATGTATGTGCTTTACTTAGTCATAAACTTCTATTAATACTAATTTTTGTTTCTTTCAGGGTACTGACGGAGATTTGTGATCAGACCATTAATAGGAAGTTTTTTTTAGGTTTGATTGGACTGTTTGACTATCTTAGGATCTGAAATGGACAGTGAAGATTCCAATGATACATCCATTCCTGAGGGTAGCATTCCTCAAAGATTTAGAGAGACGTCAGGGAGTGTGCCTGAAAGGAGGACCTTAGATAATTCTTTTATATCAACTTACTTGCTCCCTTCACCAGAAAATGAAGAAAGAATTCCTGTAGAAGAGTTTATTAAAGATCGTATCACTAGGGAGACCTTGATTCTATCATCAAATGAAAGAAGTATACTCAGGTATCGAAGGGCACGAACGTATGGGGAAGATGATACTTCGGATAACCGTGAGTCATATATGGAAGTAGACCCAACAGCACTTCTTGTATATAGCCGAGACTTAGCAGAATATGCAGAACTTCTACAACAGCTTGCCTTGTTCCGTAGGGAACGTGAAGGGGGTGAGACATCCTAAAGATAGATTAAAATGTTGTATTAAAGATATGTGTAAATAATGTCTGTTTGGAATCAAGTTAGGTTTTTTTTTATGAAGAATAAAGTCAGGGAAGATCCTCGGAGATCGGCAAGAAAATAAATACCAATGTATATAAATAAAGCCAGGTAATACTTTCCTTCTTTTGAATAATTGTTTTTTATATAAATTCGTGTGAAATAAGGCTCTGATTTTTGCAGGATGACCAAGTTCAAGTTTTTTTCAAAAATAAAGAATGATTAAAGGCGACAAGCTTAAGCGGCTTCTGATTGTATACTGGTGAGATGTTATTGTTTGAGTTTCTTTTCCTTTCATGTATATATGTGTATATATGTATATATATATATATATATCTATATGAAAAGACTGCATGGGTTGGGCATATGATATGTAAATAAATGCATAATTAAAGAAAATTAAGTAGACCAAAGATCTCGTGCCACTAATTAGATTACATGTAATGTATAAGGACCAGGGTTATATGAGTAAGGTTAGAAGATGGACTAGAACTTTCGAGAGCAAGACCTAGGAAGGTGAAGGGAAGACCTAGACTAAGTATTTGTATATACTAGTGTTTATGAGCACTTGATGAGTGAGACACTTCGACTTCTACTCTTGATCTCTCATCTGACCTAATCTTCAGACAGATTATATCTTGAGAAAAGAATTCTTATTCCAGCCAACTACCTATATGTATGTGTATGTGTTGTTGGGTGCTGCGATGAGCTAGTAGGCGGGTGGAACTACCCTGGTCGGGTGATCAGGGCCACGAGCTGACGCTAGTTGTGTCGTATGGCCTGACCTACATGTTGTTACGCGCTCATACGGGTTGATAGGCGGGTGGAGTCACTCTGACCGGGTGGTTAGAGCCACGAGCTGACGTTGATTTCGTATGAGGCTGACATTGTGAATCGTGCGCTATGTCGGGTCGGTAGATGGGTGGGCTAAACCTGGCCGGGTGGTCAGGTCCACGAGTCGCATCCGATTTCGACATAGGCCGAAAAGTGAAAAATAAATAAAATAAAAGCAAAGATATAAAGGTTGAGCTGGGATAAAGAATTAAAATAAAGAAAAACAGAATAAAAATATGAGAAAAATAAGAAAAGGGTCTGAAGGGGCTTCAGATGATAGAAGATCAATAGGGAAGCCAGAAGCGAGTTTCATAAATCGAGTTAGTGAAGACTAGTATATGCAAATGCTTCGGATAGGCTACTAGATCTGACCGGGTCGAGTTAACGAGAGAGCTAAGAAGTTTTCGATTTACTCATACGATTTCTAGTCTAAATGCATTAGTGTAATCTGATATGTTGTATGAGGTGTTTTTGTCTACCTTCTTTTCTTAATTTATGCCAAGTTTAATGCATATTCAGATTTCATACATCCAGTTGAAATTTCTTTAAGTAGTGTTTATTCGCCATGACTACTTGATCCTTGCTTGTGTTTGTTGGTATGTATGCAGGTTGATTGGCGCATCCGGAGGATTCACAGGTTCAGAGGGGGTGGATGTCGTCAGGATTTGAATTCAAAGATTGATAGTCAAGTAGGAGACACTATTTTAAAGCTTCGTTGAAGGTGGGTAGGATGGCTGGACAATTTGCAAAGCCAAGGTCTGACAATTTTGAAACGGTCAATGGAGTAAAGCTACCAAGCTTCAGAGGAGATAATGTTAATAGTGATGCATTTGATGATATCAGTCGCCAGCCTGATCCCGACCGTATGATACGTGGTTATAGTCAAGCTGCTGCAACATTGAATCTGCTTAGAGCTTTTGCAACTGGAGGCTATGCAGCTATGCAAAGGGTGTCCCAGTGGAACTTAGATTTTGTCTCCAATAGCGAACAGGGAAGCAGGTACCATGAACTTGCACACAGAGTAGACGAGGCACTGGGTTTCATGGCAGCCTGTGGGTTGACAATGGACCATCCTATTATGAACTCTACAGAGTTCTGGACCTCCCACGAGTGCCTTCTCCTACCTTTTGAACAGTCAATGACTCGTTTAGACTCTACATCAGGCCTTTGGTATGATTGTTCTGCACATATGCTTTGGATTGGAGAGCGAACACGACAGCTGGATGGTGCACATATGGAATTTCTAAGAGGCATTGCGAATCCATTGGGTATCAAGGTCAGTGATAAGATGGACCTCTCTGAGCTTGTGAAGGCATGTGAAATCCTAAATCCACACAATAGACCAGGCCGACTTACCATCATAGTGAGGATCGTGGCTGGAAGAGCGGGATAGTAATCACGTGGGGGAGGATATCCGGAAGCTGCGAGATTGTTGACGAGGGGGGGTAACTGATAGCATAGTGAAAAAGGAGCCGGATCCGATTCCTCCAGGACAAGCAATAGGAATAGAAGCGCAAGCAATAGGAGTAGAAGGGGAAGCAGAGAGTGGTGGCATTGAATCAGGCAACGTAGAGACTGGTAAAGCGAGCTGTTTGCTGCATATTTTCGCACCCGTATCGCGTTGCAGGCTACGGGGTAATCAGATCTGTTGTGCGAGCACGAGAAGGAGGAAAAAGGAATGACGCCCTGGAAAACAGAAGGCGGATCAGACAGAAAAAAGGGAGGCTGCGGGCAGTTTTAGCTATTGTTTGCGTTATAACTGGAAGCATAATCATCGCTGAGCAGAGGAGGAGAGATGTATTGAAACTATGTGAAGATTAATTGATGCGGTTCTCTTCAGATAACGGAGGACTATCTTCGGATTATGAAGAAGATGATTCAATGGAAAAATCGATGGAGTTTATCATAGAGCATGGAGGATGCTGCGATCTGCTGTTATTAATCTGCGTGCAAAAAAGTTTCTGTATTATGATGAACTATGTGCTGTGAATCGAATGATGCAATCATCTGTGAGACAGCTAACACTCAACATTGATGTGCGCTGAAATCGACATGGACATCTACGAATACTTCCGTCAACAACACGTATCTCTATCAACAATCCAAGCTACATCACTCACCTCCAAAACAGAATCTATGGAGAATTCGGTATTTCTGAAACTCTCTTTTTGATATTTTGTCATTAAAGATCTGAGGATATATTTGTGGATCATTCTGTGACATTGAATTCCAATATGATGAAGATCACATAAATTTTCGTTCTTCTGAGATAGTTACTCTATTGAAGAAAAATTGGAGACCTAAACTGAAGGGATGGGGAGAAATTTGTTCGTACTTTGGAGCGCCAAGCATTAGATTTTAGCTTTCTCATTCTTTTGATATGCATATATGCTTATTGTCCACCATCTCTTTTAAGCGTGCATCATGTTTCTAGGTGTGAGAGATGCCTCAGTTTCATTGGTTGCATTAATTTTTTTTTTTTTTTTTTTTTTTTTTTTTTCTGCGTTTCCGTGCTTGACCTGCGTTTTTCTTTTGTGGTGGTCATAGGTTGATCTTAAAAATGATTGTGCAATGTTTACACAGACTTTGCCTGTGAAATCTCATCGAAGGATATCTTGATTGTCGAGTTTACTCGTTCCAGGAATTTTATTGTTTTACTACTCTTTTTGAAAGGAGGACGTTATCTCTAAAGCGAAATGTTTAAGTACCGATTGAGACATTCAATTTATCTGATGGTTGAAGTGTTTAGCCTTGCTGTGGGATACATCACGTGACTATGTAAACGAGTTTTTTTTGACATGATTCGCACGATAACAGGTCCCTTTTTTTAAACTCTCAAGCAGTTTTTTTTTTTTCATAGAAATCGGACGTCTTAATCGTGCCTTGTTTGGGATGCATTGTTTAGCGCTACGCGGTTAGCAGTTGTTCAACTGCATGGTCCACTGAGAAATCAGTAGCCATAAATGACTGACGTGCTGCCAAGTATGTATGAAGGGCGCAAAGAATAATTATTGAAGCGTTTTCTTGTTAGCTAGAAAATGACAAAAGATGAGAAGTCGTTTCTGTACTTGTATGAAGAAGAAGATGGCATAACCTTATTGCCATACTAAAGTTTGAACTGATTAACATGATGTTTTTCCTTCTTGTGAACGATGTATGCTGCGTATGTACAAGCCTTTGAGACTTCGAAATAAATATTATATTGAAATAAGGGCTTCCGTTTATGTTTCAGTATTACTTACTATCGGCTCTTCTTCTCACGATCTGAACTTCCTTTACTTAAAACACCTCGGAGGAGTTGTTTGCATCACCTGTTCATGTTGAACATTCGAGATCCGAATTACAGCCAATATTAAGGAAGCTTCTTCAATGAACAGGAAATCTGATCCCGTTACCCATTCTTGAAATTCATCGAAACGATATCGGGCCTTCTATTATATGCTGACGCACACTTTTGATGTATCCATACATGAAGGACACCAACCATCCTCTCACAGATGCACAATCCCATCCCATCGACAATGAAAGAGACAGCTCTAGTCAGAGGCCTTAAACTTGGAACTTTAAGAAACTATAGTTTCTCATACAAAGCACTCCTTCTTTGAGCATAAATATACAAGTATCCATATACCCCCTATTCCTCTCTCCTTTCTATGAACCCCGCGACAGCGTTGCAGTCTATCACTCCATATGAGGCTTGGCATGACCGTAAGCCATCTGTTGCTCATCTACGTGTTTTTGGTTGTTTAGCATATGCATTAGTGCCTGAACAACATCGTAGAAAATTGAATTATAAGGCAGTAAAATGTATTTTTGTTGGGTATAATTCTGAAAGTAAAGGCTATCGTCTCTATCATCCACAGACTAAACGCATTCTGGTTAGCCGTGATGTTGTCTTTGTGGAAGATGCTATTCAGCCATTGCTTTCATGTACTAAGGAGACATCTGTTAGCTCCAAAGACATGTATGATACATTGATGCCTCTTTTTACAGGTGGATAGTCTAGTGTTGGTCCTAATGAGGCAACTTCTCAGCCTTTGCAGGTTTCATATGATGATGCAAATCATTCTATTTCTGATGCAGATTTACATGATGCACTTGTTGATGAGAGAGCTGATATTGAGCAGGCAAAAACTATGCCAAAATGGCTGGTGCACACTTTGCGTGATAGCAAATTAGATGCACCTTTGTCATATCGTACTCGTTCAAGCTCTCATAGTGCCTCCTTTGCATCAGATTGCTATGCTATGGCTGCGTCTAGTCTCTGTGATGAGAATCAGCCTGTTTCTTTTGATGAAGCACAAAATTCAGAAAATTGGATGGCTGCCATGCAATCTGAATATGATGCTATAATGAAGAATGGTACATGGTCTTTATGTGACTTCCCTCTTGGCAAGAAGGCCATTGGCACTAAGTGGGTATACAAGCTGAAGCGTAAACCTGATGGTACAGTTGACAGGTATAAGGCTAGGCTTGTTGCAAAGGGTTATGCGCAGGAAAGAGGCATTGATTTTGATGAGACCTTTGCACCTACATGCCGTATGACTACTGTTTGGAGCATTTGTGCACTTGCAGCCCATCATGGTTGGAATGTACATCACTTGGACACTAAAACAACATTTCTGAATGGTGACTTGTATGTTTTTTAGCCCCATGGCTTTGTGCAGAAAGGGCATGAAAACCAGGTGTGCAGGTTAAAGAAGGCATTATATGGTTTAAAGAAAGCACCACGTGCTTGGTATGAGAAGATACATGCCTATTTGGTTGCACATGGTTTTGTGAACAGTCCAACTGAAAGCACCTTATATGTTAAGCGTGCTAATGATGTGCTTCTGATCACTGTTGTCTATGTTGATGACATGCTGCTCACTGGTCCTATTGAGAAGCATATTGCTGATTTCAAGGCTGATTTACATGCCTCATTTGAGATGTCTGATTTGGGGCATTTGCATGACTATTTGGGCATTCAGTTTATGCAAGTTGATGGTGGAATGGCTTTGTGTCAAACGAAATACATTGACACATTATTGCAACGTTTTGGCCTTGAAGACTGTAAGCCTATTGCCACTCCTATGGAGGCAGGTTTACGATTGAGTCTTCATGATGTTGGAGATGCATTTGATGCTCTTCTCTATCAGCAGGCTGTTGGATGCTTGATTTACTTATGCATTACTCGGCTAGATATTCAGTTTGTTGTCTCACAGATGAGCAGGTTTATGCGTTGCCCAGGATTCATGCATTGGAAGGTGGTTAAGCGCATCTTTCGCTACTCTAGTGGTACTCGGCTACTTGGGTTGTTTTATCCCAAGGGGGGATCACTACCGCCAGATTTGCATGCTCTTTCTGACTCAGATTGGGCTTGTTGCTATGACACTCGTGTGTCCACCAGTGGTTTTTGCTTCATGCTTAGTAGCTCATGTATATCTTGGTTGAGCAAGAAGTAGCCTACTGTGGCCACTTCCAGTTGTGAAGCTGAGTATAGGGCAGCTTTCACAGCGACTGTTGAGTGTGTGTGGCTCAGACGCCTTATGGCTGATTTGGGTGTTGGCCAGTCTTTTGCCACCACCATCTTCACTGACAGTCAGAGCCCATTGGCAGTTGTGAGGAACCCTATGTTCCATGCTCGCACTAACCACATTGAGGTGCATTATCACTATGTCAGGGAGAGGTTCTCTGCTGGGGAGATCAGCTTGGCATATGTGCCCACGCAGGAGAATATTGAAGACCTTTTCATGAAGGCTCTGCCTAGGGAGAATTTTGAAGGTTTCCGCAAAGCTTTGGGCTTACTTCCTTTTGTGGAGTGATTTCCACATAGATTTGCACTTCCTTATACATGAGTGCCAGCTCCTTGTTCACCGCATCACTCCCAGGGGGGATTTGTTGATATATTTAGGTAGTGATGTGTGTGAACACACTAGGACCGCCGGGGCACTTTTTTCCCTCTTTAGGAGGTCTTTTCCCCCGGCTTGTATATACGCCTATTGCCCTAATGGGCTACTTATCTTTGTACATTCTTTAGTAATACATTCAGTATTGTGTGTTTGTGCTCCAAGCTTCTTCTTCTTCCTTGTGATGTTCGTGTGCTTCCACAAACGTCTATCTCCAACACTAATATCTTCTCTCTTTAGTTTTGCAAGAGATTTTTGGGATCAAATCTTTGGAAATTCAACAAAGGAGAACTTCAAGTGGATTTTCACACCCTTGATTCAAACAATTACATCGATGTAAGTGATTGTTTTGTTTTCGATTGAGAGAGAGAGAGACAGAGATAGATACATATACATACACACTCACATATGTATAAACACACACAAACATATGCATACACACATGCATATGAACACAAACATGCATATGCGTATACGCATGCATATGCATACACATACACATGCATATGCATACAAATATGCATATGCGTACACACATGCATACGCATACACATACACACATACACACATACACAATGCATATGCATACACACATACATATGCATACACACATACACAATGCATATGCATACACATACATGCATATGCATACACATACATGCATGCATATATATGTATACACATACATGCATATGCATACATACATGCATATGAATACATGAATGCATATGCATACAAGCATGCATATGCATACATGAATGCATATGCATACAAGCATGCATATGCATACACATGCATATGCATACGCATACACATGCATATGCATACACATACACATGCATATGCATATAAGTATGCATATGCATACATGAATGCATATGCATACAAGCACGCATATGCATACATGAATGCATATGCATACAAGCATGCATATGCATACAAGCATGCATATGCATACAAGCATTCATATGCATACATACATGCATATGCATACAAGCATGCATATGCATACATGAATGCATCTACAAACAAGCATGCATCTGCAAACAAGCATGCATATGCATACATGTATGCATATGCATACATGCATGCATATGCATACAAGCAAGCATATGCATACATGAATGCATATGGATACAAGCATGCATATGCATACATGCATGCATATGCATACATGCATGCATATGCATACATGCATGCATATGCATACATGCATGCATATGCATACATGAATGCATATGCATACAAGCATGCATATGCATACATGAATGCATACATACATGAATATGCATGCATACATGCATATGCATACACATACATGCATATGCATACATGCATGCATATGCGTACATGCATGCATATGCATACAGGCATGCATATGCATACATGCATGCATACGCATACAAGCATGCATATGCATACATGAATGCATATGCATACAAGAATGCATATGCATACATGAATGCATATGCATGCAAGCATGCATATGCATACATGCATGCATATGCATACATGCATGCATATGCATACATGCATGCATATGCATACATGCATGCATATGCATACATGAATGCATATGCATACATGAATGCATATGCATAAAGCATGCATATGCATACACATACATGCGTGTATATGCATACACATACATGCATATGCATATGCATACAAGCATGCATATCCATACAAGCATGCATATGCATACATAAATGCACACATACATGCATATGCATACATACATGCATATTCATACAAGCATGCATATGCATACACATACATGCATGCATATGCATACAAGCATGCATATGCATACATGAATACATATGCATACAAGCATGCATATGCATACATGAATGCATATGTATACAAGCATGAATGCATATGTATACAAGCATGAATGCATATGTATACAAGCATGAATGCATATGTATACAAGCATGCATATGCATACACATACATGCATATGCATACATGCATTGATATGCATACATGAATGCATATGCATACAAGAATGCATATGCATACAAGCATGCATATGCATACATGCATGCATATGCATACATGCATGCATATGCATACATACATGCATGCATATGCATACAAGCATGCATATGCATACACATGCATATGCATACAAGCATGCGTATGCATACATCAATGCATATGTATATAAGCATGAATGCATATGCATACAATCATGCATATGCATACATGAATGCATATGCATACAAGCATGCCTATGCATACATGCATGATATGCATACATGCATGCATATGCATACATACATGCATATGCATACATGAATGCATACACATACAAGCATGCATATGCATACATGAATGCATATGCATACAAGCATGCATATGCGTACATGCATGCATATGCATACAAGAATGCATATGCATACATGAATGCATACATACATGCATATGCATACAAGCATGCGTATGCATACAAGCATGCATATGCATACACATACATGCATATGCATACACATACATGCATATGCATACATGCAAGCATATGCATACATGAATGCATATGCATACAAGCATGCATATGCATACACATACATGCATATGCATGCAAACATGCATATGCATGCAAACATGCATATGCATGCAAACATGCATATGCATGCAAACATGCATATGCATGCAAACATGCATATGCATACATGCATGCAGATGTATACATACATGAATGCATATGCATACAACCATGAGTATGCATACAACCATGCGTATGCATACACATACATGCATGCATATGCATACATGCATGCATATGCAAACACATACATGCATATGCATACACACATGCATATGCATACACATACACAATGCATATGCATACACACATACACAATGGATATGCATACACATACATGCATATGCATACACATACATGCATGCATATATATGTATACACATACATGCATATGCATACATACATGCATATGAATACATGAATGCATATGCATACAAGCATGCATATTTATACATGAATGCATATGCATACAAGCATGCATATGCATACACATACACATGCATATGCATACGCATACACATGCATATGCATACAAGCATGCATATGCATACATGAATGCATATGCATACAAGCACGCATATGCAATCATGAATGCATATGCATACAAGCATGCATATGCATACCAGAGATGCATATGCATACACATGCATATGCATACAAGCATGCATATGCATACATGAATGCATCTGCATACAAGCATGCATATGCATACATGCATGCATATGCATACAATCATGCATATGCATACATGAATGCATATGCATGCTTGTATGCATACGCATGCTTGTATGCATATGCATGTATGTATGCATTCATGTATGCATATGCATTCTTGTATGCATATGCATGCATGTACGCATATGCATGCATGTACACATATGCATGCATGTACGCATATGCATGCTTGTATGCATATGCATTCATGTATGCATATGCATGCATGTTTGCATATGCGTGCATGTATGCATATGCGTGCATGTATGCATATGCGTGCATGTATGCATATGCGTGCATGTATGCATATGCGTGCATGTATGCATATGCGTGCATGTATGCATATGCGTGCATGTATGCATATGCATGCATGTATGCATATGCATGCCTGTATGCATATGCATTCATGTATGCATATGCATGATTGTATGCATATGCATTCATGCTTGTATACATATGCATTCATGTATGCATATGCATGCTTGTATACATATGCATGTGTATGCATATGCATGCTTGTATGCATATACATGCTTGTATGCATATGCATGCATGTATGTATGCATATGCATGCATGTATGCATATGCATGCTTGTATGCATATGCATGCTTGTATGCATATGCATTCATGTATGCATATCAATGCATGTATGTGTATGCATATGCATGCTTGTATACATATGCATTCATGCTTGTATACATATGCATTCATGCTTGTATACATATGCATTCATGTATGCATATGCATGCTTGTATGCATATGCATGTGTATGCATATGCATGCTTGTATGCATATGCATGCATGTATGCATATGCATGTATGTGTATGCATATGCATGCTTGTATGAATATGCATGTATGTATGCATATGCATGTATGTATGCATTCATGTATGCATATGCATGCTTGTATGCATATGCATGCTTGTATGCATATGCATTCATGTATGCATATGCATGTATGTGTATGCATATACATGCATGTATGCATATGCATGTATGTGTATGCATATGCATGCTTGTATGCATATGCATTCATGTATGCATATGCATTCATGTATGCATATGCATGCTTGTATGCATATGCATTCATGTATGCATATGCATGTACGTATGCATATGCATGCTTGCATGCATATGCATTCATGTATGCATATGCATGCTTGTATGCATATGCATTCTTGTATGCATATGCATTCATGTATGCATATGCATGCTTGTATGCATATGCATGCTTGTATGCATATGCATGTATGTGTATGCATATGCATGCATGTATGCATATGCATGCATGTATGCATATGCATGTATGTGTATGCATATGCATGTATGCATGCATATTTATGTATGTATGCATATGCATTCATGTATGCATATGCATGCTTGTATGCATATGCATTCATGTATGCATATGCTTGCATGTATACATATGCATGCATGTATGCATATGCATGCTTGTATGCATATGCATTCATGTATGCATAGCATGCTTGTATACATATGCATGCATATGCATGCTTGTATGCATATGCATTCATGTATGCATATGCATGCTTGTATGCATATGCATTCATGTATGCATATACATGCTTGTATGCATATGCATTGATGTATGCATGTGCATGCATGTATGCATATGCATGCTTGTCTATCAGCAGGCTGTTGGATGCTTGATTTACTTATGCATTACTCGGCTAGATATTCAGTTTGTTGTCTCACAGATGAGCACGTTTATGCATTGCCCAGGATTCATGCATTGGAAGGTGGTTAAGCGCATCTTTCGCTACTCTAGTGGTACTCGGCTACTTGGGTTGTTTTATCCCAAGGGGGGATCACTACCGCCAGATTTGCATGCTCTTTCTGACTCAGGTTGGGCTGGTTGCTATGACACTCGTGTGTCCACCAGTGGTTTTTGCTTCATGCTTGGTAGCTCATGTATATCTTGGTTGAGCAAGAAGTAGCGTAGTGTGGCCACTTCCAGTTGTGAATCTGAGTATAGGGCAGCTTTCACAGCGACTGCTGAGTGTGTGTGGCTCACACGCCTTATGGCTGATTTGGGTGTTGGCCAGTCTTTTGCCACCACCATCTTCACTGACAGTCAGAGCCCATTGGCAGTTGCGAGGAACCCTATGCTCCATGCTCGCACTAACCACATTGAGGTGCATTATCACTATGTCAGGGAGAGGTTCTCTGCTGGGGAAATCAGCTTGGCATATGTGCCCACGTAGGAGAACATTGAAGAGCTTTTCATGAAGGCTCTGCCTAGGGAGAATTTTGAAGGTTTCCGCAAAGCTTTGGGCTTACTTCCTTTACTGGAGTGATTTCCACATAGCTTGGCACTTCCTTATACATGAGTGCCAGCTCCTTGTTCACCGCATCACTCCCAGGGGGGATTTGTTGATATATTTAGGTAGTGATGTGTGTGAACACACTAGGACCGCAAGGGCACTTTTTTCCCTCTTTAGGAGGTTTTTTCCCCCGGCTTGTATATACGCCTATTGCCCTAATGGGCTACTTATCTTTGTACATTCTTTAGTAATACATTCAGTATTGTGTGTTTGTGCTCCAAGCTTCTTCTTCTTCCTTGTGCTGTTCGGGTGCTTCCACAAACGTCTATCTCCAACACTAATATCTTCTCTCTTTAGTTTTGCATGAGATTTTTGGGATCAAATCTTTGGAAATTCGACAAAGGAGAACTTCAAGTGGATTTTCACACCCTTGATTCAAACAATTACATCGATGTAAGTGATTATTTTGTTTTCGATTGAGAGAGAGAGAGGGAGAGATAGATACATATACATACACACTCACATATGTATAAACACACAGATACATATGCATACACACATGCATATGAACACAAACATGCATATGCGTATACGCATGCATATGCATACACATACACATGCATATGCATACAAATATGCATATGCGTACAGACATGCATACGCATACACATACACACATACACACATACACAATGCATATGCATACACACATACGTATGCATACACACATACACAATGCATATGCATACACATACATGCATATGCATACACATACATGCATATGAATACATGAATGCATATGCATACAAGCATGCATATGCATACATGAATGCATATGCATACATGAATGCATATGCATACAAGCATGCATATGCATACAAGCATGCATATGCATACACATGCATATGCATACGCATACACATGCATATGCATACACATACACACGCATATGCATATAAATATGCATATGCATACATGAATGCATATGCATACAAGCACGCATATGCATACATGAATGCATATGCATACAAGCATGCATATGCATACAAGCATGCATATGCATACATACATGCATATGCATACACATGCGTATGCATACACATGCATATGCATACAAGCTTGCATATGCATACATGAATGCATCTGCAAACAAGCATGCATATGCATACATGTATGCATATGCATACATGCATGCATATGCATACATGCATGCATATGCATACATGCATGCATATGCATACATGCATGCATATGCACACAAGCATGCATACGCATACATGAATGCATATGGATACAAGCATGCATATGCATACATGCATGCATATGCATACATGCATGCATATGCATACATGCATGCATATGCATACATGAATGCATATGCATACATGCATGCATATGCATACATGCATGCATATGCATACATGAATGCATATGCATACAAGCATGCATATGCATACATGAATGCATACATACATGAATATGCATGCATACATGCATATGCATACATGCATATGCATACACATACATGCATGCATATGCATACATGCATGCATATGCATACAGGCATGCAGATGCTTACATGCATGCATATGCATACAAGCATGCATATGCATACATGAATGCATATGCATACATGAATGCATATGCATACATGAATGCATATGCATACATGAATGCATATGCATGCAAGCATGCATATGCATACATGAATGCATATGCATACAAGAATGCATATGCATACAAGAATGCATATGCATACATGAATGCATATGCATGCAAGCATGCATATGCATGCAAGCATGCATATGCATGCAAGCATGCATATGCATACATGCATGCATATGCATACATGAATGCATATGCATACATGAATGCATATGCATACAACCATGCATATGCATACACATACATGCGTGTATATGCATACACATACATGCATATGCATACACGAATGCATATGCATACAAGCATGCATATGCATACATAAATGCACACATACATGCATATGCATACATACATGCATATTCATACAAGCATGCATATGCATACACATACATGCATGCATATGCATACAAGCATGCATATGCATACAAGCATGCATATGCATACATGAATGCATATGCATACAAGCATGCATATGCATACATGAATGCATATGTATACAAGCATGAATGCATATGTATACAAGCATGAGTGCATATGTATACAAGCATGCATATGCATACACATACATGCATATGCATACATGCATTGATATGCATACATGAATGCATATGCATACAAGAATGCATATGCATACAAGCATGCATATGCATACATGCATGCATATGCATACATACATGCATATGCATACATGCATGCATATGCATACATGCATGCATATGCATACATGCGTGCATATGCATACATGCATGCATATGCATACAAGCATGCATATGCATACACATGCATATGCATACAAGCATGCATATGCATACATCAATGCATATGTATATAAGCATGAATGCATATGCATACAATCATGCATATGCATACATGAATGCATATGCATACAAGCATGCATATGCATACATGCATGCATATGCATACATGCATGCATATGCATACATGCATGCATATGCATACATGCATGCATATGCATACATGCATGCATATGCATACATGAATGCATACGCATACAAGCATGCATATGCATACATGAATGCATATGCATACAAGCATGCATATGCGTACATGCATGCATATGCATACATACATGCATATGCATACAAGAATGCATATGCATACATGAATGCATACATACATGCATATGCATACAAGCATGCGTATGCATACAAGCATGCATATGCATACACATACATGCATATGCATACACATACATGCATATGCATACACATACATGCATATGCATACATGCAAGCATATGCATACATGAATGCATATGCATACAAGCATGCATATGCATACACATAGATGCATATGCATACATGAATGCATATGCATGCAAACATGAATATGCATACATGCATGCAGATGTATACATACATGAATGCATATGCATACAACCATGAGTATGCATACAACCATGCGTGTGCATACACATACATGCATGCATATGCATACATGCATGCATATGCAAACACATACATGCATATGCATACACATACACAATGTATATGCATACACACATACACAATGCATATGCATACACATACATGCATATGCATACACATACATGCATGCATATATATGTATACACATACATGCATATGCATACATACATGCATATGAATACATGAATGCATATGCATACAAGCATGCATATTTATACATGAATGCATATGCATACAAGCATGCATATGCATACACATGCATATGCATATGCATACACATGCATATGCATACACATGCATATGCATACACATGCATATGCATACGCATACACATGCATATGCATACGCATACACATGCATATGCATACGCATACACATGCATATGCATACGCATACACATGCATATGCATACAAGCATGCATATGCATACATGAATGCATATGCATACATGAATGCATATGCATACATGAATGCATATGCATACATGAATGCATATGCATACAAGCACGCATATGCAATCATGAATGCATATGCATACAAGCATGCATATGCATACATGAATGCATCTGCATACAAGCATGCATATGCATACATGCATGCATATGCATACAAACATGCATATGCATACATGAATGCATATGCATGCTTGTATGCATACGCATGCTTGTATGCATATGCATGTGTGTATGCATTCATGTATGCATATGCATTCTTGTATGCATATGCATGCATGTACGCATATGCATGCATGTACACATATGCATGCATGTACGCATATGCATGCTTGTATGTATATGCATTCATGTATGCATATGCATGCTTGTATGCATATGCATTCATGTATGCATATGCATTCATGTATGCAAATGCATGCATGTATGTATATGGGTGCATGTATGCATATGCGTGCATGTATGCATATGCGTGCATGTATGCATATGTGTGCATGTATGCATATGCATGCATGTGTGCATATGCATGCTTGTATGCATATGCATTCATGTATGCATATGCATGATTGTATGCATATGCATTCATGCTTGTATACATATGCATTCATGTATGCATATGCATGCTTGTATACATATGCATGTGTATGCATATGCATGCTTGTATGCATATACATGCTTGTATGCATATGCATGCATGTATGCATATGCATGTATGTATGCATATGCATGCATGTATGTATGCATATGCATGCATGTATGCATATGCATGCTTGTATGCATATGCATGCTTGTATGCATATGCATTCATGTATGCATATCAATGCATGTATGTGTATGCATATGCATGCTTGCATACATATGCATTCATGCTTGTATACATATGCATTCATGTATGCATATGCATGCTTGTATGCATATGCATGTGTATGCATATGCCTGCTTGTATCCATATGCATGCATGTATGCATATGCATGTATGTGTATGCATATGCATGCTTGTATGAATATGCATGTATGTATGCATATGCATGTATGTATGCATATGCATGTATGTATGCATATGCATGTATGTATGCATTCATGTATGCATATGCATGCTTGTATGCGTATGCATTCATGTATGCATATGCATGCTTGTATGCATATGCATTCATGTATGCATATGCATGTACGTATGCATATGCATGCTTGCATGCATATGAATTCATGTATGCATATGCATGCTTGTATGCATATGCATTCTTGTATGCATATGCATTCATGTATGCATATGCATGCTTGTATGCATATGTATGCTTGTATGCATATGCATGCTTGTATGCATATGCATGCTTGTATGCATATGCATGTATGTGTATGCATATGCATGCATGTATGCATATGCATGCATGTATGCATATGCATGCATGTATGCATATGCATGCATGTATGCATATGCATACATGTATGTGTATGCATATGCATGTATGCATGCATATTCATGTATGTATGCATATGCATTCATGTATGCATATGCATGCTTGTATGCATATGCATTCATGTATGCATATGCATGCATGTATGCATATGCATGCTTGTATTCATATGCATTCATGTATGCATAGCATGCTTGTATACATATGCATGTATGCATATGCATGCATGTATCCAAATGCATGCTTGTATGCATATGCATTCATGTATGCATATGCATGTGTATGCATATGCATGTGTATGCATATGCATGTGTATGCATATGCATGTGTATGCATATGCATGTGTATGCATATGCATGTGTATGCATATGCATGTATGTGTACGCATATGCATGTATGTATGCATATGCATGCTTGTATGCATATGCATCCTTGTATGCATATGCATTCATGTATGCATATGCGTGCTTGTATGCATATGCATTCATGTATGCATATGCATTCATGTATGCATATGCGTGCTTGTATGCATATGCATTCATGTATGCATATGCGTGCTTGTATGCATATGCATTCATGTATGCATATGCATGTGTATGCATATGCACGCTTGCATGCATATGCATACACATGCATATGCATACATGAATGCATACGCATACACATGCATATGCATACAAGCACCCATATGCATACATGAATGCATATGCATACAAGCACGCATATGCATACATGAATGCATATGCATACAAGCATGCA
>CM035408.1:88746862-89146862 GCA_020310875.1 Ceratopteris richardii | reverse complement strand
CAGAGGTGTTGCGGTTTTTTTTTTCTTCTTCCTTTGTCACAACAAAAGGGGGTATTGGGTAGCCGCTTAGACTAGTTCTAGTTACCCTTGGTGATTAGGAAAACTCAAGGGACGAAACATTTTGGGCCTTTTTGGTCTATTGGGTATCCATGCAGCTACACAGAGGAAGAAAGGGTGGCAGTCTCCGTGATATTACTCATTATTTTGGGAAATTTAAAGGGGGGATTTTAGGGATATGGAAGCTTGATATTTGGGTGCTAAAAGACCTTATGGGGGATTTTAGCATTTCAAGGAGATGGATGCCTGCTCCTTGCTATTTTAGGATCTCGGGAGCTTGCCCATGATGCAAAGAAGGAGGATGAGATAGTGGCAGTATTTGCTTATGATGGATTGTAAATACCTACTAGAGGAAGTATTCTCTCTTGCCTATCATGCTATCAAAGCAACTTTTCTTTCT
This sequence comes from Ceratopteris richardii, assembly GCA_020310875.1. Taxonomy (NCBI): domain Eukaryota; kingdom Viridiplantae; phylum Streptophyta; class Polypodiopsida; order Polypodiales; family Pteridaceae; genus Ceratopteris; species Ceratopteris richardii. The sequence goes on along the minus strand of CM035408.1, from coordinate 89,146,405 downwards.
TCTTACAAGCCCAAGCTAAACTTGTGAGCACATTCATGTTGTATGTTTGATTGTGAATATATCTGGGTAAAGCAACATTATGAGATTATGTGAAAGAGATAAGGAGCATCTGTGCAATTAATTGTTGTGTGTTTTTAGTTTTCCCTTTCTCCTTGATACAAGTTGCTAGCATAATTGAAGTGCTTTTTGGATGTGATACATATAATTGCAAGGGGACATTTTATGATTATGACTACCTTTCGCATTTGGAATATTTCCTAGTAAGACCGAACTATGATGTCAGTTAATAGGAGCACACATGAATTGTCCACCACTATGGTGGATGCTGAAAAACTCTTATTCGAGAGGATGTGATTATTGTGTGTGGTTCTTCATTACTTGTAGAAATAGGCAGGGAACAGGGCAATAGCTGATAAGTGCGAGATTTGAGATGTGCTCGACTAATAAAGAAAACTCATCTAGAGAAAAAGGGGGCTTCCATGTTTTAGATGAAGTGCAAGTACGCAAGAGGAGAGGAGTATGAAGGAAGCCTCCCCTTACGTTAGATTCAAAAAGGAAAAAGAAGATATGAATAGAGACCGCACTGGGAGTAGGATACTTTTGGGTCATCCACTCAGATGTTAGAGAGGTGGTATTTTTTAAGGATTCATAGTGCAACAGAGTTCTTCTTGAGTGGGTGGTTGAAGAAAGGGATGAGCAAGACTTCATTCTGGGAAGTTAAATCCACTAGAAGTTCTAAAGTAGAAGATCAGACAATGTAGTTGGCTTAGGTAGATGATGTTGATGTTGAAATGAAAAAGCAACTACTCCTTAATCACACAATTAACAAACTAAGGAGGAAGAAATAAAAGATATGAAAACATGATGGAATGAATTAAAGTAGAAATAGAAATGACTTACATGAGATGATCTATGAGCATGGAGACTCCATGAGGAGTGGAAGCACACTCTTGAGAATGGGCTAGAGTGAATGAGTTTGTGTTGGATTGAAGGGAGGCTTTGCTTATATGGAGTTTGGGAGAATTCCCTTGCATGTGGGATAAATGAGCTTGCATGAGAATGATTCTAGGTTTGAACAAAAGGGTGGAGCATGGGAGTCTCGACACCCCCCCTCCATGTGATGACCCTTTTGTTTGTAATGTAGGGGACTAGTGACATATGGGATCACTTAGCCCATTGGTTCTTAGGATCTAAGGACATATGGGATCCTTAAACATAACTTGGACATATGGCATCCAAGTGTGGACATATGGCATCCCTAGGATCTTGAGACATATGTGATCCCAAGACATATACTTGGACATTTGGGATCCAAGTGGTTTTTGTGAGGATCTAGGGACATATGGAATCCCTAGACATTTAGGGTTTACATCATGGGGCAGGTAGTGCTTTGTGGAACAGTTGCTCCACTTGGACTTGGTTTGTTGATGTAGAAGCCTTTTCCTCCTTCTTGGGATCCATTGTTGAGGTCTATTGGTAGGATCCTCCTCCTTTTTGTTGTAGCCTCCACTTGGTGCTTTTGTTGATCCATTTGCTTCCTTTCGTTGTAGTATTTGTCTTTGGGTTTTTGTTGAACAAGCATGTGCTATACTTTAAGTGCAATATTCTTGAGAGAGTACATGAGGTATTCATCATTAAGATGGTTTTGGGAAGGTCCTACCTTGAGTACTACTCAAGGTGGTGTCTAATTCCTTACATAGGGCTTGTCCAAACTTTGACAAGACAAGGCATAGTACAAGTTTGTATCCTTAATACAAAGGTGTCTACATATTAAATTTACATCCTTGATTTTCCATAATGTTGTGCACACCTAAGTCCTTGTCTAAAACAACTATCGGGCTTCAAGTTTGCAAACTTCCAAAATGCTATGGAGCTCATGGAGCTTGGTTTTCGAAGGTACTTCATGTAAAATATTGAATAGGGACTTAACATTTCATAAAATATAAGAGAGCATTTATAGTTAAAGGATTTCCATAGATTCGAATGACATCATTGATGATGTCAATGTTCATGACCATTCAATGAATACTCTCTCTCAATCTCTCTCTAGACTATATCTTGTCTAGCTGTCAGACAATAACTCTGCACACCCCGAGAATGGGATATAGCATAGTTAAGAAGCGATGCACGCTCTGTTTGTTTTCAAAAATGACATCATTACTTATGTAAGAGGAGGTGGACTTGGCCATCCCTTTCTTTGGCTCTCTTCAATGCTCAACCTATCTCAATGCAAGTACTTCAGCATCACTGGCACCAACTGCAATAGAAGGTTGACTGAATGGAAGGTTTGAGGATAGAGTTCCTAGATTCTTGGCGGGAACAAAGTGCTAAGCTACCTCTGTACGACGGTGGAGTGAAGCTCACGTCTAGCCATCCCTCTTTCTCGTTCTCTTCAGATCTGCAACGCTCGAATTTCTATTTGTGTGCTCTCCTCTGTTCTTTAGCTATGTCATAGAACTCTGCATCTTTTCCGCTTCTGAGTTGCGTCATTTCATTTCAGCTTTATCTTCTGAAGTCATCATACATTTCTTCTTCTCTCTTTCGCCCTATGAATGCACACAGATGTTCTCGTGAGTGGAAGGTGTTGCTTTGGAGTTTTTTGGTTTTCCCACTATGTGAGGCACTTTTTGCTTTGTTGCTTGTCTTCCTCCTATAGCAATTCGTTACCACTTTTGCTCTTTTTTGAAGAACGGAGATGCAGTATCTTTCTTTTGCTGCAATCTGACTGGGCCTATGAAGAAGAGGTAGGTTGAGGCAACCAATGTCTTTGGTTTCCTACCTAATTGATTGTTTGATTGTCTGTGAAATCTCTTCACATAGATTTTTGGAAATTGTTGCCCAATAGTATTGTGAATGGCAAATGAATTTGCAGTAACACCATGCACTACTATGTTTTCGTCGCCTTGGTTGGCATAGTTACACATGATGCTTGAACTCTCTGCATGATTGCTAGCACCGTTAACAACAAAGGGCATTGATTTATTGCATGTGTAGATCCACAAACATTCGTAGAATCTGCACTCTATCAGACAAAGCTTTAGGCAAGATGAAACAAGCCCTGGTTGGATTTGTTCACCTTCAGAAGACAGAACAGTCCTGAACTTGCCATGTTGTCCAAAACAGCCCACCATCTAATTCATGATTTTACTTGCTCTTGGCAGTCTTCATTAGCTTTGTCATAGTTGAAATCATCTTCAATCACAGCTTCCAAAGCTTTAATGGATCCTATCAAGTGCTTATAAGCACTATTTACTGCACATTCTACTCCGCAAAGCACTGTTTATTACGCATTCTAGTGCTCAAAGCACTGTATTGGATAAATGAAAATCTCAAAGATGAAAGAATAACATAATGATGCAACTTTCAACAAAAAACAACTATGATGATGAGTAGGAAAGGTAATGAAATGACGCTAATCATGCTTAAAGGAAAAACATGAAAATAGTGCTTAAAAGCACTCTTATTGTAAGGGTGTGATAAGGGAGGGAGGGAGGTATTAAGAATGAAATTCATATTAATGAAAAAGATAACAAAAACCAAAACTCTAAAGGAGATACTATCAAGAAGTAACCTATGCTCTGATGCCATGTTGAAATGAAAAAGCAACTACTCCTAATCTACTAGTAATCACACAATTAACAAACTAAGGAGGAAGAAATAAAAGATATGAAAACATGATGGAATGAATTAAAGTAGAAATAGAAATGACTTACATGAGATGATCTATGAGCATGGAGACTCCATGAGCGGTGGAAGCACACTCTTGGCAATGGGCTAGAGTGAATGAGCTTGTGTTGGAGTGAAGGGAGGCTTTGCTTATATGGAGTTTGGGAAATTCCCTTGCATGTGGGATAAATGAGCTTGCATGAGAATGATTCTAGGTTTGAACAAAAGGGTGGAGCATGGGACTCTCAACAGTTGATAATTGAGTGGCTATTGTTTTTTGGTTCTTGCAACTCAGCTCAAGGAGGAACAAGAGAGAAAAGAAATAAAATGATTCATCAAGGTTGAATGAAATCTTTGATAGCATAAGTATCTTGCAAGAGAAAGCTAGTCTCCAGGATGTCACTTGCTAAAAATTTGTGATCGTAGCTTTTGGTATGTTCGTGTGTTTCATCAAACTGTAAAGACAAGCGAGCAGTCTTAGACGTTCAAAAAAACTCCCACAAGGATAACGAGGTTGTGACAGCAGGAGAAATATAGTGGAACAAGATTTATGTAATGGTGTCCATGCCTTTTAGAGTGCTCTCTTAGAGTTCAAAAGTATGGATACTATGGAATTGGCAAAATGCACAACTTTGTCTTCTCTTAGATGGGATACAATGACACAACTGTAGCCAACATCATTTAGAGCTTCCAAGTGTTTTCCTCCAGGACTACTTTTATTTGGATGACAATTGCATTGGCCATCCCCCGGTGTCATGATTAAGAAGAGTTTACCTTTAACGGAGAGTTTGGATCAACCCCATAGGACATAGCAGCTATAGAGCTAAAAGGGATGTTTATTCTCCATCAATCTTGAGAAGGGAGAGCAGGTCTTCTTCTTTTTGTAACAAAGATGGGAGACAGCCAATAGGGAAGCAGAATGTGGGAGTGTGCATTTTGTGGATGAACCAATGCTTTTGGGGAAGAACCAAAGGGGGGGGGGGGGGGGATGGAAGCACTGAGGAAGAATCAAAGCGAAGGCTCAGAAAAGTTATTCCGCAGCGCGCGAAGGAGCTGAGGAAACTCACCTGAGGAGGAAACAAATAGATCCTGTATGTGTGCATTGTCCGAAGCTAAGATCCATTCAGAGTGCAAGGTAATCAAAGTGCAGGTTCCATTTCTGCCATATGAGAGTGGAGGTATGTGTTCGCGCAGCAGAACTAGAGGGTGGAGCTTACATTAATGGGGAAAGAACTGGACAGAGGAACATGGCTATGCTATGAATATTCAGATTTCCCTAGAGAAAATCATGATGGAGGACAGCAGAGGTTGAAACAGTAAGGTGGAAAGCTTGTATCACAAGGACGATGTTTGTGTATCTTAGAACGCTCTACAACAAGGAATGGAGAAATTGTTATCCTGAAATTTATATGTGAAGGTATGTTTTTCTTTTCTTCACGAAGAAGTTTATAGTGAAGATCTGAAAGCAAAATATGGGGGACAAAAGGATCCTTTGGAGAAAGGACATGAGAATATAGTGACGGGGCTGGCTATCATCAAGAGCTTCATTGATGGAGGGATGGGGGTGGCAATGGAGACTCAAAAGATTGTACTAAAGGCAACGTTATTCTTTATGCCATCTCTTTTGTGTTCTAGTTGGAGGTATTCAGAGTTTTGTGCACTACAGTCAGTTGCACATGTCCTCTTTCATTCATGTAACTAAGAAGAAGTGTTGTACAAGGAGGGCCATGATTAGAATTTCTCTTCAGTAATAGTTCATCTATGGTTGACTTTGACTTGTACATTGGATTCAGACTTGCATACTGTGCGTCAGAATGGATGTTTGAAGTATGAAGTGATCATGTGGGAATATATATTGTATGCAATTAGTGATCAAAATAACTTTTGCTTGAATGTTCATTACGCAAAGAGAGAACATATGTAGGGGAGTATGAATAGGAAAGCATATATAGTCAATAGCGGTGCGGCCTAACCGTGGCAAGATAAACATACTCTCTCACATATCCTGGTTCATCTTCAGTAGTTTCTTTCTCATGTTATAATTGCATGCTCGTTGTTAAATTTGAATGCACAATTGATCACATATGTTTGATCGAAATCACTTCCAAGAATTAGTGTAGAAGTCTTCCTTATGGTGTATTCAAAATTGAGAGTTTGGATGCTATGAGTGCCACGCAAAATATGCCTAAACTACATCACAATCTAATACGGAAAAAATATACTAAGAATACTGCTTCAACGATTACTGAACCTACAAACAGTGTGGAAAAAACACAAGTGTGACACTTGAATGTATGCCCGACTAGTAGGAGGAAGGGAGAGTGGCTAAGGCAATGGATCTTGGGCATGTCATTTCTACCTTGCATGTTGGTAGATGTTCAAGTTTCTTACTGTTGGATGCTTCGATATAACAATGTTATGCTTCACATAAAACTAAAAAGGAAAAGAATTGATAACACTTAAAAAGGGAATAACGGGAAAGAGAGAGTGGGTGTGTGTGAGAGAGGAAGAGGTAAAGTGCGAGCAAAGGTGTGTAAGTGAAAGTGAGAAAGTGAGAGAGGGAGAGGGTTTGAGAAAGAACGAGAGAGTGACAATATATGTGTTTGTGTGTGAGGATGTGTGTGAGTGTGAGAAAGAGGAGTGGTGTGTGTGTGTGTCTGTGTGGATCGGAGAGAGACAGATAGAGGAAAACATTGTGTACTGAGTGATGGGTTAGTAGGAAAGTGGAGTCATCTTGGTTGGGTGGTCAGGACCACGAGCTGATGCTAGCTTTGTCATAGGCTTGGATAATGATGTGTTTATATCAATTTTGTGCTATGTGCCATGTGGGATTTGAACTTATGACCTACTAGCTAGGCATATGATAGGTTAACCACTTGCCCCAAAAGCCATGCTTTAGGATTACTTCTTACTCCCTCTTGGGGTGTGGTCCAACCATCGCCTACTTGTCATATCTTGAGTCTTACACTCTCTTCCACTTCAAGAGAGCATTTTCCTCAATGATCAATCCTTGATCTCCCCTTGAACTGATGTCCTCACCCTCGCACAATCTCTTGAACCTTCATGTTCTCAACCGTGGTCTCTTGAACCATTGCTCTTGATGGAGAGTGTTAATCTCCAAAAGAACAAGTTATTCTTGAAGTTAGAGCACCTCTATATCAAGAATAACTTAGAACCTTCACCAATTTGGAGGATCAATACTCAACTACCAAAATCTTGAACAAACTATGAAGAAGATGACTACACAGAAAGTGTGCTACACATAATTCATTCATTGACTTATCAAATATGTAAATTTTTTTTTAAAACTTTGTACAAGGTATTTCCTATAGTTTGCGCACCTCCCCCAAGTTAAATCATTCCAAAAGACTCAGTAGATCTTGAGAAATGATCTCAACAAGTCACCTACATCTAAAACTGTACTTCTTTATAGTCGACTTTGACACTTGCAACTTCTAAAGCTTTTTTTTAATATATATAAAGGAAGTTCAGCATTAGCCTAATAGGCTATTCCCATTGTGCCATTTGAGACCAAGCGAGCTCGACGTGTCATTTCCCATGAGAAGGCGAACTTTGTGTCGGTCCCAGGCAAGACATCTGCTTTACAAAGTGTTCCATTCTTCGTATGAAATGTTGATGCAAGGGTCAATATCCTCGAAGTTGATCTAGCGGTTGGTGTCTTGTTCCCAGAGATTTTTCCATTTTTTGAAGCCTTTGTTCCATAACTTCATGGCATTTTTAATGTTCCAAGAATCCACACTCCGGATGCCATGGATCGGAAACTAGATAGAGTCGTTTTGTCTGATACCAGCTGCCCACTTCCAGTCTTCACTTATTCTTGTGTAGCTTTTGACTTTATTCCAACTCTTCCATAAGGAGCACACGAGATTTGAGCCTTTCGAGGAGACGGGGATCGGGGAAAACAACAAAGCCAAGATGTCAAGATTCTTCCAATTTGGGAAACCCATGAGAGCCAACTCATTCTTGTTTCTAAAGATCAACTTGGCCCATGAGGCCTCCCCGTTGCACCAAGCCTTAATCATCCATTTGGCCGCTAGTTTGTTAGCCATGCACCCAATGTCCAGGATACCAAGTCCCCCACTATCTCTATGGCTGGTGTAGATGGACCATTTGATTTCAGGCAGCCCCTCCTATTATGGTCGCCCGTCCAAAGGAAGTTTCTACAAATACTATCTTGTTTGGACAGATCTTGCTCTTTCGGACTCCAACAAGAAAGGAAATAAATGGTAGATGATAAGAGGAACATGTTGATAACCATAGCACGACCAACAAAATTGATTTGCATACCTCTCCAATAGTTAAGCTTGTTTTGCATATCTTTGATGACTGATATGGAAGCTAGGGTGAATGGACATACAGTTCAAACAGGTGACAATACCAAACATAAAGTGGAGAGCATTGGATCAGTGAAGACAAAGAGTGGAAGTACACTTCTGAGCAAGGTACTTTATGTTCCTACTATTCCTAAAAATTTGATAAGTGTAGGGCAAATTGTGGAGAAAGGATATGAAGTAAGATTCACAAATGATGGTGTCTATGTACAAGATCCAAATCAGGGATATAGAACCATAATTGCAGGTAAAAAGGAAGGAAGATTGTTCACTCTCAAAGTCCAAGGTAATGTGGGACATGCATTGTTTACCTATGGAAGTCAAAAGGTATCTGAATTAGACCTATGGCATAAAAGGCTAGGTCATTTCAATGAGAGAGCTATAAAGGAGATGTCAAAGAATCAGGTAGTGCTTGGATTGCCAAACATTGAGGGGCAACATATGGTGTACAAGTGTGAAGCTTGTCAATTAGGTAAAGCACATAAGAGTTCTTATAACAAATCAGGGTACAAGTATTCAAATATGCTTGAATTGGTTCATACAGATGTATGGGGTCCCTCAAGGGACTATAGCATAAATGGATCCAGATATTATGTGTTGTTTGTTGATGATGCAACCAGGTGGATTACTTTGTATGTAATCAAGGATAAATCAGAAGTCTTCAAGACATTCAAACACTTTCATGCTTATGCAGAAAGGATCACAGGGCAAAAGCTCAAGAGGTTAAGGTCAGATGGAGGGGGAGAGTATTTCTCTAAAGAGTTTGATGATTATTTGTGGAATGCAGGTATCAAAAGAGAAGTAACTTGCAGGTACTCCCCTCAACAGAATGGAGTAGCAGAAAGGAGGAATAGGACTCTTGTAGAGTTTGCAAGAGCTATGATGAAGGAAAAGAATTGTCCAAATTACTTATGGGCAGAAGCTATTAACACTGCAACATACCTTGTGAATAGGTTGCCTTGCAAAGCTTTGGATGGAGGAACCCCTTATGAAGCATGGTGGGGTAAGAAGCCTAGTCTTGATCATTGTAAAGTATTTGGATGTATTGCATATGCTTATGTTCCTTCACAATTAAGACATAAGCTAGAACCAAAAGCAGAGAAGTATGTGTTTATTGGATATGATGATAGACAGATGGGTTACAGGTTGTGGAGTCCATCCACAAAGCAATTTCTTGTTACTAAAGATGTGACATTTGATGAGCAAAACATGTGGTATACAGGATCACCAAATGAGTATACAGGTGTTGAAGAAATTCAAAGAAAAGGAAAGGCAAAGGTAAAAGTTTGTGAAAAAATTGTTGATGAAGTTGACTCTAGATGTAGAGTGCAGGATCATGTAGAAGAAGGGCCAAGATTTGATCCAGAATCAAATGAGGCTGAAACTTCAAGAAGTGCAGAAATCAGGAGATCTACAAGAGAAAGGAAAGAGCCTATAAGGTATAGTTATGATACATCTTTTCTAACAACAAGAGATTATGCTTACATTGTGAAAACAGAAGAAGATCCAACTACTTATGAAGAAGCCAAAGGTAAACAGAATTGGGAGAAGGCAATGCAAGAAGAGTATGATGCTCTACTTGAAAATGAAACTTGGGAATTAGTACCAAGACCAAAGAATCAGAAGGTCATTGGATGCAAGTGGGTATATAAAACAAAGAGGTTTGCAGATGGTAAGGTGTCTAGATATAAGGCTAGACTTGTGGTCAAAGGTTATGCCCAAACTTATGGGGTAGATTATGATGAAACCTTTAGTCCTGTTGCTAAGATGTCTACAATTAGGACATTGATTGCTATTGCTACTTGTAAGGGATGGAAATTATCACAATTGGATGTGAAAAATGCATTTCTAAATGGATACATTGCAGATGAAGTATATATGGAGCAACCAGAAGGTTTCATGGAATCAATTGGATCAGATTATGTGTGTAAGCTCAAGAGAGCTTTATATGGGTTGAAGCAAGCCCCAAGAGCTTGGAATTACAGATTGGTCAAGTTCTTGAATGAATGTGGATTTCAAGCATCAAAGGCAGATAGTAGCTTGCTAGTGAAGGCAAGTGAAAATGGATATATTTACATGTGCATTTATGTTGATGATATTATTGTTACAGGAACAGATGCTCAAGGAATCAATGAACTCAAGAAGCAAATAGAGAAGGAGTTTAAGATAAGTGACTTGGGAAACTTATCTTATTTTCTAGGAATGTAGATTGTGTATACTCAACATGGAGTATATGTTTCACAAGAGAGATACTTGAAGAATCTTCTAGTCAAGTTTAACATGGAAGATTGCAGGACCTCAACTACACCATTGGAAGTAAATCATAAATTAAGCAGGTATGGAGGTGAAGAGTTCAATGATATGAAGAAATATCAGAGTTTGGTAGGTAGTTTAATCTATGCTACCTTGACAAGGCCAGATCTATCATATGCAGTAGGTGTGTTGTCACAATTTATGCATTGTCCAAAGAAGAATCATTGGATTGCAGCCCAAAGGGTACTCAGATATATCAAGGGAACCCTAAGTGAAGGTTTGTACTATGGTTTCACTTCTGACACAAGAATTAAAGTGTTTAGTGATGCAGATTGGGCAGGTGACTCAGATGATAGAAGGTCTACTCATGGATATCTATGTTATGTTGGAGACAAGTTAGTGTCTTGGTGTTCAAAGAAGCAACATACAGTTGCTTTATCATCCACAGAAGCTGAGTATAAGGGAATGGTAGAAGCTGCAAAGGAAGTGATATGGTTGAAGACCTTGATGAAAAGTTTTGAGTTTGATCATAGTACTCCAATAATTTTTGGAGACAATATGAGTTCTTTGTATTTGGCAGCTAACCCTGTTTTTCATGCCAGGACTAAGCATATAGAGATTCAGTATCATTTCTTGAGGGAAAAGGTACTAGATAAAGAGATTGAAGTGATGTACACTCCAACAAAAGAACAAGTGGCAGATATGATGACAAAGAGTCTGGATGGACCTAAGTTACAAAGGTTCAAAGACATGGCAAGTATAAAGAAGACAGAGAAAACCTCAATTGATGATTGAGGGGGAGCTGTTGGTGCAGACCAATCACCAATTGAAGGCTTGGAAGATCAAATGATGAAGGAAGAATCAATTCCTAAAGTGTGGAAGAAGATTACATTCAGAGGACAAGAGAAGTGTACACATATGTACATTAGCATAGTCATAGATGACTTAGATCTTTTGTTCAGTAAGAATCATGTACAAATTATCTATAAATACTTTAAGAGAAGTCGGGGCATGTATGAGAGCATATGTAGAAACCAAGATTGAGGAAGTTAGGAGTCAAGAGATAGAGAAAAGTTAGTTGAGTTAGCTCTCATCACTCAGTTGTAATTTTCTGAGTTAATGAAGAAATATTGCGCCCGATCTTTTCGTGTCTGCTCCTTCTGTGTTTGATCAATTGTGAAATCCTTTTGAGGATATCTAAGTTGTTAGTTAATGAGCCTGTGATCTGAATTTCAGAGTCCAATTATAAACAGGCTAGGAGAATTGTGAGTAGGAACATTCATATGTGTTGAGTGTCTACAGTTCTCTGAAACAGGCGCAAATTTTGAGTTTAATCTTTTGGTCAGTGCTCACTCCATAGTTTAAAGTTTTGTGCAAGCAAGCACTTAATCTTTAAGTTGGAAGGTGATCTACTCGTGGCTAAAAGCATTTGGCAAAACGGGTTAGATATTGTGAGAACCAAAGTTAAGAAGTTAGGGGTGTCTAAATCGACTTCTCAGAAGTGCAGATTCAGACATAGGTAACTTGTGAAGACAATTTCTCAAGTTATACTAAAGCTTATGAAGTAATTCAACTTGGAGGTGATGCGCAATCTCTAGGAGATGATTCGTACAAAGTTTCATCAAAAACTTTACACATTTGATAAGTCAATGTGAAGAAATTCTGCAGCAGACTTTTCTGTGTTTCATCTTCTTCACATATTTTCTCAGATTTAATAATTTGGAGATTGGACCTCTAATTAAGTGAAGGTTTTGACTTACTCTTGATATAGAGGTGTTCTAAATTCAAGAGTAGGTTGTTCTTTTGGAGATTAACACTCTCCATCAGTGGTATCAGAGCAGGAGACATCAATTTGAAGAAAGAAGGATCCCGACTGCTGCAAATTCAAGAAATTCAACACTTGAAGGACTAAGAAGTGAAAGCTTGGAGTCAAAGCTTGAGGAGAAGACTATTTGACATCAAGAAAGGCAAAAGGAGTTCAATTCGAAGTAAAGGTACATACATTGTTTGTAAAGCTTGAAGTTTTCAATACACAGGTGGACACAAGATGGGAGAAAGCTTGCAGATTGATAAGCTAGATAGGGAGAACTATCCAGCATGGTCCATGAGGATGGAAGCACACCTCATGAGCAAAGATCTTATATCATTTATTACAGGAGATGAAGAAAAACCAGAGTTTGTAGATCCAAGTATTCCTACTAGGGAAGAGCTTGCAATGTTGAAGACTTGGATGAGAAAAGATGCTCAAGCAAGGAGTATGATCTACATGGCTGTAAATGATTACCTTTTACCTCACATCAGAGGTTTGGAAAGTGCTACAGATGTTTGGAATGCCTTGGAAGAGCATTTCCAAAATACAACTAAGTCAAGAAAGTCCTCACTATGGGCTGAATTCACAACCTTCAAGAAGAAGAGCTCACAATCAATTTCAGATTATGTGGCAAGGATGAAAGATATTGCAGATAGCTTGGGAGCAGTGGATGAAGACATTGAAGAGGAAAAGTTGGTAAGACAAATACTTACAGGTTTGAGAGGAGATGAGAAGTGGAAGCCTTTTATATTGTCCATAGAGTTGTCACTTGATCACTTTACTCCTGACCTTAATCAATTGCTAGGATATATGCTAACCTTTGAGCAGGATCTTAAAGGAGACAATGATAGAAGTACAAGTCAAGCTATGTACTCCAAGGACAAGAAAAAGAATGGCAAGGGAAAGCAATCAAATGATGATGAAGGGAATTCAAATCAAGCTAACTTCACAAAAGGGAAGACAAATTTCAGAGGTAAAGGAAGAGGAGGTAAGAACAAAGATAATGCTAAAGCTTGTTGGATTTGTGGCAGAACAAATCATTTGGCAAATGATTGTTGGTATAACAATCAAAATGGTGGAAGCAATAATCAGAATTATAGTCAAAGAGGTAGAGGAGGCAGAAACCAAAGAGGCAATTTCAAAGGAAGAGGTGGTAGGACATCATATGGTAGAGGAGGTGGAAGAAACTTCCAATCTCAGTCCTACAACAATAATTATTACAATTATGCATCAGATCAGAAGGATGACATGACTCTTATCTTGAATGCAACTCATGAATCAATGGGAGAAGATCAAAGAGTGTTTTATATTGACTCATGGTGCAGTAACCATCTGAGTGGGAATCTATCTTTGATGACTGATATGGAAGCTAGGGTGAATGGACATACAGTTCAAACAGGTGACAATACCAAACATAAAGTGGAGAGCATTGGATCAGTGAAGACAAAGAGTGGAAGTACACTTCTGAGCAAGGTACTTTATGTTCCTACTATTCCTAAAAATTTGATAAGTGTAGGGCAAATTGTGGAGAAAGGATATGAAGTAAGATTCACAAATGATGGTGTCTATGTACAAGATCCAAATCAGGGATATAGAACCATAATTGCAGGTAAAAAGGAAGGAAGATTGTTCACTCTCAAAGTCCAAGGTAATGTGGGACATGCATTGTTTACCTATGGAAGTCAAAAGGTATCTGAATTAGACCTATGGCATAAAAGGCTAGGTCATTTCAATGAGAGAGCTATAAAGGAGATGTCAAAGAATCAGGTAGTGCTTGGATTGCCAAACATTGAGGGGCAACATATGGTGTACAAGTGTGAAGCTTGTCAATTAGGTAAAGCACATAAGAGTTCTTATAACAAATCAGGGTACAAGTATTCAAATATGCTTGAATTGGTTCATACAGATGTATGGGGTCCCTCAAGGGACTATAGCATAAATGGATCCAGATATTATGTGTTGTTTGTTGATGATGCAACCAGGTGGATTACTTTGTATGTAATCAAGGATAAATCAGAAGTCTTCAAGACATTCAAACACTTTCATGCTTATGCAGAAAGGATCACAGGGCAAAAGCTCAAGAGGTTAAGGTCAGATGGAGGGGGAGAGTATTTCTCTAAAGAGTTTGATGATTATTTGTGGAATGCAGGTATCAAAAGAGAAGTAACTTGCAGGTACTCCCCTCAACAGAATGGAGTAGCAGAAAGGAGGAATAGGACTCTTGTAGAGTTTGCAAGAGCTATGATGAAGGAAAAGAATTGTCCAAATTACTTATGGGCAGAAGCTATTAACACTGCAACATACCTTGTGAATAGGTTGCCTTGCAAAGCTTTGGATGGAGGAACCCCTTATGAAGCATGGTGGGGTAAGAAGCCTAGTCTTGATCATTGTAAAGTATTTGGATGTATTGCATATGCTTATGTTCCTTCACAATTAAGACATAAGCTAGAACCAAAAGCAGAGAAGTATGTGTTTATTGGATATGATGATACACAGATGGGTTACAGGTTGTGGAGTCCATCCACAAAGCAATTTCTTGTTACTAAAGATGTGACATTTGATGAGCAAAACATGTGGTATACAGGATCACCAAATGAGTATACAGGTGTTGAAGAAATTCAAAGAAAAGGAAAGGCAAAGGTAAAAGTTTGTGAAGAAATTGTTGATGAAGTTGACTCTAGATGTAGAGTGCAGGATCATGTAGAAGAAGGGCCAAGATTTGATCCAGAATCAAATGAGGCTGAAACTTCAAGAAGTGCAGAAATCAGGAGATCTACAAGAGAAAGGAAAGAGCCTATAAGGTATAGTTATGATACATCTTTTCTAACAACAAGAGATTATGCTTACATTGTGAAAACAGAAGAAGATCCAACTACTTATGAAGAAGCCAAAGGTAAACAGAATTGGGAGAAGGCAATGCAAGAAGAGTATGATGCTCTACTTGAAAATGAAACTTGGGAATTAGTACCAAGACCAAAGAATCAGAAGGTCATTGGATGCAAGTGGGTATATAAAACAAAGAGGTTTGCAGATGGTAAGGTGTCTAGATATAAGGCTAGACTTGTGGTCAAAGGTTATGCCCAAACTTATGGGGTAGATTATGATGAAACCTTTAGTCCTGTTGCTAAGATGTCTACAATTAGGACATTGATTGCTATTGCTACTTGTAAGGGATGGAAATTATCACAATTGGATGTGAAAAATGCATTTCTAAATGGATACATTGCAGATGAAGTATATATGGAGCAACCAGAAGGTTTCATGGAATCAATTGGATCAGATTATGTGTGTAAGCTCAAGAGAGCTTTATATGGGTTGAAGCAAGCCCCAAGAGCTTGGAATTACAGATTGGTCAAGTTCTTGAATGAATGTGGATTTCAAGCATCAAAGGCAGATAGTAGCTTGCTAGTGAAGGCAAGTGAAAATGGATATATTTACATGTGCATTTATGTTGATGATATTATTGTTACAGGAACAGATGCTCAAGGAATCAATGAACTCAAGAAGCAAATAGAGAAGGAGTTTAAGATAAGTGACTTGGGAAACTTATCTTATTTTCTAGGAATGCAGATTGTGTATACTCAACATGGAGTATATGTTTCACAAGAGAGATACTTGAAGAATCTTCTAGTCAAGTTTAACATGGAAGATTGCAGGACCTCAACTACACCATTGGAAGTAAATCATAAATTAAGCAGGTATGGAGGTGAAGAGTTCAATGATATGAAGAAATATCAGAGTTTGGTAGGTAGTTTAATCTATGCTACCTTGACAAGGCCAGATCTATCATATGCAGTAGGTGTGTTGTCACAATTTATGCATTGTCCAAAGAAGAATCATTGGATTGCAGCCCAAAGGGTACTCAGATATATCAAGGGAACCCTAAGTGAAGGTTTGTACTATGGTTTCACTTCTGACACAAGAATTAAAGTGTTTAGTGATGCAGATTGGGCAGGTGACTCAGATGATAGAAGGTCTACTCATGGATATCTATGTTATGTTGGAGACAAGTTAGTGTCTTGGTGTTCAAAGAAGCAACATACAGTTGCTTTATCATCCACAGAAGCTGAGTATAAGGGAATGGTAGAAGCTGCAAAGGAAGTGATATGGTTGAAGACCTTGATGAAAAGTTTTGAGTTTGATCATAGTACTCCAATAATTTTTGGAGACAATATGAGTTCTTTGTATTTGGCAGCTAACCCTGTTTTTCATGCCAGGACTAAGCATATAGAGATTCAGTATCATTTCTTGAGGGAAAAGGTACTAGATAAAGAGATTGAAGTGATGTACACTCCAACAAAAGAACAAGTGGCAGATATGATGACAAAGAGTCTGGATGGACCTAAGTTACAAAGGTTCAAAGACATGGCAAGTATAAAGAAGACAGAGAAAACCTCAATTGATGATTGAGGGGGAGCTGTTGGTGCAGACCAATCACCAATTGAAGGCTTGGAAGATCAAATGATGAAGGAAGAATCAATTCCTAAAGTGTGGAAGAAGATTACATTCAGAGGACAAGAGAAGTGTACACATATGTACATTAGCATAGTCATAGATGACTTAGATCTTTTGTTCAGTAAGAATCATGTACAAATTATCTATAAATACTTTAAGAAAAGTCGGGGCATGTATGAGAGCATATGTAGAAACCAAGATTGAGGAAGTTAGGGGTCAAGAGATAGAGAAAAGTTAGTTGAGTTAGCTCTCATCACTCAGTTGTAATTTTCTGAGTTAATGAAGAAATATTGCGCCCGATCTTTTCGTGTCTGCTCCTTCTGTGTTTGATCAATTGTGAAATCCTTTTGAGGATATCTAAGTTGTTAGTTAATGAGCCTGTGATCTGAATTTCAGAGTCCAATTATAAACAGGCTAGGAGAATTGTGAGTAGGAACATTCATATGTGTTGAGTGTCTACAGTTCTCTGAAACAGGCGCAAATTTCGAGTTTAATCTTTTGGTCAGTGCTCACTCCATAGTTTAAAGTTTTGTGCAAGCAAGCACTTAATCTTTAAGTTGGAAGGTGATCTACTCGTGGCTAAAAGCATTTGGCAAAACGGGTTAGATATTGTGAGAACCAAAGTTAAGAAGTTAGGGGTGTCTAAATCGACTTCTCAGAAGTGCAGATTCAGACATAGGTAACTTGTGAAGACAATTTCTCAAGTTATACTAAAGCTTATGAAGTAATTCAACTTGGAGGTGATGCGCAATCTCTAGGAGATGATTCGTACAAAGTTTCATCAAAAACTTTACACATTTGATAAGTCAATGTGAAGAAATTCTGCAGCAGACTTTTCTGTGTTTCATCTTCTTCACATATTTTCTCAGATTTAATAATTTGGAGATTGGACCTCTAATTAAGTGAAGGTTTTGACTTACTCTTGATATAGAGGTGTTCTAAATTCAAGAGTAGGTTGTTCTTTTGGAGATTAACACTCTCCATCAGTGGTATCAGAGCAGGAGA
Source organism: Ceratopteris richardii (assembly GCA_020310875.1). Classification (NCBI taxonomy): domain Eukaryota; kingdom Viridiplantae; phylum Streptophyta; class Polypodiopsida; order Polypodiales; family Pteridaceae; genus Ceratopteris; species Ceratopteris richardii. The sequence goes on along the minus strand of CM035408.1, from coordinate 89,128,864 downwards.
CATCAATTTGAAGAAAGAAGGATCCCGACTGCTGCAAATTCAAGAAATTCAACACTTGAAGGACTAAGAAGTGAAAGCTTGGAGTCAAAGCTTGAGGAGAAGACTATTTGACATCAAGAAAGGCAAAAGGAGTTCAATTCGAAGTAAAGGTACATACATTGTTTGTAAAGCTTGAAGTTTTCAATACACAGGTGGACACAAGATGGGAGAAAGCTTGCAGATTGATAAGCTAGATAGGGAGAACTATCCAGCATGGTCCATGAGGATGGAAGCACACCTCATGAGCAAAGATCTTATATCATTTATTACAGGAGATGAAGAAAAACCAGAGTTTGTAGATCCAAGTATTCCTACTAGGGAAGAGCTTGCAATGTTGAAGACTTGGATGAGAAAAGATGCTCAAGCAAGGAGTATGATCTACATGGCTGTAAATGATTACCTTTTACCTCACATCAGAGGTTTGGAAAGTGCTACAGATGTTTGGAATGCCTTGGAAGAGCATTTCCAAAATACAACTAAGTCAAGAAAGTCCTCACTATGGGCTGAATTCACAACCTTCAAGAAGAAGAGCTCACAATCAATTTCAGATTATGTGGCAAGGATGAAAGATATTGCAGATAGCTTGGGAGCAGTGGATGAAGACATTGAAGAGGAAAAGTTGGTAAGACAAATACTTACAGGTTTGAGAGGAGATGAGAAGTGGAAGCCTTTTATATTGTCCATAGAGTTGTCACTTGATCACTTTACTCCTGACCTTAATCAATTGCTAGGATATATGCTAACCTTTGAGCAGGATCTTAAAGGAGACAATGATAGAAGTACAAGTCAAGCTATGTACTCCAAGGACAAGAAAAAGAATGGCAAGGGAAAGCAATCAAATGATGATGAAGGGAATTCAAATCAAGCTAACTTCACAAAAGGGAAGACAAATTTCAGAGGTAAAGGAAGAGGAGGTAAGAACAAAGATAATGCTAAAGCTTGTTGGATTTGTGGCAGAACAAATCATTTGGCAAATGATTGTTGGTATAACAATCAAAATGGTGGAAGCAATAATCAGAATTATAGTCAAAGAGGTAGAGGAGGCAGAAACCAAAGAGGCAATTTCAAAGGAAGAGGTGGTAGGACATCATATGGTAGAGGAGGTGGAAGAAACTTCCAATCTCAGTCCTACAACAATAATTATTACAATTATGCATCAGATCAGAAGGATGACATGACTCTTATCTTGAATGCAACTCATGAATCAATGGGAGAAGATCAAAGAGTGTTTTATATTGACTCATGGTGCAGTAACCATCTGAGTGGGAATCTATCTTTGATGACTGATATGGAAGCTAGGGTGAATGGACATACAGTTCAAACAGGTGACAATACCAAACATAAAGTGGAGAGCATTGGATCAGTGAAGACAAAGAGTGGAAGTACACTTCTGAGCAAGGTACTTTATGTTCCTACTATTCCTAAAAATTTGATAAGTGTAGGGCAAATTGTGGAGAAAGGATATGAAGTAAGATTCACAAATGATGGTGTCTATGTACAAGATCCAAATCAGGGATATAGAACCATAATTGCAGGTAAAAAGGAAGGAAGATTGTTCACTCTCAAAGTCCAAGGTAATGTGGGACATGCATTGTTTACCTATGGAAGTCAAAAGGTATCTGAATTAGACCTATGGCATAAAAGGCTAGGTCATTTCAATGAGAGAGCTATAAAGGAGATGTCAAAGAATCAGGTAGTGCTTGGATTGCCAAACATTGAGGGGCAACATATGGTGTACAAGTGTGAAGCTTGTCAATTAGGTAAAGCACATAAGAGTTCTTATAACAAATCAGGGTACAAGTATTCAAATATGCTTGAATTGGTTCATACAGATGTATGGGGTCCCTCAAGGGACTATAGCATAAATGGATCCAGATATTATGTGTTGTTTGTTGATGATGCAACCAGGTGGATTACTTTGTATGTAATCAAGGATAAATCAGAAGTCTTCAAGACATTCAAACACTTTCATGCTTATGCAGAAAGGATCACAGGGCAAAAGCTCAAGAGGTTAAGGTCAGATGGAGGGGGAGAGTATTTCTCTAAAGAGTTTGATGATTATTTGTGGAATGCAGGTATCAAAAGAGAAGTAACTTGCAGGTACTCCCCTCAACAGAATGGAGTAGCAGAAAGGAGGAATAGGACTCTTGTAGAGTTTGCAAGAGCTATGATGAACGAAAAGAATTGTCCAAATTACTTATGGGCAGAAGCTATTAACACTGCAACATACCTTGTGAATAGGTTGCCTTGCAAAGCTTTGGATGGAGGAACCCCTTATGAAGCATGGTGGGGTAAGAAGCCTAGTCTTGATCATTGTAAAGTATTTGGATGTATTGCATATGCTTATGTTCCTTCACAATTAAGACATAAGCTAGAACCAAAAGCAGAGAAGTATGTGTTTATTGGATATGATGATACACAGATGGGTTACAGGTTGTGGAGTCCATCCACAAAGCAATTTCTTGTTACTAAAGATGTGACATTTGATGAGCAAAACATGTGGTATACAGGATCACCAAATGAGTATACAGGTGTTGAAGAAATTCAAAGAAAAGGAAAGGCAAAGGTAAAAGTTTGTGAAGAAATTGTTGATGAAGTTGACTCTAGATGTAGAGTGCAGGATCATGTAGAAGAAGGGCCAAGATTTGATCCAGAATCAAATGAGGCTGAAACTTCAAGAAGTGCAGAAATCAGGAGATCTACAAGAGAAAGGAAAGAGCCTATAAGGTATAGTTATGATACATCTTTTCTAACAACAAGAGATTATGCTTACATTGTGAAAACAGAAGAAGATCCAACTACTTATGAAGAAGCCAAAGGTAAACAGAATTGGGAGAAGGCAATGCAAGAAGAGTATGATGCTCTACTTGAAAATGAAACTTGGGAATTAGTACCAAGACCAAAGAATCAGAAGGTCATTGGATGCAAGTGGGTATATAAAACAAAGAGGTTTGCAGATGGTAAGGTGTCTAGATATAAGGCTAGACTTGTGGTCAAAGGTTATGCCCAAACTTATGGGGTAGATTATGATGAAACCTTTAGTCCTGTTGCTAAGATGTCTACAATTAGGACATTGATTGCTATTGCTACTTGTAAGGGATGGAAATTATCACAATTGGATGTGAAAAATGCATTTCTAAATGGATACATTGCAGATGAAGTATATATGGAGCAACCAGAAGGTTTCATGGAATCAATTGGATCAGATTATGTGTGTAAGCTCAAGAGAGCTTTATATGGGTTGAAGCAAGCCCCAAGAGCTTGGAATTACAGATTGGTCAAGTTCTTGAATGAATGTGGATTTCAAGCATCAAAGGCAGATAGTAGCTTGCTAGTGAAGGCAAGTGAAAATGGATATATTTACATGTGCATTTATGTTGATGATATTATTGTTACAGGAACAGATGCTCAAGGAATCAATGAACTCAAGAAGCAAATAGAGAAGGAGTTTAAGATAAGTGACTTGGGAAACTTATCTTATTTTCTAGGAATGCAGATTGTGTATACTCAACATGGAGTATATGTTTCACAAGAGAGATACTTGAAGAATCTTCTAGTCAAGTTTAACATGGAAGATTGCAGGACCTCAACTACACCATTGGAAGTAAATCATAAATTAAGCAGGTATGGAGGTGAAGAGTTCAATGATATGAAGAAATATCAGAGTTTGGTAGGTAGTTTAATCTATGCTACCTTGACAAGGCCAGATCTATCATATGCAGTAGGTGTGTTGTCACAATTTATGCATTGTCCAAAGAAGAATCATTGGATTGCAGCCCAAAGGGTACTCAGATATATCAAGGGAACCCTAAGTGAAGGTTTGTACTATGGTTTCACTTCTGACACAAGAATTAAAGTGTTTAGTGATGCAGATTGGGCAGGTGACTCAGATGATAGAAGGTCTACTCATGGATATCTATGTTATGTTGGAGACAAGTTAGTGTCTTGGTGTTCAAAGAAGCAACATACAGTTGCTTTATCATCCACAGAAGCTGAGTATAAGGGAATGGTAGAAGCTGCAAAGGAAGTGATATGGTTGAAGACCTTGATGAAAAGTTTTGAGTTTGATCATAGTACTCCAATAATTTTTGGAGACAATATGAGTTCTTTGTATTTGGCAGCTAACCCTGTTTTTCATGCCAGGACTAAGCATATAGAGATTCAGTATCATTTCTTGAGGGAAAAGGTACTAGATAAAGAGATTGAAGTGATGTACACTCCAACAAAAGAACAAGTGGCAGATATGATGACAAAGAGTCTGGATGGACCTAAGTTACAAAGGTTCAAAGACATGGCAAGTATAAAGAAGACAGAGAAAACCTCAATTGATGATTGAGGGGGAGCTGTTGGTGCAGACCAATCACCAATTGAAGGCTTGGAAGATCAAATGATGAAGGAAGAATCAATTCCTAAAGTGTGGAAGAAGATTACATTCAGAGGACAAGAGAAGTGTACACATATGTACATTAGCATAGTCATAGATGACTTAGATCTTTTGTTCAGTAAGAATCATGTACAAATTATCTATAAATACTTTAAGAAAAGTCGGGGCATGTATGAGAGCATATGTAGAAACCAAGATTGAGGAAGTTAGGGGTCAAGAGATAGAGAAAAGTTAGTTGAGTTAGCTCTCATCACTCAGTTGTAATTTTCTGAGTTAATGAAGAAATATTGCGCCCGATCTTTTCGTGTCTGCTCCTTCTGTGTTTGATCAATTGTGAAATCCTTTTGAGGATATCTAAGTTGTTAGTTAATGAGCCTGTGATCTGAATTTCAGAGTCCAATTATAAACAGGCTAGGAGAATTGTGAGTAGGAACATTCATATGTGTTGAGTGTCTACAGTTCTCTGAAACAGGCGCAAATTTCGAGTTTAATCTTTTGGTCAGTGCTCACTCCATAGTTTAAAGTTTTGTGCAAGCAAGCACTTAATCTTTAAGTTGGAAGGTGATCTACTCGTGGCTAAAAGCATTTGGCAAAACGGGTTAGATATTGTGAGAACCAAAGTTAAGAAGTTAGGGGTGTCTAAATCGACTTCTCAGAAGTGCAGATTCAGACATAGGTAACTTGTGAAGACAATTTCTCAAGTTATACTAAAGCTTATGAAGTAATTCAACTTGGAGGTGATGCGCAATCTCTAGGAAATGATTCGTACAAAGTTTCATCAAAAACTTTACACATTTGATAAGTCAATGTGAAGAAATTCTGCAGCAGACTTTTCTGTGTTTCATCTTCTTCACATATTTTCTCAGATTTAATAATTTGGAGATTGGACCTCTAATTAAGTGAAGGTTTTGACTTACTCTTGATATAGAGGTGTTCTAAATTCAAGAGTAGGTTGTTCTTTTGGAGATTAACACTCTCCATCAATATGCACATGTAAATGAACCCATCATCACTTGCTTTAACAAGCAAGCTAATATCTGCTTTAGATACTTGAAAACCAAGTTCCTTTAAGAACTTCACAAATCTATAATTCCATGCCTTTGGGGCCTACTTCAAGCCATACAAAGCTCTCTTGAGCTTACATACATGATCTGGATACCTTTCATCTCTGAATCCTTGTGGTTGCTCCATGAAAACATCATCTGAAGTATAACCATTCAGAAAAGCATTCTTCACATCTAATTGACATAATTTCCAACCTTTACATGCAACAATAGTTATGAGTGTCCTGATGGTTGTCATCTTTGCCATAGGACTATAGGTCTCATCATAATCTATACCATATGTCTCAACAAACCCTTTCACTACAAGTCTAGCTTTATACCTAGACACACTTCCATCTGCAAACCTCTTTGTCTTGTAGACCCATTTGCATCCAATGATCTTCTGACTATTTGGTTTAGGAACCAAATCCCATGTCTCATTTTCCATCAATGCATCATACTCTTCGTGCATAGCTTTCTCCCAATTTTCCTTACCTTTTGCCTCTTCATATGTAGAAGGGTCTTCATCTACCTTTATCATATAAGCATAATCTTTGGTAGTCAAAAAAGAAGTGTCATAGCTATACCTTGTAGGTTGCCACTTGTGTCTTGATCGCTCTTCTGAGTTCTCCACTTCTTGATGTTTCTGGTTCATCACATTCTAGATCAAACCTTGGCACTTCTTCAACTTCAACCTGTACTTCATTGTTCTCCTCTTCATCAACTATCTGAACCTTTGATTTACCTTTCTTTTGACTCACAACTTCTTCATCACCTGCATAAATAATGATTGTACCTACATACCAAGTACCTTGCTCATCAAATGTAACATCTTTTGACACAAGGAATTGTTTTGTGGATGGACTCCACAACCTATATCCCACCTGCTTATCATCATATCCAATGAACACATACTTTTCAGCTTTAGGTTCCAATTTGTACCTCAATTGAGATGGCACATATGCATATGTCAAACATCCAAATACTTTGCAATGATCTAGAGTAGGTCTTTTACCCCACCGTGCCTCATATGGTGTCATACCCTGCAAAGCTTTACATGGTAATCTATTGACCAAATATGTAGCTTTATTTACAGCCTCAACCCACAAATAATTGGGACAATTTTTCTCCTTCATCATGGATCTTGCAAACTCAACAAGAGTGTTCTATTCCTCCTTTCTACTACACCATTTTGTTGAGGAGAGTACCTGCAAGTAATTTCCCTTTTTATACCTGCATTCCACAAGTAATCATTGAACTCATTAGAGAAATACTCTCCCCCTCCATCTGACCTTAGTCTCTTCAACTTTTGGCCTGTAATTCTTTCTGCATACACATGATAATGCTTGAATGTATTGAATACCTCTGATTTATCTTTGATCACATAGATAGTGATCCATTTGGTAGAATCATCAACATAAATCACATAATACCTTCAACCATTAATACTGAAATCCTTTGATGGTCCCGACATATCTGTGTGTACCAATCAAGCTTCTCTGAATACATAAAACCATGCTTGGAATAAGATTGCTTATGAGCCTTACCTAATTGACATGCTTCACATCTGTATGTCATATGTTGACCTGCAACATTAGGCAATCCAAGCACTGAACCATTTTAACCATATCTTTAATGTCTCTTTCATTGAAATGTCCAAGCCTTTTGTGCCAAAGATCTAACTCAGAGATCTTATGTCCTCCATAAGTGAACAAGGCATGACCAACATTACCTTGAATCTTCAATGTGAACAATCTTCCTTCTTTCTTCCCTGAAACAATTTGTTTATATCCATTGCTAGGGTCTTCCACAAAAACTCGTTCATTAGTGAACCTAACTTCATAAACGTTTTCAACAATTTGTCCTACACTTGTCAGATTCTTTGGAATTGTAGGAACATACAAAACCTTACTCAAGAGAGTACTTCCATCCTTGGCCTTCACTGATCCAACTGACTTCACATTGTGCTTTTTATTGTGGCATGTTTGAACTACATGATTAGTTACCTTATTCTCCAAATCAGTCATCAAAGCTATGTTGCCACTCAGGTGATTGCTACACCCTGAGTCAATGTAGAAGACTCTTTGGTCTTCACTTTTCCTTTCACAAGTTGCATTCATTATCAATGTTGAATCCTCCTTCTATTCTGAAGCATAATTGTATTAGGTATTGTTGTATTGTTGGCTTTGGAATCCTCTTACTGCATTTCTTCCAAAATATCCTCTATTACCTACCCTCTAAAATTACCTCTTTGATTTCTGCCACCTCTTCCTCTTGAATTAAAGTTATGATTATATCCACCATTACTCTGAGTTTTATGCCAACAATAATGAGCTAAGTGATTTGTCTTACCACAAATCCAGCAAGCGTTGACTCCATCTTTATTACTTCTGCCTCTTCCTCTACCTTTGCCACCTCCTCTTCCTCTTAGGAAGTTAGCCGAGCTAGTTGTTCCTTCATCTTCATTTGCTTGTTGCTTCCCTTTGCTATTCTTCTTCTTATCCTTTGAATACATTTCTTGACCTGGACTTTTATCACCTTTACCTTTGACATCCTGCGCAATGGTTAGCGTGTGTCCTAGCAACTGATTTAAGTGAGGAGTAAAATGATCTAGTGATAATTGAGTACACAAAATGAATGGCTTCCATTTTTCATCACCTCTCAAACCTGTGAGGATTTGCCTTACCAATTTATCCTCCTCAATATCTTCATCAACTGCTCCTAATGCATCTGCAATGTCCTTCATCCTTGTTACATAATCTGAGATGGATTCAGAGGCCTTTTTCTTGAATGTGGTAAACTTTGCCCACAAGGATGCCTTCCTTGACTTTGTGGTGTTTTGGAAATGCTCCTCCAAAGCATTCCATATATCACTTGCACTTTTAGGACGTCTAATGTGAGGTAGCAAGTAGTCATTAACTCCCATATAGATAATGCTCCTAGCTTGAGCATCTCTCTTCATCCAAGTCTTCAAATCTGACAATTCATCCCTAGTTGGAACACTAGGGTCTATGAACTGAGGCTTTTCATCTTCACCTGTGATATAACCTATCAAGTCTTTGCTCAGAAGATGAGCTTCCATCCTCATCCACCATGCTGGATAGTTCTCTCTATCCAATTTCTCTACCTGAAGAGAATCTCCCATCCTTTCTTCACTTGTGTATTAAGTCCTTCAAGCTTTACGAGGAATAAGGTTACCTTTGCTTCGAATGATACTCCTTTTGTCTTCATTGATATCTTCTGTCCTCCTTCTCAAGCTTTGCTTTCAAGCTTTCACCTTTTGTATCTTCAAATGTTGAATTCTTTATAACTATAGCAGTCAGGGTCCTCCTTTCTTCAATTTTGATGCTTCCTGCTCTGATACCACTGATGGAGAGTGTTAATCTCCAAAAGAACAAGTTGTTCTTGAAGTTAGAGAATCTCTATATCAAGAATAACTTAAAACCTTCACCAATTTGGAGGATCAATACTCAACTACCAAAATCTTGAACAAATTGTGAAGAAGATGACTACACTGAACGTCCGCTGCACATAAATCATTCATTGACTTATCAAATGTGTAAAGTTTTTTATAAAACTTTGTACAAGGTATTATCTAGAGTTTGTGCACCTCCTCCAAGTTAAATCATTCCAAAAGACTCAGTATATCTTAAGAAATGATCTCAACAAGTCACCTATGTCTAAAAATGTAGTTGTTTACAGTCGACTTTGACACCTGCAACTTCTAAAGCTTGGTTCTCGCAAACTAGAACCCATTTATGCAAATGCTTTTAGCCATAGATGGCTTACCTTCCAAATTAGATTTTGATTCCTCATTTATGCAAAACTTTACACTGTGCACTGAGAATTGACCATTTCTTTGACCGTCAAGATTGCGCCTGTTTCAAAAGACACTCAAATTTTCTTACATATGAATGTTCCTACTCATAATTCTCACAACTTGTTTACAATTAGGCTCTCAAACTTTAACCATAGACTCATTAACTATGGAAATAGATACCTACAAAAGGATTCTTGAAATGATCAAGTACAGAAGGAGAACACACAGAAAAATCGGGCACAACCTTTCTTCATTACTGCAAAGTTTTACATTTGGATGAAAGAGCTATCTTACTCACTTCACAAGTGTCTAATGACTTCTAATTCTCTTCAGAACTTGTTCTCTCACACTCTCTCATATTTTCCTGACATTTTTCCCTGTATGTATAGGAAAATATGTACAAGCTTATAACCATAAAAAAGTATAAGTGAGCTAACTCTAAGTTAATGTACATATGTATACACATCTTCATTCTCTGAACATGCACTTTCTTCATGCTTCATATCTTGACCTTTTTTTCAATCCTTGACTTCAAAACTTCATCAAAACTTGAATTGTTGGTTGCCTTGCACCAACAGCTCTCAACCTTGGTGTATTGAACCTTGCCTTTTCGCTTCTTTGGCCACTTGCCTATGGACTTTCCTTGTTTGCAACCTTGTTCTCTTGAACCCCTTGTTCTTAACCTTAGTATCTTAAACGTGGTTCTCACCCATGCTAGGTATCTTTGATCCTCAATCTAGTGCTTCCCTATCATGATGTATCCTACAATGATGTATCCTAGGGGGATGTACCCTAGAAGGATGTGTGGTGAATGAGTTCTCCTATGTGCATTGAAAACGTGTAGTGAACCCTTGTATGTCCAACACTTGGACAAACAAATGCACCTTAGATAGCTTCCTGCTCTTAATACAAAACTTAAATGGATTGTGCCTTTAGTCAACCAAAGTAGACAAAGAGAGCTTTCTAACAAGCTATAAATAACTAAATTTGGACAATTTTTTATTAAGAAACGCAACTGACGAACATGAACCACTTGCCCACACAAGTATGCTAAAGAATTGAACTTCACTCTCGGACTGATAACTCCCTGAATATATATCCTTTCAGAAAGATATTTGAGACAAAGAAATTGCACAAAAAAACTTTCCAACAAGCTAAGAATAAAGTAATTTGGATGAATTTCAGTCAAGAAACGCAACTGATCAAAATAGACCACCTCTGCACGCAAGTATAGTGAAAAACTAGACTTCCCTCTTTGAAAGATATCTCATAGAATATAAATCCTTTGAATGACATATTTGGGATAGAGAAAATATATGCAAAGAGCTCTTGAATGAGCTAAATAGCGAGCAATTTGGATACCTTTTTGGATGGGAAACGTAACCAAACATATTAGAATACTTGTCTACATAGGTATGCTAAAAAACTAGACTTCACTCTTTGACTGATATCTCACAGAATATATAAGATTTCAAGGAGATATTTTTTATATTGAATGTACACAAGATAAAATTTCCAATGAGTGTTTAAATGCAAGAAATGGTTACATATACACTAAGATATGAGCTTCACATCAGAGCTGTGTACAAAATGACGTGTGATTGGAAGGAGTCTATGAGAAGACAAAATGACAGAATGACTAGATCCGACCATTGGGAGCTATTGCCTCTTTCTCTCCTTGTTTACAAAGTGCTCCTACTCAAATTTTATAACCAATGAGCATGTGAAGAAGTTTGTGCCTCCCTCTTAACTCACCACTTTCATTTGATTGCCCACTACATGCGACTTAAGGCAAATATTGTATCTTTTGCTCATCATGAATTTTGATTAGACTTCTTTTTTCCTTCTTTTCTTTTTTCTTCTTTTCCTTTATCTGTATATCTAGCAAATTTATTCAAGCATAGCTCATGTGAAAATGCGCTTGTACATTTATGTTCAACACTCCCCCTCAAGCTTATTTGGGATTTATCTTCAACCATGTCCTACAAATTTATCACATCCTTGAAATCTTTGAGTTTAGAAGCATCCAAAAACTTTGTAAACATATCTGCAACCTGCTCTTTGGTTCTGATGAACTTTATCTCCATATGTTTGCTCAATACCTTCTCCCTTACATAATGATAGTGGATCTATATATGCTTGCTCCTTGCATGAAACATAGGATTGCTTGCCAAGCAAATGCTTGACATGTTATCACGATATATAGGGATGGCTCCAACTTGCACTTCAAGATCAGCCAAAAGCTTCTTAATCCACATTGGTTCACATGTGGAAAATGCTAATCCTCTATATTTTGCCTCCATGGATGAAAGTGCAAGACTAGGTTTTTTCTTTGAGCTCCATGTGATAGGTTTGCTTCCTATCATGAACACATAACCTCAGGTTGATCTCCTATCTTCCTTTGAACCTTCCCAATCAGCATCCCTAAAGCCTTTGACGTGCAATTCTTCATCAAACTTGTAAAACAAAGCATGATTAACTGAATGCTTTATGTATCTCAACACTCTCTTGGCTGAATTTAAATGCTCACTTGTCGCGGCTTGCATAAACTGAGAAAGTACACCAACAACATAAGATAAATTAGGTCTTGTAATGTTTGCATAGATTAATGATCCTACAATGCTTCTGCATGTCATTACATCTTCCAATAGTTCTCCATCATTCGAGCAAATCTTTTGTATTTGTGTCCATGGGTTGAGTGAGTGGTTTGCATTCACTCATTCCAAATCTGAAAAGAACATCCAACAAGTACTTCCTTTGCATCAAGTAGATGCCACTTTTTCCATAAACAACTTCCATTCTTAAAAAATATTTCAGCTCTCCAAGATCTGAAATTTTAAACTTCGTACCAAGCTTCCTTTTGATATCCTTAATCCATGTAACATCATTTCCTTTTATGATGAGGTAATCGATGTATATGCAAATATATACCTCTCTCTTTTCTTTCTTCTTCATGTATAATGAAGGATATGCACTACTTGGGTTGTATCCACACTTTGTTAGATATTCTACCAATCTCTGATCCCATGCTCTTGGTGCTTGGCTCAAGCCAAAAGTGCCTTTTTCAACCTGTAAACAAAGTCTGGATGGTTTTCATTTTCAAATCCAACCAGTTGACTCATGTATAACTCTTCTTGTAGTTCTCTATTGAGAAAAGCATTTTTGATGTCAAGTTGATATCATGGCCATCTTCTTGAAGCACCAATTTCTATTAATGTTTGGTTGTTCCCATCTTTGCAATAGGGCTGAAAACATCATCATAGTTTATGCCTTGTGTTTGTTTAAATCCTTTGGCAACTAATCTAGCTTTATATCTAGCTAATGAACCATCAGTATTCCTCTTTACTTTAAACACTCATTTGTTTGGAACAATCTTCATAATTTTTCTTTGGCACTAGCTCCCATGTGTGATTATCTTTGAGAGCTTTTATCTCCTTTTATATAGCTTTCTTCCATTCCTTTTGTGTGCAAGCTTCTTCATATGTCTTAGGCTCTTTGTCTTTAATGACCTGCATCATCTATGGAAAATGTTTTGCCATGAAGCTATCATAACTCAGCCTTTGAGTTGGATACCTTGTCCTTGAAGATCTTCTTTTATTGCCTTTAGAAACTTGCTTCTTTAACCTATTCACCTTTACCTTTGGAGTGATTACCTCTTCATATTCTTCTTCACTTGCATCTATCTCATTGTTTCGAGTAGCACTTGCTTCTTTAGCTCTACTATGAGCTGAATTCGGAGACACAGAATGACTCCTCCTCCATGTTGAACATTCTTCATTTGATGTAGATGCCTCTAGACTTGAAACATGTGCTTGATTGTTGAACTTCTCTTTGATTTGCTCCTACATAATCATCACAATCTTTTTCAATAATCTTTTCCTTTACTTTATCTTCATACCATGGTCTTCGAGACTCTTACTTCCTTTATTCTAGGGTTCTAACACTTGTATCCTTTTTGCTCCATTGATTAGCCGATGAAAATGCATTTTTCTAACCTTGGTTCCATCTTTGTTCTAACTTCTTGTGGAATGTGAACAAAGCAGACACATTCAAACTCTTTGAGGTGTGTAAGATCAGGTTTCTTATCATAATATACCTCCTCTAGATTCAAGTGATGTATTTGTGATGTTGTGCACCTATTCATTTGGTAAATGGCGGTTGTGGTAGCTTCAACCCAATAGTACAATGGTATCTTCATCTCATTCAGCATGCATCTTGTAATTTCAATAATTTGCCTATTTTTCCTCTCAGCTACTCCATTTTCTTGTGGTGTATACCTACAAGTAAACTATCGATCCCATTCTCTTGTAGAAAATCTGAAAATTCTTTGGAGAAGTATTCTCCTCCACCATCGGACCTTAAAGTTTTGATAGAACTTCCTTTTTCTTTTTCAACTTCAACTTTGAATCTTTTGAATATATAAAACAACTCTGATTTTTGCTTCATACAAAACAACCATACCTTTCTTGAGTGATCATTAATGAAGGTAACAAAAACTCTATTACCAGCCATTGATGCCTCTTGGGTTGGTCTCCATACATCCGTATGTATCAATTCCAAGACATTTGGGGCCACACAATTGCTCCTCTTGAATGGTTGCCTCGTTTGTTTTCCTAGTTGACAAACTTCACATAACTTATGTATTCCAATGCTATTAAATTTTGGAAGACCTCTTACCACTTCATGTTTGCTCATGTCCTTCAGCTTTGGAATGTTGATGTGTCCTATTCTTTTGTGCCATTTCCTTTGGATTTCACCCATTCTCATTGAATATGACATGATAACCATTCTCTACCATTTTTCCTAGTGAAATCAAGCTCTTTGAAATTGTAGGAACATGAAGAACATTAGATAGTACCTTTGCTCTGCTTGTATCTCCAAGCCTTATATCTATAATATGTTCAATCATGTGTTGAGTATCATCACGTGTTTCAACACATCCTTTTCCACTTGGTACCTACAGATTAGTGAACAAACTTCCTTGGCATGACATATGGTTACTATAACCTAAATCAATGTACCATTGTTTGTCATTTTCACAAGAGCTTCTATACTCATGTCTCATTGCAAGTAGAGTGTCCTTGCTTCCTTCACTTGAGGTGCTTGCATAGTTGCTTTGGCTCCTTTGATTGCCTGCATTTGGTCTTCCATTCTTTAGCCAACAATCACTAGCATAGTGTCCTACTTTACCACAATGATAGCATGTTATACCTTTATGAGAGTTCTAGGAGCCTCGGCCTCTTCCTCTACTTCTACTTCGACCTCTGCCTTGTGTGTTGGCATTTGAGGCATCCTTGTTGTCTTCCAAATTGTTTTGATTGTAGCTAGAGTTATTGTGACCTCTTCCTTTCTCTTGAGCCTCCTCTTGAGTTCCTTCCTTTACCTTGACCTGCATATAACATTTGGTTGTGGCTGTCCTTTCCTTTGGGGCCACCAAAGCGAAGCTCTTTTGTGACAAGATAAGGGATTAGTTGTTCAAATCCTGGATATGCATCTTTCAAGTTAATGGAAGTTATAAACGGCTTCCATCTTTCATCTTCTCTCAATCCATTGAGAGTATCACACACAATCTCTTCACCTTCAACCGTTGTGCCAATAGAAGCTAAAGCATCACTTAGCTCCTTAATCTTCAAAGTATATTAAGCTATGGATTGACTCAAAATTTTCTTGATTGTGTTCAACTCATTCTTGAGTTTAAGTTCCTTAGCTTTGGTATTTGTTGAATACATCCTTTCAAGAGCTTCCCAAACGTCCTTCGCTTTCTCTAGATGTTGAATATGCCCTACCATGGCATTAGTAATGACTTGTGAAATGAGGAATATGACTCTCCTATTCCTCTCTTCCCATTATTTTGCTTGCCACCTTTGGACTTCGGTGACCATAGCTTGATTCTTTTGAAGTTGAGCATCATCACTCCTCATAATACCCCACAAGCCTTTGCTCATTAGGTAGTCGGTCATTCTAAACTTCCATACGGATAGTTATCCTTATTCAAATTCTCTACTTGTTGACCCAAGTAAGCCTTTGAAGACTATCAAAAACTTTGAGAGTTACCTCGAATAGTTATATTGTCCTTTGCCCTTGAAATTATTAAGCTCCCCCTTGTTTTGTAGATCCTCTTTTGCTTTGCTTTAACCCCAACTATTTTGATGAAGCTTCAGAACTAAGTTTGCTTTGATACCAACTATGGAGTTCTCCTATAAGCAACAAAAACGTGTAGTGAATCCTTGTATGTCCAACACTTGGACAAACAGCTGCACCTTAGATAGCTTGCTACTCTTAATACAAAATGCAAACAGATTTGTGCCTTTAGTCAATCAAAGTAGAAAAAGAGAGTTTTTTAAGAAGCTATAAATAACTTAATTTGGACAAGTTTGGATTAGGAAACACAACTGACCAAGATGAACTACCTATCCACACAAGTATGCTGAAGAATTGAACTTCACTGTTAGACTCATACCTCCCTGAATATATACTATTCGAGGAAGATATTTGAGAGAGAGAAAATGCACACAAATATCTTTCCAATAAGCTAAAAAGAGAGTACTTTGGTTGAGTTTTGGTCAAGAAACTCAACTAACCAAAATAGAACACCTGTGCAGACAAGTATATTGAAAAACTAGACTTCAATTTTTGATAGATATCTCACAGAATATAAATCCTTTGAATGACATATTTAAGATGGAAGCACCTTTTCTTGCCTCTTACAAGACAAAGCTAAACATGTCAGCATGTTCATGTTATATGTTTGATTGTGCATATATCTGGATAAGCTTGAGATTATATGAAAGAAATAAGTAGCATTTATGCAATTAGTTGTTGCTTCTTTATAGTTTTTTCCTTCTTCTTGATACATGTTGTTGACATAATTGAATTGCTTTTTGTATGTGATACATAAAAGTTGCAAGGGGACATTGTATGATTGTGACTTGCTTTCTCAATTGGAATATGTCCTAGGAAAGCCAAACTATGATACACGTTCATAGCAACACACATGAATTATCGATCGCTATGGTGGATGCTAAAAAACTCTTATATGAGAGGATATAATTATTGTGTGGGGTTCTTGGATACTTTTAGAAATAGGCAAGGCACAAGGTAGCAGCTGATAAGTGCGAGATTTGAGGTGTGCTCGACTAATTGAGTGTTAGAGAGGTGGTATTTTTAGAGGATTCATAGTGCAATAGAGTTCTTCTTGAGTGGGTTGTTGAAGAAAGGGATGAGCAAGAATTGATTGTGGGAAGTAAAATCCACTCAAGGTTGTAAAGGAGAAGATCAAAGAGTGTAGTTTGCTTGGGCAGATGATGCGGATAATTGGGTGGCTATTGTTTTCTGGTTCTCGCAACTGAGCTCAAGTAGAAACAAGAGAGAAAATAAATAAAACGATTCATTAGGGTTGAATGAAATCTTTGATAGCATAAGTGTCTTGCAAGAGAAAGCTAGTCTCTAGGGTGTCACCTGCTAAGAAGTTGTGATTGCAGCTTTTGGTCTCTTCATGTGTTTCATTAAACTCTAAAGACAAGAGAGCAGTCCTAAACATTCGAAAAAATTCCTACTTGGATAACGAGGCTGTGGTAGGAAGCAAAATATAGTTGAAGAAGATTTATGTTATGGTGCCTTTTGGAGTGCTCTCTTAAAGGTAAAAAGTATAGATACTATGGAATTGGCCAAAATGCACAGCTTTGTCTTCTCTTAGATGGGAAACAATGACACAACTGTAGCCAATATCATTCAAAGTTGCCAAGTGTTTTCCTTAAGGACTACTTTAATTTGGATGGAAAATGCATTGGCCATCCCTCAGTGTCATGATTTAGAAGAGTTTACCTTTAAAGAAGAGTTCGGATTAACCCCACAAGGCATAACATTTATAGAGCTAAAAGGGATCTTTCTTCTCTATCAAATTTCAGAAGGGAGAACAAGTCTTCTTCGTTTTTTGGGAAAAGAAGGGAGATGTCCAGCAGGGGAGCACAAGGTGGGAGTGTGCATTCTGTGGATGAACCAATGCTTTTGGGGAAGAACCAGAGGGTGGTGGGTGGAAGCATTGAGGAAGAATTGGAGCAAAGGCTAGAAAAAGTTGTTTTGTAGAGGGTGAAGGAGTTGATGAAACTCACCTGAGGAGGCACGTAAATCATCCTTAAATTCAGGAATATGCTTCTCATTAGAACTAGCGAGCATCATTTCATCAACATACACAACAATGATCAAAAGCACATCACTTTTATGCTTAATGTATATGGTGCTCTCAAGTGGACTGTTCTCAAAACCATGTGGACCAAGTATGCATGTATCTTTTCATACCAAACATGTGGTGCTTGCTTCAAACCATATAATGTGTTTTTCAACCTAGACACTTTGTTTTCATGCCCTTTCTACACAAAACCATAGGACTGAAATACACACACTTCTTCATGTAAGTCACCATTCAAAAATGCATTTTTAATGTTTAAGTGATGTACATTCCATCCATGATGAACTATAAGTGCACATATGCTATGAATGGTGGTCATTTGGCATGTGAGTGCAAAGGTCTCATCAAAATCAATGCGTCTCTCTTGAGCATAACCTTTTGTAACAAGCCTAGCCTTGTACCTTTCAATTGTTCCGTTTGGATTACATCTCATCTTGTATATGCATTTAGTGCCAAATCATATAAAGACTAGATGTCATTCTTCATAATAGAATCATATTTTAATTGCATAGCAACCATCCAATTTTTGAATTTTGTGCTTCATTAAAAGCAATAGGATGATTCTCGCCATAAAGACAATATGTCATTCTTCATATAGAATCATATTTTGATTGCATAGAAACCATCTGATTTCTAGAATGTTGTGAATTTAGCCTTTCAGTGCCATTTTACTACATATATTGAGCACACACACACTATGTACACTTTTGTGGATACCGTTTACATACTTCCATGTGGTAATTGATATAATAATTACATTTTTCTCATAAAGCCTTTTATGTTAAATAAAGAAGATCCTGGTGAGGTTTTCTTAAGTGGGAGACGCCGAGATGTTGGGTTCTCTTTAGTGATTCAAGTGGAAGACTTACCCAGCCTCTCCATAGGAGATGTATGCTAGTTATTTAGAGGTGCTCGATAGGTCTAGTTGGCTTCTTTTGGGTAACAGACTATATGCAATAAAGTGAATGAATTACTATTCAAGTTATATGTCAGTACTTGCCATTTTATGATATTTTGACACTCATCATATGCTCATTTTGTAGAGGAGACTCTAGAAGAATCTTTCTAGATTTTTTCATTTTGCCAACTTATAGTGGTCAATGGACTCCTTGATACACTTATTGATGTGATTCACTCTCACATAATCCTTTTAGATCTTCATTGTTGTTCATTAATCCATTTTTCTATGGAGACTATTATTCTTTTCCCAAAATCTGATACTTGGTCATCCTTTCTTGAGCCTTCGTGGTGCCTAGATTATTTTAGCTCCATTTTCATTTTATTTAGTTCTCTATCATCATGGCATCAAAAATCTTGAGCACATCTAGTTGATCTGGGTCTAGAGAAAGTGCTCCCAAGAGAAGATATAAATTGCAAGGCAAAGACCATTTTGAGATCCAGAAATTTGATGGCACAGATTTTGGTCTATGGAAGAATCAGATTAAAAATGTGCTAATTTAGATAAGAGAGTGGAAGCCACTAAATGGAATCTAAAAGAAGCCTTTTGATATGGATGATAATGATTGGGATGAGTTGGATGAAATGGATAGATCTATCATTCAATTGCACATGGCAGATAATGTTTACGTTACAGTACTAGACTGTGAAAGTGCAAAGGAGCTTTGGAAGAAGCTATGCAATACATATGAAAATGAAACAAAATCAAATAAAGTGTATCTGATGTGAACATTATATGTCCTTCCCATGAAGGACACAGATAGTATTGTTGCTAATCTAAATGAGTTTGATGCCATATTCTCCCAGTTACGAGCTCAGAAGATGGATATCGATAATGAAATGAAAGCAATCTTGTTGCTATGCACCTTGCCATCATCATGGGAAACATTTTGTAGAGCTATTACCAATATTACACTTGGTGGTAAAGTAGTCTATGATGACATATTCGAAGCACTCTTGAGTGACAAGATTCCTAAAAAATCCATGGTTGGCACTCATAATGGAGATTCATATATTGTTCATGATTCCTACCAATGAAAGAATCAAGAACGTGCTAGGAGCAAGAACAAGGAAAAGAATGGTCAATGGCAGAAGGTTAGAAGTAAATCAAAGAAGAGAGATATCGAATTTCATTATTTTCACAAGAAAGGACACATGAAGAAAGAGTACTATGCATTAAAGAATGCTAAAGGTCAATGACACAATGTTGATGGGCATGTTAAACAGCTACGTGCACCATCTTCTTTGACTATGAAGTTCAAAGAAATTAATGCTATTTTTGATGATGCTGATGTGTTGAAACTTGATAGTACTATGCCCACTAAGGCTCTTATGGATGATTCTCTTTCCCACACGTGGCTATTAGATTCTCGTGCTTAGAGAATGATTCTCTAATTATGCAACAAAGCCTCTTGGTACCTTGAGACTTGGTGGCTCTTACTAGTGTGACATTGTTGGGATTGGAGATGTGGTTGTGTAGTTCATTGATGGTTCAAATATTTAGTATGCATAACATATGTCATGTACCTCAGTTATCATGTAGTTTGTTGTCATTTGGTCAACTTGATGATCTTGGTTACAGGGTGGTTTTCTATGCTCAGTCCTTTCACATATCAAAGGGCAATATAGTTATTGCAAAGGAAAGCAAAGTTGCCTCACTTTATTTGTATCACAAAAAGAACATTTATTAGTTGTTATTGAAGAGCCTATGGCTTGTATTTGGCATGGCCATTTGGTCCATATATCTCATAGTGGAATGGAAAATCTTTCTTTCTCTTGCTACTTACCTATGTTATCTTTCTCTTTTCATTTTGTGAGCATTGTCAATATAAAAAGCAAACTAGGAAAGTGCATAAAACACACATTGACTCTTCAATTCAACCCATAGATCTCATTCATACATATGTGTGTGGTCCTATGCCCAAAAATTCATTAGGTAGTTCTCTTTACTTTCTCACTTTCATAGATGATGCTAGTAGAAAAGTCTCGATATATCCTATCAAATTGAAGGATGAGGTATTACTTAATTTTAGAAAATGGCTTGCTTTAGTGGAGACTGAAAAATGAACTAAGCTTAAGGCTTTACATCCATATAAAGGGGGTGAGTATATACCTCACATGAATCCAACGTTTCATGCCATTCTAGAGGAATTCCTATAGAGTTTATAGTTCCTTATGCCCTAGTCTAGAATGGTGTAGTTGAAAGGATTAATATAACTATTCAAGGTAGAGTAGCTTCTATGTTGCATCATGCAAACCTTTCACAAGGTTTTTGGGTAGAAGAAGTATTGACTGCAATTCACGTGATTAACCTTTCACCTAGTAGTGTTAAAGGATTGAAAGTGTCACAAGAGTTATGGATAGGGAAGCCACCATATTAAAATCATCTTTGAGTTTTTGGGTGTGAAACATATGTTCATATACCCAAGAATCTTAGAAAAGCTAGATCATAAGTCAAAGAAATGCATTTATCTTGCATATGGCCGAGACGGACAATTTGGATATCGCTTATGGTATCTTGAAACATCATCAGTAATCAAAAGTACTAATGTCATTTTCAATGATTCCAAGATGCATAAACAACCCATTAGGGAGGTTAAAGTGAGAAGAGCGGTGTTTGAGGATACTAATCCTTGACTAAGCATGCATAAAAATCTTGGACATATGGGTGTTCAAAAGAATGTCTGATCTGATTAGTCTACAAATGTTATTGTTCAGCAACCATTGAGACACTCTACACGTGTCTCATATCCACTTGATAGACATGTTCCAAGTTTGGATTTTGTAATGCTAACATATGTTGGTGGGCCTTCTTGCTCCAAAAAGGCTATGCAGACAAAGGATCATGTCAAGTGGGAGCCTGCCATGAAGAGTCAATTGGATTCTATTCACAAGAATGGTACTTGGAATTTGATATCTTTGCCAAAGGGCACAAAAGCTTTACCATGTAAATGGGTATATAAGTTAAAATTCACATCGGATTGTGCTTCTCCAAAGTATAAAGCACGGCTTGTTGCAAAGGGATTTAAGCAACAACATGGTGTTGATTTTGAGGAAATCTTCTCTCCAATGGTCAAAATAACCTTCAATGTTTCATATATGGCGATTCTCTAAAGCAAACTTGATGAAAATTGATATGCAAGTACAAACATAAATTAAATTATAGAAAATGACTGAGTACACGTAGAGACATTGATTCTACAAAATCACTCTAATGATGAAGATGTAGCAGAGAATAGTAGATAGAAATGTACTAGAAGAAATGTATCGAAATTTATATGATAATGAACATATGATAGAAGGGAAGTGTAGTGGACTACACATAAGTAGTATGAGCTCAATGTATGTTCACTAAAGTAGCTCAATGCTTCTTAGAATGGCTCACTTATTTTGCAACTAAAAGCATTTCTATTTATACTCATAATTTGAGTTTGAATTTGAATTCCACCTCACCTAAAAGTGATCCTATACTTTATGGATGATTTGAATTGTTTCTTCCTATCACATGCGTCATGGGTTGAATTCGTGAACTTCACGAGATTCCTTATTCTCTTTGCTTTTACAAGTATCCAAAGTAATTATGCCCAAATTGACTAGCATAGGTTCTCTTGTATGACTTCAAATGAGAGGTAATGAAATAGTGTGTAGTCTTGAATAATTAGACAAGCACTTAGGCTCGTTAATTGCACCAATATTTATAATAGGTTTGTTAATAGAATGGTATAGATGCTTAAGGATGGAACCTTCAAGCAATAATTTCTTCAATTTATGCATACATTGAGTGTGTTTTTTAGTCCAAATATATTTTTGTTTCTTCCTCAACAAGTCATAGAGACAATCGACAACAAGAGCAAAGTGTGGGATCCAAATAACATAAAAGATGCAAGAACCAAGAAATCTATGTACCTCACTCACATTGCTACATGTTTCAAAAATCTTTCTAATGGCATCAACTTTTTGTGGGTATGGCTTTCTACCATAATGACCACATCAATGTCCAACAATAAGAACCTTATTGACACCCAAAACATATTTTTCTATGGAAAATGTGAGACCTACCTCTTCAAATCGTTGAAATATTCATTCACAACCAAAGATATGGTCAAGAACAAATTTATGACATCTAGATGAGTCTAAAATAATTTCCTTTACATGTTCCTCACTCCACTTAATTGGAATATCATCAATGAATGGCATGATTATATGACGGATAAAGTCATGTAAGACCATATTCATAGCACTTATCATATGAGCCACATAATTAGTCCTTCTTTGAGGTAAAGTAAACATTCAGACTAAGTCTAAATGAGTTTTTATTGTGGTTATGTCACAACTATCAATTGCTAATTGCAATCGGTAATACCTCTAATATAAATCACCCATTGAATAGATAGAATGTCTTGAAAATGATTCAACAAACTCATCTAGAATGGATCTTGTCCATACATTCCTTATGTTGACATCATTGACGGGTTGGAGATCTTAAATAAAATGTAATTTCCCATTCTTTTTAGGAACTGTGAACCACCTATTTCAATAGGGTGCAAAAGATGGCTCTAAAAATCTCATGTTTATCTTTTCCTTGAATAGTTTCATTAGCTCACGTTAGTGAGCCTTTGGAACTGGTATATGGAAAACATTCCATGGAATATGTGGAATAGTAAAGATAATCATGGGTGAAACTAGCTTAGGATCAATGCAACCTATCTCATGAGGATGCAAAGCAAAGGATTTTTGATGGCTACGTATGAATCTCTCAAATTTATCTCTTTCTGCTAGCAAAAGAAAGTCATAATCTCTACCAATTCTTACTTGCTTGACTGTATCATCCATGAATGTTATGTCCTATATATTTACTATCCCGAATAATTGGATCAACTTTCACATCAATAATTCTTTTGTTACCTCCTTCACGTAATGGTTGAGCTATGGGTTTGATTTTCTTTGCTATTGTTTTGTTCTTTTTTTCAACTAATGCATCATGTGTTTGGTTCAATTTTGAGCACTTGTCAACTTTGAGAGCATCTCTTGGATTAGAGCATACTCATCAAGGGAAGAAAGAAGAATAATGTGGGAATTAGAATTTTGTTGAAGACATAACTCGAAGTCCTTGAGAGTAGAGAAACAATGAGATTTCTCAATCAGATGCTCAATGTTCTCATCATGTTCCATGATTTTGTTGGTTTTATATTTTCTTTTCATTTTTTTATAAAAGACTTGGACCATTGACTCTTTTGAAGGAAATCTAATCTAGAATGTGGAAAACAAAGTGACAAAGTATTGTACAGGTTTGTTGGTTCTGAGATATCAAACCAATGTCCACTGTTGTTCCACTCAACAATGGATTCTATCTGAAATTTTGATCATATGTGTCTCGAAACATGAATCGCATTGCACAATCACTACAAAAATGCTCATGACCTTGAGTAAAAATTAGCTTCTTTATGATTGATAATCAACTCCTAGGATGGTTTATGCATACCGTCATGACTTGAAGTGATTGCATTCCATACTTAGGCTTAATTGTAGCATAGGTAGAACAATCATATTCCATGGCTTTAGTTTCCATACGACTCTCACAAATAAAGCGCTAACCTAAGAAAACTTCGTAGGAGCAATTATCTTGAATAAAGAAGTGAAATTCTTTTGTGATTCCTCCTATGGATATATGGACACTAGCTCAAGCTCCATACAAAGGACCTACACCATTATCTATGGTTCTCATATGCCATCCACAATCTTTATATATGGGCATGGGCCATTAAAATTTATCATAGACTTCTCTTGAAATCACATTGATTTTAGAGCTAGAATCTTCTAATGCATTTACAATGATAGCTTTATTATCATTGCCTATTTTAACATGCATCTTTGATATACCTCTAGACCAAAATTGTCTTTCAAAGTTAATTTTAGGATTATTTCATCCTTTCTCTATAATGGTTTCTATTCCCTTTAAGGTTTTTTTTCAAGTCACTCTTCTTTGAATAGGCTCCGTTTCATCTCTTTTTCTCTTTTATTCTACCTTGTATATGTGAGAAATAAGAGATTGACCTTCTATTGGTGACTCCCAAGTCATTATTCTCCTAATTTCATCTTGTGCTCTTACTAAAGACTCTATGGAAAATTCAACTTCCTTTGTAGGTTTACTTGATTCTTCTTCTTTCTTATCAAGAGCTTCTAATTTCACTCCTCTAGTTCCTTCATTTGTCATGGTTATGTTTTTGTAGTGCTTTTTCATTCCTGTCTAACCATACATTCCTTGCAAAGGTAGCCTAGATCGAGAGTCACAAATTTTCTATGTCTATTACTAGTATATATGTATGTATGTATGTATGTATGTATGTATGTATGTATGTATGTATGTATGTATGTATGTATGTATGTATGTATGTATGTATGTATGTATGTATGTATGTATGTATGTATGTATGTATGTATGTATGTATGTATGTATATATATATATATATATATATATATATATATATATATATATATATATATATATGGCATGAAAAGAAGAAATTGCGTGCATAAGTATTGCAATAGTGTATTCGGAGGCCGAAACAAGCTCAGATCATGATTTTGGCACCACATAGCGAGGTTGATTTGAACTCCTAAGCACCTTGAGTATGTTCACCAAATTTTGAACAACTCTAAGACTCTCAGTGGAGGGGTGTTGATGATGCCCTCGATGAAGCAACAACCTGCTGTGATACCAATTGTTGGAGTTTGACATCTACAGAAGAAAGTGAACAACACAAGGAAGAAGAAGAAGCTTCGAGCACAACACACAATATTGAATGTATTACCAAAAGAATGTACAAAGAGAAGTTACCCATTAGGGTTATAGACATATATACAAGCTGGGAGAAAAAAACCTCCTAAAGAGGCCGCTGGTCCTAGTGTGTTCACACACATCACTACCTAAAAATATCAATAGATATGAAGGTTAAAAGTGGAAAATATATGAAGCGAAAGCGGTACACAAGAGTTACGAGTGGCCCCCATTTAAAATTTTCTTTCTCATGAATTCACTACATGATAAAATAGGGATTCATTGGTATTACACAAAAAGTGATTCTTGGCACATCAAACTGAGCAGCAAGATACACTAGCAGTTGAAGCAACATACATAAGAGTAATCGGGCAAAACCAAAGGGCATTATCATTTTCTTGGACTAAGGAGTTAGACTAAGGAGCAAGAGAGAGCAAGAATGAGAAAGAGACTTGAATGGTGAGTGTGTAGAGAGTAAGTAGGAGAGCACCTAAGTTGGAACAAGTTCCATCAAGGAAGTGATCTGCATCACCAATAGAGAGTGATCCTTCCTTCAACCTTATTGGAAGCTTGAGTGCAAGGTAAGCACAAGGAAAAGCTACTAGCCAAGGTGGAGGACTAACATAGACTTGGTTGACTGCATAAGAAATTGTGGCATTTTTGTATACTTCTATGTGCTCCTTGTCTTATGCGCTACACATAGGGAACAAAATTGTCTCTTTTTAGACAAGTATATTATATTTCTTATTTTTTATCAAAACACAAAGGCTTCTGGTGTATTTGTATTTCTTCTTCTTCTCCATTCTTGTCCTACAAACACTCAAGTGCCTTTCAACTAAAGAAACCCCCACACAAGGATATACATAGACTTTTCTACTAGCATCATCTCTAAAAGTGACAAAGTAAAGAGAACCACGTAATGAGCTTGTGGGCATTGGACCACACACATTTTTATGAACGAGATCTAAAGGTTGTAGTGAAGAGTCAATGTGCAGCTTATGCACATTCCTACTTTGCTTTCTATATTGACAATGCCCATAAAATTAAAAAGCAGAGAATGATAACACATGTAAGTAGTGAGAAGGAGAAAGATTTTCCATTCCACTATGGGATATATGGCCTGAATGGCCATGAAAAATACAAGCCATAGGTTGTTCAGTAATACCTTACAAGTGTTCTTTCAATGATAGACATAAAAGTGAGCCAACTTTGCTTCCTTTTGCAATAACCATACTACCCTTTATTAAGCAAAAGGACAGGGCATAGAAGACCACATTGTAACCAAGGTCATCAATTTGATCAACTCACATGAAACTCCATGATAACTAAGGTACATGGTGTACATTATGCATAGTAAATTTTGAACGTTCAATGAAGTGCACAATTACAGTTCCAATCTTGGAAACACCACACTAATAAGAGTCACCTATTCTTGGAAGTATGATGTTTCCAATCTTGGAAACGTCACACTAGTAAGAGTCACCAAATCTCACACTATCAAGATACTTTGTTGAATAAGTAAAGAGCCCTTCTTTATGTGGTGTCACATGGAAAGAAGCACTAGAATCTAGTATCCATGTGTGGAAAAGAGAATCATCCATAAGAGCCTCAATTGGCATAGTACTATCAAGTGTCAACATACTAGCATCATCAAAACTAGCATTACTTTCTTCAATTTTCATAGTTGAAGTAGATGGAGCAGGTAGTTGTTTAAAATGCCCATCAACATTCTTTCCTTTATCTTTAGCATTCTTTAACGCATAGCATTCTTTCTTCATGTGTCCTTTCCTATGACAATAATGGCATTTGATATCCCTCCTACTTGATGTATTTCTACTCTTATTTCGTTGATAATTCTTTTCCTTGTTCTTACCCCTACCATGTTGTTGATTCCTTCCTTGGTGTGAAGGTCATATAACTTTCTCATCATATGCACTTTATATGATGCCATTTATTTTTCATATGTGTTGCGTAACTTCTTCCAAATATCCTAGGCTCTTTTATAGTTCAATACTATAAAGTAAACATTATGTAATAGGTGCAATTAAATGGTAGACCTAGCTATTTCATCCAACTCATCCCAATCATTTTCATGCATGTCAATGGACTTCTTTGTAATTCCATTTTCTGGTTTCCATTACATCCTCTAAATCAACACATATTTAATCTACCTCTTCCATCGAGGTGGATCTCAAAATGTTCTTTGTCCCATAAGTTGTAGCTCCTCCTCGAAAAACTAGCACTAGACCTTGATCCACTAGATGTACCTAAGATCTCCGATGCCACGCTGATAGAAACAAAAAGAAATCTAGAAACATTTATCCAAATTCTCCTCTGTAAAACAAGCATATGAATAGTGTGAAAAGGCCATAAAATTAAAAGTACTAAGATGTAAAACCTGCATAGATAATCACTAACTCCACTGCATATAATGAATTAATTGAAAGAAGCCAACTTGGCTCATCCAACACCTACGAACAACTATCATACATCTCTTATGGTGAGGTTGGGTATGTCTTCCACTTACATCATCAAAGAAACCCCAACATCTGTGCGTCTCCTAGTTAAGAAAATCTCACCAAGGCCCTTTTTATCAACATCAAAGGCTTTATGCAAATACGTAACCGCTATATCAATGAGCACATGGATGTACGTAAGTGGTATCCATAAAAGCATACATAGTGTATATGATCATATATGTAGTAAAATGGTAATGAAAGGCTAAATTCATAGCCCAAACACTAGCCAATAACACCTGCAAGTGCCTGTCAACTTTGCATGAACGCACATTTCTTAGGTGTTACAAACGGGTGAACTTGTAACATGTGGGTGAACAAGCCACTATAAATTTTGTTAAACAACATTTACAAAAGTTTTTGACGGCCATATGGCCAGTGTCATCATTTGTATCTTGGATTCCTCTATGATGTGGTACATTTAATGATTATTTCTTCATTTTTTTCAAGACACATGCCAAGGCTACCATTCTTCCATAGTTTCAAAATGAAGCATGTGCTTTTAACATGATGTCTAGCTAGAGCGAGTGGGTTGATGATCTCACAATGGGTAGTAGATAAAATTGTGGCTTCACGCATCACTGCATTTTCTATTGTTTCCATGTCACCACCATGTACTTTGAACATTTTAGATGCAAATATCTATTCACAAAAGGTTGGGTGGCTTATTGTGACGTTATGGATCATTTCGTATTGTGCTTCCCCCAGACGGGTTGCACCATTGAAGTGAATGGATGAATATGGGAGCAAACATAAGTTATTTGATGTGTGATCTTCCATATTCACATGCATATCTATAAATGATTTTTCACCACTACTATTGATGGTCTCTCTACTTCTTTTATGATGTTTGATCTCAATCGCTTTCCTTTCTTCATGGTTTGATATTAAAAATAAAAAAAAATCATTTCTTTTAATGTGTCTTAGCATTGTTGAGATTATACCTCTTTCATGATCTGTCAAAATACTTGTGTGAGCTCGTTACTCATGTGCTCATCTAATACTTATGCTCCTTTTGATACTCTTCCAAATTTTCTTTCAATACTAATAAAGGTTGTTCTACATAATTGACCAATGAACTCTTTGTAATTCGAGACATGCATTTACAATGTCATCTGATCCTCTCTCATTCCATACACATAAGAGACGATGAACTGTTCTAAAACTTTCTCTCATGCTTATTAATTTTACTTGCCATTTGTGCAAATAGAAAAAATAGACTATTAGATGATTTTAAGGTTTTGAATATAGTTACTTTTTAAATACTATCCTAACTCATAAAAAAATAAAACCTATAAATAAAATGATAGATAATATTATACATCCTTAAGTAGATGTATAAGTAGATATGATAAATACATAGATAAATAGAATAAATGAATAGGTAGTTAGTAGGATAGATGGATATATGATTGAAACTATGGATAAATGAGTATATGAATAAATTTATAGATGGATAGATCAATATATAGATAAATAAATGAGTAGATAGATAGATGAACAATTGAATGGATAGATAAATGAATAGATAGATAGATGGATATATAGGTAGATGAATAAGTGAGTGGATAGATAGATAGATATCTGGATACATAGATAGATGAATAAATAAATGGATAAATGGACAAATATATGGGTAGATAGATAGATAACAGATAAATATTTAGATAATAAGTGGATGGAAAAATGAATAGATATATACATAACTAGATAGATAGTTACATAAATAGATGAACAGATAGATAGATAGATAGAAAGAAAGAAAGAAATAAATAAATAAAGAAAGAAAGAAAGAAAGAAAGAAAGAAAGAAAGAAAGAAAGAAAGAAAGAAAGAAAGAAAGAAAGAAAGAAAGAAAGATAGATAGATAGATAGATAGATAGATAGATAGATAGATAGATATATAGATAGATAGATAGATAGATAGATAGATAGATAGATAGATAGATAGATAGATAGATAGATAGATAGATAGATAGATAGATAGATAGATAGATAGATAGATAGATAGATAGATAGATAGATAGATAGATAGATAGATAGATAGATATATATATATATATATATATATATATATATATATATATATATATATATATATATATATATATATATATATATATATATATATATATATATATATATATATATATATATATTGATAAATAGATAGATAATAGATAGATAATTAGGTAGATAGATGGATGGATGGCTATATAAATAGATTGATACCTAAATAGATAGATACATAAATGAATAAATGGATGAATGACTCGAACCAAATATGAAAAATAGATAAATAGTGTGAAAGATAGATAAGTGTATAGATACATAAATAGAAATTATTGTTATAATCATAAGTGACCTATGTAGCTAATATGAAGGTAAGAGCAAAGAATCACACATTCATAATAGTTTATGTACACTTCCTATACTATATATGATTCTTGTCGGATGAATGTATATAAGTATTGTGAAAGTAAGAGTCAAAGAATGAGAGAGTTAGAATGGTTTTTATACACCCTATAATATGTATGATTATGATCAGGTTAATCTATGTGAATATTGTGTGAATATTGTGAGAGTAAAATTCAAAGAATTAGACATCACATTAGTCCATTTACACTCCTATTATTAATACAGTAGGAATCGAGGTGGCAATTCAAAAAATTTCAATAGATGTAAGTCTCATATTCCTATACTACTTTGAGAGCAAGAATCAATGTAGCAAGTTAGACAAGCAAAGTAGTTGATTGTTTTAAAATTTAATTAATCAAAGTATACAAGTAAGAAATGTTTTTATAAATCAGAACATGTATGTCTACAATGATTAAAAGACATAAATAAGAATTACGTGAACACTAATCACACATATGTAAGAGACACATATGGGAATTAAAACATATTATGATACATAATAAACATTAAGAAGATAAAATCCAATAATTTAAAAGAAAGAAATAAATGAATGCTATGCTAGAGAAGTAGCTCTATAATTTTCATAGTAAACACATGCATAAATGAGAATATTTGATCGAATGAAAACTTAAATATATTTTCTCTTTGAAAGAATTTTTTATCAAAAGTAGTTTTGATCAATACCCTTTCAGTTGGAAATGATTTTTATGGAAACATTTTCAATTGAAAAAAATAAACACGTAAATTTGTATTTGGAAATATTCCCAAATCCTCGAATAAACCGATTATTTTGGTAATTTTTTAATATGATCGAGTAAACACAACATAGTGCATGAGATTGAGCACCCTTTCCATCCCATCTAAGTTTCTCTTGCATAGGTGGAGAAGGCATAGTCATTGTACTTGAAGAAGAAACTGAATTTATGACAATAGGCTGCATAGTAGAAGAACCATCGCGTCACTTGCCAACATCTCCCAATATGTTCCATAGTTGCTTTGCAACAAAAAAGTTCTTTCATGATGTAAGACCACACTACATAATTTGTCCCATGAAGATTATCCTCACCTTGAAGAATCCCAAACAATTCATTCTTGTTTTCCATTGCACCAAATAACTCGAAAGTAGCAAGATATGAAATTCAACAAAGTTCAAATGCAAGATGAAATGCATCGCACAATTTCCGATTGTGATGGCAATGATAAATGCATAAATGGGTTTTAAAGGGAGATCAAACCCTATTGCACCTAGTGGAGATGATATCTGAATGCTGAACATAGTATATTTATGCTCCAAAACTGATTTGCATTGGCAAAAGTGTAGGCAGAGACAATGCAAAAAACAATAGGTTGAGAAAGAGATGAACTTGCTCTAATACCATGGTTTATTGATAGAGTACTTAATGAAGCACAAATAGTACACATTAGAGAAAAGAAGGAGATGGAAGCATAAAGGCACATGATGGATGGAAGATCTCTCTATTGATGGATGATTTGTAATAATGAGAATGAATGAAGTACAAAGTATCACCACATATGAGTATATGATGTATATGCAATTACATGAGGAAAAATTGTTGTCCATCACTAGAGTAAAAAGTGTCCATGTATAGGGAAACACTTCACATCAAAGCTACTCAAGGGGCAAATGTGTAACAATGATTTGATCCCATGCTAATGAAAATCCTTTTGATACTCATTTTTGGCTTAGGTGATTCATTTAAATGAGTAAAATCATGCACTATGCTATGCCCATGTGTACTTCATCTACACCATTTAAAATGCATTCTTACATGCATTTCTTTAGCCTCGCATGTTGGTGCAATCAAACCCAAGCCCACATACTTGGTAAATTAGCTTATGCTTGATTTATTGGCATAACTTATCCAAGGCTTCATATGATTAACCTCTGTAAAAATCCTTTACATTTATCCTTGTAAAAGTGGATTACAACCATGCGGAGTTAGGAAGCTCTAAAATCATGAATCATTTGGTTGTTGAGTGATGAGGGAATTTATCCTACACTTTAGGATTCACCTTTTAGGTAGAAGTTTGAATTTGAATTCAATCTTTGCCTCCAAGCATAACTATAAGAAGACAATCAAAAAGACCCTTGTGTATCTTGAACCTTGGAGATAATTTTGAAGGACATTCATTGTGAAGTGAGCGCTCATCTCATATCTCATTCGCCTCTCACACATCAAGCAATGTATGATTGCGAATGACATTGTATTTGTACATGTTTTAATACATGTATGATCATTATGTTGGAGTTAGACGTCTGTAGAAGCACGCGAACAGTACAACGAGGAACAAGAATATTGGAGCACAACACACAATACTGAATGTATTACTAGAGAATGTACAAAGATAAGTAGCCCATTAGGGTAATAGGCATATATACAAGGGGGGGAAAAAACCTTCTAAAGAGGGAAAAAAGTGTCCCGACTGTCCTAGTGTGTTCACACACATCACTACCTAAGTATATCTACAAATCCCACTTGGGAGTGATGCGGTGAACAAGGAGCTAGCACACATGTATAAGGAAGTGCCAAGCTATGTGGAAATCACTCCACAAAAGGACGTAAGCCCAAAGCTTTGCGGAAAGCTTCAAACTTCTCCCTAGGCAGAGCCTTCGTCAAGAGGTCTACAATGTTCTCCTGTGTGGGCACATATGCCAAGCTGATCTCCCGAGCAGAGAACCTCTTCCTAACAAAATGATAATGCACCTCAATGTGCTTAATGCGAGCATGGAACACAGGGTTCCTCTCAACTGCCAATGCGCTCTAACTGTCAATGAAGATGGTGGTGGCAGAAGACTAACCAACACCCAAATCAGCCATAAGTCGTCTGAGCCACACACACTCAACAGTCGCTGTGAAAGCTACCCTATACTCAGCCTCACAACTAGAAGTGTCCACAGTAGGCCACTTCTTGCTCAACCAAGATATACGTGAGCTACCAAGCATGAAGCAAAAGCCACTAGTGGACACACGAGTGTCATACCAACTAGCCTAATCACAGTCAAAAAAAGCATGCAAATCTAGTGGTGGTGATCCCCCCTTGGGATAGAACAAACCAAGTAGCCGAGTACCACTCAAGTAGCGAAAGATGCGCTTAACTGCCTGCCAATGTTGTACTCTTGGGCAATGCATAAACCTGCTCATCTGTGAGATAGCAAACTGAATATCTAGTCGAGTAATGCATAAGAAAATTAAGCATCTAACAGCCTAGTAATAGAGAACAACATCAAATGCATCTCCAGCATCATGAAGACTCAGTCGTAAACCTGTTTCCATAGGAGCGGCAATAAGTTTATATTCCTCAAGGCCAAAATGCTACAATAATGTGTCAATATATTTCGTTTGGCACAAATCCATTCCACCATCAACGTGAATATATTGAATGCCCAAATAATGATGCAAATGCCCCAAATTAGACATCTCAAATGAGGCATGCAAATCAACCTTAAAATTCAGCATTATGCTTCTCAATAGGACCAATTAAAAACATATCATCAACATAGACAACAATAATCAAAAGCACATCATTAGCACGCTTAACATATAAGGTGCTTTCAATTGGACTATTCTCAAAACCATGTGCAATTAGATAGGCATGTATCTTTTCATACTAAGCACGTGGTGTTTGCATTAAACCATATAATGCCTTATTTAACCTTCACACTTGGTTTTCATGCCCTTTCTGCACAAAGCCACGACTGAAAAACATACACTTGTTCATGCAAGTCACCATTTAGAAATGTTGTTTTAATGTCCACCTGATGTACATTCCAACCATGATGGGCTGCAAGTGATAAATGCTCCGAACAGTAGTCATACAACATGTAGGTGCAAAGGTCGCATCAAAATCAATGCCTCTTTCTTGCGCATAACCCTTTGCAACAAGCCTAGCCTTATACCTCTCAATTGTTCCATCAGGCTTACGCTTCAGCTTGTAAACCCATTTAGTGCCAATGGCCTTCTTGCCAGGAGGCAAGTCACATAAAGACCAAGTAACATTCTTCATTATAGCATCATATTCAGATTGCATAGTAGCCATCCAGTTTTTTGAATTTTGTGCTTCATTAAACAAAACAGGTTCATTCTCATCACAGAGGCTAGATGCAGCCAAAGCATAGCAATCGATGCAAAGGAGGCACTATGAGAGCCTGAACGAGTATGATATGAGAGAGGTGCATCTAATTTGCTGTCACACAAAGTCTGCACCAGCCATTTCGGCATAGTTTTTGCTTGCTCAATATCAACTCTCTCATCAACAAGTGCATCATGTAAATCTGCATTAGAAATGGAATGATCTACATCATCACCTAAAACCTGCAAAGGCTGAGAAGTTGCCTCATTAGGAACAGTGCTAGACTGTCCACTTGTAAAATGAGGCAGCAAAGTATCATACATGTCTTTGGAGATAACAGATGTCTCCTTGGTACATGAAAGCAATGGCTGAATAGCATCTTCCACAAAAATAACATCACGGCTAACAAGAATGTGTTTAGTCTGTGGATGATACAGAAGATAGCCATTACTTTCAGAACTGTACCAAACTAAAATACATTTTACTACTTTATCATCCAATTTTTTGCAATGTTGTTCAGGCACGAATGCATATGCCAGACAACAAAAAACACACAGATGAACAACAGATGGCTTGCGATCATGCCAAGCCTCATATGGAGTGATAGGCTGGAGTGCTTTAATGGGACACCTGTTAAGTACATATGTTGCACACATGACAGCCTCAACCTAGAAACTATGTGGTAAAGCCTGACTCTTGACCATACACCTCACCATCTCCATGAGTGACATGTTCTTTTGTTTAGCAACTCCATTCTGTTGAGGTGTATACGACACTCTACACTGGTGTTTTATCCCATGTTCAACTAGAAATGCATTAAAATCAGAAGACATATATCCCCCCCCTCGATCAGAACGGAGGCTGCCCATTTTACATGTTGATAGATTTTCAGCCAAAACCAAAAACTGTTTGAAGCACATGAACACTTCGAACTTTGCCTTCAATGGATATACCCATGCATGCCTGAAAAAATCATCAATCAAAGTCATGAAGTGAAGATAATTTCAAAAAGAAGGTATCTACATAGGACCAGAGACATCACTATGTACAAGCTACAATTTTTTAGTAGCCTAAACGGAACCATCTTTTGGAAATGGGGAATGCTACATTTTACCCAAAATATAGCCTTCACAAACATGTTTTCCAAGTGCCTCAAGTTTGGGCAATGAGGACACCATTTCAGATTTCTGCAAGCATAGCAAACTAGCAAAATTCAGATGACCAAAGCGTGCATGCCAAAGATTTGCATCTGACATAGCCTAAGAATTATGTACTGCACATGCCGAATCATTCACATATCTTTCATAGTCTATGAGCTTATACAGCCCACAACATAAAATGCTAGAAGCAATAATCACATCGCCATTTGACAAATCATGAACTGTACACCTGTCATCAACAAATTTCACAACCAAGCCAATCTTGGCTAATGCAAAAACTGATAACAGTTTCTTTTTGATCCCTGGCACAAACGAAGCATCTGACAAAGTGAAAGAATTACCATCAATAGTAGTCAAAATGATCTTACCAACTCCCATAACAAGATAAGAGGAGTTGTTGGTGCATGTAAGAATATTCCCTGTAGGGGCAGGCTCGAGTGAAGAGAAGAAACTGCATTGCAAGGTAATATGTTTGGTCGCCCCACTATCAAAGTACCAAACATTTGAGTCTACTGCAGACATGCACTACTCATGAGAAGATGGGTCAAAACTACAAACAGTAGTAAACACCCATTGTTCTTACTGCATAAGATTAGCAGACTCTGTTTTTGGTGTAGAGGCCTCTGCAACAACCATTCCAGCCTCTTTCTTCTTTGCCTCTTTTGCAGCCAGTTTTGGATATTTATGATATGATCATTTCCTTTACAGTACTTGTAGAGCAATTTTTGCTTTTTTTATTTCTTTTCATCCTTATCGTCCCTCTTCGATTATGCAAAATTAGCAGATTTCTCCTTACTAGTTGAAGAGCTTCATTTTCCTTTTCCCTTCTGACTAGCCAGGAATCCTTGATCTTCAACTCGCATAATGGGCCTGCTCTGCCTGGACTGATCTTCCTACAACATAACAGACACTAACTCGTCATCATCAACCGAAGAGTAGAACCAAAACTCTGATATGAATCAGGAAGACCATTCAAAATGGTCTGCACAAGTGAGCTATCTGGTATAACCTCATCAATAGAAATCAACTGTTCCTTCAAGTCTTTGATCTTTGTTAGAAAATTGTCCATAGAATCACCTTCATTCATGTGCTCACTCTCCAACTATTTTCGGAGGTTAGCAATAGGAGCCTCATTCCTAGCTTGGTACAATGTGGTAAGTGTATCCCAAGCATCCTTAGTTGTTCTGCAAGAGCGAATGTGAGGAATAATGGCATGTTTGACAGACAAATCTATCAATCCATGTGCCTGAGCATCTCTGCCATCTCAACGAATTTGCTCTGCAGTAGGTGCAACAAAAACTGCAACACGAACAAGAATATGCAGAATATCATCATCTTTGACACCTTCTGCATCAGCTTCTGTACCTACAGTTGTAACAATTGCAGGTTTGATAGGACGTTTTTCAACACCCTGCACAATGTTCCACAATCCTTTTGCAACCAATACATGTCACATCTATAAGCCCACAACTGATAGTTGGTGCCATCCAAATTATACTCAACAGCCAACATACGAAATACATCACTTCTTTCAGCCATGGCCGGTGACTAAAATACCTTGATGCAAAAAATGACTGTATCTCAAAAGTTGAACAGAACTACTGAGATGAATTCTACTAGACCTGTAGCAGACTTCGAGATGCTCAAATTGGCGAATAAAAACTAGTATGTACCTTTGACACAAAAAGATGAAATAGCCTACACAAGCGCTATGATAGTGTGTTCGGAGGCCGAAACGAGCTCAAATCGTGATTTCGGCACCACATAACGAAGCTGTTTTGATCTCGAAAACATGTTGAGTATGCTCATCAAAATAGTGCGATTCTCAGACTACAATCGGAGAGTGTCAACGATGCCTTAGATGAAGCGGTGACCTGCTCTAATACCAATTGTTGGAGTTAGACCTCTACGGAAGCATGTGAATGGCACAAGGAAGAAGAAGAAGCTTGGATCACAACACACAATACTGAATGTATTACTAGAGAATGTACAAAAATAAGTAGCCCATTAGGGTAATAGGTGTATATACATCGCCGGGGAAAAAAACCTCCTAAAGAGGGGAAAAAGTACCCCGGCAGTCCTAGTGTGTTCACACACATCACTACCTAAATATATCAACACATTACATTCTCAGTTCACTTCTCTTTTATAACTCCATCAGATTAGTGATCCTCTTAGAGCTTGTGCTCATTGTGTAGTTGATCCTTTGCCATGATTTAAATCATGATAGATTTAGCATACTGTCTATTACACGCCTATAAAGTTTCATTAGCATTGTTTCTCAGGATCTTGAGATATCAATGTATCTTTGATCAGTGGTCTGATGAGTGTTGCAACCCGTGAATGTCGGTATGGAGCTATGACTTGCTAAAAATATTTCGCTGCATGTAGTCCATCATTTTTTATGAAATCACTCATCATTGATAGCTTACTAAGTTACTTAGAGTTCCCTAAAAGGAATTAAGTCAATTGTTGTTGTGCTTATAGAATTCTTCAAAACATTGAACAGGTGTAAGAACAAGAATAGCAAGTTTTTGTTCTTAGATTAACTCTAACATATCTGTTTTGATCCATCAATTAGTGGATCATCTTCCAAGCAACATATGTGAGTATTTGTACTCATTAGCAAGCTAAAGAGGCCAACTACACTCTCTAGCCATCATTCTTAGCAAGTGTGAAGCAGGATCTAGCTAGACCACTTCATCTCTTGTGACTATCCACCATCTCCTCCAACAATGGTATCAGAGCAACAACAATCAAGATGGGAGATGGATTTCCATCCTTCATTCAAAAATTGGATAGGAATAACTACTCAGCATGGTCACTAAGAATGCAAGCCTACCTTCAAGGGAGAAGTCTATATGGATACATCTCAGGAGATGAAGAGATGCCAATCTTCACCAGCAAGCAACAACCTACAAGGGAAGAGCAAGAAAGGTTGACCATTTGGTGTGCAAAGGATGCTCTTGCTAGGTCATATCTACTAAAATCAATCTCTGATTTATTGTTGCCACATGTTAGGAATTGCAAGAATCTGTTACAAATGGAATTTACAACTCTAAAGAAACAACCAAAGCAAGGAGTGGCTGATTATGTAACCAAGATGAAAGATGTGGCTGACCAGCTTGCAAGCATTGGAGAGGAGATAGAAGAAGAACACATAGTGAGGCAAATCATTAACAGAACCAAGGTTGATGACAAGTGGTAGTCCTTCACCATAGCAATGGACCTCTACATGGATATGCAAATACTTGACCTTAACACCTTGATGGGGCAACGCTTCACCCATGAAACAAAGCTCAACAAGAATGGTGACAACTCTAGAGGTAACCAATATTCTGCCCTTTATACAAATAAGAATAAAGCGAAGGGTAAAAGTAAGAAGCATGAAGAAGAGGCTAGTACTTCTCAAGCTTATTATGTAGGAAGAGGAAGAGGTGCTAGAGGAAGGGGCAGAGGAGGAAAGCAAGGCAAGGGGAGACCCTAAAACAATTCACCTTGCAACATTTGTGGTCTTAGCAACCACAACATAGAAGAATGCTTCAAGAGGCTTCCATAGAGGTAGCTATGGGCAATCAAGAGGCAGATACAATAATGGTGGAGGCAACTACAACCTTAACTAGAATCAAGGCTACAACAACAAAAATTATCAAAACGGATTCAGAGAAATAAGGGACTACAACAACTATATTAAAGACCAAGAAGACTCATTACTCATCATGAACGTGACATGCAAGCAAGGTAAAGATGATTAGCATCTTTTCTACATTGATTGAGGTTGTCCCAATCATATGGCTAGAAATGTATCTCTATTGTCTAACCTTGAAGAACCCAAAGGGAAGCATGAAGTACAAACAGGTGATGATATTAAATACTTAATCAAGCAAATTGTAAATCTCAAAACATCTAATGGTAGCATGAACCTTTTGAGTAAAGTTCTGTATGTGCCAACTATAACCAAAAACCTAATTAATGTTGGGAAAATTGTTGAGAAAGGTTTAGAGGTCAGATTCACTAAGCATGGAGCATATGTGTAAGACCCCCAACAAGGCTTCAAGAGGATTGCTAAAGGTGAGAAGTTTGGTAGATTGTTCACATTTGAGATTGAAGACACAAGGAACATAGCAATATTCAATTATAGACATCAAACCTTATTTGAGTTAGAAATATGGTGCAAAAGGCTAGGACACATAGGAGAAAGAACTCTGAAGCAAATATGCAAGGATGAGAGTGTGCTTGGCATTCCCAATGTGACCAAGCAACATATGATCTACAAATATGGAGCATGCCAATTTGGCAAAGCTCATAGGAAACCGTTCAAAAACAGGAAAGGATACATTCATGAAGACTATTTGGAGCTTGTACACACTAATCTCAACAACAACATGACAATATGAAGGGGAACATGAACAGGGAATCGGTCCTTGGATGCTGATATAGAAGTGGTGGAGCTGGAATCTTAACAAGACGAGGTTCTTGAACATGAACAAATTGAAAAGGAACTCAAGGATTTCCTCGAGATTTTCAGCAAGCACATCTTTATGGTAACAAAGGGGAAATATAAGTATATTATGTTATGTCAAAAATATTAAAATCTTCAATGATCAATTACAGCATACAAAAGATGGAAAGCAATAGGGTTACATAAACTACTAGAGGAATCCATGTTTTTCATTGACTTTGACAGGTGTGAACAAGTCATGTCATCTCTATAGGAAGTTAGAAGAAGCACATATATATATCTTATGTGCAAATCCAAAATCAGGAAATATGAGTTGGTGGAAATATTGATCAAAGCAAGCCATATCAAAGCTTCTCTAAATTTCTACACAATGGGGACAAAGGTTGATGTGAGCTTCATGAAGAAGAATTCAGCAACATATGTTGGATTCACTAAATTCTCAAATTTCAAAAACAAAGCCAATGAGGAGCTTGCAATAAGGATATTCTTACAATTGATTTTCTTCCCAAGGTTGCCTAGATATACCAAGACACACAAACAAGTTACCCTAGTTATGCTAAAGAACAAGGAGAAAAGCAAACCTTTTGGTGTGGTGGATATGACACCATATATTCATGATCAATTGAAGGAAGCTACCAAGCACTGGGAGTCAAAGAAGTTCTTGAATGGAGCTCAACTCTTCACAAAACTAATTTATCATGTTCTTGGAATGGATGATCAATTGAAGCTAGCCCTTGAAGCACAAGTGTTTAGAGCATGATGGGTAAGTTCAAAAGGCTACTCAAATCAGTATCAGTCACGGAAGCAGGGAGAAAAAGAAAGGACTTGATCAAGGAAGTAACACAAACCAATTAAGAAGAGGAAAGTAGATCCTAGAAAGATTGAACTAGTAGTAATAGAGGCTTTTGAGGAGGAAATAAAGGAAGAACAATTAAAGGTTTAGGCAGACATAGAACCACATCGGCCTCAAACCAGTATAAAAAAAATGCAGGGAGGTGATAAAAGAGAAGTTTATGATGTCTACATTTCTTTGATAAAACCAAAGATTAGACCCAATCTGAAATAGAGCATTATGAAAAACTTCATGAACAACTGATGAGTGTTAAAACAAAAGTTGTATTTGTGAGGAAAGAAGCAAGACTTCTAGCATACTTTAAAGAATTAGAAGGTTTGCCTGAAACCAGAACCAAGGTAGTGGCGACCATCAGAAGACCAAAGAAGGAAACCAAAACATAGAGAAAAGTTAAGATTGAAAATCAGAAAGGATTTCTACAAAGAAACGAGGAGATTCATAATCAAGTTGGAGGTGCACATTAATATACAAAATGGATAATGAGGATAAGGAGAGCATCTAAGCAGAAGTGGTGGAGTTATTTGTAGCCCTTGAAAAGCATTTGAAAGAAGAATATGAATCAGACATAAATACTGATTTTGAAGGATTTCTCTTAAGAAGTCTAAATCTCGCATTACCTAATACTCCTATAAAGAGAGGACAACGTCAAAAATCAAACTAGAAGAACTAGAAAAGGAGACATAAGTTGAGAAAGAAGATTCTTTAAAGAATATAAAAATCATTTTTAGAGAAAGAGAAATAGAGACAGTTTTCATTCAAGAATGTTAGGACAATAGGGAAGTTTCCAAAATGGACATAAGTTCCTTTGAAAAAGAAGAGGGAGAAGATACTTATTTAATTCAAAAAAGACGAGTGAAAAACTACGTACGATGATGAGTCACATCATATAGGAAACTTCAGAAATAAAAGAATTAGAGTATGGGGTTGAAGGAGCAAGATCAAAGGAAGAAAGAACAGAAGAGGAGAAGTCTATGTATGACACCAAATTAGAGATTCAAGAACTTCTAGATGATATGCATGATAGAGAAGTACAATCATATGTTGAAATGAGAGGGACATGATTGAGAAGTAGAGAAATCAAAAGGAGAGGAAGAAAAACCACAAGAAAAAGAAACTCAAATAGAAGACGTTGATAGCCAACTAATAGAAAAGATAAGGGAGATGAGCAGGAAGAATTAGAATTAGGAGAATATAGAGAAGAGAATCAAAATAATCAGTAGCTCAAAGTAAAGTAGTGTGAGTTTTCTACAAGTATGGAAACTATTCCCAAAGATATGAGAGGAATATGTGAGATAATAATGAGGCATATTGAAGGCTTCGAACCTTCAATTAGAAATTATCATTATGCCAGGGATTGTTATAGAATCAGAATTCATTAAAGGTAACAATGACATAGAAGAATACAAAAAAAATAAAAAAAATCAATTAGAAGAAGAGCTAAAAGATCAACAAATGAAAAGTGAAAAATACTTAGAAAGAGCAATTGCACTAGAGATTGAAGTAGTAAAAAACAAAAATAAAATAGGATTTTTGGAAGATAAATGTACCAAACAAAATGAGACCATTGACAAGATGGGAGAAGGCATAAGATAGATTAGAGTGAAAAAAACATGCCTATCTGATTGCACATGGTTTTGAGAATAGTTGAAGTAAGAGCACCTTATATGTTAAGCATGAAAATGATGTACTTCTGATCATTGTTGTGTATGTTAATGACATGCTACTCACTGATCATCATGAGAAGCATATTGCTAATTTTAAGGCTAATATGCATTACTCATTTGAAATGTCAGATTTGGGGCATTTGCATCATTATTTCAGCATTCACTTTATGCAAGTTGATGGTGGAATAACTTTGTGTCAAACAAAATATATTGACACATTATTGCAGCATTTTGGCCTTGAATACTACAAACCTATTGCCACTCCTATGAAGAGAGGTTTATGATTGAGTCTTCATGATGCTAGAGATCCATGTGATGTTGTTCTCTATCAATAGGCTCTTGGATGCTTGATTTAATTATGCATTACTCGATGAGATATTGAGTTTTCCATCTCACAGATGAGTAGGTTTATGCATTGCCGAAGTGTCAAGCATTGGCAGGTGGTTAAGTGCATCTTTTGCTACTTGAGCGGTAATTGGCTACTTGGATTGTTTTATCCCAAGGGGGGATCATTACCGCCATATTTACATGCTTTTTTTGACTCTGACTGGGTTGGTTGCTATGACACTCTGTGTCCACCAGTGGTGTTTCCTTCATGCTTGGTAGCTCATGGATATCTTGGTTGAGAAAGAAGTCGCCTACTATGGCCACTTTGAGTTGCGAGGCTGAGTATAGGGTGGCTTTCATAGTGATTGTTGAGTGTGTGTGGCTTAGATGCCTTATGGCTGATTTGGGTGTTGGTCAGTCTTCTGCCACCACCATTTGTCAGTTGTCTGATTTAATACCTCCATCATTGTCTGGATGACATCTTGAGACATTTCCTTTGATGAAAAGCTGAATTTCTGCATCTCTACATTGTGTGCTTCATTAGTTGGTTCCTATACATCATTGCTTGCAAAAAATATTTTCAACTTCTTGTTATTTACTTTCATATAAATCAACATTTGATCAAAGTTAATTGATATTTTATTTTCCATAATCCATGATTGACCTAATGTTAATTTCTCAGACATTAAATTTTCATGCCAATCTTCACATTCTACTATGGATTCTTCTTGTCCTATTTTTAGTTGGGTTGACATTGATGAAAATATTTGTCATTTTATTGTTTTGATTAAGGTTGAACTTGGTTTTCTTCTGTTTTAGAGTTGATTAAGTATGTCAAAACCGATTAAGTTTACCTAAGATCCAAAATCCAATTAAACCCGGAATTGACTTTCATTGTACCTCATTTGTATGAATAGCAAAT
Source organism: Ceratopteris richardii (assembly GCA_020310875.1). NCBI lineage: Eukaryota > Viridiplantae > Streptophyta > Polypodiopsida > Polypodiales > Pteridaceae > Ceratopteris > Ceratopteris richardii. The sequence continues at coordinate 89,085,241 of CM035408.1, read as the reverse complement.
GCATTTCTTGTTTTCCTTTCATTTTTTCAAATACCAATAATTCTCTTAATGTTTTATATTTCATCATTCTTGCCTTAGCTTCTTCCTAAGCTTCTTTCCTTATTTTCTCTTCTTCATGCTTCCTTTTATGTGATTGTTGTATTCTTCTCCATTCCTCTACTATTAACGGTTTTTAATATCTTTGGATTCTGCAACCACTTATATAGTTTGGTATGATTTCATTGTCTAGGTTTGCTAATTGTACAGGTCCACTAGGACTAATTTGATGAATAATGTATGGTTCATGTCCATTTTTTTCCAATTTCTTGCCATAATCCTTGGTTGTATATGCCAATACTAGTTCTTTGGCATGATGCAATCGCATATCTCGATTTGCTCTTTTTATATTTACCAATTTTGAAAGTACTACGCACAACACTTTATTGGTACTTTCTACATGACCATTTATGTGAGGATGATAAGTTGTTGATTTCCTATGTATGATCATAAATTGTGAAGTCAATTCTTCAATAACCTGATTTAGGAAATGAGTTCCCCTATCACTTGTTGATTGGTAAACTGTACTTGGTGATGATATACTCATATAAGAATTTTACATTTGTAGGAGCATCATTCTTCCTAGTAGTCTTGGCTTCAGTCCATTTTGTTAAATACTCTGTTGCCACTATTATATATTTTTCGTGTGATTTTTTAGCAGGTAGATTTATGGGTCTAATGAAATCCATTCCCCATTAACTAAAGGCCCTAGTAGATATGAAAGGTTTCAAAGGCATTTCATCTCTTCTTCTAGGTTGTCTTATTCTTTGGCAATCATCACAACTTGATAGAAATAGTTTGACATCTGGAAATAAAGTTGGTTGCCAAAATCTTGAATATAAAATTAATGTCACAGTTCTTTCTCAAGATAAATGACCTCCTGTTGTTTCCTGAGTGAGCCCCTCTAACATTTCTAGACATATATCTTCAGGAACACAAATTCTCGAATATCCATCCATACCCTTTTTATACAATAGAAATTTTATTAGTAAAAATTCTTTACTCAATACTTGCAGATTTCTAAATTCAAAATTTTTTCATATTTATTGTTTGTTCATCCCCTTGTTTTAGTCTCTATTATATGTGTGCTCTTGTGAGGGTTTCCTTAAGACCAAAACAAAGTAATCATCTCACTCTGATGCTTGTAATGACATTTTTGGCACTCAGCTATATACCTTTCTACATATTTTTCCTTTGTTGGCCAATATACTCCCATTCTTGCTAAATTATTTAGAGTGACAATCTTAGAAGCATGAAAGCATGGGTTCCATAGATGTGCCCTTTCTAAATAATTTTTGTGTTCCTCTTCAAGAGCACAATATTCTAATATTCCAACATGATTTATATGATATAAATGTCGGACCATTAAAACAAAATTTTTGCTTTGCAAAATCAAATGTGCTTTTTTGGTTTTTTATTTATTTGGGTCAATAAATAAAACTAGAATCAAAGATTTTTCCCATTCACGGAAGCTTTCTATATTGAAAAGATAGGTATGAGGTAATTCATCATGAATATGATCTGAATTATCACATGCGAAGATTCTTAACAAGTGATCCGCCCTAAGGTGGGTTTTTCCTTGTCTTAATACTACCTCAAATTCAGATTCCATTATTAGTAATAACCATCTTACTATCCTTTGTGTGTGACAAGGCTTATTCACCAAGTAGATTAGTGCTTGATGATCCACAAAAAATTTAAAATTATTAGCCAACAAGTAATGCCTATATTTTTTAACTTTAAACACCATGCCTAGACCTTCTCTTTGATTTGTTGTGTAATTCTTTTCGGCCTGATTCAACTTTGTACTTGAATAGGCAATATGGAAATCCAATCTGCTTCCTGCAATAGGTTGTGCCAATACACATCCTATGGCAAAATTAGAAGCATCAACATGTACATGAAATATTCCATCCCATGGTGGTGTTTTCAAAATTGGTGCTATGACTAAACAAGTTTTCAGAGTCTCAAAGGCTTCTTCGCATTCTTTGGTCAATTCAAATTTACTAATTAATGCATACAAAGGTTTGGTGATTTCTGCAAATCCATACACAAATTTCCTATAATATCCATAGTGACCTATGAAAGTTTGTAGTTCCTTTATAGTTGTTGGTTTTGATATATTCACTATAGATTTTATCTTATCTTCATGAGTTGATATTCCATTTTTGGAGATTATGTGTCCTAGCATTCTTCCTTGTTCAACAAAAAAGATACATTTTTTTGGATTAAGACATGCTATATAATTTTTATACTTTTTTAATATATTCTCCATATCTGTTAGATGATCCTTTCTCTGATTTGAGAAAGTGCATAGATCATCCACATAAAATTCCATTATAAATCTCTAATCACATGACACATGAATCTTTGGAATGTGGAAGGTGCATTTTTCAAACAAAAAGGCATAACTCTAAATGCGTAAATACCCCATCTAGTTGCAAAAGCAGTCTCGTGTTGATCTTCTAAGAGTCCATCCAAAAAATTGTAAAATTCTTTTCTAGCTAGCCTTTCTAATAAATGATCTATTATTGGTAGTGGATAACTCTTTCTAATAATTGCAACATCGAATCTTTTAAGATGAATGCAAACCTTGAGTTTACCATTATTTTAAGGAACCACAACTATTGGAGAGGTCCATTTTGTGTACTCAATTTCATAAATGAAGTTGGCTACCAATAACTTATGTATCTCTTGCTTTATCTTGGTAGAGTATTTTTCATTATAAGTGTAATGTTTTTGCTTACTTTGTTTCGCATCTAGTGCAATAGATATTTTGTGCACACAGATATTGGGACCTATTCCTTTAAAATCCTTGTAAATGTAAGCAAAAAAATTTGACTAACTTAATAAGAGTCTCCTCTTCATCTTTTTCCATGGCATCTTCTATTGTTATGTGTCTTTCTTGTCCCTCCTCCCTAGATATTACAATATTTTTTGTTTTTTCTTCATCATCATAGAACTCTACCTTCTTCTTTTCTCTTTTGGGTTTAATCTTAAGCAACAATGTCTCCTCAACTTCATATTTTCTAAAATTTGTAGGAAGATCAAAATTTTCCTCTTCTTTCTTTGGATCCTCTATTTTTTCTAAGGATTTTTTCCTTCTTAGTTTCCACTGTCTGCATCCTTCTTTGTGTATATAATGTTTATACTTTCCTAAGATCTTATCCTTGATTACAGCTGTAGCTTGTAATTCTTTCAAATCTGTCTTTTTATTAAGGATTCCTACAATATTTCCGTTTTCTTGAGTTACATCTTCTTCATTTGTTGCTCTGATAATTCTTAATCCCACAAAAAAAATATCATAACCTTCTTCATTTTGAAAGTTTACTCTCACATGTTCACCATTTGCTACATCTAAAGTTGGTAGAGTCTGACTCCATCCATATGGTTTAAAGACCATCATTAAACCTTTGAGGAGTATACCTTTTATCTTCTATGTTTCTTTCATTTATGCAATCTTCCTTTCTTAATCAAAATCTTTTTGGGAATTTCTTTTTTTTGGAAACACATGTCCAAAGTTGTGCTTCATTATCACGACTTTCATTAGAGTCATTCATATTACCATGTTCATGATGTACCTTGTACCATTCTTGTGGAGGTATATTATGATAATTTCCACCTTTGAGATTGACTTTGGTAATATTTCTTTTGTTTTGTAGATACAAACAGTCTTTTCCCCAAACTTGAACAACTTGCATTTTGCCTCATAAAGGGTCTTCCTAATATAATCTCATATGAGGTGATTTGGGGAAACTCCAATATTGCAAAAGTGTGTTCTAATTTAATCCCATAAATTTCTATTATCACTTTCTCCCATATTCCTATTGGTGTTTCAATGTGTCCATTTGCCAATTGAAGATTAATTTTGGTGGAATGAAGTGTTTGAGCTCCCCATTTTTCCCAAGTTCTTTTGGTCATGATGGATACACCTGCTCCACTATCCAAAATGGCCTTTGCTTGCTTATTCAAAAATGAATTGAAAGTATAGTATTCCCTTCCTCTCCTTCATAGTATCCACCTATTTTGTCAATTGGTACTTGTAGAATTGGTTCCTTTTCTAGCTCTTCATCAAAGATTTCTACTAGATTTGTGATGAAACTCTAAAGATCGGGATTTTCTTGAATCAATCTTCGAATGTCCAATGACATTGCTGTTGGAGTTAGATGTCTACGGAAGCATGCAAACAACACAAGGAACAAGAAGAAGCTTGGAGCACAACACACCATACTGAATGTATTACCACTAGAATGTACAAAGATAAGTAACCTGTTAGGGCTATATGCATATATACAAGCCGGGGGAAAAAAACCTCTTAAAGAGGGAAAAAAGTGCCTCAATGGTCCTACTGTGTTCACACACATCACTACCTAAGTATAACAACAAATTAACCATGGGAGTGATGCGGTGAACAAGGAGATGGCATTCATGTATAAAGAAGTGCCAAGCTATGTGGAATCAATCCACAAAAGGAAGTAAGCCCAAAGCTTTGCGGAAAGCTTCAAACCTCTCCCACGATAGGGCCTTTGTGAAAAAGTCTACAGTGTTCTCTTGCATGGGCACATATGCCAAGCTGATCTCTCTAGTAGAGAACCTCTCCTTGACATAATGATAATGCACCTCAATGTGCTTAGTGCGAGCATGGAGCATAGGGTTCCTCGCAATTGCCTACCAATGCACTCTGACTGTCAGATGGTGGTGGTACAAAAGTGGCCAACACCCAAATCACCCATAATGGAGCTGCACCACACACACTCAACCGTCACTGTGAAAGCTTCCCTATACTCAGCTTCACAATTGGAAGTGCCCACAGTAGGCTACTTCTTGCTCAAACAAGATATGCATGAACTACCACATATGAAGCAAAAACCACTAATGGGCATACGAGTGCCATAGCAACCAACCCAATCAAAATAAAAAAAGCATGTAAATCTGGCAGTAGTGATCCCCCCTTTGGAGTAAAACAATCCAAGTAGTCAAGTACCACTCAAGTAGCGAAAGATGGGCTTAACCGCCTGCCAATTCTTGACTCCCCGGCAATGCATGAACGTGTTCATCTGTGAGAGAACAAATTGAATATCCATACATAAAGGAAATACATTGGTTAGATGCTCTCTAAACTCAAAATGAAGAATACAAAGGTTGCAAGTACTCCCATGGAGATAAATTTGAAGTTACGTGCTCATGAAGGTGAGCTAATTGAAGATGTTACTAGTTATCTGAGTCTAGTTGGAAGCCTAAATTATGCTACATTAACTAGAGTAGATATTTGTTATGAAGTAAGTGTGTTGAGTCAGTTCATGCATACTCCAAGAAAGCCTCACATGGAAGCAGCCCAAGAGAATCCTAAACTACTTCAAGGGCACAATCAATGAAGGACTATACTATCCATAATCTGATATTGATTTTAAAGTCTTCTCTAATGTAGATTGGGTAGGCTCTAAAGATGATAGGAGAAGAACATCTGGATACCTTACTTTTGTAGGTACAAAAAATCTCATGGTCTTCAAAGAAGCAACCCATAGTTGCTATTTCATCAAGAGAGGTTGAGTATAGAGGACTTGCAAATGCTACACAAGAAGCTATGTGGATTAGAACCCTATATTCAGATCTAGGGTTGAACACTTCCCATCCACATATATTTGGAGAAATCATTAGCTCATTACTTCTTGCTGCTAACCAAATCTATGCAAGTTCATTATCATTATGTTAGAGAGAAGATTATGACCAAAGAAATTCAACTCTCATATATATCAACTCATTAACAATGTGCAAATATGATGACAAAGGCCTCGGATGGAAGTAAATTAAACAGATTCAAATCACTGATTGGATTGCAGGAGATCTTGAAGGAATGAAGACTCAAGCATGTTAGGCTTGAGGGAGATCTGTTGGTACATTTAGCAAGCTGAAGTTGCTAAGAATTTAGGACTACACACATATTTGACTCTTCCCATAAGAGACATTCATATGAACTATTCTTGTCAATCTCATTACATTTATCTTGGATAAAGATAAATGAAAAATAGAAGAAAAAAATCTCGTGAAGGTAAGAGGCTAAACCCATGAATCATGTGGTAGGGAGAATCATATTAAGTTCATCCCTAAAGTCTAGGATCAATTTTAGGCGAGAAGATTCAAAATTCAAATTCAAGCAATTTTAGTCATGGGATATTGAGCACTTTTGAGAGGTTTTGAGCTATAAAATTCACCATAAATTAGGCGCACGTTAGCTTTTCGTAGTCCCCTACACTCCTTGTGTATCATATGTGTAATATAATTCATACTTGATACATCTCATTAAGCAAATCTCTGTCTATTGTCTACTCCAACATCTTCATCATTACAATGAATGTGTGGAATTGATTTCTTTGTGTGTACTCACTCTTTTTCTATGATTGAGCTTGGATTAGTTATGTTTAAGTACCTATTATTTACATATAAATATTCATAATATTTGATTTATTAGATCTTGAGATATGAAGCAAAGAATCTTACTATGTTTGCACATCTTCTAGATCCTAAAAAGTTGGGGTGACCCCCCTGACTTGCTAAATTGATTTTTCTTTGTATGGTGTATCTAAAATCATGAAATAACTTGATGTATCTAAATTCATTTCTCTTTGTACGGTGTATCTAAATTCATTTCTCTTTGTATGGTGTATCTATGCAATTCACACTAGGTTGTGAGCTTTGAGCATAACACTGAGAACTCCTGTTCCCAAAATAAAATGTTCTTCACATCTCTTGCATAGAAGTTATCTGTTTTGATGGAAACAATTGAGAGTGATGCCCCAAAGTACTTGGTGGCTCCATGTGCACCATTATGAAGCTAAGGAAGCATACTAAGCATATATGAAGATATATTGGAAGGTGTAGAGCAAGTTTCTTGTAGCACCACCTCATCTCTAGAATCAACATTTCATCCCCTCACACATAGGACCACACATATTTGTATGAATGAGCTCTAAAGGCTGAATTGAAGATTCAATGTGCATTTTATGAACATTACTAGTTTGATCTCCATATTTAGAATGCTCACAAAATGAAACATTAAATAAAAATAACAATGGTAACTAGTTAGAATGAGAAAGATTTTCCATTTCTATGAAGTATGTGTCCCAAATGGCCATGCCATATACAAGCCATAGTCTTTTCCATGATAGCTAAACATTTTTAGGGATTATCTTAGAATGTATTTTCTCACACCAATAAGTGTCACAAGGAGTAAAGTGAATCATTGTATAGTTGAAAATATAAAACATGAAAATAAATAGAGTCTTGTTTGAAAAATGAGCATATGAGCAATGTAGAAAGCCCATAAAAGCGTGAGTACTCACATGTAAACTTGCATAATGAATCACTGAATCTAGTGCATTTAAGAACTTAAGTCATGAAGCTAACTAGGCTTATGAAGCACCTACAAACAACTAGCATACATCTTCTAAGGGTAGGCTAGGTAATTCTTCCACCTACATCATCAATGAGATACCAACATTTGGGTGCATTCGAGTTAAGAAAATATCACCACGACCCTCTTAATCATTGTCAATGGATTTATGCAAAAACATAATTAATATATGAATGACCACATAGGTGGACATAAGCAGTATCCATAGAATTGACATAGTTTTTATGTGCTCATTATAAGCGATAAAATGTTATTGAAAGCCTACATTTAAAGCCCAAACACTAGTCAAAAGCACCTACAAGCATTTATCAACTCCATTATTTTGACTAAAAAAACATGCATAAACTTGCATTGGTCACTCCCAACACAATGAAAAACCTTTGAAAAAACATGTAGGAAGACTCGAGTTGAAGATGTGCACTACCAAGCAGACATAATCTCAAGTTCCTCTAGTGCCAAGGTTGATCTTTGGGCCAATCCTTCCAGCTATGTAGTCAAAAATATCCAGAAACTATGAAATCAAACTTTACTTTTCCCCAATTCTGCACGGAAAAACCTCAAAAAAAGAAATGGAGAGAACATAAGGAGAAACTTTGAAGACACCAAAATAATGTTAATTTGAATGATCTTCACTCCTATAATCACCAAGAAAATAGGGCTACGTGGTAAGGAAACCTTCCACTTAAGTGAGCCTTGGAGAATGGGTCCCTTCTCGAGAAGTACTAGTGATTTGTATTCCTCCATCAATGAATTCTTTCCTCCTGTGCAGCCAACAATGCCAACAATGACTTCGCTAACTTGAATAACAATGTATGAAAAGATTTATGCCTTGGTCTTGAAGTGTTATAATGGTGATGCACCACAATGGATTCCCCTTTATGAGAGCTTCACAAAGATGCTCTCATAGTACAAAACTCAACTTTGCATGAGATGGGTAGTACTTGATAGAGACCTATCAAATACGTAGAGATTACATAGTACATAGAGACCCAACCACAGATTTCTTAGGTTTTATAAATGTAGTCAAACATATAGTCTATGGCTAACAAGACCACTATACGTTTTATTAAAAAACATATACAAAATTGTCCGATCGCCATTTTGCCTTTCACTGTTGATATATTTAGGTAGTGATGTGTGTGAACCCACTAGGACTGTCGGGCCACTTTTTTCCCTCTTTAGGAGGTTTTTTCTCCGGCTTGTATATATGCCTATTGCCCTAACAGGCTACTTCTCTTTGTACATTCTAGTGGCAATACATTCAGTATTTTGTGTTGTGGTCCAAGCTTCTTCTTCTTCGTTGTGTTGTTCGTGTGCTTCTGTAGACGTCTAACTCCAAGAATTCGTATCAAAGCAGGTCACTACTTCATCTAGGGCATTGTCTACACCTCTTTAGTTGCAGTCTCAGAATCACGCAAAATTTGGTAAGCATACTCTAAGCACGTTTTGACCTCTGAATGCACTATCACATTGCTTATGTAGGTTGTTTCCTCTTTTTGTGCCAAAGGTATATAGCAGTTTCTGTTTCCCAGTAAAAGCATCTCGAAGTCTGTTACATGTTTAGCAAGAATTCATCTTAGCAGTTTTGTTCAACTTTTTGAGATATAGTCAGTTTTTCCATCAAGGTATTTTAGTCACTAGCCATGGCTGAAAGCAGTGATGTATTCTATATCTTGGTTGTTGAGGATAAGTTGGATGGTACCAACTACCCATTATGGGCTTATGTGATGCGTCATGTATTGGTGGCAAAAGGACTATGGAATATTGTGTAGGGTGTTGAAAGACATCCTGTTACACTTGCAAATACAGGTACTACAAATATAGGTGTTGGAGTTGATGGTGATGGTGTCGAAGATGATAATATTCTATAGATTCTTGTTTGTGCTGTTGTTTTTATTGCACCTACTATAGAGCAAATTCGTTGGGATGGCAGAGATGCTCAGGCACATGCACTGATAACTTTGTCTATCAAATGTGCCATTATTCCTCACATTCGCTCTTGCAGAGCAACTAAGGATGCTTGGGATACACTTACCACAATGTACCAGGCTAGGAATGAGGCTCGTGTTGCTTACCTGGGAAAACAATTAGAGAGTGAGCACATGAATGAATGTGATTCTATGGATAGTTTTCTAACAAAGATCAAAGACTTGAAGGAACAATTGATTTCAGGTGATGAGGTTATACGAGATAGCTCACTTGTGTAGACCATTTTGAATAGTTTTCCTAATTCAAATCAGAGTTTTGCCCCTACTCTTCATTTGATGATGAAAGGCAATCCAAATGCCTTGTCATTTGAGGAGTTAGTTTCAATTTTGTTGCAGGAAGACTAGTCTAGGAAGAATAGGTCTACTATGTGTATTGCATATCAAGCTTTCCTCGCTAGCCAGAAGGAAAAGGTAAATGGAGCTCTTCTACTAGTAAGCAAAAATATGCAAAACATCGAAAACAGAGTCTACTAATCATGTGTAAGAAGAAGAATGTGCATTTACTACTCTTTGTAGTTTTGAACCATCTTCTCATGAGCAGTGCATGTCTGCAATAGACTCAGATGTTTGGTACTTTCATAGCGGGGTGACCGAACATATTACTTCGCACCATAGTTTCTTCTCTTCACTCGAGCCTTCCCCTACAAGGAATATTGTTATATGCACCAACAACTCCTCCTATCTTGTTATGGGAGTTGTTAAGATCATTTTGACTACTGTTGATGATAGTTCTTTCACTTTGTCAAATGCTTTGTTTGTGCCAGGGATGAAGAAAAATTTGTTATCAATTTTTGCATTAGCCAAGATTGTCTTGGTTGTGAAATTTGTTGATGACAGATGTACACTTCATGATCTGTCAAATGGCGACGTCATTATTGCTTCTAGTATTTTATGTCGTGGGCTGTATAAGCTCGTAGGCTATGAAAGATGTATAAATGATTTGGCATGTGTAGTACATGATTCTCAGGTTATGTGAGATGCAAAGCCTTGGCATGCATGCTTTGGTCGTCTGAACTTTCCTAGTCTGCTACACCTGTAGAAATCGGAAATGGTGTCCTCTTTGCCCAAAATTGAGGCACCTAGTAAACACTATGTGCAGGGTGTATTTTGGACGAAATGCATCGTTCTTCCTTTCAAAAAGATGGTTCAGTTTGGGCTACTTAGAAATTGTAGCTTGTTCATAGTGATGTCTGTGGTCCTATGCAAAAACCTTCTTTTGGGAACTATCTTTACTTCATGACTTTCATCAATGATTTTTCCAGGCATGCATGGGTATATCCATTGAAGGCAAAGTCCGAAGTGTTTATGTGCTTTAAAGAGTTTTTGGTTTTGGCTGAAAATATGTCATCATGTAAAATGGGCACCCTCTATTCTGATCCAAGAGGGGAATATATGTCTTCTAACTTTAATGCATTTCTAGCTGAATGTGGGATAAAACATCAGTGTACAATGCCGTATACACCTCAACAAAATCGAGTTATTGAACAAAAGAATAGTTTGCTCATGGAGATGGCAAGGTGTATGGTCAAGAGTCAGGCTTTACCACATAGTTTCTAGGAGAGAGAGAGAGAGAGAGTTTCACTTTCTCACTTTTAGGTTGTCTAGATAGAAGTGGCACTCTTCTATCAAAGACAAGAGGGAGATCAGTTAATCATGATGGTTAGAATGAGTCTCACATGGAGACTCTAGAGAGGAGGCCAATATGTTACTCTAGTGATGGTCTTTGACTAGACGAGATGATCTAGTTATTGACATTAGTTAGACTACGAGTAGAGTTATGACTCTTCTCTTTAGGGTTTATACGAGATAGAGATATATCTAACCTATTAGGGTACCAAACTCTTAGTTGGTTTTACATCATGAGTATGATGAGTAAACATCAGTTAGGAGGATGGTTACTTAGGGATTATTCGAATCCCAACGGGAATGCTTTCTGCATTCATATGGAAAACTATAGGGAAGAGAAATATTAGAGTTTGCACAAGTGCCAATAGATGCTCTTCCAATAGAACTTAGTCCAAAGGTAATGGATGAAAAACCACAGATTTCTTGGTTGGTCAAATGTAGAGGTTTCATTTTACTACAAAGAAATTCTTATGTATGAGCTAGATGCTGGATTTGCATAGTTCACAATGTAGTTTAAACAAAACTACCACTTGTGATTACACTCAAGGTTAGCAAGACCTCGAGTGGTATGAGGGCAATCTATCATGTACTCCTAGATGGGTTTGAAGTCACTTTTTATGGGACTCTGTTCTATACTTCAGAGGGTTCTATGGTTTATTATCTCCATTATGGTATGGTCAAGCTTATGAGTTTGGCACTTTTACACCTGCTTTACATGCTATCAATCCATAGAGGATACATCATATGGGCTAAGGTCATTTTGGTGATGTTATATATTATGGGAGTGATAGTTTGGAGGTTGAGTGTACATGGGAGATAGTAGGCACCATTGAGATGGTTTCCCACCTTTGAGATGATCTCATATGAGATTTCTTAAGGGGAAGGATACGGGGAAACAACACACAGAGATGACCATGTACATAGAGTACATGGGGTTCAGGGGAGTCCGAGCACTTTCTTCTACCATTATGGACATTTCATCTACATTTTCGAGGATGAAAATTCTTTCAAGGGGAAGGAAATGTCACATGAGTCACATGGTTATTTTACCATATGGGGTAGTGGGGGTAGTAGAATAAAAGAGGAGAGAGTCTTTATATTAAGTGACTCTTATGACAACTAGCAGCAGCTTGGACACGGCTAGGTGGATTGAACAAATCATATCTCTGTGTGTGTCATGGTTGAACGAAGAGCTTGGAGCAACTGCTGCGATTGGCATTCAAAAGAATGATTTAATATGGACTCATGTGGAGTCATTTTGGATGCATTAGGTCCTATCACTATGATCAAAGAGTGTATATGAAGATGAAAAAAAGCTATCATATGCGTGTAAGTTTTCCCTTTACAAAAATGACATGGTTATGGGTTTCCTCATTGAATACAGTAAGTTGTGGTGTAAATACAACTTGAGTTCTAGTAATGACAATAGGAGAGAGAATATTTAAGCTTAGAGATATTTGAAAGGGCCGATAAGGAGGCCATAATGGATGCAATATAAAGGGTTGTTGAAAGGCTAATGTGGTATGAGAAGGATAGAACGGCCTTAATGTGATGCCTCTAAATGCTTCTCTGCTTCTGGTCTAGATGGAGGCTTGATTCGAGGAGTTGGAGTTCCTACAAATTGGAAGGATATTGCTAAGTTTTATATCTTCTAGGGGCTGGTGGTACACTTATGCATGAAATTCCTAAGGATGCCCTTTTTTTATACAAAGGTCATCATGGAGATCGCAATGTCTATCGTACAAATGCATCATCAAGGATGGTTGGAAAATTTTACGAGCTTTTTTTGGAGAAACTAAAGTAAAGCTTCCTTATGACAACCCCACACCCTTAGAGTAAGAATGTTAGCCATTTCACCTAACTTGTTTCAAAGTGATGAATGTGAACTTGCACCAAGGTGGTGGGAGAACTTGAAGCTAGAAATTAATGGAAAGAGGGATCCTTCACCCTTCACTAGTGTAGTGGAGAATTTCTACATAACAAATTCTAATTGTTAGGCCTAAAAGATAATGGCATAGCGCACTGCTATCTTTTTGGGTGAGAGGGGCAAAGGTGCAGTAAATATCTAGGTTGTAATGGAGACTATGAGTAAATGCCACTTTCATTCACATAGCTTTTTCAGCATCAAGTTGAGAGAGGTACAAACAAGTCAAGGAGAGGAATCATCACAAAGAACATTACCACACGTGACTCCCACTATGACCATATTTCTCTCCCCAAATTTTGAATCTCAAAATTTTGAATGTCTAGGGAGGTTGCTTATCACATAATCAATCATATAAGGACAAGGGTTGCAAGTGGTCACCCTCTCCCCTTGCTTATTGTGAGTCTATTTTTCTAGGGATATTCAAGGGGAGAATATTGAGCAACACTTTGATTCTATTGCCATGAATATTGGGCTTTCTATATAGAATGTTGCTCACTCAGGCCCTCTCAATGTCCTAACCCTTAGCTAGAACTTCAACCCCTCAATGTGACATCCCTTATTATAGGGACAACGCTCTTTTTGTTGAAGCTGAGTGTGATAGGAGATACTGAGATCTTGCTAGTTTGTGGAATGCTTAGAGAGCTCTTTTTGTCTTCATGATATGCTTTTACTTGCTCCATTCTTGCATCATGCTTGTGATGTATTAGTTTATTGATTAATGACCTCATTATGCGTGTGATTTAGCATGTGTTGTTAACGATGCTTTACTCTTATTTCATGCAATGTTTTGTTGCTAGTCGCATGCTAAGGAAGAACCATTGCATGTGTTGAATGCTTCTATGCGAGGTTTGGGTCTTCTGAGATGCTCCTTGGTTTGACAAATATGAATTGTGATGCTATAACATCAATAACGTTTGGTGTATCCCAAGCATGAGCACCACCTCCTTTACTTGTCAATCTGTGGAGATGTAAGGAGGATATGAACAAATTGTGGTGATCAAATGTGAGCATCAAGCATATACATGCACACACACACATGCACACACACACACATGCACACAAGACAAGATAACAAAGATAGGAAGAATGAAAGCTTTGATTCTCAAAAACTCAATTACGCTCTTAAGAAGCTCTTTCTCTAACTTGCTACTAAAAAATGTTAACCTAAACAAGGAGCTCTCTAGATCTTTGATTAGTTTTTTTATTAGTTTTAGCTCTATCCACATATAGTGTTTGGCCTAGTTAAAAATTACATTTGAGGGATTGCTGGAGGGCTCAAACAAAGTCTAAAAATTATGAAAATTGGTACGTAGACACTTCTAATGCTCCTCAAGCTCAAGGATGCCTCTGCTTGAACAAAATGGAGTTGCAAAAATGTGAAATGATATTTACAATGGCTTTTAGTGATCATAATCACTCCTTTTATAGGGGTTTCTTCTAAACATTTAACATATACTTATTACAAGCATAATCCCATATGGAGCTCAAGAAGGATGTTACCATTAGTGCCCATGTGAATGTTGGAGTTAGGTGTCTGTGGAAGCATGCGAATAGCATGAGGAAGAAGAAGAAGCTTGGAGCACAACACACAATATTGAATGTTTTACCACTAGAATTACAAAGATAAGTAGTCCATTAGGGCAATAGGCATATATACAAGCCAAGGGAAAAAACCCTCCTAAAGAGGGAAAAAAGTGCCCTGAAAGTCCTAGTGTGTTCATGCACATCACTACCTATATATAAACAAATCCCCCCTAGGAGTGATGCAGTGAACAAGGAGTTGGAACTCATGTATAAGGAAGTGCTAAGCTATGTGGAATCAATCCACAAAAGGAAGTAAGCCCAAAGCTTTGCAGAAAGCTTCAAACTTCTCCCTAGGCAGAGCCTTTGTAAAAAGTTCTACAATGTTCTCCTACATGGGAACATATGCTAAGCTGATCTCCCCAGTAGAGAACCTCTCCTTGACATAATGATAATGCACCTCAATGTGCTTAATGCGAGCATGGAACACACGGCTCCTCGCAACTGCCAATGTGCTCTGACTATCAGTGAAGATGGTGGTGGCAGAAGACTGGCCAACACTAGAATCACCCATAAGGCATCTGAGGCACACACACTCAATCATCGTTGTGAAGGTTGCCCTATACTCAGCCTCACAACTAGGAGTGGCCATAGTAGGCTACTTCTTGCTCAACCAAGATATACATGAGCTAACAAGCATGAAGCAAAAGCCACTAGTGAACACATGAGTATCATAGCAACCAGCCCAATCACTGTGAGAAAAAGCATGCAAGTCTGGTGGTAGTGATCCCCCCTTCAGATAAAACAATCCAAGTAGCTGGGTACCACTCAAGTAGCAAAAGATGCGCTTAACCGTCTACCAATGCTTGATACCTGGGTAATGCATAAACCTGCTCATCTATGACACAACAAACTGAATATCGGGCCGAGTAATGCATAAGTAAATCAGGCATCCAACAGTGTGTTGATAGAGAGTAGCATCAAATGCATCTCCAGCATCATGAAGACTCAATATAAACTTGTCTCCATAGGAGTGGCAATAGGTTTACAGTCTTGAAGGCCAAAACGTTGCAATAATGTGTCAATATATGTCATTTGATACAAATCCATTCCACTGTCAACATGCAAAAACGGAATGCCTGATGATGCAAATGCGCCAAATCAGACATCTCAAATGAGGCATGTAAATCAGCCTTGAAATCAGCAATATGCTTCTTATGAGGACAAATGAGCAGCATGTCATCAACATACACCACAATGATCAGAAGTACATCATTAGCACGCTTAACGTATAAGATGCTTTCAGTTGGACTGTTCTCAAAACCATGTGCAATCAGATAGGCATGTATCTTTTCATACTAAGCACATGGTGCTTGTTTCAAACCACATCATGGCTTCTTTAACCTGCACACCTGGTTTTCATGCCCTTTCTGCACAAAGCCATACGGTTGAAAAACATACACTTCTTCATGCAAATCACCATTCAAAAATGTTGTTTTAATGTCCAACTGATGTACATTCTAACCATGATGAGCTGCAAGTGGAGAGATGCTATGAATAGTAGTCATTCGGCAAGTAGGAGCAAAGGTTTCATCAAAATCAATGCCTCTTTCTTGCACATAATCCTTCGCAACAAGCCTAGCCTCATACCTGTCAAATGTTCCATCAAGTTTATGCTTCAACTTGTATACCCACTTAGTGCCAATGGCCTTCTTGCCAAGAGGCAAGTCACATAAAGAACAAGTACCATTTTTCATGATATCATCATATTCACATTGCATTGCAGCCATCCAATGTTCAGAATTTTGTGCTTCATCAAATGAAACAAGTTTTGTCTCATCACAGATACTAGAGGCGGCCATAGCATAACAATCTAATGCAAAAGAGGCACTATGAGAGACTCATCGAGTACGATATGACAGAGATGCATCTAATTTGCTGTCACACAAGGTCTGCACCAGCCATTTTGGCATAACTTTTGCCTGCTCAATATCATCTCTCTCATCAACAAGTGCATCATGTAAATCTGCATCAAAAATGGAATGATCTACATCATCACATGAAATGTGCAAAGGCTAAGAAGTTGCCTCATTAGGATCATCACTGGACTATCCATTTATAAAAAGACGTAGCAAAGTATCATACATGTCTTTGTAGCTAACAGATGTCTCCTTAGTACAGGAAAGCAATGCCTGAATAACATCTTCCATAAAAACAACATCATGGCTAACCAAAATGCGTTTAGTTTGTGGATGATATAGAGGATAGCCTTTACTTTTAGAACTATACCCAACAAAAATACATTTTACTACTTTATCATCCAATTTTTTGCGATGTTGTTCAAGCACTAATGCATATGCCAATCAACCAAAAACATGCAGATGAGCAACAGATGGCTTGCAATCATGTCAAGCCTCATATGGAGTGATGGATTGCAATGCTTTAGTGGGACACCTATTCAGTACATATGTTGCACACATACGAGCCTCAAGCTCTCTATTCAATATCTTCTAAGGGAAAGAGCTCTAGTAGTGGAACCTATTCCACTTTCCCTCTCCCTTTGAAAGAGATTCTGTTGAATCCATTTACGCTGCTCATAACTGAGAACATGTACATAAGTTCTCAATGTTTTCCTTCAAAACTAGTGGAGAAAGAGACTCCCATGTGAAGGAAAATTACTTGAAAAGTAGAGTAAATGAATTCCTTCTGAAATAATGACTAAGAGATGTTTTCTAAACACCTCTTCTATGTAAAGGAAAATATGCTCTATTCTTCTCGTATGAAGAAATCATATTTTCCTTTCCTTCTCTCTCTCTCAAAGAACAAGAGCCAAAGTAAGACCACTGAGTTAAAATGAGATCTCTCCTTGATCTCTAAGCTAATTTCCACTTTCTCCTTTCCTTAAAAGAGAAACTTTTGAATTCATTTGCTCCTCTCTTCCATGATTGATGCATAATCCCTCATTACAGACATTATTATAAAGATGGAGAACAAATCTCTTGTAGCTAATGAGGGTATATGTAGTGAAAAGTGGAGAAAATAAATTCCTACTAAGGATCAAAATCCCTCTACTAAAATGGTCAGCAATGATATGACATGATACCATAACCACATGTGTATCCATACTAACTAGCTATCTATGCCAACCATACTCCATGCATGGATCTATACAATCCAAACAAACTAATGGATTTATCCTTCCTGAAAAACTCAGAATGAGTATGTGATACCAATGGTGATAAAATCACCTATCACATTCTCGACAGGAAGAATAAATCTTCCTTAAACTATGAAGGATAACTCCCAATCCTAAGGAGATGTCTATGAAGAGCTCTCCTGTGATCTAGTGAGACATGACGCCATGAATGATGAGTCCTTTTCTCCCTGGCCATAGAAGAAGAGTGCTCAAAGGGAAGTCATTTCCACCATCCCATACTAGTGAAAAATTCTTCCAATTCACGGTACCATACCTACACTAAACCGAATATATATTCCATATAAATGTAATGGAATATATAGGTGGACTCTAATGAATCCCATATCCTAGAATCATGTTAGTGGACTCAAATGAGTCCCATGTCCTCGAACTAGTTAGTTTAGTTCTAGTCAATATGGGACAATGGATATCCCTTTCAGGGTACATGGTGCTTCTGACATAGGTTTCTTACATACAATAAGCAAGTCCTGCTCTGTAATATCTAACCCTCACTAATATGAGATAGAAAATTCTGTAGTACAGATATGCATAGGTACTTCAAATGCAGGTATGGAAGTGCAACCCATGCACGCCAATCTCCATCTCTACCTACTGTTGCCTTTTATCTTCCTTATCTAAGACCAATGTTTCCTTAACTTCCTCACTCAAATGATTAAGAATTCACATAATATATGGTCCTCCTTCAATCTATCCACCACACATTCATCTTTGGTTGTTTTAGAGGAGATTTTTGATCCCTGTCTTTCCTTCTCCCCATAACTTCAGACTCCCATCTTTCATCTCAAGATTCTTTTCATGAGCCCTTGTAGTGGTGTCTTGGATGGCATCACTGATGGTTTTGAGTTGTTGTTAAGGTATGGAAGTCACCAACGGAGGGGTCTGCTACTGCTATTGCTAAGCTATGCAAAGTAATAGTTCTCTTATACTTGCTACTGATCATATGGATACCTCACATTAATCATATGTCCTATCTCATCATCCTTGCCTTTTGTTGAATAGATATCCATTAATTGGCTTCATTTGAAATACCTCAACTAATCTGGTGCAAAAATATTCTCCTGCTTCATATTTTTTCCCAAACTTGCCAACACTGGGTTGTGTAGTGATCACACTAACCGCATTTGATTACTCCCTTTATACCTTATTTTGTTTGTCGCCTAAAGCATGCATCTTATCTACCTACTCATCATACAAGTTGAAAAGTTGCGAGAATCACACATCATTTGAGATTAATTGATGTATAACATGAGGAAGTCATGAAAAGCCTTGATCATGCCCTTTGGCTTGATGGTGAATCATCATGCTACGAGGATCCTACAAACTCTTTTTTATTGAAGATGCATGTCCTCCAAGAATGAATGGATATAATTTTACTGGCAATGTGTTCCTTGTTTCACAGCTATACAATTTACAAGTGATGGATCCATACCTAACATGGCATGTCCGTCTCCATGATTATATAGAAAGAATCCATAACTTTCTTCTTCCAAGGTTTAACAACATCACCTTTGCATACCTTCTTCCTCTCAGGCTTTGCAAAAAAATTTAAATCTTTGTTGGAGAATCCAATTAACTACTTATTCACACATAATTAGAAAAAACATTATAAGATTAATTATCAAACTAGAAATTTGTGAAAAAGAATTCCTAGTCTACTTGTAACTTGAAGGATCACCACACATGGTAGATTAATCACCAAAAAAGGAGATCCTAATCACACCAAAAGTGGATCATTACAACAAGTCATTGTAAATCTTGGAAGTCATAAATTCTCATAAGAGTGTAATGAAATGAAGAACAAAAAAATTATCATGAAAAGCTTGCATCATGTCACTTTCATGCCATAATCCATCATGTAAGTGACAAGAGAGTGCTCCTTGACAATGGCACCAAACATTGATGATAGTGTAGCATCATAACTCATATTTTGCAAACCAAAGAGCATCTCACAAGACCCAAGTGTCTCATAGAAGCATTCAGCAAATGCAATGGTGCTTTGTTAGCACGAGATTAATAACAAAACTACACATGAAATAAGAGGAAAGCATCAGTAATGGCACACATGCTTAATCACATGCATAATCATGTCATTAATAAAAAAAACTAACACATCACAAGCATGAGGCATGAAAGGAGAAACTATAGAAGCACATATTGAAGAGAACAAGAGATCTCCAAGCATTCCACAAACTAGGATGATCTCATTATCTCCAAGAATGCTCCCCCAAATGAGAGGTAGTGACCTGTTTATATACAAAATGGGAAAAATCCATGCTATGTGGGATTTCTCAACTAAAAGGAGAATGAATCTCACTTATTCACTAGTGTGGCACTCACACAAACACACACCTATACAAGAGTGCTTATCAAACTAAATAAAAAGTGGAAAAGGTATCTTTAAGTAAAAATGGAGATGAATAATAGTAACATTCTTGAAGTGTGTGTTGTCAATAGTAAGGAATAGACTTTATTGGTTTCATTGACCCTCCAATTGGCCACTTATCTAAGACATTTATTTTAATATGTATGAGTTATGCAAATCACGAAGTGGAAATTTGGGGCTTATGGCATGGTAATGCTAGGTGTTTTGGCCACCATACTACTATAGAAACGTTTTTCTTGCTTTGGACTACCTCTAGGATTTGTACTTGATCAAAGTACATACTTTTTAAACTAGCTAATGATATCCGCTACCAAATTTTATGGAATAAAACATATGTTCAACCCACCATACTATCCTTGAGTGAATGGTTTAGCTAGAAATATTAACAAGGTTCTCCTCCGTTCGATGTCAAAGACCATTGTGGAGCATTTCCAAAAATAGGGGCGACACTTAACTATGGTTATCTTAGCCTATCATATAACATAAAAATTGGTAGTAGAATCTACACTATTCAGGTAAGCTTTTGGACCAGAATTTATTTCACTATCGCAACTGATAGTGTCAAGTCTCGAAGTTATGATACATGATTCATTTTTACCAAAAGAATCTTTGGAGTACCAAATGGATAAATTGTGATAAATAGAGGAAGATCGTTATCAAAGCTTTTTCGTGTAATAAGAAATTTCACCTTAGGAAATGCAAAAGGAATGAACAAAATTTTAATACCCTATTATTCCAAGTTGATGATCTAGTGATGTTCTTCAATTAGAAAATGAAATGAAACCGAAAAAAAAAAATCAAACTCTAGTGGATTGATCCTTCTAGATTTTTGACTAAAATGGGGCCTATCAATTTTTGGCTAGAGACACGAAGTGGTGCTCCATTGCCTATGGTGGTCAATGATTCTAAGTTGTAGCCTTACAAGGACTTTTCCGACCTAGGCTAGACCAAGGAAAGAGAGGCCATTAGAACGTTTTTGTAAATGCTTGTTGACATGAGATAAAAGATGTTTTTAGTGTACTTAAACTGCATAACATGTTCGATGTATTTGATCATAACATTGTTGTCATCATAACTCATCAAGGCCATTGACTATCCATAGTCCCATCTGCACAAGAAAAAAGAAATATAAGAATTGAATCATGATCAAATGATTAGAAATTTATTCTCAATGATCAGACAATAATCAGAGCTTTTTTGTCAATGCTTGTTGACATGAGATAAAAGACAATAAGACAAGAATTGTTTCCACTCCATATCTAGCTAGAACTTAAAAGGAGCATCAGATTTACTCTTGTGCATCCATACCTAATTCTTCGTTGATTTAGAGAACTCTCAAAGCCTAATTTTAGGAACAATTTTTGCACTTGCTTATCTGAGTCTTTTATCCTATTTTCTTATATTTGGTATGCTCACATGTGAATATGTATGTAGTATGTCATCCACTTTCAACCTAAGACTTGCAAGTCAACTTAGCTAATAATTCAAAATTCGAAATTGAAAATCAAATCAATTTTAGTGTGATCTGCATTTAAAAAAGGATTTCTTTTGTTGAACATGCTTCATTAGTCTCCTATCCATCTGCTAGCCTATCTTTAGAGATCAATTTGGCAATGCGTTCTTGTTTATTTCCTTTGTATATGTTGTGTATTATGCAGCACACATATTTGTATTTGTTTTATACTTCTTATTACTAAATTTTCGGTATGTTTTTCCATCTTACATACCTTTTTTTTTTTGCTATTGTTTGTGCAAATGAGTTCTTCTCTACATATTCTGCAATGATTGATAATACGTATTCTTACACTTGGTATCAGCGTAGGAATAGCATGAAAGATCACGTTGATTTCCAAGTGAAGATTGGAATTCTATTGTACACGTATTATCACATATACAAGTGGCTCTTTATCATATGTTATTATGGCTACTTCTAGAGTTGTAGCAACCCATAAGTTCTAAGGGAAAGTTTTTAGTGCATGGAGAACAAAGAGTTAGTATCTATTGATTAACAAGACTCTTTAGGCCACTATTGTTGGTGCATATGGCAAGCCTAAGTGCTTGACCTTAGGTATTGGATTTCACTAAGTTTTCAAGTTAGAACATTATGTATGCATAAGCCTTATTTGATTAATTCCGACATATTTCTTTTGCCAAAAGTGAAAAGGTAAATAAGAGAGAATCTCGTAGAGGTATCAAAAACCAAAACCCATGATCTTCTTGGAATTCAAATTTCAAAAGTACATCCTAAAAACATGGAAGAATATTAGGTAGATCCAACTAGTAGTCATTGTAAAAAATGCATATTACACTCCTCATTTAGTCATGAGCAGAACTACTGAAGATTACACTTATTGGAGTGGATATTGATCTTAAATCAAGGCTTGTGGAGTCCTCTAACATTAATTTTATCATATCTTAGTTAGCAATACATTTACATTATGTTTCATTAGTTACATTGCTCTTTGTTCACTGTTACAGTACATTGCTTCTAGAATGTCAACTTGTTTCAGCCATTGTAGCAAATACATGGTCTCCTCATATTATTTATTAATTTGAGTATGAATATAAGAGCCTTTTGATTATTACAAAAAACTTTCATCGTCATTTGAGTTGTATGCATTGAGAAATGAGCATATCTATGTGATTCTATTTGTAAATCTTCATCCTTCTGAAAAGTCAAGATCATTCCCATAACTTCTTATGCGTATTGATATCCGTATAATCCTTGTAAATTCATGAACTAAATAGTAACATACACCCATGGAGGTAAAATATAAATTCATTGCTCATGAAAGAGAGTTAATTGAAGATGTGAGAAGCTATCAAAGCTTGGTGGGAAGTCTCAACCATGCCATTCTCACTAGAGCAGACATATGCTATAGTGTAAGTGACTTGAGCCAATTTATGCATACACCTAAGAAGCCACACATGGATGCAGCCAAAGTGGTTGTTAAATTTATGGAAGGGATTATGAGTGAAGGCCTATTTCATGCATACACATCTGATGTAGGCATCAAGCTATTATATGATGTAGATTGGGCAGGATCTAAAGATGAAAAAAGGAGTACTTTAGAATATCTTTCATTTGTAGATATAAAACTCATATCTTGTTCATCCAATAAGCAACCCATTCTTTCTCTCTCATCTACATAGGCTAAATATAGAGGCTTGGAAAATGCAACTCACGGTGGTATGTGGATTAAGACACTATACTGAGATTTGGGAGTGACGTTATCCACTCCTCATATCTATGGAGATAACATGAGATCTTTGCATCTTGAAGCTAATCCAAATTTAGAATTCTAGGACCAACCACATTTAGGTATATTATTATTATTTTATGCAAAATATCATATGTATCTACTCAACAACAATGTGTAGATATGATGACTAAGGCCTCTGATAAAGTGAAGCTCAGTAGCTTCAAAGCCATGACTAGAATTTAGGTGACCTTAAAAGATTGAAAAATCAAGAATCTAAGGCTTGGGGAGGGCGTTTTCGATGCACGCAAGCTTAAGTGCTTGGCCTTATGTATTGGACTTCACTAAGTTCTTGAGTTAGAACATTATGTTTTCAAAATCCTTATTTGATTAATTCCCAAAGTTAAAGTGGGATATTACTTTTGCCAAAAGTGAAAAATTAACTAAGAGAGAATTATGTGGATGTATCAAGATCCAAACTCCACGACCACATTTTAATTAAAGTTTTAAAAGTAACTCCTAAAAGCATGGAAGAATATTACGTAGATCAAAACAACAATAATTTGGAAGAAATGCATAAATACAATGCTCATTTGGTCACAAGAAAAACAACTGAAGATAGTGGATAGTGTGCTTATCTTGAAGTTCTTGGATTCCTCCAACATTTCTATGTATCATATCTTACTTAAAAATATATTTACATCAAGTTTCATTAGATATATTGTTCTTTGTCCACTATTACATTACATTGCTTCTAAAATATCAACTTTTATGAGTCATTGCAACATGTACATGGTCTCATCCTCTTATTTATTGATTGGAATATGAATTATATTCTAAGTGATGAATGGATTCATCATGTTACAAGTAATCAATCTATGGTGGAATCATGTATCAAGCTTGAACAAATTCTTGGAGTAATATCTAAGCAATACCACATGTCTATGCATTTCAAATTTCATGAATCAAAGAGTACGTAGAGTCCTACTATCATGGAGCACTTAAATATGTCCAATAGGCATCTAGATCAACTTAGAAAGGAGAAAAACATGTCCATCGATGATTACATTTTGAAGCTGAAAGGGCTTGAGATGCACTATGTTCCAACAGTTTTCACATAGATTATTACAACTTGTTTTTTGCAATTTCAATTGTATTAGAGGATAAGATAATAGGAAACTTTAGTGTTTGCAATATATATGAGAGAAAACATGATATATATTTTCCTAAATGTATTACATTAACAATCATAGAAGACATTAACCTAACAAGTGCTTCAAGCAATATCAATCAAAGCCAATATTTGGATGTAAGGAATTGAAGATCAAGATGAAGAAGTTCATCTCCACAAGATGAAAGAAGTTTTGGGGCACAAAAATAAAATTACAACTTAGAAAAATTAAGCACATTAGGAAACCTATTTCTATAGTTAAGAAAAAACAAAGTTCAAGATCAACAAGAGCTAGATTCAACCAAGGTGAAAATCATCAATTACCAAAACTACATTTGTAGATATCTCTGCCATTTCACAATTGGATTATTACCAAAATCAATCTTAAGAAAGACACTATCCAAGACCTAAAGGCAGTTTGCTAGTAGAAGTAGAGATTGAAACACATGGAACTATTATAATGATACAAAGGTCAATACATTCTTGAACGTGTCAATACAAAAAGACCATAATCATCCTTGGAAAATGAATGGAAATGCTTGAAATTCATCTCTATAGATCTTCTACGTTTTTAGAAAAGATGAACAATTTTCTATATGATGATGTTTATCATGATTTTGGCTTCATACACATCCATATACACATAGTTTTTATCCTCATGTGAATATAGATATGGATGAAATATATACTATGATGTCTCATGAGGTCATCCCCCACTTGATGGAGCTATAGAAAAAATCACCAGAGAAATTAAAAGCCACTGCAAATTGTACTCAATTTCCATAGAAACCCTACCATGTTTCTTTCTCAATAGAGGGATAACATCAATCATTTTTTCATTTTCAGAAGATCAAGAATTATTTTATTTCTCTATCTGACTTTCTTGTGAAAAATTCTTGATGGAGCTATAGCATCATTAATAACAACAAATTGATTGTCTCAAACTTTCCTAGACTTGGATAGCCCTTTCACAATCATTGGAGTCATGATCGTGGAGCAATCCTTATTTCTCTCTCTCTCTCCTCGCTCCCTCTCTCTCTATCAAAGAGGCTTCCACATGAACAAGGAATCCTCTAGCCCTAGTCCATATGGATCTATATGGATCAATGAACATCGTATCGCTCAGTGGATCTCAGTAATTATTTCTTTTAGTATATGATCACAAAAGATAGGTATGGATCCATTTCCTCAAGTCTAAGGCATGTACATTTTCTAAGTTCAAAGGATGGTTCTATCAAGTTGAGAATAAATCATCCTATTCTATAAAGATGATTAGACTAGATGGGGGTGGTGAATTCATCAGCCATGACTTTGACAACTTCTTGAAACAAAAGGGCGTCAAGAGACAAGTCACTTAACCTCATATTCCATCCCAAAATGGAGTAGTTGAAAGAAAGAATCGTAGTGTCATGGAAATGGCACACACTATGCTTCACAACAAAGCCTTACCATTCAAGCTTTGGGCTCAAATTGTACACATGGTAGTTCATATCATCACTAGAGGCTTCAAAAGTACAGTACACAATAGGACTCCATTTGAAGCCTACTATGGATGTAATCCCAATGCCAACTACATTCAAAAGTTTGAACGTGAAGCATTCATGCATGATGCAAAGGAAGATTGACATGGGTTGGCATCAAAGTCCAAGAAGCATCTATTCATTGGCTATAGTGAATACTCTAAGGAATACAGACTCTACAATCTTAAGAATAACTCCATAATCATTTCAAAATATGTCATCTTTGATGATGCTTCAAGGTACTCAAATAAATATCCAAATTCAACTTTGAGTCCATCCATCTACGCTTCAAAGAGGGACATACTTATTTCTAAGAAAAGTGGAGAAGTAAATACATCTCACCAACCTAGGAGATCTCAAAGGCTCATTGAGAAGCAACAACATGAACAAAGCCACTATGTTGATTATGCACTTATGCACTAGCTTCAACAAATTCTAAAGCCTTCCAAGTATAGGAAATTCAAGATCAACTTGAGTGGGAAGAAGCTATGCACATAGAAATGCATGCAATTGACAAGAAGAACACTTGGATACTTGTTCCAAATCATATTAACATCAAGTTATTGGAGTTAAGTGGTGATACAAAGTTAAGTACAAATCAGACGGTACTCTGTACAAATACAAAGAAAGACTTGTAGCTATGGGTTTTAAGAAAAAGCATTGCATTGATTATGAAGAATCCTTTGCCCTTACTACAAGTTTTAGAACTATAAGAATCATTCTTGCATTAAGTGCACACTTCAAATGGCCCATCTACCAAATCAACTTGAAAATTTCTTTCCTCAATGATGATCTTCAAGAAGAGTTATATGTAGGAAAACCTGAAGGTTTTAAGATTCAAGGCAAGGAAGATCATGTATACAAATGGGCTCTATGGACTTAAGCAAGCTCCCAAGGACTATTGAAATTATGACTTGGGCAAGCTCATCAACCTTAGAAAAAAGTAAGGGTGTTTCCAAAGCTAAAAGAGAATGGATAGAATAACATGAATACTTATCCATTCATGTCAAATAAAGATCCAAAAGACAAGCCAAGGCTAGATGAAGATCTAAGAGCAACTTAAGGGTAGGTAAAGAGTCATAGGGAGGTCTATATACACTCATTCTCATGGAGAAGATGAAACCAAGGCCATTCAAGCATGTGAAGCGAATGGGGGACCTATAGAGCAAGCCCAAGGAGTGTTGACACCTATCCTAGTAGAGAGCAGGTCATATCAAGAGCTACAAAACTCATACCACTTGTAGGAAGAACGTTTGGCAGACATTGCCTATTTCTCTGGCTCATTTCACTGAGTGTATATATTCATTTAGTTCATATGATTTTTTCTTGGAAATCTTATCCCTTTACGTTTTCCATCTTAAATATCTCTGCTAAATTCTTCTCCAATAGTTATTGGGAGAAATTCTAGTGAACCTCTATTCTTATCATTTCTTGCATAGTCTTATTTCTATAGTCTTGTTCCTTAACCTAAACGAGTCCATTTGGAGATTTTAATAGCTCATTCGAAAGCTATAGAAGTTTGTTCTTTATGGATGAAACCTTATGTGATTTGGATCTGTGATGCTAGGTCAAAAACGTACAAACAATTTGATGGGTTGTAGAAGGGGGTGAACTAGAGGAACCTATGAGGTTCTACACATGTTTCTTGTAAAAGTATGAGAGTAAAATCTCACAATTGGTATTCAAGTAAGTCTGAGATCTATAGATGATCAATGGAAGGGGGTTTTCACAAGGGAAAAAGGATGAAGGAATCATCAAGATTCATTCAAAGGTATCTCATCTAAACCCCATCACAAATATAGTGGATTTGGGACAGAAGGTTGAAGTTGTGGACAAAGATAACTATCAACATTGGAATTTCACAGTATCCAAATATCGTATGAGCAAATACCTCTCATCTATTGTGTGGAGATGAAGACGCGTGACCCAAAGGACCCAAATTCTACAAAATGCAGAGCTAAGCGACTTGAAGGAATGGGAGGCGAGGAATAGGAGAATTGTCTTCTTGATATCTCATGTAGTCGCAAATACTATGATTGGGTATATTTCAGAATTTGATCATGCTAAGGACTTATGGGAAGCCATTCAAAAAGTCTATGCTACTTCCACAAGGAGTAGAAAGATGCATCTCAAAAATAATCTTCACACTCAACAAAGCTAGTGGTCAATCCAAAATTGAGTAAACCCAAAGAGTCAAAGACTTAAGGGATCATCTTACATCCATTGATTGAAATCTTGATGAGGAGGAGAAATTACACATCACTCCCTTGGACTTATAGGGGAAGATACGTGGAAGCCTTTGATAACCACTATCCTTTATAGAGATCCTCTCCCATCATTGGAGGAGCTATCCCTTATCTAGTGGCAAAAGAAGATACAATGGGAGATGAACCAAGGAGCAAGGATGCACATAGCCATACACTGTATGCCAACAAAGGGAATAGCAAAGGAGCCAAGAAAGGTAAATTTTGCAAAGGAAAAGGAAAACAAGCAAAGAAAGATGTTGAAGAATTATATTCAAACCCTAAGGCCAAATCCCAAACCAAAGGCAAGGGAAAGGGTGAGAATCCACATAAAAGTATGATTTGTTATATTTTTGGTAATCAAAATCACATTGCTTTAGATTGTTGGTTTAATGATGTCAAAGAAGGTAAAAGGAATGTCCAAGGGAATTATGCTCGCACCACTTCAAAGAATGATGGCAATGAGAAACTCCTAATCATGAGGTCCCATGGACCACTTCACTATTATAAGGGTCCCATAGGCCAAAAATGGTACACAGATTCCCGGTGCAACAATCACATCATGCCAAGGAGATGTTTTCATCAATGTGCAGGTTCCAAAGGCTAAGGTTTATGTGTACTCAAAGATCAGCAAAGACCTTGGAGCTCATACACACAAATGTTTAGGGTCCTAGAAAGGAGGCTACCTTACCAGGAGCGAGGTTTGTTGTCACATTCATTGATGACTTTTCAAGAAAGGTATGGATCTATATCATTAAAGACAAATCAGATGTGCTCTTCATGTTTCAAATGTTCAAGAATGAAGTTGAGAAAGGAAATAGGTAATCAAGTGAAAACCCTAAGGTCGCATGGAGTGGGAAAGTATTTCTCTAAGGAATTTACAAAGTACTTGCAAGATCATGGCATTAAAAGGTAGAGCACATGCATGTACACCACTCAACAAAACGAAGTGGAAAAGGTGAAGAATAGACACATTGTGAAGATATCTAGGTGCATGATAAATGAAGGTAAATTACTATTCTCTTATTGGGTAGAGGCCATAAATACATTGCTACATCTTATGAATGCAACTCCCACAAGTGGAATGCATGACCAATTCGTAAGATGACCATAAATGAAGGTAAATTACTGTTCTCTTATTGGGTAGAGGCCATAAATACATTGCTACATCTGATGAATGCAATTCCCACAAGTGGACTGCAATTCTCACACTTTATGAAGCTGACTATGGGAAGACACCAATTCTAGAACACTTGATGGTGTTTGGATGTGTATGCTATGTGCACTTATTACAAGAGCTAAGGATCAAGCTTAAGCCTAAATCTGAGAAATATGTATTTATTAACTATCTCATTGAAAGAAGTGTAAAAGTACTCCTCTGTCGTTGACGCTCTTCTATTAAGGGATGTGGTCTTTGATTAGATAAGGCCATGGTATGTAGAAAAGGGTGAGGAGAAATGTCTTGAAGATAATTATGATGACCATGTAAGTTATGTTTTGTAGGTTAGACCTCAAGAGTCCATCACATTGAGTAGACCAGAGGCATCAACATCAAAGTAATATGTCTCATGGACTCCATGATGGAGGTAAACTTTATGAATTGTCTCCTACTTTAAGATTTAGGAGTGCCAATGAGGGAGACTGTGATCCAGATGAGTTTGATAACCAAGGTGAAGAAATTGTTGGTGTAAAACACAAGCCTACACATTTGGCTTGGAAGATATCATGAAGACTCTACATGCATGAAGAATCATAGGAACATATGCTAGTGATTACTTACCACTTTACCTCATTGTAAAAGTGAATTTGACTTAGAATCTTTTGTAATCACCTACCCAAATGTTTCATGGAAAAGTTAGTTCACTTGGTTGAGAGAATATCTCCAAGTTTTTAGAAGCTTGATTAGAAGGAGCCAAGAATTTGAATCTGAATTCAAATTCTTACACATTCCATATAAAAGGTGAACTTGAAAAGTCGCAGTGAGAGACATCACTCCCGAGCTTCATTCTACTGTCATTGAGTGTGTGTGAGGACTACTCCATAGCCTACACCTCTCTACACCATTAGGCAATGCTAGTCATGCCAATGGAATTGTACATAAGTGTTAATTGATAGATACATTTATATTTTTCATCTCTGTATTCTCTGCTAGTCTACTCCAAAGTCTGTCAACTTGTCAAGGGCATATCTCAGTCAATACTCCACCAAATTTAGTGATTCAAAGCTTGTTGGATTTAGTTTGAAGTCTAATACATGCTATCAAAAATTGGAGACATTCCATTCGGCAGATTCAGAGAAATCGTCGTCGAGGTGCTCACTGGTCTATTTCTGCTACAGTCCTAAAAAGTCGAGGGTATACCAAATCTTGTTAAATTAATTTCTCTTAGCATAGTTCATTATTTTACATCATTCCACTTGCAAATGGTAGCTTACTAAGCTAACTGAATACCCCTAGAAGGAAGTTTATCAATTGCTACTGTGCTGGTCACACTGAGCAAAATATTGACCAGGTGTCAAGACCAAAATAGAAGGTTTTCTTGACTTTGTGACTTCCAAAGTTATCTGTTTTGATTCAATCATTGCACACTTCATTTCCAAAGGACATAGGCCATTTCTTGGTGTCATTGGAAAGCTAAGGAAGTCTACTAATCAAGTCTGAAGCTAAAGAGGGCTGGTACAAAGCAGGTTTTAGTAGTACCTACTCAATCTCTTGGATCATCCATCCATCTTTCCCAACAGTGGTATCAGAGCAAATAAGGTAAAATGGGAGATGGTTTTCCTTCATTTATTGACAAATTGGATAGGAACAATTATCAAGCTTGGTCTCTAAGGATGAAGACCTACTTACAAGGAATGAGTCTCTATGGATACATCTCAGGAGATGAGGAATTTCCCTCATTCAAAGCAAGAGGATTGCCAACCAAGGAAGAACAAGAAAAGCTCAATACATGGTGTGCAAAAGATGCATTGGCAAGGTCTTATCTACTCAACTCTATATCTGACTTTCTTTTACCTCATATCAAAAATTGTAAGACTTCCCAAGAGACTTGGGAAACCTTGTCATCATATTTTTCTTCCAATACAAGGGCTAGGAAAAATCAGTTGTGGATTGAATTCACAACACTAAGGAAGCAACCTAAGCAAGCTGTTTCAGAATTTGTGACCAAGATTAAGGATGTTGTAGATCAGTTAGCAAGCATAGGAGAAGAAATTGAAGAAGAACAGATTGTGAGGCAGGTAATTAATGGAATCAAGGCTGATGACAAGTGGGAAAGCTTCACCACTGCAATGGATCTCTACATGGACATGCACACCCCAGATCTTACAACTCTCATGGGACAACTGTTTACACATGAAGCAAAGCTCACAAAGAATGGAGATACATCCAAAGGTAACAACTCTTCTGCCCTATACACTGATAAGAAATCCAAGGATAAAGGCAAGAGTAAAAAGGTGGAAGATGAAGGCTCTACCTCCCAAGCCAAATATGCAGGGAGAGGTAGATCTTCAAGAGGAAGGGGCAGAGGAGGTAAGCAAGGTAGGGGGAGACCCTATAACTCATCACCATGTAACATTTGTGGCTTATCAAATAACACCACAGATGAGTGTTACAGGAATTACAAAAATCAGAGAGGAAGAGGCTACCAAAGAGGTGGATACTCACACTCTAGAGGAAGGTTCAACCATCACCAAGGCCACAACAACAATTACAATAACAACTACAACAACAATTACAATGGCAACTACCAAGGTGGATTCAGAAACAAAAAGGACTACAACAACTACACAGAGGAGCAGGATGACTCTCTCTTGATCATGAACATGACTTCAAAGTCAGGTACAAATGATGATCACTTATTTTATATTGATTCAGGGTGTTCAAATCATGTGGCTGGTAATGTGGCACTACTCTCTGATCTTGAGGAACCAAAAGGTAAACACCAAGTCCAAACAGGTGATGATACAAAGCATTCTGTACTTAAAGTTGGAAATGTGAAAACTTGTGATGGTAATCAGAATTTGTTGAGCAGAGTACTTTATGTACCTACAATTACAAAGAACTTAATGAGTGTTGGTCAGATTGTAGAGAAAGGGTTGCAGGTCAGATTCAATCAATATGGAGCATTTGTGGAGGACCCAAGACATGGATTCAAAAGGATAGCTAAAGGAGAAAAATCAGGTAGACTTTTCACTTTTGAGTTGGAAGATACAAAGAACATTGCATTATACAGTTATAAAGATCAAACACTTTCAGAGCTTGAGATTTGGCACAAGAGATTAGGGCACATAGGAGAAAGGACCTTGAAGCAAATGTGCAGGGACCAATGTGTGCTTGGGATACCTAATGTATCCAAGCAACATATGATTTACAAGTGTGGTGCTTTTCAATTTGGTAAGTCTCACAGGCTATCCTTCTCCAAGAAAGGATATATGCATGAAGACTATCTAGAGCTTGTACACATAGATGTATGGGGACCTAGCAAAGACCCCTCAGTTTCAGGTTCAAGGTACTATGTGTCTTTTATTGATGATTATAGCAGATGGACTGTATTATACTTTATGAAGCACAAGGATGAGGTATTTAATTGTTTTAAGAAATATCTTGCACTAGTTGAAAATCAGACAGGAAGGAATTTGAAGAGGCTAAGGTCAGATGGAGGAGGTGAGTACTTCTCCAATGAATTTGAGGACTTCTTGCAGGACAGAGGCATCAAGGGAAATAACCACAAGGTACTCTCCTGAACAGAATGGGGTAGCTGAAAGAAGAAATAGGTTAATTGTTGAGACAGCTAGATCTATGCTTAATGAGAAGAAATTACCTAACTATCTATGGGCAGAGAGTGTTTCTACTTCCACCTATCTCATAAATAGGTTACCATCAAAATCACTTGATGGTATGACACCTTATGAAGCTTTGCATGGTAAGAGACCATCATTAGATCATTGCAAAATTTTTGGGTGTGTAGCATATGTACACATTCCTTCACAGGTAACAAGAAAGCTAGATCCAAAGGTTGAAAAATGTATTTTCATTGGATATGATTTAAATCAAAAAGGTTACAGGTTTTATAACCCTACCAATAAGGGATTTATGGTAAGCAGAGATGTGATCTTTGATGAGAATGATTCTTGGTATGAGAATGAATGCAGGAAGGTCAAATTAGCCTATGATTTGGAAGAGGAATTTCCAAAACTTACAAAGGAGGAACCAACTCAGAAAGAAGACTCAAGTTCAGATGATGAAGATACAATCAACCTTGAAGAGTTCAAGGCATGGAAGTCCAAAGGCAAAATGAAGATGAAGAAGCTTGCGGACATACCAGAATCTTCAACTCAATCAATCAGAAGGTCTCAAAGAGAAAGCAAAAAACCTATCAGATATGGGTATGATACATCTCTTGTTACTAAACATTCAATTTATCTTGCAAAGGATTTGTCAAATGAAGAACCAGGTTCATATGAAGAAGCAATCACCAAATCAGAATGGAAAGAAGCTATGGATGAGGAGATTGAAGCACTCAAGGAGAGTGATACATGGGAGTTAGTACCCAAGAAGGACTCCATGAAGGTAATAGGATCCAGATGGATCTATAAATTGAAAAGAAATTCTGATGGCACAATTAATAGGTACAAGGCCAGATTAGTAGCCAAGGGTTTTGCACAAACCCAAGGCATTGACTATGAAGAGACATTTTCTCCTGTGGCCAAAATGCCGACAATCAGAGTCTTGGTTAGTGTGGCTGCATCAAAGAATTGGAACATGTACCAATTGGATGTCAAGAATGCTTTCTTGAATGGATGGATTTGAGAAGAGGTTTATATGTCACAACCTCCTAGCTATGAAGACCCTAAGAAGGTAACTTATGTTTGCAAATTAAAGAAAGCTTTATATGGATTGAAGCAGGCTCCTAGGGCATGGAATTACAGGCTAACTACATACCTCCAAGACCAAGGTTTTGTCATGAGCAAGGTTGACACCTCTCTGTTTATTAAGAGAAGTAATTCAGAGGTAATCTATCTCTGTGTTTATGTTGATGACATCATCATTTGTTGGAAGCAGCCAGAGGCACAGACGACGCGGAAGCATGTAACGACGGAGCAAGCAGCCAGTCAAATCTTTTTTCAAAGAATCATGTTCTAAAAATACTTTTCAAAAACCTCCAACAGTGATTTTTATCACTATTGTAACATATGTAACATAGAAAACCCCATTTTGTAATCCATAGCTCCATTTTGTGCAAGCCGAGGAGTCGTCGAGCTTGAGGAGCTTAGGTAGAACAAGCGTATCAATTTTCGTTATTTTTAGACATCGTTTACCCTTCCAAATAGCATCTAGGACCTAATTTTTAACTATGCCGGTCACTAGATGTGAAACCGGTCAAAACTAGTCTAGAAACTATAAAAAGAGCTAGAGAGCTCATTTTTGAGGTTACTTGGTGTTGGCTAGTGTGAGCTTAGAGTTCTTTTGAGCTTGTAATAGTGTTCTAGAGTAATAGAGCTAATTTCCCACCTTCCATTGTGTCTTGCTTGTCTCTTCATTGTGTGTGTGTATGTGTGTGTGCATCTTGGTGCTTCTCACCTTCACTCTCACTTCATCTCACATTCACGATCTTCATATCACTCCTATCTCTTCCGCAGATTGACATTAAGGAGGTGAAGCTTCTTAACGTGGTACTTACCATTGTGCTAGAGCAACACAAATTTGGCGCCGTTGCCGGGGATCGAGTCTAGGACGAATGTGTGATGGTAAGAGTATAGCAAGAAGTGGCGTTGGAAGATAAAAATTTCAGTTTTGTTGTTGTTTTTACTTAGTTTTTAGTGTTTTTCACCTCCCCCACACTCCATCTTCATCACCGCATCATCATCTTCATCTCCAAAAAAAATCAGAAAATTCACCATATCCACCCATTCTCCTCATTTCCCCTCATTTGTGCATGCGAGAGAGTGAGAGAGAGCTTTTGTGCTTGCATGTGCTTTTGTTTTCTTGAGTTTTCTTGCAGGTACAGAGCTTCAGTGCATCAGGAAAGCTTGGAAAAGGTAAAATTTTCACCTTCTGTCATAAATTTCCGAGTGTGTCAGACCATCGCGATGGTCTGCAAAC
Organism: Ceratopteris richardii; assembly: GCA_020310875.1. NCBI lineage: Eukaryota > Viridiplantae > Streptophyta > Polypodiopsida > Polypodiales > Pteridaceae > Ceratopteris > Ceratopteris richardii. Next base: position 89,049,896 of record CM035408.1, on the reverse strand, counting down.
TTCGGAATTTGAGGTAAGCGACCACACAGGCGTGTAGGCGACCCTTGCGCATCTACGAATCCATAGACGCATTTCAGAAATTCTCTGTTTGGTGGACCATCGCGACGGTCTCAGACCATCGCGATTGTGTCACACCATCGCGATTGGCTCACGCCATCGCGACGGCTCGGCCGGACCATCGGGCGATGGTTCGCGGACCATCACGACTATTCGGTTGACCCCACACCATCGCGATTGGCTCACGCCATCGCGCCGACGGTGCCACGTGGCAATTTGGACCATCGCAACGGCTCGCACCCTTGCACCATCGCGACAACCCGAAATTTTGGACCATCGCGATTGGCTCACGCCATCGCGCCCAGACCATCGCGATTGGCTCAAGCCATCGCATCTGTGACCATCGCGACGGTTCACTTTGGACCATCGCGATTGTTCACATTGACCGTTGACTGACGCCATCGCGATTGTCTGCCTGATCGAGCCATCACGACGGTTCACACTCACGCCATCGCGATTGTCCACTTTCACGCCATCGCGACAGTTCGCTCCATCGGACCATCGCGATTGTGCCACGCCATCGCGACGGTTCGCCTGGACCATCGCGACGGTCCCAGACCATCGCGATTGTGCACCCCCATCGCAAAATTTAGGGTTTCATTTTTTGGCCAATTTTGGGGCTATTTTTGGCAAATTTTTGGGTGATTAGACTCACAGGAGACCCCTTAGCTCATATTTGGAGAAACATCGGTTTGTCAGTTTTTACCCCCCAGGGCCTGAACAGCCATAACTTTTTCATCCGAAGTCCGTTTTTTGAGCTTAATAGCTCGTTAGAAATCTCTCTACGAGTACTACGTGACCTCAACTATTTTTTTCTTAAAGAATACGTCTATTTTTAGATAAGCTATTTTGAGGTTGACCTAGTTTGGGACTAGAAAGCCAGGGGGCAAGCATTGAAAAGTTGGGCAAAAGGGAAGGGACTTAAAAGGTGTATATACTCAAGTGCTTGATCATCCAACTGTGAATTGGTCTAATATTGAATTTTTCCAGGTCTAGCAAGGGCAATCGAAGGCAACCAAGGCAAGGCAGTGAAGGGCATAAAGCTTGGGAAGCGCGGCTTCTTGGGCATCAGAGCAACCAGAAAAGCTGACTCGAGGTTGGAAGATTACTCAACCCCCTCGGTCAATTCTTAGCTTAGGCTAAACGGTAGTGTTGTGGATTGACGATGATAGGAACGCCTCAAGTGCAAGAGAATTAAAGTTATCAAGTCCAAGACTAAATATAAAGGTGTGTGGCACGAAAACCTAAAGGAAAGAACATAAGTCTGACGGAACGAGAACTCAAAGTACCACGGAAAGTCGAATTCCTGACGCATACATTAAGACAAGAATGTAAAGAAATTTAAAAAGAATCAAGAAAGTAATAACAAAGAATCTGTGACGATCTAAGCGTGTACTGAGTGTGCAAGGAAGAAAATTAATGAACCTTAGATCGGGCAAACATATAGGTAAGTCAGACCGGCGAAGCCTTAGATCATCAGAGGCAAGTGTAAGAACTACTGCACGATCGTGGGCTCAACAATTGAACACTAGTTATCCCTACGAGAGCTCAGATACTAGTGATTCAGAAATGGCATTTAGCACAGAAAAACCAGAAGGAGGGTCGAATGTAGCCTATTTAGAAAAACCAGAAGGACCCTATAGAACACAACTAGAGTTTCTCTGAACCAACCGATTAGGTGCTCGCATCTATGAGGATGGTTTGCGAAGGCAAGTGGTGCAAATGCACAACCCCGATCAACCCATTGGATTGGAACGTCCAGTGGTGAGATTTGAGAGAGACGCGTACATAGACAAGGAAGGAACAATGTACATATTAACTACGCAGCCAAACAATACGAATGAGTGTGGCGTGATTCAACCAGAGACGGAAGCAAAATCTCAAGGAAAAAAACCATTAGAAGAGCCTAGAACACCTAGAGGGAAATCTGTACTGACACGAGTACTAATCCCGGATTGGATCCCTCAGGACAACAGAAGCATAGAGTTGTTTGTAAATAAAGAAACTGATGAAGCCTTTTGGAGATACAAGACAGAACTACTTAGTGAGGTAGGAATCATCACGATATATGAGTTCAAGGACCCGGATACACCTGGAAAGGTTGTATACCTGGATGAGACTTCAGAAAGAGTCTTTGTGGTACCTGACCATGCTAAAAACACATACACATGGAGAGGTGAATTGGTATTCCCTCCATCTAGAACGAACATGAATACAAGTCAACAAGGGGCAGGAACATCATCAGCCCATGGAAATCAAAGAGAGAGAAATAAAGAGAGACCGGAAGTAAGCTTTAATCATCCCATAGGGAGAGATAGAACAACCACAGACACTAATAGAGCGGATAGACAAAGAGATCATGGAATACCAGGTGGTAGAGATGATTTTCCTCTACCTAGACCACGTGAACACGCAAGAATACTGAGACCCACTCAGTTAGTGAAATCCATGAAAAATTATTTTGATGGGACAGGAGATCCCTATGACCATGTCGCAGAATTCAAGCAAGTACTAAGAGCAGAACAAGTCAAAGACATGTTCACGCAATACAACGCATTTGGACTAACGTTAAAGAACACCGCTTTAACTTGGTTCCAACCTTTGCAACAAAGGCAATTTAGAGACATCCATCACTTTTTAGAGTCATTCATCACTGAATTCTCTAAAAGTGGGATTAGACATGACATGTCTTCGTTGATTCATAGCTTTAAACAGACCCCTCAGGAAACAGTCAGACTGGCAGGACGTAGGTTTAGACAATATGTTGAACGATGTCCAATGCAAGAGCTACCCTCACAAGCCAAGCAAGTGTCATTGTTTTTAGATGGCTTGTTGAGCTCTAAACTACGCTCCTATGTGTACCTAAAAGAACCCAGAACGCTAGAGCAATGTGTAAGAATTTGTATAGACATTGAGGACAACTTAGGAGACGAGTTGGAACTCTCAAAGGTCTATAAGGACTCAGACTGTTCATCTCTAGCATCCACAAAATTGTCTAGCTCAATAGAAGACCTAGCAAAAAAAGTGGCCCAGAAATTAGGAGTTTCTAGCAAACCTAGGGTACTAATGAACAAGCGTTGTTACACCTGTGGTGGTGACCATATGGCAAATGTGTGTCCCAATGCACCACAACCTCAAGCCAACCCTAGTGGCCAATATTGTACAATTGAGAGAAGATACACGAATCATACGGCTCAGGACTGCCCATACAACAAACAAACCGTGAGACAGAACTACCCGCAATCATACCCGCAGCCAGGTAGGTATCAAGGCCAATACAATGCTCAGCCTTATTACTATAGGCCTCCTCAGAACTACCCATACCAGGCTCAACAGAGACCTCAACCTGTCTTAGCTCAGCAGCCACCCCCACCAGCGAATGTCATCTCAGTCAAATACGCTGCTACAGAAGAGAACCTAAGTAGAGCCTTAGTGCCTTCTTCACCTTTGATCACAGAGGGTGACCCGAATTCGAACAGTTTTGACTCCACTCATGTAGATAGTCCACCCGCATATTACACAGAGTCACCAGAACACGTAGAAACATATCATTACGATAGTCCACCAGTGGAACCTAGTTGGGAGCCAGACTATGCTAATGTGATGTACACAAACCCAAATCCACGGCCCCAAGTAAGACAACAAAGACCACAGGGCCCTAGAGGACCATGCTTTAGGTGCCAAGGAGATCACTTCATAAAGGATTGTCCACATCCCCCGATAGCAGGACAATCACAGTACTATAACATACAAGGCTTTTGTGCCGATTGTGGCAAAGAGCACATAATCAAAGATTGTCCTAAAAATCCAGTTAACGTTTCGAATGTGACACCGATCAACGTGATAGGTATTGTAAATAACGCAGATGGATCCAACCCTACATACGTGCCTATCCAAGCTATAACAAGAGCCCAGGCGCTCTTACAGAACCAACAGCTTAATCAGGAGAAAGTAGCCGGAACTAGTGAAGTTGCAAAATCTAGCAGTAAAAAGACAAAATCTTGGAAAGATTCTAGAGAAAATGGAGTAAAAAGATAACTGAGTTGGAAGGAAGTTTAAAGGAATCTAGAGCCCAAATCCTAGAATTGACTTCACAGGACTTGAATCAAGAGAATCCAGCTCAAAAATCAGGATCAGTTTTAGCGGAACCCATACCAGAGAATCTAGACATGATGTTTCGTGCATATCAGGCTAGATTAAAAGAGGGACCTCAGGTAGCTGAAATGAGCAAAAACTACCCTCGAGCTGATCTAGAAATTGAGAGAACTAAACTTTGCATGAAGATGGTAGAATTAGCACAAGCTTTGTTCGAAGCCTCTAGATATCTTAATTGGAATAACATGGCAAAACCTGAACTACACTTCCAAGGACTAATGGAGAGGCTAGAATACTTGATAGAAAGCAAAGAGAAAAAGGATCAGCCAAGGAACCCTATTGTCCCAGAGACACAGGAAAGGAAGGCACCATCCCTGTCTCAAGTACCCAACTCAGAAAGTCAAGACAATTTGTCTTCCATACATAAATATTCACATGAATTTTTGAGAGAAATACAAGAAGAGAAGTGGAGAAAGGAACAAGGAACCCATCCTCCTATTCAAGAAATAGACGACTTGCAAGAACAATTTCCCCAAGACATTCCCTCTATATACGATGATGTAGAGGAAGAACAACTGAGTAAACACACAGGATTTGAATCTAATTCTTTACAAGAATTACCTCAGTTCACAGGACCTTGGGAAGCAAAGTCTATTAGTATGAGAGCACCCACGATAATAGTGAGGAATGAAGAATTAGTAATCCCTAGAAACACGGAAGTGATCAAGAATACCAAAGTACAGTGTAACCTTACTCTGGAGGAGTTGTTAAAGGTTAAACCAGAACTGTGGAAACATGTAGCAAATCAATTCCCCGAGCTTGCTACTACTCCCTCACAAATAGGATCACATAAGAAGGTACCAGAAATACCCGTAGAAAAGATCGGAGATGTAAGCGAAGGAGAGGAAGGTAACACTTATCTTCCAATAACCCATGAGGGCTACACCACGAAAGCCATCTTAGATTCAGGAGCTGGAGTAGCCATAGCTACCACCGCTTTATGGAAACGTTGGGGTAAGCCAGCGTTCAGACCCACCAGGATGAAGCTACAAATGGCTGACGGACACATAGAAAAACCATTAGGCTTACTAGAAGGAATATCTCTCACCACTTGTGGTGTAGAATTTGAGCATACTTTTGCCATTTGTGACTTTGCAAAAAATCATGCTTATGAGATGATATTGGGACGACCATTCATGCGTCAGTTGCAAATTGTACAAGATTGGGGAACCAATTCTTTGTACTTGCAACATTTAGGAGTGACTACCAAAGTCAATCTTAAAGACTATTCACACAGAGATGTACCCCCAATACAATGGAATACCATCCATAAGACACCAGTAGAGACGGAATCCGTGCACTCATTAGAATCAGATCCTTCTTGGTTGCATGAGGATACCCATTTATGGATGTGTAAAATAGCAAAACAAGAGGAAGAAAGGTTAGAAGCCAGGACCTTAGGTGCAGAACAACATCCAAGAACCCTTCAGGATCCAGCTTATGCACCTGTAGTATTTCCAGACGAAGAGTTTGAACCCCATGGTTGGGCAGAAATCCTAGCAACCATGGACGTAGCCATCAATGAAGAACAATGGACACCCCACTGTGACGAGGATGGCTATGACATTTCAGTTTTCACGATAGAGCCAATCATGTGCGATGCGATTTTAGAAGAGTGTGAACCTAACACTGATGCATTTGAGGATGCAAACGATTTTGATTTAGAATCAATTATCATGGACTCTCCATTTGCATCAGAGGAAGAATATTTCTACGAAGTAGAGACTCACCCTTAGAGATACGAGGAAATTACGAATGAGGTGAGGTTAGCCACGGAAGTGACTAACAAGAGTGAAGGCAAGAAAAGAAAGAAGAAAGAAACCATGTCAGAAAAAGAAGAATCTTTGTTTGAGGTACCCGAGAATCTCAAGAAATATGAAGTCGAAGATAGAAGAATCATGGTACAAATGCCTAATAGAAAGGCGAATGATGGACAAGTATATGATAACCGAGAGAAAACCAAGAAAATAATCGTAGCCATAGAAGGAGAAGAAGAAAAATGTACATACATAGGGCATGATTTGACGAAGGAAGAAGAAGAAGAAGAATTAGTTTCCCTATTGCGCGAATATAGAGATGTTTTTGCGTGGAGTTACAAAGATTTGAAAGGAGTAGATCCAGATATATGTTCTCATAGAATCCCTATGACTCCAGATGCAAAACCGACAAAACAGAAACCTTACACGTACAATGATAACTACGCTGCGAAGATTAAAGAGGAGATAGATTGCTTGATAGAAGCAGGATTCATTTACGAAATTGAGCATACCGAATGGGTATCCCCCATTGTGGTTGTGCCCAAGAAGAATGGAAAATTGCGTGTGTGTATTAACCTTAAAAAAGTTAATGCCGCAACGATTAGAGATAGTAATCCTCTTCCTATCACGGAACATCTATTGGAAAGAGTTGCGTGCAAGGAAGTTTACAGCTTTCTTGATGGATTTTCAGGCTATAATCAAGTAGCCATTGCTCCAGAGGACCAACACAAGACGGCTTTTGCCACTGAATGGGGCATATTTGCATTTCCGGTAATGCCATTTCGCTTAACAAATGCACCCGCCACTTTCCAGCGACTCATGTGTCAATTTTTTAAGGAATTCTTACGCAAGAGTTTAGAAGTTTATGTCGATGACTTATGTGCTCATTCAAATGTAAGACAGACGCATATCCCAGAGTTAAGGCAAATATCTGACAAATGTCGAGAATATCAGGTTTGTTTGAACCCAGAAGAATGCGTTTTCATGGTCAGACAAGGCAAAATTCTAGGACACATTGTGTCAAAAAATGGAATCTCTACGGATGAAGAAAAGGTGAAGGTAATTGCAGAATTACCTAGACCAACTAATGTGAAAGAGGTACAGGCATTTATGGGCCATTGTGGTTATTATAGGAGATTCATACACATGTATGCAATCATAGCCAAGCCTTTGTACTCTCTTTTAACCAATTTCGAATGGACAAATGAATGTGAAAATTCATTCAATGAACTTAAACGACGCTTGTGCTCAGCACCTATATTGACAACCCCAGATTGGAGTAAGCCATTCCATGTACATGTGGATGCATCCAATTATGCCATAGGATGCGTGTTAGCACAACCCACGAATGAAGGTAACATAGATCTCCCCATAGCTTACGCGAGCAGACAATTGAACGCAGCAGAAAGAAATTACACCACGACGGAACGGGAAGGATTAGGGATGATCTATGCAGTAAAGAAGTTTAGGCACTACTTGTTGGCCAACAAATTCAAGTTCTTTACAGATCATCAAGCCCTATTGTATTTAGTCAACAAGCCATGTAACACAGGACGACTAATACGTTGGTTTCTATTACTCATGGAGTATGATTTTGAAGTCGTAGTCAGGAAAGGAAAGACACATCTTAGAGCTGACCACCTTTCAAGATTAACCTCAGGAGAAGCTCCTCAAGGAGTAGTGGATGATTTACCAGATGCATATTTGTTTAATCTTGAGATAGCACCAGAATGGGCTAAAGCTATAGTCCCTATTCTCACATACGGACCCAAGAATCCTAGGATAAATATCAAAGAAGGAGAGATAACCAAATCTCAGAGATACCAAATAATACCAGGAAGCATATATAAATAGGATAATCAAAAGATTCTTGCTTGTTGTGTAGATGAATCAGAACATGCGAATTGGTTGCAATTAGCACACATAGGTGCATTAAAGCAACATCATTCAAAACATCGAACATTACAAACTCTGCATAGATTAGGAGTATATTGGCCTACGATGGAAGCAGATGTCTACAGGTTGTGTAAAGAATGCCATGTTTGTTGTGAAAGACCACCAGTAGAGCATGCTACACTATATCATGTGTCTCTCACACCAGACTGGAGTGAACAATTAGTGACATACTTGAGGACGAAGACATTCCCTCAAGGCATGACCTTAGCTCGACAACGTAGTCTAGAGCAGGAAGCTCACGACTATTCACTTATTGGCGATAACCTTTACAAAAGAGGACGAGATGGATATCTAAGACAATGTGTTCATGAGAGCGATTATCTGAGCATACTAGAGACTGCACACCAAGGTGTTGCAGGAGGTCATTTTGGACCCGATAGGATAATCAAAGCCATCGTCTTTGCAGGATTATGGTGGCCCACTCTTCACATGGATGCTCATACCTATGTTAAGAGATGTGATGTGTGCCAAAGAACTCAGTTTCCTACTCGCAGAGATGAAATGCCATTGAAACCCATGATGGGCGGACGTGCATTTTCTAAGTGGGGTATAGACTTTGTAGGACCCATTAACCCCCCTGCAAAAGGTACACATGCTGAATACATTATTGTTGCCACAGATTATCTTACGAAATGGGTAGAGGCAAAAGCCACAAAAAAGAATGATGCACACACAACTGCAAAATTCTTACTTGAGAATGTCTTTACAAGATATGGACTGCCTATAGAGTTAGTGAGCGATCGAGGCACTCACTTTCTAAACCAAGTCATTGAATATTTGTTACAGGATTTTATGGTGATTCACAAGAAATCCGCACCATATCATCCTCAGGCCAATGGTCAGGCTGAAAGCACTAATAAGATCCTTTGTAACGTACTGACAAAACTCGTGAACAACAAACGTTCAGATTGGGACAAACAGTTACACCACGCTGTTTGGGCATATCGAGTGGCCTACAAGACCGTACTCAATGCAACTCCCTTTCATATGGTTTTTGGTCAGAATGTTGTGCTTCCTTTGGACTTCTTGATACCGACCCTTAAGGTTGCACAAGAACATCAGTGGACCGGCCATGAATTATCAGCAAGAATAATGGACTTGGAATGATTAGGAGAAACCAGGCTAAAGGCAGCAGCAGGAATATATGCAGCGAAGAAGCGACAGAAAGCATATTTTGATGCACATGTGAAAGATAAAGGCTTAAAAGAAGGAGATTTAGTTCTAGTATATACGCTAAAGCAACACGCACGTAAGTTAGAAAAGCGAGGTTATGGACCTATGATCATTAACAGACTCTCAACAAGTGGAGCAGTACAGTTAGCCACCTTAGAAGGAGACGTAATGCCTAATTACATTAGTGGCTGTAGAAATTGAGGCATACCTCGTAGGGCTAGGAGGCATGGAAACCCCTTGCATGGGTGAGGTGGACCTTCCTATCCTCATTAAGGATGTGACCATGACAGCAAAGCTACTAGTGTGCCATGATGACGACCTGATAGAACCCCTAATCCTTGGCAAAGATTGGCTATACGATCACTCAGTGGACCTAAATCTTAGACAAGGCTCCATACAAATTGGAACCTTAGAACAGAAGCGAGTGATACCGCTTGACTTCCCTAACGGCATCCCAACTGAGGTTTGTAACCCTAGACCCTATGAAATGCATGCGACGGAAGACCCGGAGATCTTGGGTCAAATCAGTCATGTTACATCTACACCAACCCACTCGGGCTTGGCTATGGATAGTTGTTAATCAGAAGGATGACAGGAGATCTTTCCTGGGGCTTCCTGCAAACTAGAAGGGGCAGCTACCCAACCGCTAGGGCAGATGGATACAATCAGCGGTTAGGTGGGTTGCATCAGCGGCCAAATGAGCACAACACCCTGCGGTGCTCATCCTTCCAAACTTGCTGCGGACTGGCCTAGATTAAAGATAAAGAACGAATCACTTCCTAATGGGCAGGTCACGCAAGTGTTGGATCTCCCTTCTTTTCCAAAGCAGAGCGTCCATTGGACATCTCAAACCCAACCTCGAAGGAGTCAACCACAACAGAAGAACCTAGACCGACGACACCACCAGACAAGGCAAGGAAAGCAGCAGTATCAACATCACAGAACAAGTGGCACAAAACAAATATGGGTGCCAAAAGGACAGCAACCACAGGCTATTGGCAACACTGCAAACGAGAACAGGACAAAGTTGCAACAGAAGCAGAGTCAGTATTCAAAGTCCCCTCGATCTTCTTCTACAAGTACTCGACAGATTTGGATCGCCAAGAAGTATCTTATCAATCGACCCACACCCATGCAGATTTGGGTACCCAAACAATGTATTATAGCCCAACCCTCAAGCCATGTAATATATACCCCTCAGAAATCTTTCCATCCTTCAATACCACCAAACCCGATACCACTTTTTGTCCCTCAGCAGAAACATACCACCCACTCCAAGACTCTTAGGAAATGGATCTCGAAACGTATCCAGACGTCTTCTTGTATCCCCTTATCTAACAATTCTCCCACCCCGCTTAAACACCACCCTTGTAATAATTCACCCTCAACTAAACCTTGTATGAATTCACACACCTTAACCCCACGTCTCGCATAATAAAAGCTCATCAAGAAATGTATGCATAATCTGACCATGTAGGCGTCTAGAGACCTGCATTAGTTTTGCAAAAAATCATTGCATCAATCACTTCATGACACTTGGCTACACGGGTTACACATCGGTTATGGAAAGGGATTGCGGTCTCACCTTATTGGGATCATAATTAATTTCCATGCTAATGTGTTAATCTTTTGTAGCAGATCTTTTCCATTTACTGGTCAGTCATCATGCAAACTGAAGCAGGACCATCAGAAGCTGGCCCAAGCACACCAATGGCCAATATTGGAGAATTACTCGCAGAATCTTATCCTACGATGCAACCACCAGAGTTTCAAGGTTTTCCAGGACCCATGCCAATCGATGATCCTCCTAGAGGATATACTGAGAAGATTCATCGTAATTCTCATTGGTTTCAAGGCCTAGCAAGACCATTAGTAGACGCTGATTTCATATTCGAGGCCAATTTGGCATTTGATCTTCGCACATGGACCAAGTACCAGTTCTTGTCAAGAGAATTTGAAGGACTACAGAATACACAAGATCTAACGCACGTTTGGGCACGAGCGGGATTTACAGAGTATTTTAGCGACCCTCTGCCTAAACCCGATTTTTACAGATGTTTTTACTTGGTAACCACCTTAACAGCTTCAGAGAACAAGGATCTACCCAGAACATTCATGTTACCATCCTTGGTAAATGATCCTCCATTCAGAAGGTTTTATTTGTCTAAAGATTTAATTCGCGCAGCTCGGAAAATACATGGAACACACACTCCGACGGAGAGAGAATGGCTAGTCCCAAAGCAGATGAAACGTGGTGACGTAACTAAGTGGGATGATATTTCTGCTATAACACCTGAGCTCTCTAAGCCATTACGGATATGCATGCAGCACTTTGCTTTCTCAGCTCAGGATCGTTTTACCATGCCCCACAAGAGAATCTGGTTTGGTTTATACTTAGCATGTACTGGCCCTTAAACGGTTGATCTAGCCAGCTGGATAATTGTTCAGCTCTATTTGGCACAACATAGGTGGGAGCGAAAGAAGGTAATCAATGGATGCTGCGCCCTCACTAGGATCATATGTATGTGCTTGGCGTATGACTTACCAATTGAGCGTGCCATGACCAGTGAGGAACTGAAAGCATTCAAAGGGACCACTAAGAAGGCTAGGAAGTCTAGCAAAGGCAAAGCCGGAAAACGCATGAGAGGAACCATACCGTGCCTACAAGTCCCAGAATCACCCTCGCCACAACCATCTCCAGAGCAGTCACCAACAGCAGCCACTCCCACGGTACCACCAATTCGTATACGATTATCAAGACCAGTTACGCCGGAGGGCACCACCAGTACTGTTGCACCCCAAGCAGCCACAACCACAGAACCTATCACCACAGCAGCTGAACTTCCCACCACTATTGGTGCGGAAGCTTTCTCTTTTCCAATACCCCATTTAGAAGCAGGACAAGCAGAGCCACTGGACCAAACTTTTGATTTTGAGATGCCTGATGCATTCTCCAATGAGTTCCAGTTTTCAGAAGGACAATTGTTTTCTCAAGAATTTGAAAGGCCTAGCTACCCTACCACACCTAGGGATCAGCCACAAGGACAGATCGTGTCCAGCTCTGATGACGAAAGAACAGCAACCGAGGACGACGAAGGAGACGACGAAGCCAGCCAGGGAACTCAGGAATCCCAAGAGCATGAACAGACAGATGGCCAAGGCCAACAAACAGACACACATGGTGATACAAGTACCCATGAAGATGAAACTTACGAAGCAGCCGCTTACACACTGGCTATTAAGAAGCTGTATAGAACTATGGAAAAAGTTTGGGCACGCAAAAAGCTGACAGAGGAAGAGAGTCAGACAATAATAGAACAAGAACTTGTGACAGGTGGATTTGAAGACGCCTACATCAAAGGATTCAGAGAGTTAGTCAAATCAGTAGGCTCCAACGAAGCGCTCAGGTACTTGCAAAGAAAGCCACTACCACAACTTGACCCCCGCAGAGTACGACTACTTTCAAAGCCCGGCGAATACATTCGTGTACCAACAGGAGCACAGTCTTCAGAACAAGCCAGGGAGGCACGCCTTGTCCCCGAAAGTTCGTTGGCTGTAGAAACCATCTTTGTAGATTCCCCACCCCGCGCTACAACTGTACATACCTCAGTAGTCACTGAAGTACCGACCACCCCAACCGCTCCTCTCTCACCGCCCGTCCATCCAGCCTCCCCTCTTCACCCTCCTTCCCCCAGACCAACATCTTCATTCGCCGGTGGCGTTGCAGAAATCGTCTTTACGACCACTCACCCGACAATTCCCGCACCCATTAGCCCTAGTCTACCCCCTCACACACCCACCTTTCTATCCAACCCATTCCTTCATCAATCTTTTCCATCTTTCCCCACAACTCCAAGACCCCTTTTCCCATTCCCATCGCCATTAACCTTCTCCCCCGTCTCACCTCCCCGACCCACTGTAACCCCTCTTTCCCCTTTCCACCAAGCTGCTCCAGCCAGCCCCCCTGTAAATTACCCCTCAACCTTTGTAAATCCTGTATTTACACCAGCACGAGTACCCACGATCACACCCATATTCACGGTCACCGCACTAGATACGTCCACTGACATGGACATCTCACCACCCACTGCACCATCACTCACTTCACTCACGGCACAAACACTTTTAGGCACATCACAATTTTCAACAATCACTACATCATCCACCTTCCCACCCCCATTCCCCATTCCCGTTGCATCTACACCAACTGCATCTTCATTTAGCACCCCATTAATACTATCACCCACTATAGATAATGCATTCCGATAGATGTTCATGTGTATGACGCAAGTAAGAGACGAGTTCACATTTCTTGGTGATAATTATCAGCAGCTGCAGAGGACAACCAATGACTTACAGTCGCAGCTTAATTTATTATCTATTGAAAATGCCTCTCTGAACACCCGATATCAGGAATTACGCGAGGCATATCACAAATTGGAACTAGAAAGTGAAGAAAAGACCAAAGAAGCCACTGCTGACCTGGATAACTTATTAAGAGCCCAGACAGTCCGCAATGCAACGTTAACACGAAACATGGGCTTACTACGAAGACACCTAGCAGTCGCCAAGGAAGAAAACCAGCGCTTACAGGATCAGAACCGAGAAAACTTAGAAGCAGCGCTCGACCACCCAGACCAACCACTCAGTCCTAGCAGGTTCAAAGCCATTCCCTCAGACTCGATGAGGATGCTGCTAGACGATCATGTAAGATTACTAGATGAATACGACTGCATGAACGAGGAGTTACAGAAACTCAAAGAAGATCACAAATTACTCCAGTTATGAGCACCGACACACCAAGACATACCAGCACCTGTGGACCCCTCTCCTGACATCTTAGAGGAACTCAACGCATTACGGGCCCAGGTATCGAACCTTGAATCAAGGATTGCAGTATATGAAGCACCACCAAGGCCAGATTCCCCACCTGAGCTTCCAGCTGAGGAAGAAACTGTCACCATTTCGGTGGAGGAAACGTTTGAAGAGGCGTACAAGCCACAACCCATCCCAGGCGGACGCGTCACGGCCGAAGGTCAGATGACGTACGAACTTCCGACCCCCGCGTGGATGAAGACTATTGAGGAACTTGGAACAACGCACTCAGCTAGAGTAGAGGCACAATTACATGCCATGGCGATGATAGAAGAAAGAATTTTACAGTCTCCATTCTTTGCTCAATTGGCCCCGCGACGATACATATCTGAGCACGAGCTACAGTATAAACTGTATTTTATGTTAATGGCTGAATACAGTTAGCCATTGAGAAAGAGACAGGTAAGAAACCATCGCATGCAACTCAATTCGAGGCGGATGATTTGCCACTAGATGCACAACAAGGAAGGATCTATCAACCAGAGTGGCACAAAGAGCTATTACAGCAGTATCCAGAAATGATGAGTACATGGGTAAAGCACCTTTGCATTTGAAGTACAACCCGTGTTGGGGACCAGTGCCACGACGCCGCTCCTGGACTGCCTTTGCTATTAAGGTACAAAACAATAAGCAGTGCCAAGACTGGTTGAATTACCCCTATTTTAAGCCACCCATTGAGTTACCAACTGTTGGCTACATGATGGCTACAATTCGCCACTGGCTCCCTAGATTAAAGCATATGGACGATATAGCGGCGCATATGACTGTCAAAATCTTTGACATGATGCAAATGATTTTTAAAGTCTTCCGATGCGTAAAGGCACCCCATGTCAACACCCCGGGCTTTGAGCATGGCAATTTTGACCTGGTATATGATATGAGTACAACGCCATCGCTACGGGTGTGTTATGCCTGGCACTGTAGAATAAAGTACCTACCGGCGTGCTACAAGCAGACGTTCGAAGAGATGTTCACAACTGGCTTCTGGGAATACCATTCAGAGGTATTCATAAGCAGGCCTACACATTTATTACAATTATTTGCCTGTGAACGAATGGTCTATTCCACACACTATCAGCTCCCGCCACCGGAAGAACCGCAACCAATCGACTGGGAGAAACTCGAGGCAGATCTAGCCCGAGGCATTCGTATCTCCGAGCACACCCTCGCTCAAGACCTCCTACAGAACTATATCCGGCAGACCTCACAACAAGGTTCTGTCAGGGACGACAGAAGCGAGAGGGAGGGGGGTGTTGGAAGCAGCCAGAGGCACAGACGGCGCGGAAGCATGTAACGACGGAGCAGGGAGCCAGTCAAATCTTTTTTCAAAGAACCATGTTCTAAAAATACTTTTCAAAAACCTCCAACAGTGATTTTTATCACTATTGTAACATATGTAACATAGAAAACCCCATTTTGTAATCCATAGCTCCATTTTGTGCAAGCCGAGGAGTCCTCGAGCTTGAGGAGCTTAGGTAGAACAAGCGTATCAATTTTTGTTATTTTTAGACATCGTTTACCCTTCCAAATAGCATCTAGGACCTAATTTTTAACTATGCCGGTCACTAGATGTGAAACCGATCAAAACTAGTCTAGAAACTATAAAAAGAGCTAGAGAGCTCATTTTTTAGGTTACTTGGTGTTGGCTAGTGTGATCTTAGAGTTCTTTTGAGCTTGTAATAGTGTTCTAGAGTAATAGAGCTAATTTCCCACCTTCCATTGTGTCTTGCTTGTCTCTTCATTGTGTGTGTGTGCATCTTGGTGCTTCTCACCTTCACTCTCACTTCATCTCACATTCACGATCTTCATATCACTCCTATCTCTTCTGCGGATTGACATTAAGGAGGTGAAGCTTCTTAACGTGGTACTTACCATTGTGCTAGAGCAACACCATTGTAGGTAATGATGTCAGTGGAATCAGAAATATCAAAAGCCAAATGATGAAGGAGTTCAAGATCAATGATCTTGGGCTATTGAAGTATTTTTTGGGACTTGAATTAGTTTACACTAATTCAGGGATATACATTACTCAGAAGAAGTATGTGCAGGACATGTTGAAGAAATTTCACTTGCAGGATGCTAAATCAGCTAGCACTCCAATGGAGGTGAACCTAAAGCTAAGTGCCCATGAAGGTGATGAAGTCCAAGACATTACAGGTTATCAAAGTATGGTGGGTAGCTTGAACTATGCTACCTTAACTAGAATTGATATTGCATATGGAGTTAGTGTGCTAAGTCAATTCATGCACAATCCAAGGATATCTCACTTAGAGGCTGCAAAAAGGATCTTGAAGTACCTCAAGGGTACACAGAACCATGGTTTGTATTTCCCTTATACTTCAGATATTGATATAAAAGTTTATTCAGATGCAGATTGGGCAGGATGCAAGGATGATAGGAAAAGCACTTCAGGATACATTTCTTTTGCAGGTGACAAACCAATTTCATGGTCTGCAAAGAAGCAACCAATTGTTGCATTGTCTTCTACAGAAGCAGAGTATAGAGGGTTGGCTAATGCCACTCAAGAAGCAATTTGGATTGAGCTTTTGTACACAGAATTGGGCTTATATACTAGGCCTCCAATTATTTTTGGAGATAATACAAGCTCTCTTCACCTTGCAGCTAACCCTATCTATCATGCCATGACCAAACACATAGAAGTTCATTATCATTATGTGAGGGAGAAGTTGCTAAGCAAGGACATTCAGCTGACCTATGTGTCAACCAACATGCAATGTGCAGATTTGCTGACTAAAGCTTTGGATGGGACCAAACTTTGCAGGTTCAAATCTATGATTGGATTGCAGGATGTACTTGAAGATTGAAGATGAAGACTTAAGCCAAAATGTTTGGCTTGAGGGGGAGCTGTTGGTTTAAATCACAAGCCTACACATTTGGCTTGGAAGGTATCATGAAGACTCTACATGCATGAAGAATCATAGGAACATATGCTAGTGATTACTTACCACTTTACCTCATTGTAAAAGTGAATTTGACTTAGAATCTTTTGTAATCACCTACCCAAATGATTCGTGGAAAAGTTAGTTCACTTGATTGAGAGAATATCTCCAAGTTTTTAGAAGCTTGATTAGAAGGAGCCAAGAATTTGAATTCGAATTCAAGTTCTTACACATTCCATATAAAAGGTGAACTTGAAAAGTCACGGTGAGAGACATCACTGCCGAGCTTCATTCTACTGTCATTGAGTGTGTGTGAGGACTACTCCATAGCCTACACCTCTCTACACCATTAGGCAATGCTAGTCATGACAATGGAATTGTACACAAGTGTTAAATGATAGATACATTTATATTTTTCATCTCTGTATTCTCTGCTAGTCTACTCCAAAGTCTGTCAACTTGTCAAGGGCATATCTCAGTCAATACTCCACCAACTTCAGTGATTCAAAGCTTGTTGATTTAGTTTAAAGTCTAATACATGCTATCAAAAATTGAAGACATTCCATTCAGCAGATTCAGAGAAAGCGTCGTTGAGGTGCTCACTAGTCTATTTCTGCTACAGTCCTAAAAAGTCGGGGGTATACCAAATCTTGCTGAATTAATTTCTCTTAGCATAGTTCATTATTTTACATCATTCCACTTGCAAATGGTAGCTTACTAAGCTAATTGAATACCCCTAGAAGGAAGTTTATCAATTGCTACTGTGCTGGTCACACTGAGCAAAACATTGAGCAGGTGTCAATACCAAAATAGTAGGTTTTCTTGACTTTGTGACTTCCAAAGTTATCTGTTTTGATTCAATCATTGCACACTTCATTTCCAAAGGACATAGGCCATTTCTTGGTGTCATTGGAAAGCTAAGGAAGTCTACTAATCAATTCTGAAGCTAAAGAGGGTTGGTACAAAGCAGGTTTTAGCAATACCTACTCAATCTCTTGGATCATCCATCCATCTTTCCCAACAGAAATGACCTAGAAGAGGTGGATAGTGTTGGAAATTTAGTAGGCCCATAACTAATACCATAGGTCCATAGTTCCATTGATCCAGGATCAACAACACAAATTCCAGCAATCTTCCAATATTGACAAAACATGAACATATCATACAAATGATGAGACAAAGATAGAGAGAGATTAGACAACATATTCAAATTGTTACGTAAGCCATTGCTTACTCACACCATCATATATACAAATTTCCATTTACAATGTGGGAGCAAAACTCTCAACCACTCTATGTGAACAGAAATAAATGGACGAGTGTATGTACAAAATTCACAACAATATTCAAATGTAGGGACAGAAATCTAAATATGTATGAGATGTATGACCTGATAGGTTGTAGAAGAGTGAATATGAGTGACAGAAAGAGGAAGGATCAATATGAAACTCATATTTAGCAAACTCTTATCTAATTTTAGGCTATGGAAGTCCCTAAATCAGATGTGTGTGTGAAAGATCACATACTTACAAAATTAGCATAGAATGCTAACATGTTGCTGCCAGAAATCCTCATACTCATGTGAACACACCTTCTCTAACACCTCATCCGAAGGTGCATGTAGCATGCATGTACTACTTCTCCTTTAGATATGCCGAGTAGGACTCCTCTTGATATGGATGTCATTGCCTCCATAAACTCCAAGTAGTACCTGTGTGCATAAAGAGAATATGTACCTGAATTCTTAACATAAGATGCAAATCTTATGTTCACCTCCATCCAATGTCTTTGAAAAGTACACCAAAATCTTCATGTAGAAGACAATCTATAAATACATTATGTAGATGGCTGATCCTCACCACCAAGCTACTGATGGGCAAGTCCTCTCATAAGCAAGAGTGTGAGCACACTCTTCTCCAAGAAGAACTCCATAGCTACTCCTCAACATGCTCGTAGAGTGCACCATGGCTGCCCCATGTAGGCTAGAGCACCACCTCTAATGAGGGACCAAAGTTGGCGTTGCATTTGTGTAGGATAGTAGACAATGAGCCACGCATGTTCTTATATAGCTTTGTTTCTTTGTGAAAAGCACCACATAAAAAGCATGATAGCTATGATCGTACTTTGAAATGCAATCACGAAAACAAAGACCGTCATTGAATTGCTATCATCGAAAAAGATTAAAAAAAACACTTCTACAAAATATTAGTCATGTACTGCTGCGGCCAGGCTTTGAACCCGGGTCATTCCATTGAGAGATAATTGTTGTAGCCATCTCACCCACGTGCTTTTGCTTGTAGCACTTTCAACATATTTTAACACATTGATATTCTGCCCGTACGTCTTCTTGAGAGGTCTTCTACTAGTGCCAAGTAAGATGCTAGACCATTTTGACATTGTTTCCAACAATCAACCCATCAATGTCAAAATGGTACAAAATGAGCAAGATATGTAACTTCATTCATCTGCAAACTATCATAAGCTTCAAACTTGTACTCCCGAATTCACCTTCAGACCTTTCCTCCAAAAGTCTTCTTCAAAAGTGAATTGTTGAATATGAACCATAATACCTGAGAAAATATGCAAACTAAATATCTAATAGTGTATACATCAAGCAATCACTGCTTGACAATTAATATAGCATGAACAGACTTTGAACCTGTTATCTCTTGTCTTCTCAAGCCTATAAACATAGACTAGGATCCACATATTTGCATTTACCTTACAAAAGGTTTCTCAATGTACTTCTCCCATCTCATGTAAATACACTAAACAAAATCAAGAACTGAATCCTGGGACTTGTGACTGAGAACTCACAAGTTAGTGTATTATGAACACTACTGGTTCATCTCTGACTGTACTCAACTCAACTCAACTCATGAGTCTCATCAAAATTTCATATCTATGATGTCATCATGTCTTCATCCTTGTTCATACATGTTAGTCCTTCATACCTCTTTCCTTCAGAATCTGATATAAACATAAATGTGCGCACCTCTAAAACATACCTCTCTGAAATATCAAGTTTCTCTTCAATAGAACTCTAGATCCTTCTCCTGAACAGGAACCTCTAACACGAACTTTCTCCAGACATTCTCCTTTTTCCTTCTTCTTACAAAGTTTGAACATAAAGAGAACCTGACAAAGGAAATATAGGAATACCTGATATAGGAATACCTAATATAGCCTATAGGAATACACCTGTAGGTATGTAAGTCTTCATGTTTCATCACCCCCTAGATGATCTAACACTAGTATCTAGAATTCTTCAAATTATATCAGATTTTATGAAATCTGGGACGTCTTCCTTCTTCCAATAAATTTGATCTTAAGCGATCAATACCTGTGTCTAAAACAAAATCTTTGAACCCTTTTTATTAGCATTGTACACATGCCAATAGCTTCCACTATTTACTCCTCAGTTTCCCATATTATAGAATAAGGTTAGCTTATTCATTACATAAAAACCTTACTAAAAGCATTTTAGGATCCATAATCTTCTACAACATAACAAGTATCTTCTTCTAGTTCTGTGCAACACAAATCTGATAGAATCTAAAACTTCGACTTACGTCTTCCAATGCTAAGAATTTTTCAAACAAAGGATAGACAATTGACTCAAAAATACTCAAGATCTTCAAGATCATTCAAGATCTATCAAGATATCTCTAACAAAATACCTGTGTAAATCTGCTTTCATCAAACCTTCATGACTGAATGTTTGATTTGCTACCTGAATGTATCTAAGTCTCCATGCTTCTCACATAAACTTGTGAAACCTTTCTTCAACTAAATCCTTCTCAAGAATTTGTAACATCTACTGAAACATAAGTGGATAAACTCTCACCTTGAGAACTCCAAAAGTTGCAAGTTGATACTTCATATCTTCATATTCTACCCAGGTAAAATGTGATAGTATTTGCTTGACTTTCTTTGGCTAACTCCACTTCTTAATCAAGTGATAGGATATAATGGAACACCTTTTTGAATACAAGAATGTATCAAAAAATCTAGACAATCATTGAAAGTAGATTCTCCAACTGACTGGTATAAAAAAAATTCTGAATTTTCTTGAATTTTCTGAATTTTCTGAATTTTCTAAATTTTTATCCTGAAAAACTCTGAATTTTTTGGATATACTGAATACATAGAATATGAGGTACCTTTTCCAAACAAAAACCTCACTTCAAGTCTCCAACATCTACTACAAATACTCTTATAGCTCAAGAGCTAGGTTAAGAAGAATCTCTACAACTTGTCATATACCAAGTAGCTCTAAATTGACACTCCAAGAATTCTTTGAGGGAACATATAGCTGCCTGTTCAAAATCTTTAACTTATACATAACTCATATGATGGAGACTTTTAATCTCCAAAAGAACAAGCTACTCTTGAAATTAGAGCACTTCTATATCAAGAATTACTCAAAATCGTCATCAATTTTAGAAGATCAATGATCAATTATCAAAATTTTGATCAAACTGTGAAGAAGATGACTACACAAAAAGTCTGCTCGACAAAACTCTATCATTGGCTTATCAAATGTGTAGAGCGTTTTATAAACTTTGCAGAACATGTTGTCTATAGTTTGCACACCTTCTCCAAGTTAAATCACTTCAAAAGACTCAGTAGATCTTGAGAAATGATCTCATCAAGTCACCTATATCTAAATCTGTTCTTTTGAGAAGTCGATTCAGACACCTGTAACTTCTAACACTTGGTTCTCTCAATCTATGCAAATGCTTTTAGCCATAGGTAGCTTACCTTCCAACCTAAACAATGAGTGATTTCTTGCTCAAAACTTTACATTATCGAAGGAGAACTGACCAAAACATTAGCATCAAATTTTGCGCCTTCTATAACTTCTCTTCTTTCCATTTACACATGTAAATGTTCCTACACTCAATTCTCTCACCCTGATCACAATTAGAAGCTAAAAATTTGTACAGAGGTCAATCAACTATAGACTTAGACTTGTACAAAAGCATTTCACAAAAGATTCAACACAGAGGGAGAATACTCAGAAAGATCGGGTGCAACATTTCTTCATTTCTGGAAAATTTTTTACATCTGAGTGATGAGAGATCCTACTCACTTCTAAAGTGTCTAATGACATCTAACTATCCCCAAAACTTGTTCTTACACAATCTCTCATATTTGTCGTGACATATTGCCTTGCATATATAGGCAAATACTTACAAGCTCATGACTATACGAAAGTATAAGTGAACTATCTCTAAATTAATGTACATATGTGTACACATCTTCATGTTCTGGATATGAACTTCCTTCATGCTTCATAACTTGACCTTTTCTTCAGTCCTTGACTTTAATTCTTCATCAAAACATCAATTGTTGATTGCCCTGCACCAACAGCTCCCTCTCAATCATCAATTTAGGTTCTCTCTATCTTCTTTATGCTTGCCATGTCTTTGAATCTCTGTGGCTTTGGTCCATCCAAGCTTTTAGTTAGCATATCAGCTATCTAATCTTTTGTTGAAGTATGTATTACTTCAATCTCTTTATCCATCACCTTCTCTCTTAGAAAATGATACTGAATCTCTATGTGTTTAGTCCTAGCATGAAAAATAGGGTTAACAGCTAAATACAATGAACTCATCTTATCTCCATGAATAGTGGGTGTACTCTGAATGATGTCAAAACTCTTCATTAGAGTCTTAAGCCATATCACTTCCTTTGCAGCTTCCACCATACCTTTGTACTTAGTCTCTGTGGATGATAAAGCAACTGTGTGTTGCTTCTTTGAACACCAAGAGATTAACTTATCTCCCACATAACACAAGTATCCATAAGTTGATCTCCTATCATCAGGATTACCTGCCCAATCTGTATCACTATAGACCTTGGTGTTTGTATCAGATGTAAAACCATAATACAAACCTTCTTTGAGTGTACCCCTAATATACCTCAATACTCTTTGTCCTGCAATCCAATGTTCTTTCCTAGGGCAATGCATGAATTGAGATAATACTCCAACTGCATATGGACAGTCACGCCTAGTTAATGTAGCATAGATCAGACTACCAACCAAACTTTTTTATACCTTCATATCCTTGAACTCTTGTCCTCCATATCTGCTCAATTTATGATTCACCTCCATTGGAGTAGGTGCTACCCTGCAATCATTCATCTTAAACTTGATTAGCAAGTTTCTCAAATACCTTTCTTGAGCTACATACACTCCATGTTGAGTGCATGAGATCGCCATGCCCAAGAAATATGAAAAGTCTTCCAAGTCACTGATTTTGAACTCTTTCTCCATTTGCTTCTTTAGGCTTTGAATGCCTTTCTCATCTGTACCTGTAAGAATTATATCATCAACATATATGCACATATAAATGAACCCATCATCACTTGCTTTGACAAGCAAGCTACTATCTGCTTTAGATACTTGAAAACCAAGTTCTTTCAAGAACTTCACAAGTCTATAAATCCATGCCCTTGGGGCCTGCTTCAAGCCATACAAGGCTCTCTTGAGCTTGCACACATGGTCTGGATACCTTCCATCTCTGAATCATTGTGGTTGCTCCATGAAAACATCATCTGAAATATAACCATTTAGAAAAGCATTCTTCACATCTAGTTGACACAACTTCCAACCTTTACATGCAGCAATAGTTATGAGTGTCCTGATGGTTGTCATCTTTGCCACAGGACTATAGGTTTCATCATAATCTATACCGTATGTCTGAGCAAAACCCTTCACAACAAGTCTAGCTTATACATAGACACACTTCTATCTGCAAACCTCTTTGTCATGTAGACCCATTTGCATCCAATGATCTTCTGACTATTTGGTTTAGGAACCAAATCCCATGTCTGATTCTCCATCAATGCATCATACTCTTCCTACATAGCTTTCTCCCAATTTGCCTTACCTTTTGCCTCTTCATATGTAGAAGGGTCTTTATCTGTCTTTATCATATAAGCATAATCTTTGGTAGCCAAAAAAGAAGTGTCATAGCTATACCTTGTGGGTTGCCATTTGTGTCTTGATGACCTTCCGAGTTCTCCATTCCTTGAGGTTTCTGGTTCATCACAATCTGGATCAAATCTTGGCACTTCTTCAACTTCAACCTGTACTTCATTATTCTCCTCCTCATCAAATATCTAAACCTTTGATTTACCTTTCTTTTGATTCACAACTTCTTCATCACCTGCATAAATATTGATTGTACCTACATACCAAGTACCTTGCTCATCAAATGTAATATCTTTAGACACAATGAATTGCTTTGTGGATGGACTCCACAACCTATATCCCATCTGTTTATCATCATATCCAATAAATACATACTTTTCAGCTTTAGGTTCCAATTTGTGCCTTAATTGTGATGGCACATATGCATATGCCAAACATCTAAATGCTTTGCAATGTTCTAAAGTAGGTCTTTTACCCCACCATTCCTCATATGGTGTCATACCCTGCAAAGCTTTACATGGTAATCTATTGACCAAATAAGTAGTTGTGTTTACAGCCTCAGCCCACAAGTAATTCGGGCAATTTCTCTCCTTCATCATGGATCTTGCAAACTCAACAAGAGTTCTATTCCTCCTTTCTGCTACACCATTTTGTTGAGGAGAGTACCTGCAAGTAATTTCCCTTTTTATACCTGCATTCCACAAGTAATCACTCAACTCAATTGAGAAATACTCTCCCCCTCCATCTGACCTTAGTCTCTTCAACTTATGACCTGTAATTCTCTCTGCATACACATGATAATGTTTGAATGTATTGAATACCTCTGACTTATCTTTGATCACATAGATAGTGATCCATCTGGTAGCATCATCAATATAAATCACATAATACCTTGATCCATTGATACTGAAATCCTTTGATGGTCCCCACACATCTATGTTTACCAATTCAAGCTTCTCTGAATACATAAAACCATGCTTGGAATAAGATTTCTTATGAGCCTTACCTAATTCACAAGCTTCACATCTGTATGTCATATGTTGACCTGCAACATTAGGCAACCCAAGCACTGAACCATTGTCAACCATATATTTGATACCTCTTTCATTGAAATGTCCAAGCCTCTTGTGCCAAAGATCTAACTCAGAGATCTTATGTCCTCCATAAGTGAACAAGGCATGACCAACATTGCCTTGGATCTTCAATGTGAACAATCTTCCTTCTTTCCTCCCTGAAAAATTTGTTTATACCCATTGCTAGGGTCTTCCACAAACAGTCCTTCATTAGTGAACCTGACTTCATAACCTTTTTCAACAATTTGTCCTACACTTATCAGATTCTTAGGAATTGTAGGAACATACAAAACCTTACTCAAGAGAGTACTACCATCCTTGGCCTTCACTGATCCAATTGACTTCACATTGTGCTTTGTATTGTCACCTGTTTGAACAACATGATTAGTTATCTTATTCTCCAAATCAGTCATCAAAGTTATGTTTCCACTCAGGTGATTGCTACACCCTGAGTCAATATAGAAGACTCTTTGGTCTTCACTTTGCCTTTCACAAGTTGCATTCATTATCAATTTTGAATCCTCCTTCTGATTTGAAGCATAATTGTAGTAGGTATTGTTGTATTGTTGACTTTGGAATCCTCTACCTGCATTTCTTCCAAAGTAACCTCTACTACCTCTACCTCTGAAATTACCTCTTTGATTTCTGCCACCTCTTCCCCTTGAATTAAAGTTCTCATTATATCCACCATTACTCAGAGTATTATGCCAACAATCATTAGCTAAGTGATTTGTCTTACCACAAATCCAGCAAGCTTTGACTCCCTCTTTATTACTCCTGCCTCTTCCTCTTCCTTTGCCACCTCCTCTTCCTCTTAAGAAGTTAGCTTGGCTAATTGTACCTTCTTCTTCATTTGCTTGTTGCTTCCCTTTGATATTCTTCTTCTTATCCTTTGAATACATTGCATGACCTGCACTTTTATCACTTTCACTTTTGACATCCTGCTCAAAGGTTATCATGTGTCCTAGCAACTGATTTAGGTCAAGAGTAAAATGATCTAGTGATAATTCAGTAGACAAAATGAATGGCTTCCATTTATCATCACCTCTTAAACTAGTGAGAATTTGCCTTACCCATTTATCCTCCTCAATATCTTCATCAATTGCTCCTAATGCATCTTCAATGTCCTTCATTCTTGTTATATATTCTGAGATGGATTGAGAGGCCTTCTTCTTAAATGTGGTAAATTATACCCACAAGGATGCCTTCCTTGACTTTGTGGTGTTTTGGAAATGCTCTTCCAAAGCATCCCATATATCACTTGCACTTTCAAGAACTCTAATGTGAGGTAGCAAGTAGTCATTAACTGCCATGTAGATAATGCTCCTAGCTTGAGCATCTTTCTTCATCCAAGTCTTGAAATCTGATAATTCCTCCCTAGTTGGAACACTAGGATCTCTGAACTAAGGCTTTTCTTCTGCACCTATGATATAACTTCTCAAGTCTTTGCTCATAAGATGAGCTTCCATCCTCATTGACCATGCTGGATAGTTCTCTCTATCCAACTTCTCTATTTGAAGAGAATCTCCCATCCTTTCTTCACATGTGTATTGAATTCTTCAAACTTTATGAGTAATAGATGTACCTTTACTTCGAATGATACTCCTTTTGTCTTCCTTGATGTCGTATGGCCTCCATCTCAAGCTTTCCTCTCAAGCTTTCACTTTTTGAATCTTCAAATGTTGAATTCTTTATGATTGCAGCAGTCGGGATGCTCCTTTCTTCAATTTTGATGTTTCCTACTCTGATACCAGTGATGGAGAGTGTTAATCTCAAAAAGAACAAGCTACTCTTGAAAGAAGAGCACCTCTATATCAAGAATAACTCAAAATCTTCATCAATTTTAGAAGATCAATGATCAATTATCAAAATTTTGGATCAAACTATGAAGAAGATAACTACACAGAAAGTCTGCTGCACATAACTCTCTCATTGACTTATCAAATGTGCAAAGATTTTTATAAAACTTTGCATAAGGTGTTGACTATAGTTTACGCACCTTCGCCAAGTTAAATCACTTCAAAAGACTTAGTAGATCTTGAGAAATGATCTCATCAAGTCACCTATGTCTAAAACTGTTCTTCTGAGAAGTTGATTCGGACACCTGTAACTTCTAACACTTGGTTCTCTCAATCTAGAACCCGTTTATGCAAATTCTTTTATCCATAGGTAGCTTACCTTCAGACTTAAAGAATGAGTGCTTTCTTGCTCAAAACTTTACATTGTGGAAGGAGAACCGACCAAAACATTAGCATGAAATTTTGCACCTTCTGTAACTTCTCTTCTTTCCATTTACACATGTAAATGTTCCTACACTCAATTCTCTAAGCATGATCACAATTAGAAGCTAAAAATTTGTACAGAGGTCAATCAACTTTAGACTTGTACAAAAGCATTTCACAAAAGATTCAACACAGAGGGAGAATACTCAAAAAGATCGGGTGCAACATTTCTTGATTTCTTGAAAATTTTTTACATCTGAGTGATGAGAGATCCTCCTCACTTCTAAAGTGTCTAATGACATCTAATTATCCTCAAAACTTGTTCTTACACAATCGCTCATATTTTTCCTGACATTTTTCCTTCTATATATAGGCAAATATTTACAAGCTCATGACTATACAAAAGTATAAGTGAACTATCTGTGAATTAATGTACATATGTGTACACATCTTCATCTTCTGGATATGCACTTCCTTCATGCTTCATAACTTGACCTTTTCTTCAGTCCTTGACTTTAATTCTTCATCAAAACATCAATTGTTGATTGCCCTGCACCAACATCATACACATATGATTCAAAGCATATAAGCTGCCTTTCTTTCTCTCAATGCAATTCTTTGTCAAAACCTACTAAAACATGACCAAGTATAATGCAAAATAGGAAACTGCTTCTTCTTCACACAAGATGTTCTCCTAGACTTGTCTTTTGGTGTAGAGGATAAAGTAGGAAAGTTATATGGAAAATATAAGAGAAAAGGAAGTCTTACTTTCCCTTTGAAAATGTTGGACTTTCTTCTTCTGCATTTTTCTTCCACCTGATGATGTCAACATCTTCAAAATTCTCTTCCATACCTTTTGTTGTCTTCATCTTGAAGTAGCAAGCATTCTTAACTTGTTCTAATGAATTTTTCTCTTCCTCTAGTGCTAAGAGTAAGAGACAAAACAAACATGGTATACAAATGGAAGTGAATATGGAATCATGTTTTACCATCTCCTCATATCTTTCAATAAAAAATCTGCTTCAAATGTGATAGATATGGCTGAATTCACCAACCTTTTGGCTAAATGCTGAATTACCTTTCTAGAGTACCTAGATCAAATTATGTACCTAGATTAAATTCTTATATAAGCTTTCTTTCCATGAAAGAGGTCTATCAAACTGTTTTGATGTAGCTAATGCTTTTACTTTCAGAAAATGAAAGTGTATAAAAGAAATCCTTCAAATCTCTTCATAACTGCTCTTCTAAGATATGACCTGCAAATGACAATATGATAGTAGAAACTAATACCTGTGATTTGATGTTGATCTAGTTCCTTGATCTTCTCCAAATTTTTCCTTGAATTTGAAGTAGCCTTCTCTTCATCAAGACTTGGTCTTCAAACAATACTTCTGTAAAATATTTTCATACTCTTCCAAAAGTATTCGACTACTAACAGATCATCAACTTCATAATCCACACTAATAAACATGTGATTGAATTGTCTTATTCTCAAATCTCTACTCATCTAGATTAAGTGTGTATGTCAAATGTCAAATATTAGAAGATTCCCTTAAATCATATGTTGTAAACTTGGAAGTCTAGGAACCTTGGAGGCTGGGAGCCTGAATGCTCTCATACCAAATGTTGGAAATTTAGTAGGCCCATAACTAATACCACAGGTCCATAGTTCCATAGATCTAGGATCAACAACACAGATTCCAGCAATCTTCCAATATTGACAAAACATGAACATACCACACTTAATCATACAAATGATGAGACAAAGATAGAGAGAGATTAGACAACATATTCAAAGTGTTACGTAAGCCACTGCTTACTCACACCATCATATATACAAATGTCAATTTACAATGTGGGAGTGAAACTCTCAGCCACTCTATGTGAACAGAAATAGATGGATGAGTGTATGTACAAAATTTACAAGAATATTCAGATGTAGGGACAAAAATCTGAATATGTATGAGATGTATGACCTGATAGGTTGAGTGAATATGAGTTACAGAAAGAGTAAGGATCAGTATGAAACTGATATTCAGCAAACCCTAATTTGATTTTAGGCTATGGAAGTCCCTACATCAGATGTGTGTGTGAAAGATCACATACTTACAGAATTAGCATAGAATGCTAACATGTTGCTACCAGAAGTCCTCATACTCATGTGAACACACCTTCTCTAACACCTCATCCGAATGTGCATGTAGCATGCATGTACTGATTCTCCTTTAGATATGCCGAATAGGACTCCTCCTGATATGGATTCCACTGCCTCCATAAACTCCAAGTAGTACCTGTGTGCATAAAGAGAATATGTACCTGAATTCTTAACATAAGATGCAAAACTTATGTTTACCTCCATTCGATGTTTTTGAAGTACCCCAAAATCTTCATATAGAAGACAATCTTCAAATATATTATGTAGATGGTTGATCCACACCACCAAGCTGTTGAAGAGCAAGTCCTCTCCATAAGCAAGAGTGTGAGCACACTCTTCTCCAAGAAGAGCTCCATAGCTCCTCCTCAACATGCTCCTAGAGTGTAGCATGGCTGCCCCATGTGTGCTAGAGCACCACCTCTACTGAGGGACCAAAGCTGGCATTGCAATTGGTGTAGGATAGTAGACAATGAGCCAAGCATGTTCTTATATAGCTTTGTTTCTTTGTGAAAAGCACCACATAAAAAGCATGACAACTATGATCATACATTGAACCACAATTGTGAAAACAAAGACCGTCGTTGAATTGCTACCATCAAAAAAGCTTTTAAAAAAACACTTCGACAAAATATTAGTGATGTGCTGCCACGGATGGGTTTTGAACCTGGGTCATCCTGTTGAGAGATAGTTGCTATAGCCATCTCACCCACGTGCTTTTGCTTGTAGCACTTTCAACATATTTTAACACATTGATATTCCACCCACATGTCTTCTTGAGAGGTCTCCTACTAGTGCCAAGTAAGATGCTAGACCATCTTGACATTGTTTCTAGCAGTTAGACCTATGGTAAAGTTCACGTCTCAAGAAAATTAAGTACCCAAAGAGTAGTGAAAGGAGATCAATGATGAAGAAGACCCCCCTTCAAAGATTACGTTATGACTTTTTCATGGCAAAACATTTTACATAAATAATGGAGTTTGTTGCAAATGAGGAGTCAACTACCTATAAGGAAGCTGATGGTTGTATGTATGATGAAATCTGTGCACTAAAGGACAACCACACTTGGGAATTAGTATCCAATAAGGAAGGCATGAAGATAGGCCAACACAAATGGGTATAGAAAGTGAAAAGGAATTCAGATGGAACCCTAGCTAGACACAAGGATAGATTGGTGGCAAAGGGCTTCAATCAAGCTCAAGGTATAGATTATGATGAAACTTTCAGCATTGTTGTTAAAAATATTACCATTAGGTATGATCCACAACATACATAATATGTTTGTAGGTTAAAGAAGGCTTTGTATGGTCTTAAGCAAGCCCCAAGGTCATGGAATGCGAGGTTGGTGGATTATTTGAGCATGGGTTGGTACTCTCCAAGACATTCAGATGCATCCCTATACCTAAAGAATGTTGAGGATAGACTACTTGGCATATGCATCTATGTAGATGAGCTTATTATTACATGCAATGATCATGCAGGTATCAAAGACATAAAGAGGATGCTTGGAAGAGAATTCAAGGTATCTAACTTGGGTGACTTAAAATATTTTTGAAGCATCAAATTTGTGTATGTATGTGAAAGTATTTATCTATGCCAAAGGAAGTACCTCTTAGATATGGTCTACAAATATGGCATGGAAAAGTGCAAGCCAAGTGCTCAACCCATGGATATAAACATGAAGATTAACAAGGATGATGGTAAAAAGCTTGATTATTTGACCTTCTATGGGAGCTTTGTAGGTTCATTGATATATTTAACTCTCTGATGACTTGATTTGAGTTATGTAGTAGGAGTACTCTCACAAGCCATGCATGCATCCAAACATGTGAACCTAAATGCAACCAAGAATGTGTGAAGATTGGGTAGGGAGTGTTGATGATAGGAGGACTATTTCTAGATAAATGTTCATGCTAGGAACAAAAGACATCTCTTGGATTAGTAAACAACAACCTACGATGCCATTGTCATCAAGTGAGGCTAAGTATGGGGCATTGGCACTCATTACATGTGAGACTATGTCATTAAAGAAGCTACCAAATGAATTGGATATGCAGGTTAACACAATCCCCATCCATGGAGACAATATGTCTTGAAGTAAAGCGATGGTGATGCATTGCAGTGGATTCTTCTTTCCAAGAGCTCAATGATGATACTGTAGTAGAAAACTAAGCTCCAAGTGTTGCACACAATACTCCACACAGAGGTTGTAGAATATAGAAAACATAGTACACAAAGAGCACGAACACAAATTTCCTAGGTGTTACAAATGTGGTCAAACTTATAGTTTGTGACTAACCACATGTTTTATTAGATAACATATATAAACGTGTCTAATGGCCATTTGGCCTTTCACATGGACACTAACAGTAAAAGTCTCCCACTCAAGTCCAATATGGAAAAAGTGACTATGGGAGAAAAATGAGAATGATAAAGAATACCTATGTGTAAGTATACACACTCTACCTCCCACGTGATGCCATGCTATGCACTATACAAGTAGTTGTGTAAGATCATCAATTAAGTAGCCCCCCTCAAGTGAAAACATTGCCAAAAGTCATCCTATGGTAAAGCTTTAGTCAAAGCGTCTGTAGCATTATCTTGAGTATGAACCTTCTCAAGAATAATGTGATAAGTGACTAAGTAGGCTCTAATGAAGTGACATCTCACCTCAATATGCTTTGCTTTGCATGATAGACTAGATTCTTAGCCAAAGCAATTGTAGTTTCACTATGACTAAGCAAAAGAGGTACATGCTGAGGTAAATCCGTATCACAATCAAGAGGAGAAAGGCATAATGCTTCCTTACATGCCCCACTTGCCACAACATACTCTACTTCTATGGTGGAAACAAATGTACATCCTTGATGACAATATCTCCAGGAGATAGCAACTCCAACAAAGTGAAAAATATACCTTGATGTAGACTTCTGATTGTCTACACAACCAACATAATTAGTATCTACGTAACCAATAATGGATGCCTTTCCTCTACCTAAGCATAGACAATTGTCCATAGTGCCACTCAAATATGTCAAAATCATCTTGATTGCTTCCCAATGCTTCTTGCTATGATTAGACATATATTTGCTCATAACTCCCATTGCAAATGCAACATATGGTCTTGTGGATACCATAGCATACACGAGACTACCAACAAAATACTGATAAGGAATTTTGGTCATGAATTCATTTTCCTCATCTGATTTGGGGCAATCATCCTTGCTTAATTTCACATATGTGGGTAAAGGTGTACTCAATGCCTTTCCAGCCTGCATATTGAACTATAAAGTACCTTGGGTATATACTAACTTTGAGACAAGTATATGCATCTTTTACTGCTAACATGAGTAATGTGCATGCAGAGAAAATGTTTGACATCCCTCAAATCTTCATATCAAATCAAGCTGCTAGGTATGTGTCCTTGCTTGAGCGCTATTGTGTGTGCATAGAGCTCCCTTGGCAGAACTTTCGAGGTCCTCTAAGGATGCTCTCACTTCTTTTTTTGATGAAGAAGACCTCTACAGGTACCTGCGTTGACCATCTCTCAAACAGGTACCATGAAGATCATGACACATCCCCCACATGGCAGTAAGACATAAACTTTAAAAAGTCCCCTTTGGCTCTAGATATCAAGTGTAGTAAATTGCTCTTAAATTATTTCTCAAGCAGGCTTGAAATCAAAGGCATGAACGTTGTGTGTGCAACTCTCCTCCCATCCTTTGTATCCTCTTGCACCCAAGATAGTAAAGATCTCAAATGCTCTAGTGTGGAAATTTTGCCATCATGCACACTCATTGCCATGATCACTTTGATACTTTATGATATCACCCTATCAAGGGAGCTTTGCTTTGCTTAGCCCTTGTCCCACACACATGTAAAGGTCTTTGTATGTTGGAGTTAGACATCTCCAGAAGCATGCAAATAGCAGAAGGAAGAAGAAGAAGCTTGGAGCACAACACACAATACTAAATGTATTACCAGAGAATGTACAAAGTTAAGTAACCCATTTTGGCTATAGCCATATATACAAAGGAGGGATAAAAAACATCCTAAAGAGGGAAAAAAGTGCCTCGGTAGTCCTAGAGTGTTCACCCCTAAATATATCAACAAATCCCCCCTAGGAGTGATGCGGTGAACAAGGAGCTGGCACTCATGCATAAGGAAGCGCCAAGGTATGTGGAAACAATCTACAAAAGGAAGTAAGCTCAAAGCTTTGTGGAAAGATTCAAACTTCTCCCTAGGTAGAGCCTTTGTGCAAAGTTGTACAATGTTCTCCTACGTGGGCACATATGCCAAGCTTATCTCTCCAGTAGAGAACCTCTCCCTCACATAATGATAGTGCACCTCAATGTGCTTAGTAAGAGCATGGAACACAAGGTTCCTTGCAACTGCCAATGTGCTATGACTGTTAGTGAAGATGGTGGTGGCAAAAGACTTATTAACACCCAAATCAGCCATAAGGCATGTGAGCCACACACACTCAACAATCAG
This sequence comes from Ceratopteris richardii, assembly GCA_020310875.1. Classification (NCBI taxonomy): domain Eukaryota; kingdom Viridiplantae; phylum Streptophyta; class Polypodiopsida; order Polypodiales; family Pteridaceae; genus Ceratopteris; species Ceratopteris richardii. The sequence continues at coordinate 89,016,139 of CM035408.1, read as the reverse complement.
TTTGAAAGCTATCCTATACTTAGCGTGACAACTAGAAGTGGCTAAAGTAGGCTCCTTTTTGCTCAACCAAGATATGCATGAGCTACCAAACATGAAGCAAAAACCACTAGTGGACACATGAGTGTCATAGCAACCAAGCTAGTCATTGTCAAAAAAAGAACGCAAATCTGGTGGTAGTGATCCCCCCCCTGGGATAAAACAATCCAAGTAGCCAGGTACCACTCAAGTAGCAAAAGATCCACTTAATAACAGCCTACCAATGCTTAACACTTAGGCAATGCATAAATCTCCTCATCTGTGAGACATCAAACTGAATATCTAGCCGAGTAATGCATAAGTAAATCAAGCATCCAATAGCTTTTTGATAGAGAACAACATCAAATGCATCTCCAACATCATAAACACTCAATTGTAAACCTGTCTTCATAGGAGTGGCAATGGGTTTACAATCTTCAAGGCCAAAACGCTACAATAATGTGTCAATATATTTTGTTTGACACAAAGCTACTCCACCATCAAATTCCTTGAACTGAATGGATGCAAATGCCCCAAATCTGACATCTCAAATGGGGCATGCAAATCAGTCTTAAAATCAACAATATCCTTCTCATGAAGACTAGTGAGCAGCATGTCATCAACATACACGACAATGATCAGAAGCATATCATTAGCATGCTCAACATATAAGGTTCTCAAAGCTGGACTATTCTCAAATCCATGTGCAATCAGATAGGCATGTATTTTTTTCATACCAAGCACTTGGTTCTTGCTTCAAACCATATAATGCGTTTTTCAATTTGCATACTTGGTTTCCATGCCCTTTCTACACAAAGCCATGGGGCTGAAAAACATACACTTCTTCATGCAAGTCACCTTTCAAAAATGCAATTTTATGTCCAACTGATGTACATTCCAACCATGATGGGCTGTAAGTGCATAGATGCTAGGAACAGTAGTCATTCAACAAGTAGGAGCAAAGGTCTCATCAAAATCAGTGCCTCTTTCTTGAGCATAACCCTTTGCAACAAGCTTAGCCTTATACTTTTCAACTATTCCATCAGGCGTACACTTCATCTTGTATACCCATTTAGTGCCAATGACCTTCTTGCCAGGAGGCAAGTCACATAAAGACCAGGTATGGTTCTTCATTATAGCATCATATTCAGATTGCATAATAGCCATCCAATTTTCTAAATTTTGTGCTTCATCAAGCGAAATAGGCTCATTCTCCTCAGAGAGACTAGAGGCAGCCATAGCATAGAAATCTGATGCAAAAGAGGCACCATGAGAGCATAAACTAGTATGATATGGTAGAGTGCATCTAATTTGCTATCACACAAACCCTGCACCAACAATTTAGGCATAGTTTTTACCTCCTCAATATCAGCTCTCTCATCAACAAGTGCATCATGTAAATCTACATATGAAATGGAATGATCTGTATCATCACATGAAACCTATAAAGACTGAGAAGTTGCCTCATTAGGACTAGCACTAGACTGTCCACCTATAAAAAGAGGCAGCAAAGTGTCATACATGTCTTTGGAGGTAATTGATGTCTCCTTAGTACATGAAAGTAATAGCTGAATAGCATCTTCCACAAAAACAACATCACGGCTAACCAAAATGTGTTTATTCTATGGATGATATAGATGATAGCCTTTGCTTTTATGTACCGAACAAAAATACATTTCACTACTTTATCATCCAATTTTTTGCGTTGTTCTTTAGCCACTAATGCATATGCCAAACAACCAAAAACATAGAGATGAGCAACAAATGTGACCATGCCAATCCTCATATCGATTGATAGACTGCATCAATTTAGTAAGACACCTGTTAAGTACATATGCTCCACACATAACAATCTCAAGCTAGAAACTATGTGGTAAAGCCTGACTCTTGACCGTACACCTCGCCATCTCCATGAGTGACATGTTCTTCCTTTTAGCAAATCCATTTTGTTGAGGTGAATACGGTAGTGTATACTGATGTTTTATCCCACATTCAACCAGAAATGCATTAAAATATGAAGACATATATTCCCCAACTTGATCAAAATGGAGGATGCCCATTTTACATGCTCACAGATTTTCAGCCAAAATTAGAAACTGTTTGAGGAACATTAAATACTTTGGACTTTGCTTTCAATGGATATACCCATGGATGCTTGGAAAAATCATCAATGAAAGTCATGACGTAAAGGTAGTTTCCAAAAGAAGGTGTCTACATAGGACCAGAGACATCGTTGTGAAGAAGATACAATTTCTAAGTAGCTCGAACTCAACCATCTTTTGGGAATGAGGAACACTCCCTTTTTCCCAAAATACACCCTTCACAGACATGTTTATCGGGTGTCTCAAGTTTGGGCAAAGAGGATACCATTTTAGATTTTCGTAGGCATAGCAAACTAGCAAAATTCAGATGACAAAGCGTGCAGGCCAAATCTTTGCATCTAACATGGCTTGAGAATCATGCACTACACATGCTGAATCAATCATAGATTTTTCATAGTCTATGAGCTTATACAACCCACGAATGAATGCTAGAAGCAATAATCATGTCACCATTTGATAGATCATGAACTGTACATCTGTCATCAACAAATTTCACAACCAAGCCAATCTTGGCTAATGTAGAAATTGATAACAGATTTTTCTTGATCCCTTGCACAAATAAAGCATATGACAATGTAGAAGAACTACCATCTGCATTAGTGAGTCTTACCAACTCCCATAACAGGATAAGAGGAGTTGTTGGCACATGTGATAGTATTCCTTGTAGGGACAGGCTCAAGTGAAGAGAAGAAACTACACTACAAGGTAATATGTTTGGTTGCCCCACTATCAAAGTACCAAACATCTCAATCTACTCCAGACATACACTGTTCATGAAAAGATGGGTCAAAATTGCAAACAGTAATAAACAACCATTCTTCATTCTGCACAACAACCATTCCAACCTCTTTTTTGATGTAGAGGCCTCTACAACAACCATTCCAACCTCTTTTTTCTTTGCCTCTTTTATAGCCAGTTTTGCACAATTCTTTATGACATGATCATTTCCTTTACAGTACTTGCAAAACAATTTCTGCTTTTTTTTGTCATCTTTGTTATCCTTCTTGATTATGCAAAACTCATAGATTTCCACTTACTAGTAGAAGAGCTGCACTTACCTTTGCCCTTCTAACCATCCAAGAAATCTTGATCTACATCACGCATAATGGATGTGTTTTGCCTAGATTGATCTTCTTGCAATAGAACAAAGAATATCTCCTCAATTGGTAAGGCATTTGGGTTTCCTTTCATCATCAAATGAAGAGTAGAAGCAAAACTTTGATATGAATTGGGAAGACCATTCAGAATATTCTGCACAAGTGAACTCTCAGGCAAGACTTCATCAGCAGAAATCAACTGTTTCTTCAAATCTTTGATCTTTGTCAAAAAACTATCCATGGAATCTCCTTCATACATGTGCTCACTATCCAACTATTTTCGGAGGTAAGCAACATGAGCCTCATTCCTTGCCTGGTATAAAGTGATAAGTGTATCCTAAACATCCTTAGCTGTTGTGCAAGAGTGAATGTGAAGAATAATGGCATGTTTGATAGACAAGGCTATCAATGCATGTGCTTGAGCATCTTTGCCATCCCAACAAATTTGCTCTGCAATAGATGAAGGAACCACAACACGAACAAGAATCTGAAGAATATCACCATCTTCAATGTTGTCTACATCACCTTCAGCAATTGTTTTTGCAGGTATAATAGGACGTTTTTCAACACCCTATACAATATTCCATAGTCCCTTTGCAACCAATACATGATGCGTCATATAAGCCAATAATGGGTAATTGGTATTATGCAACTTACCCTCTATAGCCAACGTATGGAATACATCACTACTTTCAGCCATGGCCACTGATTAAAATACCATGATGCAGAAAAGTGATTGTATCTCAAAAAGTTGAACATAATTACCCTATCAAGTTCTACTAGACATATAGTAGACTTTGAGATGCTTATATTGGAAAACTAAGACCTGTATATATCTTTGGCACAAAAATATGAAAATTCCTTCACGAGCATTCTGATAGTGTGTTCGGAGGCCGAAAGAAGCTCACATCAGGATTTTGGCACCACAAAGTATGCTCACCAAATTTCATGCGATTCTGAGACTATGACTAGAGAGATGTCGACTACTCTTATCAGTTATGGAATATGTTGAACAAGGAATTGTTGGAGTGTTAATTTATTAATGTATTAAGTTGTTTTGGTGTTTTTGATATAGCTGCCGAACGTTCATGAGGGCATGAAAGGGTGGACATCAATAATCCAAGTTATAATTTAGTTGTAAATAAACCCATGTAGAAGGTTCTATTGTTAGAAACAGTTAGAAAAGTAGTGGTTAGAATAAGGATCATTGTAGAGTGCAATTCTTTATATTGAAATCAAAGGCTTTCTACAAAAGTTACTGTTGTGGAAGGACTTCATAGCTTTCACACAACTGAACTGAAGACTAACTAGCAAGGACACACACTAGGAATGAGAGATGTCTTTCCACCCAACGAACCCCTCCAATATATTGCTCCAAAGGGGACATGTGTACCTTCCATCACATGGGTCCCTAAGGTGGTCACATGGTTTCCAAGCTTAGGATATCACATGAAATCACATGGCTTCTAAAAGAAGACTCTCCAAGCTCTCACGTACAAACCAACTGGCTACCAGAAGCTTCCAATCAAGCCTAAGGTACTCAACCTTAGAGAATTTTCCCTAAGGTTCAAGACCCATCTAAAAGGGTTAAATAAACAATAAAGCCAAAGGGTTTCACACCTAAAAACCCAAGGGTTCTACCCCTTAGACCATGTAATTATACAACATTCTCCCCCCCTTAAAACCATTTCCATCCTCGAAAATGAGTGGAGATATATACCTTGGGGTATTCCTTCGTGCTCCATGATCAATCTCAAGCAGCATGGCTTTCATCTCTCTAAGTTTGCCTCTTAATTCAAAAACGAGAGTTCTATCTTGACTAAATTTTAAGAGAGGGGAATCCATGTGTAGTCTAACCTTGCCCTAATCATTCAGAGTTCCATCTAGTTTGCATACAAAAAAGAGCTGAGTCGAATGCAAAGTATGGAAAGAATGAAAAGGCTGGAAGAGAACATCCCTGCCTATTTCCTTTGTTTAAGCCATGTGTCATCTAGCTCTCCATAGCTCAAACATGTGAATCAGGTGGATATAAAGTGACTTCAGCTAAATAACTACCTTGGTCCATTGCTTTGCACCACTTGTGCATGGACCTAGAAAAATAGATGAATGCTTCTTCAGGTTTGTTTATCAGATTCATCTCTCAAGTTAGAACCCAACTTGTTCTGAAAGGAAGATGAATCTTTCATAATCCCTGCCCAAGTAACTCTTTTCTAGTGAAATGGGTGGATTTCCTTGTTTGCAATTCACCTCCAATAATCTAAATAGAGGGGAATTTTATTATTTGATCCCTACCTAACCAATAGAATGGTAAAGGTGGACTATCTTTCTAATTCTGAGAGGATATAACATCCTCTTTATGTTCAGAGAGAATAGCTTACCAAAAATGTTCTTTCAAAACTTTAAGTAGTTTTGAACATCCACTTTAAGGGACTAGAATCCATAGGGATTAATCTAACTATTGTAGACTCCAATTGATTGAAAACTATCTTACTTGTTCTTCCAAAAAGATGAAGAACTTTATAACTACGTCCCAAGATGGGAACTCATAGTGTAAAAGATCGTGTTATCTTTAAGGTCATAAGTAAAAATAGATTATTCCAATCATTTCTTCAATGCTTAATCCTTATGGATTTTTAGTTGGATCTCAAACCTTAAAGGTCTTCTTATTCCCAGAGTTCTCTCCCTTATATTCTAGATCAATTAAAGATGTCCTATGTTGACATCTTTCTTATTCTTCAATTGTCTTGAAATATCAAGTATCCAAAAGATGCTCTTACTGAGCTTTCTTTCAAGCTTGGTCTAAGGTCATTTTTATGTTCCTTGAATTTCAAGTCATACTTTGGCATGAAGCTTTTAGAGCTTCATCCTTTGGAGTTTACCTTCAAACTCAACGAAGTTGATCCTTTCGTTTTTTCTAACTCTCTATGAGAGATAGATCAGATCCTTTCGTATCTTGTTAAAATAATTATTCACTCCTTTGAGAGGATAATTGAAGAAGATGTCAATTCCTAGATATTATCTTCCTAACGTATTCCATTGGATCATGAGTCCCTTTTTCTTCTGGCCATCAAGAAAAAGTACTCAACAGGATTCAGTACCCACTGTCCCATACCAGTGGGTTCCTCATCCAATCCACATAACTTTGTTTTCTCACCTTTTCTGTCCTTTAAAATGCCCTTCATACTACGATACCAGATTATGAGAGCAAGGACTAATGTGCTTAGATACACCACTACTAATCTTACTTAAATAATTGGTTAACCATTTAATGTGGTGTGACTCATCTTATCAAACTTAAAGTTTGACTTGATATTTGCCCTACTTGGGTCTTGTGGCTTTCTTCTCTTCTTAAGCCAAAATAAGAGATAAGACTAGGTCTTTCTCAAATAGATCCCTTCATGTTCAAAGCTCTACCCATGGGTTTTACTTGGGGATCTAGCTATTACCATAGTACTAAGGTCTATATTACTGGAATCCATAACGTATGTTATGTTATCCTCATAAAGCATCAAGATACTTTTAGGATGGTGCTTTATAGCTCATCCCACTTCTTTTCCTAACCCACTTAGGAGTTATACAATCCTCATGATGTATGCAAGTCTTCTCTTGCATTGGGGTTCTCTGAGAATTCCCAATCATTGAGAACTTCATTTAGTTGGAAGATGCAATGAAAGATATATGTAGTACTAGATTACGAGGAATTACTTCAACTTTATCTATTTCCTGCCTATCTTTTACCTTGCAATACCCTATTTGGTCTTTTCAAGGCATAAGATACAAGTTCTTAGGGACTTTCTCCCCTCCTTAAGAGTTTTCGTCCTCGAAAAGTACCTGAGAGTAAATTGAAAATTGTGCTCTTTCACTGAAGTATTTGAAAGAGTTTTATTTTCAATCTTTTATTGTCCTTCCTTGTTAAAAGAACTATTCAGAGCTTTTTGTGCTTTCTTTTCTCCAAGCATAGAGAACAAATGTTCCAAAGTTCAAATTGAGTTTACCCACAAATTCGATGTCCCATACCACCGAGTTTACTTCAGTGGTAGTGTAAACCTAGATGTCCCATACCATCCGGCTTACACTTCCACTTGATTTTTGGGATAAAACGTTCTTCAAGTCATCTATTACTTCTTGGACTTGTAAGTGTTATTTCCACTACAGAGCATATGTATTGCCTATTGTACAATGGAGTTTCAACTTACCAAGTCTCAATGGCAACTTGATAAGACTAGTGTAAAAAAATTGGCTTTTCAATTATTCCTTGATTCAGATATACTCTACAAGATCCCTTTCATGTCACTTGATGATAGAGCTAGTTTATATCTCAACTAGATATCATCTCTTATGACATAATGAGTAATCTAAGAAAGAATAATTGATTTGTCAATCAAATCTCTATGTTGAAGTAGATGGTAATTCCATTTACTATATAGTCCTTTATTTTCTAGGACACTAGAAAATGGTACTTAGGGTTTATTACCACCCTTGAGTTTTACCTTCTCTTCATGCCTTGCATTTGCTTGGAAAAAAAAATGTAAAGCTCCAAATAGTTCTGTAGTTCTTTTAAACAAAGAACTTTTCTTGAATGAAAACACTAATACTTTCATCTTCCAAAACTAAGACCATATTTTCTCTTCTTAAGATCTTTGAGAAGATAATGCTCTAAGTTGCCACCATTTTATCATGGTTTTAAGAGAGAAAATTTTTGTATTACTACCTTATGTCTATGGCCTTGCTAATCAGGCATGCCATGGGTTTTTATGGAATTTCAAATTCCACAAGAGGGATTTTAAGCTTAGGGTATTTTCAAGAAGTTAGGATTATTTGGCTTTTAATTACTAAGCCAAACATAAATAAATTAAATGGTTTATAGTGGCCAATTGGCCTTATCACCATTCTTCCTAAAAAATAATAAAGTCAAATCCTACTTTAACTTCAAGAACTTAATCTCCCTCTCTACTCAAAAACCCATGTAATATATTCCAAATGCATACTTTAGTGTATGCCAAAACATTTACACCTTTATTGGAAAAGGTGTAGCATGCATAAGGTTCAAGAGTTGAACCCCTCCTTAAAGCATGCAAAAGTTCTAAATTGGAACTTTGTTCAGACAAAGGATGGTGAAAATTTTCCATGCATCTTTCTTTCTGTGCATATGTCATAGTCCATGACTATATTTATGCATATTGAATTTTTCTTTTTCAAAACCATATTAACATGATGCATAGTGCAAATTGTTTCCATGACTTAACTGTAAATGTGACAGAAGAAACTAGGCCACCTAAAGTTATGCATCCATTTCTGAGTTCATTTCTTTTCCAACATGTAGTGCATGCTTCATGGTTTGAGAGGAAAAGAAAAGCGAGCAAAAACTTATCTGTAAATTAAGCTTCGTCCATCCCCTGAATTTGCTTGAGTGTTCTCGTGGTGATGAAGTAGGCTTGGGCCATCCCAACTCGTCCATCATTGAAGTTCTCCTTGGCATTTACTTGCATGCCCATATGTGTGCATCCATTATCATAATATGCATATATTTATGCATACTAATAGGGTTCTATCTATGCCTTCCTATTCATGTGTTTTCTTTTCTCTTGGAAAAGAAATTTTCTCAAATAAAGTCATGCTCTTACTAATGGAGGGAGCTTGCATATAAAGTTTTTTCTTTGTGCATAAAAAATTTTATGCACTTAATTATTACCTTTATACATTATCAAGAAAATCATGCATGACATTGAGAAATAACCTATTCAAAAGTACATACCTTTATCTTTGCCCCTTGATTCTCCATAATTTCTTGAATGGATTGTTGCTTCATTCAAGCTTGTTTAGTAGTTTCAGATAAAGCACAATACTAATTACGTTCCCTTCGATGGAGTGTGCTTACCAATTTAATAAAAGAAACTAACTATTCTTTGATCTCTCTTCATGCATATCTTCACAATTACAATGATATGCAAGCTAAAATGACTATAAAAGAAAGCAAAAGTAAAAATGGTACTTCCTTGAATCTGATTTGCTGAAGTCCTCCTAAATCTTCTTTGAAACACCACTATTGCTCGAGAAATGGAGCTCCAAGTTTCCTTTGGATTGTGTTCTTATAGCCCTCCCCTCCATACTTACTGCCTCCGTGAAGAGTATAAATGATAAAATAATGACTCGACAAGAAGTCTACAAGAAATGACGCTCTCAATACAGTGCTCGTCCGCACACGCAAGTACATGAACTGCCCCGCGATGGCTCCTCAGCTACATGCTTTATAAATCCCACATACTCGTATTTTCGGCGCCTATCTCTCCATATAACCAGAAGTGCTAGCATCATTTGATTGTACTTTAGGGAAGGAGGCAGCCCGTGCAGCGCCGTGGACTCCTCCCATTCTTATCTCATGGGTCTATAATGGCCTGAAGTGGTGGGCAATGTCTCGGTCTGTCGGAATGCCTGGAGATGTCCGTAAGTGATGTGAACAATACCCTTAGAGGGGGTCTCACGCGGCTCGAAATTTTGCAAGCAAGGGAGTCCCTTGAAAACATAGGAAATCTACCACGAGCAACGCCTTCTCGAGCTCAAGTATATGAAGCGAGAAAAAAATTCATCGGAAGATCTAAACTAGAGGTGTTCATAATCCTAAGCTCTGATACCACTGTTGTGGAAGGACTCCATAGCCTTCACACAACTAAACTGAAGACTAACTAGCAAGGCCACACACTAGGAATGAGAGATGTCTTTCCCCCCAACCAACCCCTCCAATATATAGCTCCATAGGGGGCATGTGTACCTTCCATCACATGGGTCCCTAAGGTGGTCACATGGTTTCCAAGCTTAGGATATCACATGAAATCACATGGCTTCTAAAAGAAGACTCTCCAAGCTCTCATGTACAAACCAAGTGGCTAGGAGAAGCTTCCAATCAAGCCTAAGGTACTCAACCTTAGAGAATTTGCCTTAAGGTTCAAGACCCATCTAAAAGGGGTAAATAAACCATAAATCCAAGGGTTTCACACTGAGAAACCCAAGGGCTCTACCCCTTAGACCCATGTAATTATACAACAGTTACCAATGGTAACATTTACTTTCATGCATGCTTTTTGAAGCCACTCTCATGTAACCACTGTTTCGACATAATCAAAAAATCCTATAAATACATGCACTCTGTAGACTGTCGAAACAGAGTGCATGGAGGGAGATTGCACCCAATACTGCGTTCTATCTCACCTCCTGGCATGTCTATTTTTCTATGTGTTTTCTACATCCGTAACCTTTGTGTGCGTCACTACAGAGGGATCTGTTTCTATTTGTTTTGGCAATTGATCTCTCTTTTGTTGTTTTCTATTCGCGATTTTGATTCCGATTCCAGTTCATTTCCATTTCCGTTTCTGATTCCGATTTCCGTTTCCATTTTGTGTTCATGTTCCTGTTCCTGTTGATGTTCTAGTTCCAGAACTAGAACGTATGTTTACTCCTTTGGCTTACTCCAAGGCATTGACTAAGGCATAGAACTTTGGCATAACTAAGGGATAACTAAGGCATTACTTTGGCACCCAATGCTCCCTTGGCGACCGTTGGCAGCCCTTAATAAGGAGTTTTATATTCACCAAGGCTCCCTTGGTGACCGTTGGTAGCCATTGGCTATGCACGAACCAATTTTAATTTATGAGTGGCAATAAGGAGTTTTACTCTAGTTCCCTTTTCTTATATTTAACACAACTTTCATCTCGTTCTTACTTTTTCAATTCCCAAGAACAACCCTTCCTTTTACATTTTAATTCAAACAATCTCAAAAATTGTTTTTACATATCTAGCAAGAGGGTTTTGTTCTCTACATCCGCATGGACCCTACAGACACCATGGAAGATTTCGGCGGGTCACCCCTACCTGAGGTATCACTCGAGCAACAACTTGAGCTCCTGTGGCATGAACTTCGAGGCACTCAAAACGAGATCCGACAACGTGACGATGTACTCCACAAGATGCAAACTCACAATGATAACCTTACGAGGGTGGTCAAAGCTATTGTCTCTGCCTAATCAAATGGCATGCATTCCAAGATTGCTGTTAAGAATTACCAGTTTTTATGGTTTGATGGCCGTAAGGATGGCCCTTAAGTTCTTTCATGGTTGTCATAGTTTGATGATTTTTATACTGATGAAACATATGCTGAAAGTGAAAAAGTCAAATTTGCCACTAACTATTTAGTAGGAAAAGCTCAACTCTATGGAATGTCCTATGACATAGTATAGAGCATCCAACAATGTGCAAGGCTTTCCAAGATAAAGTGAAGGATTCTTTTCTTCCTCCTTAATACCATTTACATGTTTGACATGCATGGATGACCCTTACATGGAAGGAGGGTGATATGGATACTACCTACATGGAGCGATTCTGGCAAAATTTTCTATTGGTTCGAATGTTTGAAGATGTACTAGAGGATAGCTTGCAGCAGAAATATGAAGGTGGTTTGGAGGCGAGAATCCAAGCTAAGCTTCACACCCTATGACCTACCACCCTCAACAAGGCTATATCTTTTGCATATGATGTAGAGAAAGAGTTCCACTCCATAACCAAGTCAATCTTTCTACAACAACCACGTCAACGACCACTTTTTGTTAAACCAAATCTTCCCATGAAACGTCATTTTAATGCCCCATCTTACTCTAGTTTTCCTTGTCCACCACAATCCAACTACTCAATTGCACCTATTGCTTCATCTCTCGAAACTTCCAAACCACCTACCCTACAAACTTCAACGATGGATGCCCGACAGAAGCGACCACGAATCATTTGCTCGAATTGTGGTAAACCTGCACACATACAAAAACAAAGTGCCAATTGCGACCTCTTAACATGAAACCAACTACAGCTCAATTACATAACATGGAGGCCCATAATGAAGAAATTCCTCCTCTTTTGACAGAGGAATCATTGGAGAAGGACTTAAGTACCTTGGGTAACTATATCTCTCTTCATTCTCTACTTTGCATGCATGGTACTATAAATAACAAGCTTGTTAAAATTTTACATGATAGTAGTAGTTCACATGACTTCATTTCACATTTATTAGTACAATTACTTAAATTAAAAACATCTCCTTCCTTGTATAAAGTAAACACTGCATTTAAAGGTAATCCTTATAATGTAACACGTGAAGTGCAAGATGTTACGATTATCATAGGCCCATATCTTGATTCACGAACATTTTTAATTGCACGTTTGCAATCTTACGATGTTATACTAGGTATGGCGTTTTGTCATCATTATAACCCACACATTGACTATCATACACATACCTTTAACTTTGAATTTAAAGGTCAAATCATTACTTTGTCTGCATGGCATGATTTCCAAATATTTCCATTGATTAGTCATACTCAAGTAAAACGTGCATTTAGGAAAGGGTTCAATTCATGCATTATTTTTGTCAATGTCATCAATGGTTATACTCATACACTTCCTAGTGCAATAAACCTTTCATGACTAGTTATAAGGATTGTTTAATTTCTAAGTATCCCTCTGAACTACCACCATCTCGAGGATCCTTTGACCATAGCATATACTTAGTTCCTAGAAGTTCTTCTCCTCATAAAGCACCTTATAGACATGGCACGCTACACCAAAAGGAAATAGAAAACCAAGTAAAAGGCCTACTACAGAAAGGACTTAGAAGGCCTAGTTCTTCCCCATTTGGAGCACGAGTTCTCTTAGTAGAGAAGAAGAATAAAACTTATTGAATGTGCATTGATTATAGAGCCCTCAACAAGATCACAATAAAGAATAGATACCCTACTCCTCGAATAGATGATCTTTAAGATAAATTATGAGGAGCTCGTGTCTTTAGTAAAATTGATCTAAAATCGGGATACCATCAGATTCATATGATGCAAATTGATATTTTTAAGACTACATTTAGAACTCAAACCCGCCATTATGAATTTATGGTAATGCCCTTTGGACTTACTAATGCCCCTACTACATTTGCACAAATGATGAGCAACATTTTTCTTGATTATCAAGCTTTTGTTCTTGTATTTTTCGATGATATACTTGTTTACAATAAGAATGATAGTGTGAGAAGCATCTTAAAACAGTCTTTTATTTAGTACAAGAGAACACACTTTAAGCTAATCCTGAAAAGAGTTACTTCTTTCAACGTAACCTAGAATATTTAGGACATATTATTTCAAGTGAAGGTGTGGAATGTGGATCCAAAAAATATTAAAGTTATATTAGAATTCATACACCACAATTAGTGAATCATGTTTGTTCTTTTCTTGGGTTAGCTAGTTTCTATAGGATTTTTTCTCGAAATTTTTCTTATTTAGCATTGCCTCTTACCTTGTTATTGAAAAAGAAAATAAATTTTGCATGGGACTTACCCAACAACAATCCTTTGAAAAACTCAAACATGCACTTTCTCATGCACCTGTTTTACACTTACCTAATTTTTCACAACCCTTTCATGTTGTAACTGATGCTAATGGTTTAGGAATAGGTGTTGTTTTAATGCAAAATGATAATCCCATTGCATTTGAGAGTAGGAAGATGAAGCCCTCAGAAAAGAATTATAGTACATATGATAAAGAATTGTTAGCAGTTGTGCATGCTTTGCGAATTCGGAAACACTATCTTATGGGCTCTGAGGTCTTAATCAAAATCGATCAACAAGTTATTAAGCATTTATTAAATCAACCCTTAATCTTTGATCGGCATCTTAAATGGGCATCATTCATCCAAAATTTCCAACCCATGATCCAATATCAGTCTGGTAAAGCTAATGTCATAGCTGATGCTCTTAGCCGATTTCCTTCACATTCTATTGTTTTGCATAATATTTCTGCCATGCAAATTAATTCTTTTCAAGAAATGGTTTTCGCTTATGCTTCTGATTTGTATTTCTCACATGCATGGCATGACTTCAACAATGGTGCATCTTTATCTGATGAAAATTATACACTTCATAATGTTTTACTTTAGTTTCAACATAGATTATGCGTAATCCAAGCTTTTAAAGATTTTTTCATCAAAGAAATGCATGAACCATCTTAGATGGGTCATACAGACATACAAAGCACCATTTCTACCTGCGAAGATTTCTTCTTTTGGCCACACATGGAAAAAGATATTGCACATTATGTTTCTCAATGCATTGTATGTGAGCGTGTAAAACATCATCATGGTAAACCATTTGGATTATTAATGCCACTTCCCATTCCGAACGAACCATGGGAACAAATTTCTCTAGATTTTATCACACGTCTTCCCATCACTTCATCACATAATGATATGATTTGGACAATAGTTGATAGGTTTAGTAAATATGTATATTTCATTCCATGTAGAAAAACTTTGTCTGCACCTCATGCTACAAAATTATTCATTAAATGCATTTTCCCACATCATGGATTTCCTAAAGTAATGTTATCTGATCGTGATGTTAGATTTGATAATCATTTGTGGGTCATCTTAATTCAACATTTTGGTTCTAAAATAGATTTTAGCTTTGCATTTCATCCCAAAAGTAATGGACAAAGTGAGGCTACAAATAGTACTATTCTTGATTTATTGCATTGTTATTCATTAGATAGTCCGACTAACTTGGATGAAAAGTTGCCATTGCTTCAATTTTCTTACAATAACACCACACACACCACTACTAGTCGTGCACCTTTTGAAATTGTTTATGGAAAAAAGCTTCCCACTCCCATGTCACTCACCCAAACTAACATTCCGATGGCTGATTCTGTTGCTCAAGTTCACATTTCTATACTTCAGGATGTTCATGAGCACATTAGGAAAAGTCAAGAGCGATACACACATAATATCAATACAAAACGATTAGCTAAGGTATTCAAGGAAAATGATCTTGTGTGGTTGTGTATCATTAAAAGACGTCTTAAAAATATTTTGCAGCATCCTAAAATTAATCTTGCACCATGCTATTATGGACCATTTCACATTATACAAAAAATTAATGATAATTTATTTAGATTTGATATACCATCTCATACAAATATACATAACTCTTGTCATATTAGTTTACTTAAACCATTTAAAGGAACTTTACCACTCACTCCACTTCTTGAAGACCCTCCTTTAAGTGAAGAACAATCTGATATCTTGGTTCCTAAGAAAATAATTGATCATGATGTCACTACTACATGCAGAGGTACTCAATATCATGGATATTTAGTTAAGTACAAACATCACTCTATTGAAGAATGTCAATGGATACATAAAACACAATTAACACCTCATTATGACCCCTTAATTTCTACATATCATAAATAAACACATTAATGTACTTCCTCCATGAACATTTCCATGCATGTGTTTTTACATGGGACATGCTTATTTTTGTTTAGTGATGGAACATGTGACTAGCCATCCATGTTTCTTTTATTTTATCAACTGAGGTCAGTTGCTTTTTCAACTGAGGGGCATGTTATGAGTTATGGAATATGTTCAACAAGGAATTTTTGGAGTGTCAACTTATTAATGTATTAATGTATTTTGGTGTTTTTGATATAGCATTTGAAGATTTGTGAGGGCATGAAAGGTGTCAAAGGGCAGACATCACTAATCTGACTTATAATTTAGTTGTAGATAAACCTGCATAGAAGGTTCTATTGTTAGAAACAATTAGAAAAGTAGTGATTAGAATAAGGGTCATTGTAGATCGCAATTTTTGATATTGAAAGCAAAGGATTTCTACAAATGTTACCAACTTTTACTTTCACGCATGCGTTTTGAAGCCAATCTCATGTAACCACTATTTGGACATAATCAACAATTCCTATAAATACATGCACTCTATGGAATGTCGAAACAAAGTGCATGGGGACAAATTGCACTCAATACTATGTTTTGTCTCGCCTCCTAGCGTGTCTTTTTTTTGTGTGTTTTCTACATTCATAACCTCTATGTGCGTGTGAGAAAGATCCTGATAACAACGACACCCTAGATGAAGCAGCGACCTGCTTTGATACCAATTGTCGGAGTTAAACATCTGCAAAAGCATGCAAACAATACAAGGAAGAAGAAGAAGCTTGGAGTACAACACACAATACTGAATGTATTACCAGAGAATGTATAAAGATAAGTAACCCATTAGGGCTATAGGGAAAAAACCTCCTAAAGAGGGAAAAAACTGCCCCGGGAGTCCTAGAGTGTTCACACACATCACTAACTAAATATATCAACATTGTAGACCAATGTCTAACTGCCCCCTTTTTTCTTTCCATAGCTAGTGATGTGCAAGAGAACAAGGATTACGACCACCACATACTAGAGAGATGACTCTCCTCCCAACCAAATGCCTCTATATATAGCTCTCTCCAGGGGACTGCCTTCTTGGGCAGGTGGATACTAATCATCCAAGTGTCAGCCATGTAACTACATGTGCGCCAAGTGTCCAGTGGATGCTTCTAGAAGGTTCTAGAGCTCTTTGGGCAAAATACTCTTCCCATGTACCTCATGGGGATTGAACCCAAGACCTCGTCCTTCACATCCTTGAGACTTAACCACTAAGCTAAGTGGATCACTTGTTCACAAGAGCACAAGACCTCCTAGTAAGTCTAAACTCGAGATCTTTGGTCATACACACGGATGACCAAACGGTGTCCGATTTCAGATCTGTCTGAACCGGCCAGACCCTTGGATCATAGACTTACTTTATTACATTCTTCCCCCCTTGGAAAAGATTTTCGTCCTCGAAAATAGAGCTATATACATACTGTAGGCAACCCCCGAGCCTCATGTTCTAAAACTGGAAGAACATGGTCATGTTCTAAAACTAGAAGAACATGTCTCATCTCTGTGGTGGCATCCTTGCCCAAATGATTCAAAACACTATCTGGTTTTGTACTTTGATGAACGGGACAAAGTACAAACTAGTGAAGAATAATGAGGGTGGATCTAATGACATCCCTGGCTAATTCACAGTTTCTGGATGTGCGATCTAGGCACAAACATGTGAACTAGGTGGATTCAAATTACTAGTCCATTTCTAGGCATAACTGGTGCATGGGCTTAGTAATGAAGGTGAGATTCTTATCCCTTGCAAGACTTTAAGAATTCTTGATTCACTTGAATTTGTTTTGGGGAACTTGAAGTTTTGGTTGTCTCAAACATCTAACTTGGATGTTTATACAATGGTTTACTTTGATCCAACAGATACTTGATTTTTTCACCCGACTAGAGGACTACTTTGTCCCAATGAGTTGAAAAAATCCTATGTAAACTGTAAGAGAAAGTTTACCATTGGTGGGACCAACCATTACTAACTTCACCAATTCAAATTCAAAATGAAAATTGTCCAACTTAGGACACTTTTCTCAAAGACTTTTAACTGAAAGTTCTTGGGAATTGTCAATCCAATGAGCAATTCCTAACTTCTTTATTCTAGAGTATACTGGACTCTAGGAAATTATTTATGCTATAACTTGAAGCAAAATCAAATGAATAAGTCTACTTAGACTTATCATCTTTTGAAGATTGAAAAGGTTCTTATACATAACATCTATCTAGGATGTTCAAGTTAGTTATCTAATTCTAACCGGCTATCCCTGGTCTTTTGCAAAAGGAATCAGATACCATATCTGAGTCAATTCCAAAAGATTTGGAAAGCGGAAAGAGATAACTAAGACTTTGTACAACCAATTCAAACTTCGCACATACATAAACTTGCTATGAGTCAAAGACTAGATGACTCAGGACTTTAACTTCTCAATGATCTATTTCAATAAGAATTTGAAGCATTTACTTTATCTTTAAGAGAAATAAGCTGGATTCTCAAAAAGATTCAAAGAAAATCAAAAACATCATCCAACCACAGGATACTAGTGTGGTAACCAACATCAGTGTGTCGACCCACTGAGGTTACGCTGATGAGTTTTGTATTCAAATAATGCTTCACTTGAGACTAAGTTCAGGTCACATTCAATCTGTTTGACTCCGTGAATGCAATTCTTGTGCATTTCTTTGAGTCTAAAAGAGTGAATTTTATCAAGTTACACTAGGAACTTGATACTTGACTTAGTCAATTAAATCTTTAATTGAAAAGATCAACTCAAAATCAAAGTCCAACTTCTTGCAGAAATTTATCAAATATTTCTGATCAATAACACTTAAACTTGAAGTGTTCTATGAAGATCTTGGAAGTTACTTACTTCATATCTTCAGTTTCCTGAATCTTGAAGTTACCTTGAAGTATCGTAAGATACTACTTTCATCCTTTACGAATTAAACTTTTCCTTGAAGTCTTAATTCTCTTGAGGATGAAACCTAACTTCAAAATCCAAACTAGGACTAAAAGATAATCATCATTCCACGGTCCGATGTCCCATTCCATCTTTCCTACATCAATCTGAGTATAAAATCTGGTGTCCCATACCACCCTATTTTATATTCACATTAATGTGTGGGTGATTCTTATCCTAAAGTCTAAACATCTCTTGATAGAGTACCTCAATTCTTTTACAAAAATTGGAAGTTTCAGGCATTACCTCTAACTAGATTTTCTAGGTTTTGATTCCTTCACATGATCGTCTCACAATCATGTGCTTTACCTTGGGAACTTGAAAACCTCTTAACAGAATATCAATTCTTCTTTACTGGGGTTTTCAAATGAAAACCAATCAGAATTCCAAGTTTCTTGAATTTCTCAAATTCAAGTTCAATTGGTTATTCTTGACCAATTTTGTAGCGACAAGAGTTTTATGACTTCTTGTCTTTAGATTCCTTTCTATACTGGTGCTTTTAGGTACCTATCCCGGCCGGGGCTTTTTACAGGAATCTCTCTACTGCCTTAGTCTAAGCATCCGCTCATGCTTTTTGGATTTGTACCAAAATCCCTTTAAGGATAGGCAAACACTTATGTTTTACCTTCCACAGACTTAAGTACCGTCTTCACGGTTGCAGACTACATACTTGGAATTACTTCACTCTGTTCAGACTTGGAACAACTTACTTTTTTTTTTTTTTTTCACAGTTTTCCATCGAATAAATGGAACTTGAGTGAATAATTCCCAAAAGGAATTTTATTGCCAATACTTGGGCAATCTACAAAGTAGTTCTAATCGCACATTACTTGGACAATCATGGCCAAGATTGATCAAGTCTGGTTGATCTTGCGATAAAAATAAAGACTTAGTCTTTATCTTTAAGATCTCTTTAACTATCTTTAAGCTTCTTTGCTTACCTGCAGGATTTTAGAGATCTTTCCCTTTACACAAGTCCAAGCATACACTTATGCCTCTCAGATTCCAAAGCTAAGAATCTTTGATATACCTTTAGGTTATATCACTTATTTGGACTTAAATACCAAAACTGGTGGTTAGGGATTTACTGGGAACTACTTACTATATAACTTTTCTTGAAAGATGCTAGTCTCACGTCTGGGGAGATTTTTCTTTCAAGAACTTTTTTATTCCTATCAAGTAATACTAGGCTATAATTTGAAGAAAATGATTCATCTTGGAATTTTTTGCTTTCCAGTCTAATGATTCATCTTGGAATCGTTTGTAAAAAGAATATTTGAAAGAACTTCTTTCAAATAATATCCAAAAAATTTACTGATTCAATTGTATTCATTTCTTGAGTATCAAACTAGAGACGAAATATCACATTTGCCAGTATGAAAGTTTAAGTTGAACTTTCATTTATGTGATATCGACTTGTATTCTTGAGTTTGATACAAAACTCATTATTATTGGTCAATCTTCAGATGTTACTAGAGTCCTTTAAACATATTTCACCAATCAAAATTATGTTTAAAGTCCAAGCATCTATTGATGATTGATCCAATAGTAATGTTATTGTGAACACAACTTTGAACTTTATAACTTGTTTAGGAGAAGTTCATGGATTCAAGATCCATTTCTTGGAACTTTCTATTCCTAAATGAAAAGTTCACACTTGCTTCAAGTCCTTAGGGACTTATATTATTTCCTAAAGACTGCTTAGCTAGTTGCATCATTTACCAGAGATGCAACTATAGAACCTAACATCCTTTTATTGATATCAAGGATCAATTGATGTTGAGGTTTAACCTTTGATTTCCATCACCCCTTAAGATGAAATCAAATGAAAATTTATAAAAGATTGGTACCTTTATATCTTGGCAAAACTTTTATATCCTAAAGAGGTTTTGCCTTCATCATTCCTTGGACCTATCATATAATATGAATTTATGTGTACTTTAGGAAGAGTTCATGAATCAATTAAGATCCTCTACTTGGAACATCTACCTTCCCAAAAATAAATTCATCTTAAACATGGTAGGAGAATGATCTCACATGAAGTAGAAGGCTTGACTATTTCATATCTCTATTCCAAAAAGTTACTTACCGAGGTTTCATCATGAGATACAAATCTTGAAACCACAAGAAACTTCTTTAAAACTTTCGAAATCTTCTGAATAGAAGAGTGCTCATGGAACTTTGGAAATATAGTTGATGTTCTCATCCAACCTTGGGATGCTTGAGAAGTTACATAAAATATATAACTAATCAACTAAAGCTTTATCCGCATGACTTTCTAAGTACATCCAGGACTTAGAGTCATCATACATCACAAAAGAGTTTGCAAGTAATTAAATTTTCTTGGTCATCAAGGAAATTTATTACTTAACCTTCTCTTAGTGCTTACTTATACCTAGCAAGACATCTATCATACTTAATTGTCATTAAGTATTTGTCTTTGATAGAAGAGTATCGACTTGGGAAGAAATCGACTAATTACTTGAGTTGCAATACTAGAACTAGTATGTCTTTGCAACTAACTAGTCCTTGGTCTTCCCTAATGTCAAACTGCGAGCTTTATAAAGTAAGCTAAATACTAAGAGAGTACATTCTCATATCTACTTGCAAACAGCATTCCATTCTATCATGCAAATGCATGTGTCTACATGCAAAAGCATATGTTCACATGCGTATGCATGCATGTTCTTTGCATGCTCAAAAAATAATACAATAATCATGCATAAACTTGATGCACGATTTTTTCCTTGTACTAAGAATGTATATCATGCAATCCTGATGCATGAATATCCTTTCCTTTGTCCTAATGCACTATGATATAAAAACATACCCTTGAAGTGCAATAGAAAACTTACTCAATGGAAAGGAAATATGTATTTAAACTACCAAAATACATTCTTTGATGCACAAGGATCTTTTTGAAATCAAGTCTTTCCTTAATGCAAACTAATGCTTGAAATAAGAAATGGATTAATTCATTATTCTAATCTAGACTTAATCAATTGAAATCTTGGCTATTTCAATGTGCATCTATGATTAAGTGTAGAATAATGAAAACAAGATAAATCAAGCATTAAGGCCAAGCAGAAACTGGAAAATATTTAGCTTTGATCAAAGCTTCGTCCATCCCTTGATCCTTTGGAAGAGTGATTCATCCTCTTGATCCTTGCGAGGAGCTATTCACCATTCTTGAAGCTTCCTCATCAAGAAATAGTCTTGGATGACTTGGTCCGTCGAGATCGACTAACTTAGGCCTCCGGATCTTCACTCCACAGCTCTAATTCTGTTGAACTTTGCTGGAAGTTTTAGTTTTCTGCAGCTTGGACCACCACAGATCTTTACTTCAGTGGATAAGGCTCTGTGGTTCTCTGCAAGGTCGCGGGATTGATTCCCGGCGCCCACCTGATGAATTGGAACTTTTGGACAGCGTCTACTTCAGCACTCAAAGAGTATAGACAGGTGCTATTGCTTCGCTTTCTATGCCTCAAACACGAATTTGCGCTGTGGTTAAGAGAGCGTCCTCGGACGGGGAGGTACAGTGTTCAAATCCGCGATCACAATGGAGATAAACTACTTTTTAGCTCCCGTTTGAGTGCTTCTGCTTCAGCACATACTGTCCATTACTAGATACGTTCTCCACGATGCTTGCGTGAACGTCTGGACCTTGTGGATAGGCGGAATCACTGAGAATCAGAGATTCTGGGTTCGATCACGCTCGGCCACACAGTAGAAATAATCACTATCTTTTGCTCCTGCCTTCTCCAGCGCTAAAAAAGCAGTCATAGTATAGTCTACAAATATGGACCAACAGAAACTCTGAGCGCCTTGGGTACTTTGAAGAGTTCCCAAGCTTGCCGCCTGGGTTCGAATCCCTGACGGAGCAACGTGAGGAGTATGATTTAGTTCCCTTTTTTGCTCCTTACCGTAGTCTTCTTCAGCGCGCGCAACGAATAATATAAGTTGTGGAACGGTTTTTGCGAACGCCGGCTTGGCTTCGTGGATAGGCTAGAACTCTCCTAGTAAGAGGTTCTGAGTTCGATTCCGTTGCGGGCTGACAGCAAATACAATTGCTAGCCTTTTGCTACTCAAGGCCATCGACTGCTAAGATAACTTCGGGTCGTTATTGAAGACAGCCGCGTGTAGAGATTCGAAAGAGATCAAGACATCCGCGAGCAAAAATGATGAGCAAGATGATGGTGAACCTATCAAGGTCTCCATGGAAGCTCAACCTTGAGCTCTGATACCAATGCAAGAGAACAAGGATTACGACCACCACATACTAGAGAGATGACTCTCCTCCCAACCAAATGCCTCTATATATAGCTCTCTCCAGGGGACTGCCTTCTTGGGCAGGTGGATACTAATCATCCAAGTGTCAGCCATGTAACTACATGTGCGCCAAGTGTCCAGTGGATGCTTCTAGAAGGTTCTAGAGCTCTTTGGGCAAAATACTCTTCCCATGTACCTCATGGGGATTGAACCCAAGACCTCGTCCTTCACATCCTTGAGACTTAACCACTAAGCTAAATGGATCACTTGTTCACAAGAGCACAAGACCTCCTAGTAAGTCTAAACTCGAGATCTTTGGTCATACACACGGATGACCAAACGGTGTCCGATTTCAGATCTGTCTGAACCGGCCAGACCCTTGGATCATAGACTTACTTTATTACATGATGCCCTTGGTTGGATCATAAAAGATAGTTTCAACACTTATCACATTCATCGTATCAACATTCTTAAACCCCTTTTCTCCCTTTGCCTTTAGATGTTTGCTGATGTCACTATTATGTTTACAAACGCTATCATCTTTTATGATGTTAGTTTTTTGTTGTCTTCACATATTTTATGTGGCAAGTGTATGCCAAGTGAATCATAGGAAAAATTCATTGAAGTAATCTAATAATAATAATACTCCTTGAATCGCTGATGTACATGGTAATATTATAAGAGAAAGGGAGGTTTTGGGACTCTCCGAGATTTATTGTGTCTTCTCATCAGATGATGGGATTTGATTACGAACAAATTAACGGGAAAAATGTTCAAGTATTATGCTTTGCATAGTAGCCTTTCTAACACACATTTTGTAGTTAATAATTATGTATTGCCCGATTCGATTGACTGTATTTCAGATTAGACGCCATCCAAAAGAAATGCATCAAGTTTTTGTGCTATCTACAAGGTTCGTGTGGGGAGGTAATAAGTGATTCTTTGCAAGATGGCTTGGGATACATGCTCCTTGCCCTTACAAAATGTCTTGTAACATTTCTTCCAAGTGGATTTATGAGTAATTTGACTTCCTTTATTATTGGCTTGTTTAATATAGAGGAAGACTCACTAAAAAATTAAAAATCTTACTATAATTTTAATATAATGTTCATAAATTAATCTTCTTCTCATAATCTCCTCCAAACCCTCTCATTTGCAGGACATGGGAGACGTGGGTAACTGCAAAAGAAGTTTACTCTACCTACGTTGAAATGTGCCACAACTCCCTTTTTTTTTTTTTAAATAATCTTCGGTTGGTTGAATTTCCCAATAGAATAAATTTTCTTCCTCAATAATGGATTTATTTAAAAAAAGTTTTATTTCTTCTTCAATAACGAAGCTTAATTCCTTGATAAGTTGAACTCAAGCTAGAAGATTCAATGGAGTCTTCCTCAGTGGAGATACAAGTTACGCACTATGTAGCACTTCCCCACCTACAGAATACATTGGCTTTTGCAATTGCTTATCCTGCATAATGGCTTTTTGGATTCGGGACAAAGCCAAGAAGTATGGTATCAGTGGTGGCTGTTGTAAGGCATGAGGAGAGATTGAAGATTTGGGGCACCTGTTCATCTTGTGTAAGAATGCAAAGACTTTTTGGAACCTCATCAAAGTTTGTAAGGCCATCATCTACCATCAACATTTGCGAATTAAGGAAATCCTTCTTAATGAATGTTACCACCTTGATATTGCTCTATGGTACATGTGAAGAAGTGAGGTTCTTGTTGTTATATTTAGGTAGTGATGTGTGTGAACACACTAGGACCGCCGGGGCACTTTTTTCCCTCTTTAGGAGGTTTTTTCCCCCGGCTTGTATATATGTCTATTGCCCTAATGGGCTACTTATCTTTGTACATTTTCTAGTAATACATTCAGTATTGTGTGTTGTGCTCCAAGCTTCTTCTTCTTCCTCGTGTTGTTCGCGTGCTTCCACAGATGTCTAACTCCAACAATTGGTATTAGAGCAGGTCATCGCTTCATCTAGGGTGCCATCGACACTCCTCCGTTTGTAGTCTCAGATTCGCACGAAATTTGGTGAGCACACTCAGGCTCTTTCAGAGCTCGTTTTGGCCTTCGAACGCATTATCACAGCGCTTGTGCAAGCTATTTTGTCTTTTTGTGCCAAAGGTATATACCAGATTCTGTTCGCCCGTATAAGCGTCTCGAAGTCTACTACAAGTATAGTGGAATTTGTCTCGACAGTTCTGTTCAACTTTTTGAGATACAATCAATCTTTTGCATCAAGGTATTTTAGTCACCTGCCATGGCTGAAAGCAATGATGTATTCCGTATGTTGGTTGTTGAGGATAAGTTGGATGGTTCCAACTACCCGTTATGGGCTTATATGATGCGACATGTGTTGGTTGCAAAAGGACTATAGAACATTGTGCAGGGTGATCAGAAAACATCCTATCACACCTACAACTGTTACAACTGTAGGTACTGAAGCTGATGCAGAAGGTGTCGAAGATGATGGTATTCTGCATACTCCTGTTCGTGCTATAGTTTTAGCTGCACCTACTGTAGAGCAGATTCATTGGGATGGCAGAGATGCCCAGATACATGCATTGATAGCTTTGTCTCTCAAACGTGCCATTATTCCTCATATTTGCTCTTGCAGAACAGCTAAGGATGCTTGGGATACACTCACCACATTGTACCAAGCTAGGAATGAGGCTCGTGTTGCTTACCTCCGAAAACAGTTGGAGAGTGAGCACATGAATGAAGGTGATTCTATGGATAGTTTCCTAACAAAGATCAAAGACTTGAAGGAATAGTTGATTTCTACTGATGAGGTTATACTAGATAGCTCACTTGTGCAAACCGTTCTAAATGGTCTTCCTGATTCATATCAAAGTTTTGCTTCTACTCTTCGATTGATGATGAAAGGCAATCCAAATGCCTTGTCATTTGAGGAGTTAGTCTCTGTTCTGTTGCAGGAAGATCCACTACAAGGAATACGGGCGTGTAGCGATGATTAACGCGAAATAATTTCGTCGCTATAAAATTGCAACTTGCATCGGAATTACCGTCGAGCGCAGACCGTCGATTATACGAGGCAAAAAACGACGATATTTGCGACCTGTATTGCGACGCTCCCTACAACGTTGCTTGTTAAAGGCGTCGCTTAAGCGACGCTTTTTTGCGTCGCATAAGCGACGGTGCACACCGTCGTATAAGTGACGCTAAGGAAATGTCGCTTATACGACGACGCATAGCATCGCTTACACGACGATCTGTTGACGGACAAAAATTAAAACGTTGGAGGCTCTGCAATCGGCATTTTCACGCATCTGATCGAAGAGCTCTCCAACGTTCGCAATTGCGCTGCGCTTACGAGCTGAAGCAAGTATATGCATAATTGTTGTTTTGCTTAAGCTCTCTGTTATTGTCTCCCTCTGTCTTTGTTTCTCTCTTTCTACATCTTTCTCTCTTTGAATTCTCTCTCTCTCTAGATCTCTCTCTCTCTAGATCTCGCTCTCTCTCCCTCTCTAGATCTCTCTCTCTCTCTCTCTCTCTCTCTCTCTCTTTTCTCTCTTTATTGCAGGTTATTCAAGAAGCTAATCAAGCAAAAACTATGGATCACAATTGTAAGTACAATTTCTATTATTTGTAGATCATTTGAATTGTGTTATTTTCATTACATACCATACTCACACTTATTGATATGCACTCATACACTTATACATGATGAAGATGCACACACACATGCATATACCTACATATACACATATACATGCACATACACACACATACACATAGAGTTATACATATACACACACATACACAAGAACATGCACGTATTGATACATACATATACACTTATACATGCACATGCATATACATACATATACGCACACATACACATGCACATATACACATATACATGCACATACACACACATACACATAGAGTTATACATATACATGCATATACATATACACACACATACACATGCACATGCACATACTCATACACACATATACACTTATACATGCACATGCACATACATACATATACACACACATACACATGCACATACATACATATACACACACATACATATACACTTAGGTACACACATATGAATGAATTATATAATTAAAGTATTAAAACACATGCTTAATATAAACAATAATAACAATCAATAGAACAAAACTCTTCATTACTTAATACCATACACACAATTCAAAACATAACTGAAATGAAAAATATATAGATAAATATATATATATATATATATCATTGTAAATACATATAATCCAATGTCATAATCAACTAAAATCCTAATCATCATCATCATGATCATCATCATCATCAGCAATATCATGATCATCCTGATCTTCCTCATCCTCATCGTCATGATCACCCTATGACGATCGAGATCATCCCTCCTGTGTTTGTCTCTCCACCTCATCCATATTTGTCTCCCCATAATACTCCTGTATTACATATAACAAACATAAATCAATAAAATAATTAGAACATTCATAACAACAAAATAATTATATAAAATTTAAAAATACTCACAAAGGCATCAGGATGATCTTGTATATACTCGCTCAAACGCCGATATCCAAAATGTGCAGCATACTCGATCTTGTGTTTCGTAGGATATCGGCCATAATCCTTTCGCTGCAATGAAACAAATAAAAAACATTAGTTGCTTGCATTTTAACTAAAATAAAAAATATACTCACAATAACACATATACTTACAAACGTAGCTACAAAACCATTATGGCCCATTTGGCCTAAGTACGATGTGTGGCCCGACTCCACTCTCTTCTTTGCAGCAGCCTGTTTATTCAAGGAAAAAAATACATAAATTAAATTAAAAAATTACTAAAATATCTAAAAATTATAAATATAAACTATTAATTTGTGTACCTTCTACTGAGGAAATGACTCCTGAAGACGTAGCTGTCTACGAGAAAATTGCCACGACTCAGGTGGTATGTTAGCTCGCCTCTTATTTTTTTCACCATACAATATCTCCTGTTAATTTAATCTCAAACAGAAAAAAAAGTCAGAATACATACACATATATACACACACATACACATACACATACACATACCCACATACACATATACATGCAAACATATACGCATGCATATATGTATATATACACATATACATACATATAACATAAACACACATATACATATCCACATATATACGTACACACACATGCATGCATATACACTCATTCATACAAAATACATGCATTTATCCCACAATAATATGTGGTTGTGTATATGTGAATATGTGTGTATGTATAAATGTGTATATGTGAATATGTGTGTATGTGTAAATATGTATATGTGAATTTTTTATTTATGTAGATAATCAAATTATTAATATCAAATACCATTATTTGTAGATTCTGATCAATCAGATGGAACTCCACCACCGTCTCCTCATCGTGCAACGACTTTATACTGTAAGTATATGAAATATTTAATTTTAACTATATTTGATGGATACATAACTTATATTTTTTTTTATGTTTCTTATGATGTGCAGATTTTGATCAATCAGAGGGTACTCCACCACCTCCTACCCATGCAACGACTTCACATGTGTCCTCCGATAGGAATTATGATGAATTTTACTATCAAGAGCATATTATATGTTGGTGTAACTCTTGTTATGGCACGTATCGAAGACCACGATTGGAATGTATTCAACATGAGGCAGAGTATGGTACTTTTGAGCATGCACCATCACCTAGTCAACGTGATAATGCTTGGGTATGTATTTTCTATATATATTAATGTCATTATTTTATTTAAAAACCATGTATAAAATCAAATTATTATTGATATACAAGAATACTTGCTCGATGATGATGATGATGATGATTTTCTCATAATGTTAATATACCTCGTACACGTCATGGACTTGCTGTTCATCAATTACAAGCAGAGGTTTCTAGAAATCCTCTACCTCCTGGTTTAGAGAATGAAACGGCTGGAGATTATCCATTGCCAGCTCGTGATCGTTCTTTAGTACAAACATATGATAGAAGAAGATATGGAGGATGGAATAGAGGACCACTTCCTTTAGATGGAGAGGTTTTCAACTTTTGGGGTAATCGCTATATGATTGCTCCATCCACTATTACTAATGTTGGTCGTGGTCTCTTTATTGTAGAGGATTTGTATGTGCCTCCGAACTCTGAAGTCACTCTTATGTCATTTTGTGGTCCTATATATGGATGGGGAGATTGGCATCGACTTTCACGTTATGTTCAAAGCATGAGTACTTATGGAATATGCTTGAACGCAGCATCTCTTACTAGTAGAAGGATTTTACATGTAGAAAATGAAAGATTATATATTGATGGAAGACCTTACACACATGGAAATATAGCAGGTTTAATAAATAGTAGTCGAGGGTTACATAATAGTTCAAGGACTAATTGCACATTTGAGGAGCGTGAAAAAAGTCATGAATCACCATACATGAGTAGAGATGTATCAAGATACATAGTTGTCAATGCTATTACTACATTACATGCTGGTGATGAACTATTAGTGAATTATGGATGGCGTAGACCTCCAAGAGCACCTTTTAGCTAGAGAGAATAAAAATTTTATATCCATATTTAATAAGTTATATACTTAATTTTATATTTGAAGTTTAATTTTTATTCATTTATGGAATACTAATGAGTTTTATTTATATGTGTAGATTCCAACGTATGATGTTGATGATATTCGTCCACAACATTCACAATTACCAATAAGACCTCATTTATCAGAAGCTTCCATGAGGAGGCTACGCAAAACTAAGCCTGTGCAATATGCAAAGTTGAAAGATCTATATTCAAAAGATGATAAAGTACAAGATTTGTGTGACAATGATGAAGATGATGGCATGGCAGATTTTATTGAGGATTGGTATCAAAATGACAGTGAGAGCATGGATATTTCTAAAAATGAGAAATATCTTCGAGAGGAATGTCTAAAGCATGTATATGAAGGAAGTCATTTGACAC
Organism: Ceratopteris richardii; assembly: GCA_020310875.1. Taxonomy (NCBI): domain Eukaryota; kingdom Viridiplantae; phylum Streptophyta; class Polypodiopsida; order Polypodiales; family Pteridaceae; genus Ceratopteris; species Ceratopteris richardii. Next base: position 88,986,406 of record CM035408.1, on the reverse strand, counting down.
AACTAAATGCGAGCTTACTTATTCTCAACCTTCAAAATCGTTTTGGATGGAGTAATGTATCTGTTTCGACACTATTAAGGTATAAATTTCAATTTTCTATCTATTTATATATATATATATATGCATAAATATATATACATATATAAATACATGTAGGTTTTTATTCTTACTTTAGATAAGGTTATAAGAACAAGAACTTGAATTGAATGGAAACTTTTTGTCCGCGCATCTTTTAAAACTATTAATGCATCTTTCCAAATATTCGCAATGGTGACCTGGATGAGTCGCATGCACAGAGGTTACTCAAGAGACAGCAATCTGATTATAATGGAGTAGTCCACTTTGTATCCTAAAGTTCAGATGCTCATCATTGACATGCAAGAGGTTTAATGCATACCCAAGAAATCCTGCTCTATCTTGACTAACCTCTGTGCATGCGATTCATCCAGGTCACCATTATATGAACATATGTGTGAATTGACAGGATACGATTGTTTTGCGTAAATATTTTGAAAGATGCATTAATAGTTTTAAAAGATGCGCGGACAAAAAGTATCTATTCAATTCAAGTTCTTGTTCTTACCTTATCTAAAGTAAGAATAAAAACCTGCATGTATATATGTATATATATTTATTTACCTTTTTTAATATATCTTTTTTTGATAAACTTACAGGTTATTATCTGAAAAGTTTTTACCAAGTCAAAATATTCTTCCTACCTCACATGATGAAATGAAGAAGATAATCAACAATCTTGGTATAGATTATCAATGTATACATGCATGTCCTAACGATTGTATTTTATATAGAGGTGAATATGCAGACTCTTTGACATGTCCCAAATGTCAATCTCCTCGATATAAGGGTGAAGAAGGTAAAATCCCGAAAAAGGTACTGAGACATTTTCCATTGGCTCCACGGATTAGACATATGTTTCAAAGCCCCGAATTATCAAAGCTTTTGACTTGGGGACATGATCACAAAAGTACTGATGGAATAATCAGAATTCCTCATGATAGTGTTGCTTTTCAGCATATTGATTCTACATGGCCTAAATTTACACAAAATCCATAGAATCTAAAGTTAGGAGTTGCATTAGATGGGGTTAATCCATTCTCCATGAAATCTAGTAAATGGTCAACATGGCCAGTGGTAGTCATAAACTACAATCTTCTGCCATATCTTAGCATTAAAAAGGAACATTTAATGCTTTCACTTTTAATCCCAGGCAAAAGACAAGTTAAAGATATGAATGTATATCTTGCTCCTCTCATTGACGATCTTCAAGAGTTATGGAGAGGTATTAATGTCATTGATATATCGAAAAGCATCAATGAAAGACATATTACGATTCGTGGTATTGTGGCTTGGACTATTCACGATTTTCCTGGATATGGCGTTTGTTCAGGTATTGATGTAATTTTTTTATTCAATATGCATGTAAATAAATATGATTTAATCTAATTATATTTTTATCATTTTCCATGATGCAGGAATATCTACTAAGGGTTATAAAGCTTGTCCATATTGTGGTGATTGGTTGAGATCAATCTATAGTAAGAATCTCAACAAAAATATTTATCTTTGACATCGACGATTCTTGCCTGATGATCATCCATTAAGATCTAAAAGAGAAGCGATACATTTTAATGGAAAGCTTGAAACAGGCCAGTACCCAAAACCTATGACGCCTATGGATTGGTATAAAAAATGGACAGATGGACCTCTGATAGATACAGAAGCAGAAATCTTCAGTGATGATTCAGATAATGAGTATGTGAACAGAGGTAAAGGGAAATTGGCACTCGCAGAGAACATATCAATATGGTATTCTTTGGAGTATTGGAAAGAGTTAAAAGTATGTCATCTTCTTGATCCTATGCATATATTCAAAAATATTGGTTATTCACTATGGCAGCATCTTCTTGGACTAAAAGATACCACAACATCAAGGAATGATTTGAAAGATAAAAAATCCAAACCAAAGTTATGGCCAGTTTTTGATAGACATTGACAAGAAACGACTTATGCATCTGCTCCTTGGGTACTTAGAACAAAAGAGATACAGACTATCAACAATAGAATTCAATTGATCAAGACTCCTACAGGATATGGAGCATCGTTTCAAAACATGTTTACTATGGATGATAAGAGCTTATCTGGATTAAAGACCCATGACTGGCATAACTTTTTGAAACATATTTTACCTTTGGTTATCGATGGATGTACAACGAAAGGAGTACGAGATGTGATCTATCGTCTTGGATCACTTATAAGGTAATTATGATACTTTTATATTTAATATGTATGAATATTGGATATCTTTTATTTTTTAATTAACTTCTTTACAATTGTTTTTATGATTTGTATAGGTGGATTACATCCAAAGAGATCGATAAAAATTTGATCCCACAAAAAAAACGTGAATGCAAAGAGCTACTATGTTTGATGGAAAAAGAACTTCCTACTTCATTTTTTGATATTCAAGTTCATTTACTAGTCCATCTTGTAGATGAGATAGAGATTGCTGGTGTTGTCAACACTCGATGGATGTTTTGGGTCGAACGATTTATGGGAATACTAAAAGGTTACGTGCGACAAAGAGCAAAACCAGAAGGATCCATGGCAAAGGGTTGGATGCTTGAAGAGTGCATGTATTACGTTAGTGAGTACCTTGAAAGAGTTCATGAAGAAGCTCCACGTGCATGGACCAACGAGTCTTCTTCAAAAATAACAGATGAGGTATTATCAGGTAAGGGGGTTCCATTCTTATTTACATTTCAAGAAAAAAATGATGTTTCTACTTTTGTAGCATATAATAGCAAATGCATGCAAGCATTCGTTAGCGAGTACGAGGAACTTCAAAGTCTCCAAAGTAAAAGGCAAAAAAACAAAAGATCTAGACGTAATCTCGATAATAATGAGATTACAGATATACCTTCTTTCACGGATTGGCTACATAGTCATTTGCAACGCGCCAACGCAAATAATGAAGAAATCTCAGATGAGCAAAGAGAGTTAATGATAGGTTGTGAACAAAAGGTAATTTTATTAAAATATATATTTTATTTTTTTCATATATGTATGTTAGTTTCTATTTACTAATTGAATTTATTTTGCAGGCTCGAATGTTCACTAATATGTGGGCTTTTGGATAGCATATTAGAATCAAAGCCATTGATTCTTTACGTAAAACAGAGGATTCTAGTATTGTTTCTTGTTTCAAGCAACTATCACGTGCTAGCTCAAAAGACACGAACCTTATAGATAGCGAACTTGGTTACATAGGAACTATTGTTGGTATCTACGAAATTTCATTTCGTACATTCAAACAGGTAGAAAAAAGTTTCTATATTTTTTTTTAGAGTTAGTTATTTTTTTAAGCACCTATAATGGGACGTTTTTGTTGTTATATATTTTGATAGGTCATTTTGAAGGTTGACTGGTATCGAGCGGAGTATAAAGGTAGTAATTCTACAATAAGAAAGGAATTATCTGGGTTTTGGGCAATTGATTCTTCCAAGGTAATGCGATCTACTAAAGAACAATATATTCTTCCTAGGCTTATTGAACAAGCATTTTTTTTATAAAAACCCAGATGCTCATCCTTGGTGGCAAGTCATTCATGTGCAACCTAGAGGTAGGTCATTGTTTGAACAGTTTATTGTTAGAGAGATTGAAGAAAGTCCTCTTGATGATTCAGCATCAGATACTGATACATCAACATCTGGAATAGAAATTAGACTCATTATACGTGATAATGATACTAATCTTTTTGATGAAGAGGATAATTCTCTACATGCTGATTCTACTGATGAGGAAGAGGAATTACCAGAAATAGATATTAATCCACCAATAGATGATGTGATTCATGAGAACATAGATTTAACAATAGAAGAAATAAATGAAATCAATAAGGATAATGAAGATGAGACTATATTGATGTCTTACCAAAATGATGGCAATAATGAAAACATATGAGCAGATTAGATAGTAACTTGAAGCTTCTAAATGGATATCAGATAATAGGTTTTTTTTATTAACTTGAATAACGATGAATCCTACTAGAGAGATGAAATCATGTTCTTCTAAGTTAGAACATGAAGCTCGGGGGTATGCCTAATTATTTTATATATAGCTTTATCTTTGAGGAGTAAATTTTTATCATGTATGTATGCATATGTGTGTGTATTCATGTGTATTATATGTATACATATATTAGTATGCATATATATGTATTTCATGTATATGTATGTGTTTGCATGTGTGTGATATATGTATACATGTGTTAAATATGCATATGTGTATATATGCATATGCATTTATGTAAAATATTCATGTATTCATGTACGTAATATATGCAAGTGTTTATAATTGTGTACATGTATATATGTATATGTGTCTATGTGTAAATATGTACATGTAAATATGTATGCATGTATATATATGTTTATGTGTGCATGTAGGCATGTACATGTATGTGTAAATATGTACATGTAAATATGTTAGTATGTATATATATATTTATGTGTGCATTTAGGCATGTATGTGTGATGCATAATATATCTACTCCATTTTATATTTATGTATCCTATCTACATGATGTGTATATATCTTTACATATATTATGGATCATGATCCTTGTTGATTCGAGTAGCTATATATAGAGGCATAAGGTTGGGAGGAGAGACATCTCTCTAGTAGGACGTCGGAGGTGTACATATACTTCAAACGTATGGCTAAAAGGTTGAATTAGAGTTTTTAAATTAGGGATTTCAAAACCCTAATATCGAGATTAGTGTTCTCTCTCTCTCTCTCATATACATACATACCGTGCATTGTCACGACGATGCGCCATAAGTGTCCGCATCTCTTTTAAACACCATTTAAGAGACCACCCTGTCCCAAACTCCGTCTCAAGTGAACTGAGCACGTACTTTTTATCCCTCTCATCATGCTCACTACAAAAATAAAAAACATAATATAAATAAAACATAAGATATATATTTCAATTTATATGTAAAACTTTTACTTACTTCCACGGTAAGTGGATAAAGCGCAGGTAAGAGTCGCATAGTGCACGCATTCTCCTCTTGAACTCCAATCCATTTCCTATGTATACAATATTCCGCTCTGGCTCTATGTCGCACTCTAGTCCTAACGTGCCTATGCATATCCTCATAGGCAACGTCTGTGCTCTGCTATCATGTGCTCGAGGTGGTATAGGTGTCCTGAAAATAGATAGATAGAAATAAATAAAAATATGTGCTATAATATCATTAAAAAAGTTTATGAAAAAAAACATACCTATGAGCAGATAGCTCTCTTCCTGTGTGTGGATTTGCAGAAGAGCCCTCGGTCTGATCGCGTAAGCATCTGGATCGTATAATCCAGCTCCTCATCGGACATCTATGCGTAGTCCCGCATTATGGCCCCTAGAGTATCTGACGGAACTCTTGCTCTCATAAGACTTTTTATGAGAGTGAGTTTCGCCTTTCTCTCTCTACTGGGATCCATAATACCTAACATATAAAACAAAATGGTTAGAAATCAATATATATACGTGTATGTGTGTGTATGCATGTCTATGTGTGTGTATGCATCATTATGTGTGTATGTGTGTAGGTATATGTGTGTGTTGTCTATGTGTATGTGTGTGTGTCTATGAGTGTGTATGTGTTTATGTATATGTATGTATCTATGTGTGTGTATGTATCTATGTGTGTATGTGTATGCATGTATGTATGCATATGTGTGTGTATGCATATGTATGTGTGTGTATGCATCATTATGTGTGTCTATGTATGCATGTGTATGTGTGTATGCATCATTACATGTGCATGTGTCTATGTGTGTATGTGTGTGTATATGTGTGTGTGTCTATGTGTATGTGTGTGTGTTTATGAGTGTGTATGTGTTTATGTGTATGTATGTATCTATGTGTGTGTATGTGTCTATGTGTGTATGTGTAAGCATGTATGTATCCATATGTGTGTGTATGCATATGTATGTGTGTGTATGCATTATTATGTGTGTCTATGTATGCATGTGTATGTGTGTATGCATCATTACGTGTGTATGTGTCTATGTGTGTATGTGTGTGTGTATATGTGTTTGTATGTGTGTATGCATGTGTGTGTGTATGCATGTGTATGTGTATATGTGTATATGTGTGTGTATATATGTGTGTGTATATGTGTGTATGCATGTGTGTGTGTATATGTGTGTATATGTGTGTATGCATGTGTGTGTATGCATATGTATGTGTGTGTATGCATTATTATGTGTGTCTATGTATGCATGTGTATGTGTGTATGCATCATTACGTGTGCATGTGTCTATGTGTGTGTGTCTATGTGTATGTGTGTGTGTCTATGAGTGTGTATGTATTTATGTGTATGTATGTATCTATGTGTGTATGTGTATGCATGTATGTACGCATATGTGTGTGTATGCATATGTATGTGTGTGTATGCATAATTATGTGTGTATGTGTCTATGTGTGTATGTGTGTGTGTATACATTATGACAGTGTATGTAAGCATGTGCATTATGTATGCATATAAGTATGTATGTATGCATATGCATATGCATTATGTATGCATATGCATATGCATTATGTATGCATATGCATATGCATGTGTATGCATATGCATGTAAGTATGTATGTATGCATATGTGTGTGTGTATGCATATGCATGTAAGTATGTATGTATGCATATGCATATGCAATATGTATGCATGTATGTATATGTGTGTGAATGTGTGTGAATGTGTGTGTACATGTGTCTGTATGTGTGTATGCATGTGTATGTGTGTGTATGCATCATTATGTGTGTATGTGTGTGTATGTGTGTGTATGTGTGTGTGTCTATGTGTATGTGTGTGTATCTATGAGTATGTATGTGTTCATGTGTGTGTATGTGTCTATGTGTGTATGTATTTGTGTGTGTGTATGTATCTATGCATGTGCATTATGTATGCATGTAAGTATGTATGTACATTATATGCATATGCATATGCATTATGTATGCAAATGTATGCATGTATGTGTTTATGTGTGTATGTCTCTCTATGTGTGTGTATGCATATATGTGTGTGTATGTGTGTATGTGTGTGTATATGTGTCTGTATGTGTGTATGCATGTGTATGTGTGTGTATGCATGTGTATGTGTGTGTATGCATGTGTATGTGTGTATGTGTCTATGTGTGCATGTGTGTGTATGTACTATATGTGTGTGTGTCTATGTGTATGTGTGTGTACCTATGAGTGTGTATGTGTTTATGTGTGTATGTGTCTATGTGTGTGTATGTGTTTATGTGTGTATGTTTATGCATGTATGTGTATGTGTGTGTATGTCTCTCTATGTGTGTGTGTGTATGCATATGTGTGTGTGTGTATATGTGTGTCTATGTGTGTATGCATGTGTATGTGTGTGCATGCATCATTATGTGTGTATGTGTCTGTGTGTGTATATGTGTGTGTATGTGTGTGCGCGTCTATGTGTATGTGTGTGTGTCTATGAGTGTGTATGTTTGGATGTGTGTGTGTGTGAATGTGTGTCTATGAGTGTGTATGTTTGGATGTGTAAGTGTATATGTGTGTCTATGTGTGTATGCATGTGTATGTGTGTGAATGCATCATTATGTGTGTGCATGTATATGTGTGTGCATGTGTATATGTGTGTGCATGTGTATGCATTATGTGTGCATGTGTGTATGTGTATGCATTATGCATTGTGTATGTGTTTCTATGTGTGTGTATTTGTGTGTATGTGTGTGTGTGTCTATGCGTATGTGTGTGTGTGTCTATGCGTGTATATGTGTGTGTACATATGTATGTGTGTGCATGTGTATGTGTGTGTGCATGTATATGTGTGTGCATGTCTATATGTGTGTGCATGTGTATGCATTATGTGTGCATGTGTGTATGTGTATGCATTATGCATGTGTATGTGTGTGTGCATGTATATGTGTGTGCATGTGTATATGTGTGTGCATGTGTATGCATTATGTGTGTGTGTGTCTATGCGTATGTGTGTGTGTGTCTATGCGTGTATATGTGTGTGTACATATGTATGTGTGTGTGCATGTATATGTGTGTGCATGTGTATATGTGTGTGCATGTGTGTGCATGTGTATGCATTATGTGTGCATGTGTGTATGTGTATGCATTATGCATTGTGTATGTGTGTCTATGTGTGTGTATTTGTGTGTATGTGTGTGTGTGTCTATGCGTATGTGTGTGTGTGTGTCTATGCGTGTATATGTGTGTTGCTCTAGCACAATGGTAAATACCACGTTAAGAAGCGTCACCTCCTTAATGTCAATCCGTGGGAGAGGTAGGAGTGATATGAAGATCGTGAACGTGAGATGATGTGAGAGTGAAGGTGAGAAGCACAAAGATGCACACACACATACACACACACAACGAAGAGACAAGCAAGACACAATGGAAGGTGGGAAATTCGTTCTATTACTCAAGAATGCTCTTACAAGCTCAAACTCTCTCTAAGCTCACACTAAACAAAATGAACCAACCTCAAAAATGAGCTCTCTAGCTCTTTTTATAGTTTCTAGACTAGTTTTGACCGGTTTCACATCTAGTGACCGGCCTAGTTAAAAAATAGGTCCTAGATGCTATTTGGAAGGGTAAACGGTGTCTAAAAATAACAAAAATTGGTACGCGCATTCTACCTAAGCTCCTCAAGCTCGAGGACTCCTCGGCTTGCACAAAATGGAGCTATGGATTACAAAATGGGGTTTTGTCTATATTACATATGTTACAAGAGTGATGAAAATCACTGTTGGATGTTTGAAGAAGTAATAAAAACATAATTGTTTTGAAAAAAAGATCCGACTGGCTCCCTGCTCCGTCCTTACATGCTTCCATGTCGTCTGTGCCTCTGACTGCTTCCAACACCCCCCTCCCTCTCGCTTCTGTCGTCCTCGACAGAACCTTGTTGTGCGGTCTGCCGGATGTAGTTTTGTAGGAGGTCGTGAGCGAGGGTGTGCTCAGATATTCGAATGCCTCGGGCTAGGTCTGCCTCGAGCTTCTCCCAATTAACTGGTTGTGGTTCTTCTGATGGTGGGAGTCTGTAATGCGTGGAATACACCAACTGTTCACAGGCAAATAATTGCAATAAGTGGGTCGGCCTGCTGATGAATACCTCGGAATGGTATTCCCAAAACCCGGTGGTGAACATCTCTTCAAAGGTTTGTTTGTAGCATGCCGGGAGGTATTTTATCCTACAGTGCCAGGCATAACACACCCGGAGCGATGGCGTTGTGCTCATGTCATATACTAGATCAAAGTTGCCATGCTCAAAGCCCGGGGTGTTGACATGCGGTGCTTTGACTCTCCGGAAGACTTTAAATATCATTTGCATCATGTCAAATATCTTGACAGTCATGTGCGCGGCGATATCCTCCATATGCTTCAGGCGAGGGAGCCAGTGACGGATTGTGGCCATCATATAGCCAACAGTTGGTAACTCGGTAGGTGGCTTGAAATAGGGGTAATTCAGCCAATCCTGACACTGCCTATTGTTTTGTACTTTGATAGCGAATGCAGTCCAGGAGCGGCGTCGTGGTACTGGTCCCCAGCAAGGATTATACTTTAAATGTAAGGGCGCTTTCACCCATGTGCTCATCATTTCTGGGTACTCCTGTAAAAGACGTGTACGCCAATCTGGTTGATAAATAGTGCCTTGTTGCGCATCCAGTGGCAAGTCTTCAGGCTCGAACTGGGTTGCATGTGATGGCTTCTTGCCAGTTCGCTTTTCTATGGCCAGCTGGTATTCGGCCATTAGCATGAAGTAAGGTTTATATTGAAGCTCATGCCCGGATATGTACCTGCGTGGGGCCAATTGAGCAAAGTAGGGAGATTGCAAAATTCGTTCTTCGATCATGGCCATAGCATGTAGCTGGGCCCCGACTCTAGCTGAGTGCGTTGTGCCAATCTCCTCCACGGTCTTCATCCATGCGGGGGTCGGAAGTTCATAGGTCATCTGGCCTTCGGCCGCGACTTGTCCGCCTGGGATGGGTATTGGCTCGTATGCGTCTTCAAACGTTTCCTCCACCGGAATGGTTATGTTTTCGTCGTCAGCTGGGATCTCCGGTGGGGAATCAGGCCGTGGTGGTGCTTCGTATACATCTATGCGTGATTGGAGAGTGGTTACCTGGGCTCGTAATGCGTTTAGTTCCTCTATGAGTTCAGGAGAGGGGTCCACAGGTTCTGGTACTTCTGCTGCCACTGGTAGTTGTTGTGGTGCTAGTTCTCTGAGCTGTAGTAACTTGTGATCTTCTTTCAGCTTCTGATGCTCTTCGTTCATCCGATCGTAGTCCTCTAGCAGTCGGACGTGGTCATCTAGCAACATCCGCATCGATTCGGATGGGATTGCCTTGAATCTGCTCGGACTTAATGGTTGTTCAGGGTGGTCCAGTGCCGCTTCCAAATTTTCTCGATTCTGCGCTTGGAGTCTCACGTTCTCCTCCTGGGCTGCGGCTAGGTGTCTCCTGAGTAGGCCCATATTCCTTGTCAGCGTTGCGTTTCTAATTGTCTGGGCTCGAAGTAGGTTGTCCAAATCAGCAGTGGCTTCTTTTGTCTTCTCTTCACTTTCTAGCTCTAGCTTATGATATGCCTCCCTTAGTTCTTGGTAGCGCGTATTTAACGAGGCATTCTCGATCGATAATGAATTAAGCTGCGTTTGTAGTTCATTCGTCGTTCTCTGCAGCTGTTGATAGTTGGTGCCGAGAGATGCAAACTCATCGCGGACTTGTGCCATGCATGTGAACATTTGTTGAAGTGCAGTGTCTATGGTGGGCGATAATAGTAATGAAGTGTTAAGTGAGGATGCAGTGGAAGTAGATGCAGCGGGAATGGGAAATGGGGTTGGGAAGGTGGATGCAGTGGTGATTGTGGAAAATTGTGACGTGCCTAAGTATGATGGTGCTGTGAGTGGAGTGGGTGCTGGTGCGGTGGGTGGTGATATGTCCATGTCATTGGACGTGTCAAGTGCGGTGACTGTGAAAAGCGGTGTGTAATTGGGTGGTTGTGTAGGTGTGAAGACGGGATTTACAAATGTAGAGTAATTCACAAGGGGGATGGCTGGAGTAGCTTGGTGAAAAGGGGAAATAGGGGTTATAGTGGGTTGAGGAGGTGAAACTGGTGAGAAGGTTAGTGGGGTTAGAAAGGTGAAAGGGTGTCTTAAAGGTGGGGGAAAGGATGGGAAGGATGAAGGGGTGAAGGGGTTAACATGTAGACGAGGTGGGGTGGGTACGGGCATGGTGGCATGAATGGGCGGTGTAAAGGCTGTGGCTATGTTGCCATGGACTGGTGTGGATATGGGAGGAGCAGGTGGGTGTGCGGGGGATACAGGATGGGTTGGTGAAATATGAGGTGAGAGAGGAGTAGAAGGTGTGGATGTTATTTCAAGGACAGTGGTAGTATGTACAACGGTAGTACGTGGCGGGGAGTCGACTAGGATGGCTTCTTCGGTGAAGGATCTTTCCGGTCGTAGGCGTGCATCTTGCGTTTGGTGGGATGATTGAGCACCTACCGGAACTCGAATGTATTCACCGGGCTTCGATAGCAGTCGGACTCTGCGAGGGTCGTATTGGGGAAGTGGCTTCCTTTGTAAATATTTCAGTGCTTCGACCGGGCCGATAGATTGGACCAATTCTCTGAACCCTCTGATGTAGACTTCTTCAAATCCTCCGGAGACTAGTTCTTGTTCGATTAGGGCCTGGCTCTCTGCTTCAGTCAATTTCTTTCGTGCCCATACTTTCTCCATCGTACGATATAATTTTTTTATTGCCAGCGTGTACGCTGCTGCTTCGAAAGTCTCCTCTTCGTGCGTGCTGGTGTCACCGTGCGTATCGATTTGTTGGCCTTGGCCGTCTGTCTGTCCTTGTTCTTGGGAATCATGCGTGCCTTGGCTGGCTTCGTCATCACCTTCGTCATCGTCGGTGGCTGTTCGTTCATCATCAGAGCTCGACACAACTTGTCCCTGTGGCAGATCCCGCGGTGTGGTAGGGTAACTGGGGCGTTCATATTCTTGGGAGAACATCTGTGCCTCTGAAAACTGGAATTCATTTGAGAACGCATCCGGCATCTCAAAATCAAATGTTGTGTTTAGTGGTTCTGCCTCCATGTGTGGTATTGGGAAAGAAAAGGCTTCCGCACCAACAGTGGTGGGAGCTTCTGCTGTAGTGGTGGTGGGTTCGGTGGTTGCAGCTGCCTGAGGTGCAGCGGTACTAGTAGTGCCCTCCGTGACCACTGGTCTAGACAACCTTATGCGAATAGGTTGCACTGTAGGAGCGGCTTCTGTCGGTGATCGCTCTGGAGAGGGTTGTGGAGATGGTGACTCTAGCACTTGAAGGCAAGGAATGGTGCCTCTCATGCGCTTACCTGCTCGTGTTCTACTGGGCTTCCTGGCTTTCTTCGTCGTTCCTTTGAATGCCTTCAGTTCTTCTCCTGTTAATGCACGCTCAATTGGCAAGTCATAAGCCAAGCACATATACACAATTCTTGTGAGTGCACAACATCCATTAAGCACTTTTTTGCGTTCCCATCTGTGTTGTGCCAAATACATTTGGTCAATGATCCAGCTTGCCAGATCAACAGTCTGAGGTCCCGTGCACGCTAAGTACAATCCAAACCATATTCTTTTGTGTGGCATGGTAAATCTGTCCTGAGCGGGGAATGCGAAATGTTGCATGCATATCCGTAGCGGCTTTGACAGCTCAGGTGTAATTGCTGAGATCTCCTCCCACTTCGTGACATCCCCACGTTTCATAGGATCTGGAATTAATCTTTCTCGATCTGTGGGTGTGTGGGTTCCATGAATCTTGATGGCTGCTCTGATTAAATCCTTTGAGAGGTAAAATCTCTTGTAAGGTGGATCATCCACTAAAGAAGGCAAAATGAAGGTTCCGGGGATATCCTTATTCTCGGAGGCCGGCAAAGTAGTAATTAAGTAATAACACCTGTAAAAGTCAGGTTTGGGCAGGGGATCACTGAAATACTCCGTGAAGCCTGCTCTGGCCCAAACGTGAGTTAGGTCCTGGGTGTTCTGTAGGTCTTCGAACTCTCTGGAGAAGAACTGGTATTTTCCCCAAGTGCGGTCATCAAATGTCAAAGTAGATTCGAATATGAAATCTGCGTCTGCTAGGGGTCCTGCAAGTCCCTGAAACCAATGAGAGTTACGGTGTATCTTTTCTGTGTAGCCCATAGGTGGGTTGTCGATCGGCATGGGCCCTGGAAATCCTTGGAATTCTGGCGGTGGAGCAGTCGGGTGGGATTCTGCTCGTAAAACATTGAGGGGCACTGCAGCCACACTGGGGCCTGCTCCTGATGGTCCTTCGTCGGTTTGCATGATGACTGATGCGTTAATGAGAAAGATCTGCTACAAAAGATTAACACATTAGCATGGAAATTAATTATGATCCCATTAAAGTGAGACCGCAATCCCTTTCCATAACTGATGCGTAACCCGTGTAGCCAAGTGATGTGATGTGAAGGATGCAATGCGTCTTGCAGCACTAGTGCATGTCTCTAGACACCTACATGTTTCAGATTAAGCATACATTTCTTGATGAGATGAGATTATGAGTGATGTGTTATGATGGTGGGTGAATTTATACAAGGTTTAAAGGTTAGTGATTTATTACAAGGTTGTATGTTAGTCGGGGGGGTAGTTTTGTCAGACATGGGGTTAGGGGAAGACGATTGGACACGCTTCGGTATCCATTTCCTAAGAGTCTTTGAGTGGGTGGTGGGTTTCTGCTGAGGGGCAAAAGGTAGTATCGGGTGTGGTGGTATTGAGGGATGGAAAGATTTGTGAGGGGTGTATATTACATGGCTTAAGGGTTGAGCTATGATACATGGTTTGGGTACCCAAATCTGCGTGGGTGTGGGTCTATGGGTAAGGTATTTCTTGGCGATCCAAATTTGTCGAATGCTCGGACCTGTAGAAGAAGGTCGAGGGGATGGTGGATATCGATTATGTTTCTGTTCTGCCTTTTTCTCGTCGATCTCTGCTTGGTTGGAGTTCTTCGGTGCTTTTTGTCCTTTTGGCACCCATATTTGTCTGATGCCGCTTCCTTTTGGTGGTCTAGACTGCCTTCCTTGTTGTGTTTTCTGATACTGCCGTCGGTCTGGGTTCCTTCGTCGTGGTGGACTCTGTCGTGGTTGAGGTTGAGAGGTCGGATGGACACTCTGCTTTGGAAAAGAAGGGAGATCCAATACTTGCGTGACCTGCCCATTAGGAAGTGATGCATTCTTTAACTTTAATCTAGGCCAGTCCGCAACAAGTTTGGAAGGATGAGCACCGCAGGGTGTCGTGCACATTTGGCCGCTGATGCAACCCACCTGACCTCTGATTGTGTCCATCTGCCCTTGCAGTTGGGTAACTGTCTCTTCTAGTTTGCAGGAAGTCCCAGGGAAGATCTTCTGTCGTCCTTCTGATTGACAACTGTCTATAACCAAGCCCGAGTGGGTTGGTGTAGACGTAACGTGACTGGTCTGCTTAAAGATCTTCCGGTCTTCCGTCGCGTGTATTTCATAGGGTCTAGGGTCACAACCGTCAAGCGGAATGCCGTTAGGGAAGTCAAGCGGTATCACTCGCTTCTGCTCTAAGGTTCCAATCTGTAAGGAGCCTTGTCTAAGATTTAGGTCCACTGAGTGATCGTATAGCCAATCTTGGCCAAGGATTAGGGGTTCTATCAGGTCGTCATCATGGCACACTAGTAGCTTTGCTGTCATCGTCATATCCTTAATGAGGATAGGAAGGTCCACCTCACCCATGCAAGGGGTTTCCATGCCTCCTAAGCCTATGAGGTATGCCTCAATTGGCCGCATTTCTATTCCTGAATCCTTATGGTGGGACCATCTAATTGCACTAGTCGCAGCACCTGAGTCAATTAAAGCCCTGAGTTCTTGGCAAGGGTTGCCGTGCTCTAGCCTAACTGTAATGAATGGTCTCCTGTCCACTATGCTAGGATGAGTGGTTGACTTTACTTGACACATGGCCATGGGATATCTGGGTGATGTTTCCAGATGGTTATAATGTTCTCTCCCTAGTCCTTGTCTTCTTAGCTTCATGCGCTTAATGCGTTCTATGGCTTCTGCCTGAGCTTCCGCTCGTATTCTATTTTCTTCCTCCTTACGCTTCTTTGCCAACGTGAGTCGTCTAAGCATATCCTCAGTAAGAGGTTCTTGATATAACCTGACTCTACAGCCACTAATGTAATTAGGCATTATATCTCCTTCTAAGGTGGCTAACTGTACTGCTCCACTAGTCGAAAGTCTATTAATGATCATAGGTCCATAACCTCGCTTTTCTAACTTTCGTGCGTGCTGTTTCAGCGTATATACTAGAACTAAATCTCCTTCTTTTAGGCCTTTATCTTTCACATGTGCATCAAAATATGCTTTCTGTCGCTTCTTCGCTGCGTATATTCCTGCCGCTGCTTTCAGCCTGGTTTCTCCTAATCGTTCCAAGTCCATTAATCTTGCTGATAATTCATGGCCGGTCCACTGATGTTCCTGTACAACCTTAAGTGTCGGTATCAAGAAGTCCAAAGGAAGCACTGCATTCTGACCAAAAACCATCTGAAAGGGAGTTGCATTGAGTACGGTCTTGTAGGCCACTCGATATGCCCAAACAGCGTGGTGTAACTGTTTGTCCCAATCTGAACGTTTGTTGTTCACGAGTTTCGTCAGTACGTTACAAAGTATCTTGTTAGTGCTTTCAGCCTGACCATTGGCCTGAGGATGATATGGTGCAGATTTCTTGTGAATCACCATAAAATCCTGTAACAAATATTCAATGACTTGGTTTAGAAAGTGAGTGCCTCGATCGCTCACTAACTCTATAGGCAATCCATATCTTGTAAAGACATTTTCAAATAAGAATTTTGCAGTCGTGTGAGCATCATTCTTTTTTGTGGCTTTTGCCTCTACCCATTTGGTTAGATAATCTGTGGCAACAATAATGTATTCCGCATGTGTACCTTTTGCAGGGGGGTTGATGGGTCCTACAAAGTCTATACCCCACTTTGAAAATGCACGTCCGCCCATCATGGGTTTCAATGGCATTTCATCTCTGCGAGTAGGAAACTGAGTTCTTTGGCACACATCACATCTCTTTACATAGGTATGAGCATCCATGTGAAGAGTGGGCCACCATAATCCTGAAAAGAGGATGGCTTTGACTATCCTATCGGGTCCAAAATGACCTCCTGCAACACCTTGGTGTGCAGTCTCTAGTATGCTAAGATATTCGCTCTCATGAACACATTGTCTTAGATATCCATCTCGTCCTCTTTTGTATAAATTATTGCCAATAAGTGAATAGTCTTGAGCTTCCTGCTCTAGACTGCGTTGTCGAGCTAAGGTCATGCCTTGAGGGAATGTGTTCGTCCTCATGTATGTCACTAAAGGTTCACTCCAGTCTGGTGTGAGAGACACGTGATATAGTGTCGCATGCTCTACTGGTGGTTTTTCACAACACACCTGGCATTCTTTGCACAACTTGTAGACATCTGCTTCCATCGTAGGCCAATATACTCCTAGTCTTTGCAGAGTCTGTAGTGTTCGATGTTTTGGATGATGTTGCTTTAGTGCACCTATGTGTGCTAATTGCAACCAATTCGCATGTTCTGATTCGTCTACACAACAAGCAAGAATCTTTTGATTATCCTGTTTATATATGCTTCCTGCCATTATTTGGTACCTCTGCGACTTGGTAATCTCTCCTTCTTTGATCTTTATCCTAGGATTCTTAGGTCCGTATGTCAGAATAGGGACTATAGGCTTAGCCCATTCTGGTGCTATCTCAAGGTTAAACAAGTATGCATCTGGTAATTCATCGGCTATTCCTTGAGGAGCTTCTCCTGAGGTTAATCTTGAGAGGTGGTCAGCTCTAAGATGTGTCTTTCCTTTCCTGACTACTACTTCAAAATCATACTCCATGAGTAATAGAAACCAGCGTATTAATCGTTCTGTGTTACATGGTTTGTTGACCAAGTACAATAGGGCTTGATGATCTGTAAAGAACTTGAATTTGTTGGCCAACAAGTAGTGCCTAAACTTCTTTACTGCGTAGATCATCCCTAATCCTTCTCGTTCCGTCGTGGTGTAATTTCTTTCTGCTGCGTTCAGTTGTCTGCTAGCGTAAGCTATGGGGAGATCTATGTTACCTTCATTCGTGGGTTGTGCTAACACACATCCTATGGCGTAATTGGATGCATCCACATGCACATGGAATGGCTTACTCCAATCTGGGGTAGTCAATATAGGTGCTGAGCACAAGCGTCGTTTGAGTTCATTGAATGAATTTTCACATTCAGTTGTCCACTCAAAATTGGTTAAAAGAGAGTACAGAGGCTTGGCTATGATTGCATACATATGTATGAATCTCCTATAATAACCGCAATGGCCCATAAATGCCTGTACCTCTTTCACATTAGTTGGTCTAGGTAATTCTGCAATTACCTTCACCTTTTCCTCGTCCGTAGAGATTCCATTTTTTGACACAATGTGTCCTAGAATTTTGCCTTGTCTGACCATGAAAACGCATTTTTCTGGGTTCAAACAAACCTGATATTCTCGACATTTGTCAAATATTTGTCTTAACTCTGGGATATGTGTCTGTCTTACATTTGAATGAGCACATAAGTCATCGACATAAACTTCCAAGCTCTTGCATAAGAATTCCTTAAAAACGTGACACATGAGTCGCTGGAAAGTGGCGGGTGCATTCGTTAGGCCAAATGGCATCACACGAAATGCAAATATGCCCCATTCAGTGGCAAAAGCCGTCTTGTGTTGATCTTCTGGAGCAATGGCTACTTGGTTATAGCCTGAGAATCCATCAAGAAAGCTGTAAACTTCCTTGCCCGCAACTCTTTCCAATAGATGTTCCGTGATAGGAAGAGGATAACTGTCTCTAATCGTTGCGGCATTAACTTTTTTAAGGTTAATACACACACGCAATTTTCCATTCTTCTTGGGCACAACCACAATGGGGGATACCCATTCGGTATGCTCAATTTTGTAAATGAATCCTGCTTCTATCAAGCGATCTATCTCCTCTTTAATCTTCGCAGCGTAATTATCATTGTACGTGTAAGGTTTCTGTTTTGTCAGTTTTGCATCTGGAGTCATAGGGATTCTATGAGAACATATATCTGGATCTACTCCCTTCAAATCTTTGTAACTCCAAGCAAAAACATCTCTATATTCGCGCAATAGGGCAACTAACTCTTCTTCTTCTTCCTTCGTCAAATCATGCCCTATGTATGTGCATTTTTCTTCTTCTCCTTCTATGGCAACTATTACTTTCTTGGTTTTCTCTCGGTTATCATATACTTGTCCATCATTCGCCTTTCTATTGGGCATTCGTACCATGATTCTTCTATCTTCAATTTCATATTTCTTGAAGTTCTCGGGTACTTCAAACAAAGATTCTTCTTTTTCTGTCATGGTTTCTTTCTTCTTTCTTTTCTTGCCTTCACTCTTAGTAGTCACTTCCGTGGCTAATCTCACTTCATTCGTAATTTCCTCGTGTCTCTGAGTGTGAGTCTCTACTTCGTAGAAATATTCTTCCTCTGATGCAAAGGGTGGGTCCATGATAATTGATTCTAAATCAAAATCGCTCGCATCCTCGAATGCATCAGTGTTCGGTTCACACTCTTCTAAGATTGCATCGCCCATGATTGGCTCTATCGTGAAAACTGAAATGTCATAGCCATCCTCGTCACAGTGGGGTGTCCATTGTTCTTCATTGATGGCTACATCCATGGTTGCTAGAATCTCTGCCCAACCATGGGGTTCAAACTCTTCGTCTGGGAATACTACAGGTGCGTAGGCTGGATCTTGAAGGGTTCGTGGATGTTGTTCTGCACCTAAGGTCCTGGCTTCTAACCTTTCTTCCTCTTGTTTTGCTACTTTACACATCCATAAATGGGTATCCTCATGCAACCAAGAAGGATCTGATTCTAATGAGTGCACGGATTCCGTCTCTGCTGGTGTCTTATGGATGGAGTTCCATTGTATTGGGGGTACATCTCTGTGTGAATAGTCTTTAAGATTGACTTTAGTAGTCACTCCTAAATGTTGCAAGTACAAAGAATTAGTTCCCCAATCTTGTACAATTTGCAACTGACGCATGAATGGTCGTCCCAATATCATCTCGTAAGCACGATTTTTCGCAAAGTCACAAATGGCAAAGGTATGCTCAAATTCTACACCACAAGTGGTGAGAGATATACCTTCTAGTAAGCCTAATGGTTTCTCTATGTGTCCATCAGCCATTTGTAGCTTCATCCTGGTGGGTCTGAGGGCTGGCTTACCCCAACGTTTCCACAAAGCGGTGGTAGCGATGGCTACTCCGGCTCCTGAATCTAAGATGGCTTTCGTGGTGTAGCCCTGATGGGTTATTGGAAGATATGTGTTACCTTCCTCTCCTTCGCTGACGTCTCCAATCTTTTCCACGGGTATCTCTGGTACCTTCTTATGTGATCCTATCTGAGAGGGTGTGGTAGCTAGCTCAGGGAATTGATTTGCTACATGCTTCCATAATTCTGGTTTTACCTTTAACAATTCCTCCAGAGTGAGATTACACTGTACTTTAGTGTTCTTGATCACTTCCGTGTTCCTAGGGATCACTGATTCTTCATTCCTCACTATTATCGTGGGTGCTCTCATACTAATAGACTTAGCTTCCCAAGGTCCTGTGAACTGAGGTAATTCTTGTAGAGAATTAGATTCAAATCCTGTGGGTTCACTCAGTTGCTCCACCTCTACATCATCATATATAGAGGGGATGTCTTGGGGAAATTGTTCCTGCAAGTCATCTATTTCTTGAATAGGAGGATGAGTTCCTTGTTCTTTTCTCCATTTCTCTTCTTGGATCTCTCTCAAAAATTCATGTGAGTACCTATGTATGGAAGATAGGTTATCTTGACTTTCTGTATTGGGTACTTGAGACAGGGATGGTGCATTCCTTTCCTGTGTCTCTGGGACAATAGGGTTCCTATGCTGATCCTTTTTCTCTTTGCTTTCTATCAAGTGTTCTAGCCTCTCCATTAGTCCTTGGAAGTGTAATTCCGGTTTTGCCATGTTATTCCAATTAAGATATCTAGAGGCTTCAAACAAAGCTTGTGCTAGTTCTACCATCTTCATGCAAAGTTTAGTTCTCTCAATTTCTAGATCAGCTCGAGGGTAGTTTTTACTCATTTCCGTTACTTGAGGTCCCTCTTTTAATCTTGCCTGATATGCACGAAACATCATGTCTAGGTCTTCTGGTATGGGTTCTGCTAAAACCGATCCTGATTTCTGAGCTGGATTTTCTTGGTTTAATTCTTGTGAAGTCAATTCTTGGATTTTGGCTCTAGATTCCCTCAGACTTCCTTCCAACTCACTTATCTTTTTACTCCACTTTCTCTTTATCCTTTCTCTAGAATCTTTCCAAGATTTCGTCTTTTTACTACTCGATTCTGCAACTTCACTAGTTCCGGCTACTTTCTCTTGATTAAGTTGTTGGTCTTGTAAGAGCGCCTGGGCTCTGGTTATCGCTTGGATAGGCACGTATGTAGGGTTAGATCCATCTGCGTTGTTTACAATACCTATCACGTTGATCGATGTCACATTTGAAGCGTTAACTGGGTTCTTAGGACAATCTTTGATTATGTGCTCTTTGCCACAATCGGCACAAAAGCCTTGTATGTTATAGTACTGTGATTGCCTTGCTATTGGGGGATGTGGACAATCCTTTATGAAGTGATCTCCTTGGCACCTAAAGCATGGTCCTCTAGGGCCCTGTGGTCTCTGTTGTCTCAATTGGGGCCGTGGGTTTGGGTTTGCGTACATCACATTAGCATAGTCTAGCTCCCAACTAGGTTCCATTGGTGGACTATCATAATGATATGTCTCCACATGTTCTGGTGACTCCGTGTAATAAGCGGGTGGACTAGTTACATGAGTAGAGTCAAAACTGTTTGAGTTCGGGTCACTTTCTGTGATCAAGGGTGAAGAAGGCACTAAGGCCCTACTTAGGTTCTCTTCTGCAGCAGCGTATTTGACTGAGATGACATTCGCTGGTGGGGGTGGCTGCTGAGCTAAGACGGGTTGAGGCCTCTGTTGAGCCTGGTATTGGTAGTTCTGAGGAGGCCTATAGTAATAAGGCTGAGCATTGTATTGGCCTTGATACCTACCTGGCTGCTGGTATGTTTGCGGGTAGTTCTGTCTCACGGTTTGTTTGTTGTATGGGCAGTCCTGAGCCGTATGATTTGTATATCTCCTCTCAATTGTACAGTATTGGCCACTAAGGTTGGCTTGAGGTTGAGGTGCATTGGGACACACGTTTGCCAAATGATTTCCACCACAAGTGTAACAACGTACATTAGTTGGTAGCTTGGGCACCTGTTTACTAGAAACTCCTAGTTTTTGGGCCACTTTTTCTGCTAGGTCCTCTATCGAATTAGACAATTTTGTGGATGCTAGAGAAGAACAATCTGAGTCTTTATAGACCTTTGAGAGTTCTAATTCATCACCTAGGTTGTCCTCGATGTCTATACATATCCTTACACACTCCTCTAGCGTTCTGGGTTCTTTTAGGTACACGTAGGAGCGTAGTTTAGTGCTCAGCAAGCCATCTAGGAACAGTGATACTTGTTTGGCTTGTGAGGGTAGCTCTTGCATTGGACATCGTTCGACATATTGCCTAAACCTACGTCCTGCCAGTCTAACTGTTTCCTGAGGGGTCTGTTTAAAGCTATGAATCAACAAAGACGTGTCATGTCTAATCCCACTTTTAGAGAATTCAGTGATGAATGACTCTAAAAAGTGATGGATGTCTCTAAATTGCCTTTGTTCCAATGGTTGGAACCAAGTTAAAGCGGTATTCTTTAACGTTAGTCCAAATGCGTTGTATTGCGTGAACATGTCCTCGACTTGTTCTGCTCTTAGTACTTGCTTGAATTCTGCGACATGGTCATAGGGATCTCCTGTCCCATCAAAGTAATTCTTCATGGATTTTACTAATTGAGTAGGTCTCAATACTCTTGCGTGTTCGCGTGGTCTAGGTAGAAGAAAATCATCTCTACCACTTGGTATTCCATGATCTCTTTGTCTATCCATTCTATTAGTGTTCGAGGTTGTTCTATCTCTCCCTATGGGGTGATTGAAGCTTACTTCCGGTCTCTCTTTAGTTCCTTCTCTTTGATTTCCATGGGCGGAGGATGTTCCTGCCCCTTGTTGACTTGTATTCATGTTTGTTCTAGATGGAGGGAATATCAATTCACCTCTCCATGTATATGTGTTTTTAGCGCGCTCAGGCACCACAAAGACTCTTTCTGAAGTCTCATCCAGGTATACAACCTTTCGAGGTGTATCTGGGTCCTTGAATTCATAAATTGTAATGATGCCTATCTCACCAGGGTGTTCCTTTCTGTACCTCCAAAAGGCTTCATCTGTCTCTTTATTCACAAATAACTCGGTGCTCCTGTTATCTTGAGGAATCCATTCTGGGATGAGTACTCTTGTTAATACGGATTTCCCTCTCGGTGTTCTAGGTTCTTCTAACGGTTCTTTTCCTTGAAATTTCGCTTCCGTCTCTAATTGGATTGTGCCAAACTCATTAGTATCGTTTGGCTGCATACTTAGAATGTACATGGTTCCTTCTTTGTCTATGTAAGCGTCTCTCTCAAATTTCACCACTGGTCTTTCCAATCCAATGGGTTGATCAGGGTTGTGCAGTTGCACCACTTGCCTTCGCAAACCATCCTCATAGATGCGAGCACCTAGTCGGTTGGTTCGAAGAAACTCTAATTGCGTTCTATAGGGTCCTTCAGGTTTTTCTAGGTATGCTACATGAGACCCTCCTTCTGGTCTGTCTGCGCTAAATGCCATTTCTGATTCGCTAGTCTCTGAGCTCTCGTAGGGGTAATTACTATTCAATTGCTGAGCCCACGATCGAGCAGTAGTTCTTACACTAGCCTCTGATGATCTAAGGCTTCGTCGGTCCGACTTACCTATATGTTTGCCCGATCTAAGGTTCATTAATTTCCTTCCTTGCTCACTCAATTACACACTTAGATCGTCAATGGTTCTTTGTTATCACTTTCTTAATTCTTTTTTAATTTTCTTTGGATTCTTGTCTTAATATATGCGTCAGGAATTCGACTTTCCGTGATGATTTTGAGTTCTCGTTCCGTCAGACTTATGTTCTTTCCTTTAGGTTTTCGTTACACACACCTTTACTTGTAGTCTTAAACTTGAAAGAATTAAGTATCTTGAACTTGAGGCGTTCCTATCGTCTTAAATCCACAATGCTAACGTTTAGCCTAAGCTAAGAATTGACTGAGGGGGTTGAGTAATCTTCCAACCTCGAGTCGGTTGTTTTCTGGTTGCTCTGATGCCCTGTTGCCCAAGAAGCTGTGCTTCCCAAGCTCTGCTGTCTTCACTGCTTTACTTGCTTGCCTTTGATTGCCTTTGCTAGACCTGGAAAAATTCCAATATTAGACCAGTTCACAATTGAATGATCAAATGCTTGAGTACATACACCTTTTTAATCCCTTCCCTTTTTGCCCAAATTTTCAAGGTGTACCCCCTGGCTTCCTAGTCCCAAACTAGGTGAACCTCAAAATCGTTTTTCTAAAAATAGATGTATCTTTTAAGAAAAAATCAGTTGAGGTCACATAGTACTCGTCACGAGCTTTCTAACGAGCTATTAAGCTCAAAAAACGGACTTCGGATGAAAAAGTTATGACCGTTCAGGCCCTGGGGGGTAAAAACTGACAATCAAGTTTTTCTTCAAATATAGGCTAAGGGGTCTCCTATGAGTCTAATGGTCCAAAAATTTTTCAAAAATACCCTCAAAATTGGTCAAAAATTGGAGCCCAAAATTTGCGATGGGGGTGCACAATCGCGATGGTCTGGGACCGTCGCGATGGTCCAAGCGAACCGTCGCGATGGCGTGGGATTTGGACAATCGCGATGACGTGAGGGCGAACCGTCGTGATGGCCCGAAGTGAACGATCGCGATGGCGTGGAAATGGACCGTCGCGATGGTCCAAAAAATGAACCGTCGCGATGGCGTGATCAGGCGGACAATCGCGATGGCGCGGTCAACGGTCAAAGGCGGACCGTCGCGATGGTCCGAAGTGAACCGTCGCGATGGTCACAAGTGCGATGGCGTGAGCCAATCGCGATGGTCCGATTTTGGGCTGTCGCGATGGTCCAAAAAATGAACCGTCGCGATGGTCTATCGTGACACGTGGCACTGTCGTGGCTATGGCGTGAGCCAATCGCGATGGTCCGGGGTCAGCTGAACAATCGCGATGGTCCAAGTGGACCGTCGCGATGGCTCAAGTGAACTGTCGCGATGGTCCGAAAAAGTGAACCGTCGCGATGGTCCGGCCGAGCAGTCGCGATGGCTTGAGCCTATCGCGATGGTGCGACACAATCGCGATGGTCTGAGCCAATCGCGATGGTCCACCAAACAACGAATTTTTGAAATGCAGCTGTGGTTTCGTGTATACGCAGGGATCGCCTACCTCGTGGTGTGGTCGCCTACCTCAAAATCCGAACTTGGCGGACCATCGCGATGGTCTGACACAGTCGGAAATTTCTGACAGAAAGTACATTTTTTACCTTTTGGAAGCTTTCCTGATGCTCTGAAGCTCCGTACCTGCAAGAAAACTCAAGAAAACACAAGCACAAACAAGCACAAAAGTTCTCTCTCGCTCTCTCGCATGCACAAATGAGGGGAAATGAGGTGAATGGGTGGATATGGTGAATTTTTTGATTTTTTTGGAGATGAAGATGATGATGCGATGATGAAGATGGAGTGTGGGGGAGGTGAAAAACACTAAAAACTAAGTAGAAACAACAACAAAAACTGAAATTTTTACCTTCCAACGCCACTTCTTGCTATACTCTTACCATCACACATTCGTCCTAGACTCGATCCTCGGCAACGGCGCCAAATTTGGTGTTGTTCTAGCACAATGGTAAGTACCACGTTAAGAAGCTTCACCTCCTTAATGTCAATCCGTGGGAGAGGTAGGAGTGATATGAAGATCGTGAACGTGAGATGATGTGAGAGTGAAGGTGAGAAGCACAAAGATGCACACACACATACACACACACAACGAAGAGACAAGCAAGACACAATGGAAGGTGGGAAATTCATTCTATTACTCAAGAATGCTCTTACAAGCTCAAACTAGCTCTAAGCTCACACTAACCAAAATGAACCAACCTCAAAAATGAGCTCTCTAGCTCTTTTTATAGTTTCTAGACTAGTTTTGACCGGTTTCACATCTAGTGACCGGCCTAGTTAAAAAATAGGTCCTAGATGCTATTTGGAAGGGTAAACGGTGTCTAAAAATAACGAAAATTGGTACGCGCATTCTACCTAAGCTCCTCAAGCTCGAGGACTCCTCGGCTTGCACAAAATGGAGCTATGGATTACAAAATGGGGTTTTGTCTATATTACATATGTTACAAGAGTGATGAAAATCACTGTTGGATGTTTGAAGAAGTAATAAAAACATAATTTTTTTGAAAAAATGATCCGACTGGCTCCCTGCTCCGTCCTTACATGCTTCCATGTCGTCTGTGCCTCTGACTGCTTCCAACAATGTGTGTGTACATATGTATGTGTATGTGCATGTGTATGTGTGTGTGCATGTATATGTGTGTGCATGTGTATATGTGTGTGCATGTGTATGCATTATGTGTGCATGTGTGCATGTGTGTATGTGTATGCATTATGCATGTGTATGTGTGTGTGCATGTATATGTGTGTGCATGTGTATGCATTATGTGAGTGTGTGTCTATGCGTATGTGTGTGTGTGTCTATGCGTGTATATGTGTGTGTACATATGTATGTGTGTGTGCATGTATATGTGTGTGCATGTGTATATGTGTGTGCATGTGTATGCATTATGTGTGCATGTGTGTATGTGTATGCATTATGCATTGTGTATGTGTGTCTATGTGTGTGTATTTCTGTGTATGTGTGTGTGTGTCTATGTGTATGTGTGTGTGTCTATGCGTGTATATGTGTGTGTACATATGTGTGTGTGCGCGCATACCTGTCAATAGTCTCGCTTCTCTCTATCCCTCTCGCGTGCACTCTCTCTCTCTCTCTCTCTCTCTCTCTCTCTCTCTCTCGGTCTTTGTGTTCTTCCTCGCATTCAAGGCCCGGCACAAATGTGCCGGGAGAATTGAATTTTTTTTTTTTACATTCCTGAGCGTCGCATATGCCACGCTCTGCAGTTTGCCAACGTCGTTAAGTGCGTCGCTAACCAGCGACGCTTCTGGTGTAGCGTCGCTTATGCGACGCTATCGTCGCTTATGCGACGCTATCGTCGGTTATGCGACGAGGCTCGGCCAAAAAAAAAAATCCGAAATTTTTACCGTCGCTTATGCGACGATTTCGTCACATAAGCGATGGTTTTCGTTTTTTTCCCGATTCGGGGGCGTCGCTACGCCCCCCTTTTTCTTGTAGTGATCAGTCTAGGCAGAACAGGTCCATTATGCGTGTTGCAGATCAAGCTTTCCTGGCTAGTCAGAAGGGCAAAGGAAAATGGAGCTCTTCTACTAGTAAGCAGAAATCTGCAAATGCTGCACATTCGAAGAACCAAGACAAAGATGAGAAAAAATCAGAAAAGCAAAAATTGTTTTGTAAGTACTGTAAAGGGAATGATCATATCATAAAGAACTGTCCAAAACTGGCTGCAAAAGAGGCAAACAAGAAAGAGGTTGGAATGGTTGTTGTAGAAGCCTCTACACCTGCTAATCTTGTGCAGGAAGAAGAATGGGCATTTACTAGTGTTTGCAGTTTTCACCCATCTTCTCATGAGCAGTGCATGTCTGCAGTAGACTCACATGTTTGGTACTTGGACAGTGAGGCGACCAAACATATTACCCCGTAGCACAGTTTCTTCTCTTCACTCGAGCTTGCCCCTACAGGGAATAATGTTACATGCACCAACAACTCCTCTTATCCTGTTTTGGGAGTTGGTAAGATCATTTTGACTACTGCTGATGGTAGTTCTTTCACTTTGTCAGATGCTTTATTTGTGCCAGGGATCAAGAAGAACATGTTATTAGTTTCTGCATTAGCCAAGATTGGCTTGGTCGTGAAATTTGTTGATGAGAGGTGTACAGTTCATGATCTATCAAATGGCGATGTGATTATTGCTTCTGGCATTTTATGTCGTGGGCTGTATAAGCTCATTGACTATGAAAGATCTGTGAATGATTCGGAATGTGCAGTACTTGATTCTCAAGCTATCTCAGATACAAAGCTTTGGCATGCAGGCTTTGGTCATCCAAATTTTGCTAGTTTGCTACGCCTACAAAAATCTAAAATGGTGTCCTCTTTGCCCAAACTTGAGGCACCTCGAAAACATGTTTGTGAAGGCTGTATTTTGGGCAAAATGCAGCATTCCTCGTTTCCAAAAGATGGTTAAGTTTGGGCTACTCAAAAATTGTAGCTTGTACATAGTGATGTCTGTGGTCCTATGCAAACAACTTCTTTTGGAAATTATCTTTACTTGGTGACTTTCATTGATGCTTTTTCCAGGCATGCATGGGTATATCCATTGAAGGAAAAGTCTGAAGTGTTCATGTGCTTCAAACAATTTTTGGTTTTGGGTGATAATCTGTAAACATGTAAAATGGGCACCCTCCGTTCAGATCGAGGGGGGGAATATATGTCTTCTGATTTTAATGCATTTCTCGCTGAACATGGGATAAAACACTAGTGTACAGTGCCATATACACCCCAACTGAATGGAGTTGCTGAACGAAAGAATAGGTCACTCATGGAGATGGCGAGGTGTATGGTCAAGAGTTAGGCTTTACCACATAGTTTTTGGCTTGAGGCTGTCATGTGTGCAACATATGTACTGAACAGGTGTCCCACTAAAGCGTTGCAATATATCACTCCATAGGAGGCTTGGCATGATCGCAAGCCATCTGTTGCTCATCTGCGTGTTTTTGCTTGTTTGGCATATGCATTAGTGCCTGAACAACATCGCAGAAATTGGATGATAAAGCAATAAAATGTATTTTTGTTGGGTATAGTTCTGAAAGTAAAGGCTATCATCTGTATCATCCACACACTAAACATCTTCTGGTTAGCCGTGATGTTGTTCTTGTGGAAGATGCTATTCAGCCATTGCTTTCATGTACTAAGGAGACATATTGTGTTAGCTCCAAAGACATGTATGATACTTTGCTGCCTCTTTTTATAGGTGGAAAGTCTAGTGCTGGTCCCAATGAGGCAACTTCTCAACCTTTGTAGGTTTCATGTCATGATGCAGATCATTCCATTTCTAATGTAGATTTACATGATGCACTAGTTAAGGAGAGAGCTGATATTGAGCAGGCAAAAACTATGCCAAATTGGCTGGTGCAGACTTTGCGTGACAACAAATTAGATGCACCTCTATCATATCGTACTCGTTCAGGCTCTCATAGTGCCTCTTTTGCATCTGATTGCTATGCGATAGCTGCATCTAGTCTCTGTGGTGAGAATGGGACTGTTTCATTTGATGAAGCACAAAATTCAAAAAATTGGATGGCTGTTATGCAATTTGAATATGATGCTATAATGAAGAATGGTACTTGGTCTTTATGTGACTTGCCTCCAGGCAAGAAGGCCATTGGCACTAAGTGGGTATACAAGCTGAAGCGTAAACCGGATGGTACAGTTGACAGGCATAAGGTTAGGCTTGTTGCAAAGGGTTATGCACAGGAAAGAGGCATTGATTTTGTTGAGACCTTTGCACCTACATGCCGTATGACTACTGTTCGGAGCATTTGTGCACTTGCAGCTCATCATGGTTGGAATGTACATCAGTTGGACATTAAAATAGCATTTCTGAATGATGACTTGCATGAAGAAGTGTATGTTTTTCAGCCCGTGGCTTTGTGCAAAAAGGGCATGAAAACCAGGTGTGCAGGTTAAAGAAGGCATTATATGGTTTAAAGCAAGCACCACGTGCTTGGTATGAGAAGATACATGCCTATCTGATTGCAAATGGTTTTGAGAACAGTCCAACTGAAAGCACCTTATATGTTAAGCGTGCTAATGATGTGCTTCTGATCATTGTTGTCAATGTTGACGACATGCTGCTCACTAGTCCTATTGAGAAGCATATTGCAGATTTTAAGGCTGATTTGCATGCCTCATTTGAGATGTCTGATTTGGGGCATTCGCATCATTATTTGGGCATTCAGTTTATGCAAGTTGATGGTGGAATGGCTTTGTGTCAAATGAAATATATTGACACATTATTGCAGCGTTTTGGCCTTGAAAACTATAAGCCTATTGCCACTCCTATGGAGACAGGTTTACGATTGAGACTTCATGATGCTGGAGATGCATTTGATGCTATCCTCTATCAACAGGCTGTTGGATGCTTGATTTACTTATGCATTACTCGGCCAGATATTCAGTTTGCTGTCTCACAGATGAGCAGGTTTATGCATTGCCCAAGAGTCAAGCATTGGCCGGTGGTTAAGCACATCTTTTGCCACTTGAGTGGTACTCAGCTACTTGGGTTGTTTTATCCCAAGGGGGGATCACTACCGCCAGATTTGCATGCTTTTTCTGAATCTGATTGGGTTGGTTGCTATGACACTTGTGTGTCCACTAGTGGCTTTTGCTTCATGCTTGGTAGCTCATGTATATCTTGGTTGAGTAAGAAGCAGCCTACTGTGGCCACTTCTAGTCGTGAGGTTGAGTATAGGGCAACTTTCACAGCGACTGTTGAGTGTGTGTGGCTCAGACGCCTTATGGCTGATTTGGGTATTGGTCAGACTTCTGCCACCACCATCTTCATTGACAGTTAGACTGCATTGGCAGTTGCGAGGAATCCTGTGTTCCATGCTCGTACTAAGCACATTGAGGTGCATTATCACTATGTCAGGGAGAGGTTCTCTGCTGGGGAGATCAGCTTGGCATATGTGCCCACACAGGAGAACATTGCAGACCTTTTCACAAAGGCTCTACTAGGGAGAAGTTTGAAGCTTTCCTCAAAGCTTTGGGCTTACTTCCTTTTGTGGAGTGATTTCCACGTAGCTTGCCACTTCCTTATACATGAGTGCCAGCTCCTTGTTCACCGCATCACTCCCAGGGGGGATTTGTTGATACATTTAGGTAGTGATATGTGTGAACACACTAGGACCGCTGGGGCACTTTTTTCCCTCTTTAGGAGGTTTTTTCCCCCCGGCTTGTATATATGTCTATTGCCCTAATGGTCTACTTATCTTTGTACATTCTCTAGTAATACATTCAGTATTGCTTGTTGTGCTCCAAGCTTCTTCTTCTTCCACGTGCTGTTCGTGTGCTTCCGCAGATGTCTAACTCCAAAGTTCTCTAGTCTATAAGGAAAATCAGAAAAATCTTTGTATTTCATAGTGGGAAGATGAATTTTTTCTTCTCTTGTTATCTTACTTTAAAACACATTGAAATCTTTTCTTTGTTTTGAATATGACTACTCTTAGGAAGACTCCCTTGTAAATGGAGAGAGTCTCTCCTTGCTGTTTATTTGTCTGTCAAATATGTTATGATGTTATCACTATGAAGCATTTCCCTCCTGCCTTTGTAACATTATTTTAATATACTTTTATTTTTAAATGGAAGCTCAACAAAATTCTACTCTCTCAAGCTTTAATTTTGAAATTGCAATAAATGAATGGGCATACTACTTGCGGGACCCCTCTTATCCTACAAAGCAAGGGTTAGTAGTAAAGAGACAACTTATCCCATAAAGCAAGGGTTTGATAAGAAGACAACTTGGGGTGGATTCAAATTGAGGCTCCGGAATGATGAGCTAAAATCACACTGTTCCAACTGGAAGTGTGGATATTTTGAATGTTTCCACCGGCATTGTATTCACACAGGCGATGGAATAGAATTACACAAATGTATTAAAAAGGCTTTTGAAATCTGATTCGGCAGCGCGACATGCTTGGGGTAGAGGGAGGGGGGTCCGAACAGTTTGCATTGTAATGTTCCATGACGTGGCGACAAACTTCCTAAGGAGCACCACGCAGTGTGAAGACATCGGTGAAGGCCCAGCTTACTTGACGTACAATTACTGATCCATTGTTGAAAACGATGTGAGGGTGTTGCTCTGTCTAAAACTCCCTTGATTACAATTGGTTTAACTGACCTAAGACATTACATGTCAGGACTCTGATCCGCCTCGCGAGTGATAGTCACTGACATTTTATTAAATGGATTTAAGCTGGGTTTTTGGAGGGAGTCGGCGTCGAAGTTCTGTTGAAAGTGAAGTGAGATTTTTCGTTTGAAATTTCTCATGGGGTGGCAACGCTTAAAGAGTTAAAGAGTTTTTTCTTCAGCTCTAAAAGTAATATTCAAACAGCAAAAAAAGAAAACAAAAGATTTGGCAAAGCGGGGTTCAATTAACAATTAGAAGTGGGGTTTACTCTTTGGTATGAGTAATTTTAACAAATCATCGTATCAACACTCCTTTGCAAGTTCATCCGTCCAAGTAAAATAAAGGTTTTAACTCCTAAGCAATTCAAGATTAAGGTTCCTTTCTTGTCGGGCCTTTGTCATGGATTTGCCGACCCCCTCTTTTGTGAGAAGTAACCTGGCCCCTCCGGGGGAGGCCGACAACTTGGCCTCTCTGTTGGAGGGGGGTTCTTGTGCTGCCCTTGGGGCCTCCGAGAGTGTTGAGCCCCCCTTGGTCTCCCTCAGTAGATCCGCAATTCTGTCAACTCAGGAGGAGCTCAAGAAAGTTTGCCTCGTCGGCCAAATGTTTAGCCCTAGGCCCCCGCTCGAAACCGTGTGACAGTGGCTTCGCAATGAGTGGTTCCCCCGTGGTCTAATTTTTTGCAAGTGTCAGTTCTTACCGGCAAGCCACATGTTGCTAGTCTTTGAAAATGAAGATATGGCGTTTCGGGCCCTAAGTGTCAGGACCTGGCAACTCGGCCGGGCGACCCTGTGCCTTTTCAGATGGTCCCATGATTTTACTCCTGACAAATCGAAATCGCTTCGGTACCCCCTCTGGGTTGAGCTCCCTAACCTGCCATACTTCTTGTACAACTTCGTGTGGGACATTGTTTCTCCTATCGGCAAGCCATTGGCCTCACATGAGGACATTGGTGGTCTCATTTATGAAGGTGCAATACACTCGTTCAACGCCCGGTGGCACCCTCAAATCTGTGTCGAGGTTGAACTCAGCTTGCCGCTTCCATCGAAGATCAAAGTGGACTTGGGCGAAGGGGATGTTTGGGAACAAGACATCAATTACAAAAACCTTCCGAACGCGTGCTTTCGTTGTGGCCAACAAGGTCACAGGATTAAAGATTGCCCTCTGAGACAAAAAAGCAAGCGAAATCAAGAAGCCACCAAAAATGCTCAAGACAACAAAGGGGCAGTGACTCACTCGATGAAGGATGAGGAAGTCAAGGGCCCCCTTAATCCAGAAGCTGATGTAGACGGGTTCATCGAAGTCAGAATAAGAAGGAAAAGAAGGCCTAGGGCGACTACTAAGCAAAACAACACCTTAGTTACCCCCTCCAGCAACTTGTATTGCAATCTGGAAAAGGAGATCAATGAGTTTGACTACTCAGGTGTGGGAACCAACTTGAGGTGGACACCAACGACAAAGCCCTAGAGATCCCTGACAATAAAGAAACCTTCCAGGAGGGCTACACTACAAGCAAAGAAGACGGCTTTACTACTAGTAACGAAGATAACATGGATAGTGAAAGTTCCATCATTGGATCGACTATTCCGGAAATGGTGCCGAAAACGGTGCCCAGTTCTTCCCAGCAGGAGGCATCCCGCAAAGGAAAACAACCTATGGAGTTACCTTGGAAAATCCCCCACAAGAATCTATTGCTAATTTGGGACCCCATCCAAGCGAAAAAGACAGATGAATCCAAGAAACGAAAGGACAAAGTTCCCTCCCGCAAAGAGGGCTCACTACGACAATGATCATCATCTCGTTAAACGCGAGAGGGCTAACCGACCCCTCAAGAGTGACCATCATTGGTCAATGGCTTCACGACATTAGCCTAAACCCAGAATTTATATGTATTCAAGAGATTAAAATTGACGGAGAAGACCTCCAGAAATGGCTTAGACATGTCTCCTCGACCCATGTCTGGATTTCAACGGCACACCAGCGGGGGTCCGATGGAACGGTAATCGGTATTAATCAATTCTGGTTTGAAAAGCTTGAGAACTCCATTGAAGATGAATGCCATCGATGGATTGCTGTTTCTTTTGGTGCTCCTTTTTGTTTTACTTTAGTTTCTTTGTATGCCCCTAATGGGGAGTTAGAGAGACTAAACACTTGGGCCTCCTTGGACTCGCTCCCCCATAACGTGCTTATTTGTGGTGACTTCAACATGGTGGAGGACCCTATGGATAGATGGATAGGCAAGGGCAGGGTCATCGATAGTTGGGAGAAAGAAACGTGGGACAAAACCAAACTACACTTGGAATTGGTCCAATTCAAAGATTCGAATGGCTTTTCTTGGTCAAATCTCCAAGCGGACGAGGACCTTAGGAAAGCTAGACTTGATAGATGCTATATTTCTCAGAGTTTTACTCATCACTGGGGCCACCCGTCCCTCTCGCAACGCACGGACCTCACCATCTCTGATCACTACCCGATCGTTATCACTTTCCAACCTTTCACCAAGATTTGTAAGGCTCCTTGGTTCCATGCCAGTGCGCCCTCCTTCTCTCTCCCCTCCGTCCATCAAGAAATTGCTGATGTGTGGAAGGAGGCGTTCGCCTCCGGCTTGTCCCCAACAAAGTGCTAGAGAAGGGCGTTCGATAAGTCACGACAGATCATGCTTAGATCCAGGAAGATGCTCGAGACTGTGTGATGGGCTCGTAGAGAAGCTCTATATCATAGACTCTGGAGACTCGAGGAGGAAGTGAACAAAGGAAAATCTCAAGCCTAGAAAGGTCTTCGTAAAATGAGAGCATTGCTGAGATACGAGAATCGATCCCCTTATTTCTAGACTTAAATGGCAATGTATGCGATACGGAAGAAGATAATTTTGGGATCATTGAAGGATACTTCATGAGACTCCTGGGGACCTCAAACCCCCTCTCCCACCATAGAAGGGACTGTATGGCAGCCATATCTAGGGTTTCCCCCCACAGGATACCACTCAACCTTTGCTCCCAGCTACATGCCCCTATCTCTGAAGCAGAAATCATTGAGGTCATTGATGCCCTCCCTTGTGGTAAAAGCCCGGGACCCAATGGGCTCACTAATGAGTTCTTTAAATCCTTCAAGTTGGTGGTTGCCACCCCTCTCGGCGCTCAAGTTTGGCACGCTTCCTTCTTGTCTCAACAATGGCATTATCAAGTTAATACACAAAAAAGCCGAAAAGAACATAATAGAGAACTGGCGTCCTATTACGATGCTCCAAACAGGATACAAGATCATTGCCAAAGTCATTGCCAACAAAATCTCTTGCCACCTGAGAGCGTGGCTAAGTGAGGACCAAAAAGGTTTCATCAAAGGCAAGTCAATTTTGGAAACCATTATAGATATCTGGGAAGGTCTTGAATTTGCAAATGAGTCTAAACAAGACGTGGTCCTCCTCACGATCGACTTTGATAAAGCCTACGACAAGCTGGAATGGGACTTTATTTTGCAGTCGCTCCAAGACCTCGGATGTAGCCAGAAATTCACCAAGATGATCGCGACCCTTCTCGGAAATGCATGGACCCAAATTAACATTAATGGAAAACTTTCGAAGGTGATCAAACTTAGAAGATCTATCAGACAAGGGTGCCCATTGGCTCCCCTTCTCTTTGCCATTGCCACAGAAGGGCTTAGCAGGCTGGTGGAGCATCAGGTGGAAGCCGGTAATATCAAAGGCCTCCACTTTGCCTCATGACCACAGTCAGATCACCATGAGACTTTTTGCCGATGATATGAACGTGTTTGTTCAAAATGATAGTACCAGCCTGGAGACGTTCTGGAGGTGTCTAGCTACTTTTTGTGAAGCCTCTGGATCCATAATCAACCACTCTAAGACCGCCTTTAGAGCTATTGTTGGGTCACAGCCCGACCTTCTTATTGATCATGGCTGTCAAATCATTCCGCAGGGCCAAATTTTTTGGCTTCTTGGGATTCCCATGGGGTTGGGCGTCTCTTTGGAACAGCGGTGGAACTAGGTACTAGCCAAACTCGAAAACAAGCTTAACTATTGGAGAGGTATGCAAATCAATCTTGGTGTTCGTGCTATGGTTATCAACACGTTCCTTTTATCATCTACCATATATTTCCTTTCTTGTTGGAGACTGAAAGAGCAAGATCTGTCCAAACTGGATAGTATTTGTAGAAACTTCCTTTGGACGGCGACCACAACAGGAGGGGGGTGCCTAAAATCAAATGGTCCATCTACACCAGCCATAGAGATAGTGGGGGACTTGGTATCCTGAACATTGGGTGCATGGCTAACAAACTAGCGGCCAAATGGATGATTAAGGCTTGGTGCAATGGGGAGGCCTCGTGGGCCAAGTTGATCTTCAGAAACAAGAATGAGTTGGCTCTCATGGGTTACCCACATTGGAAGAATCTTGACATCTTGACCTTGCTATTTTCCCCGATCCCCATCTTCCCGAAAGGCTAAAATCTCGTGTGCTCCCTATGGAAGAGTTGGAATAAAGTCAAAAGCTACACAAGAATAAGTGAAGACTGAAAGTGGGCAGCCGGTATCAGACAAAACGACTCTATATGGTTTCCGATCCATGGCATCCAGAGTGTGGATTCTTGGAACATTCAAAATGCCAAGAAGTTATGGAACAAAGGCTTCAAAAAATGGAAACATCTCTAGAAACAAGACACCAACCACTGGATCAACTTCGAGGATATTGACCCTTGCGTCAACTTTTCGTACGAAGAATGGAACACTTTGCAAAGCAGATGTCTCGCCTGGGACCGACACAAAGTTCACCTTCTCATGGGACACGACACGTCGAGCTCGCTTGGTCTCAAATGGCACAATGGGAATAGCCTATCAAAAATCCTGAACATCAAAGAAACGATTGACTATCAGGTCAACCTCAACAAGAAGTGGTGCCTATCATGGATGCGGCTTCGGTGGGACATGAAGTTCATGGCTATCTGGCACCCCCTCATAGAAATAAAAAAGTTTGTCCTCTTATGGTAAATTCTTCATCATGGAATCTGGACCAACCTTAAGGCTAGCAAATTGTGTGGGATTCCTCCCTGGTGCAAACACTGCCACAGGTCTATTGAAGATGTCTCACACATCTTCTTTACCTGCCCCAACTCCAACAGACTCTGGCAAACGGTTGGAAAGAAAATTAGACTGCAGAAACATCTCAGTTGGTAGCAAGCTTTGCTGGGAGAAGCGATCGGTTGCTCCGCGACTCTCGGGAACGCCATTAGAGGGGAGGTCCTATGGAAAATCTGGCGGGAAAGATGTGCTATCAACTTCGGTGACTCCCCCAAAGAGTGGTCAATTGAGAAATCGTTGTTCCTCCTTGGCAAAAGGATTGTTAATTGTAAGAAATCCTCCTCCCCCCCCCCCCCCCCCCCCCCCCCCCTTCCGGTATCATCAAGTACTCCTTTTGATCAATAACAAGCTTAACCCAAGTGGGCCCCACTTGAGGGTGATGAGAGGGTGATTAACCTTCTTTGTAATGCCATCTAAGCTCTGTAAAAGCTTCCCCTGCTTTGTGAGATTTGAGGGGTCCCGTGGACACTAGTCCCCTTCTCTTGTACTTTTCTTTATTTAATTCAAGTCCGGGAGAGTAGGCTAATGCCGAACTTCCTTTATATTAAAAAAAAAAAACCCTAGATTGAATCTTGCTCCTCATCCTCAAGAGGTCAACCCCAAATTAATTCCAGTACGGAACGTGGAATAATATTACCCTTTTTTGTCGAATTTCTTTTCTTCCGTTCATTTCATATCTGTACCTGAGAAGAATTAAAAGAAAATCAAGTGAAAAAGATAGACGGTTATTCCCGCGTATCTGTGCATCATGTTTCCCTTCTCTCTCTACGACTCCCCTTCCCCGTGACTCCGTCTGCGTTGAGTATCTATGCATTACAGCCATAACAACGCCTTCCAATTGAACAGCAATCGAGCGCCACTGGCATCCATGATAACGAAGCTGTCTTTGAGTCTGTCAATATGTGGCGAAAGATGAGCATTACTGCACAGCGAACAGAGTATATGCGCCCCGTCGGTGTACTCAGAAGCATCGTTCCAGCACGCCATAACGAGGTGCTCTGCATATACTCCTTCCAGTTTTCCTCAAACAGAACTGCCATTCTGCAGCAAAATGTTTATGTATCTTATTTCAGAATGTCAGCGCTGGAGTCGATATCGTAGAGGGGAATCTGCATGCTCAATCCGGTTAACTTCTTTCTTGGTTTCCATTTTAGCTCTTCTTCCGTGTCAGCCAGGAAGTAGTAGTTCCTCCTCGGCGTCTCTGAACACATACTTGCCCGCGCTCGGCGATTCTAGCACTGTAACCTTGACCTCTCCCAATGCCATGTTCGAGCTCATCATCCTTACATGGGACGGCCCTTCCGGTCGGTACTGTATGGCTGGTGTCGACAACTCAAAGGTCACCGGCCATCCTATGATGTGGGCAGCCAATTATGTGGCGTTTCCTGTCTCACCTGGTCAGTCATGCAGACTTTATCTGTCTCCAACGGGAGATCTGCTTCTTCAGGACGATGCAAACAGGTTAGCATGGAGTACCAACACTGCCGGCATGGGCGTCTCCAGCCTCACTCTGTTAGACACCG
Source organism: Ceratopteris richardii (assembly GCA_020310875.1). Lineage (NCBI taxonomy): Eukaryota > Viridiplantae > Streptophyta > Polypodiopsida > Polypodiales > Pteridaceae > Ceratopteris > Ceratopteris richardii. The sequence goes on along the minus strand of CM035408.1, from coordinate 88,948,580 downwards.
GAAATCTCATCTTGCAGACAGGCGGAGGTTCCGTTGTGTGGCAGAGCTTCGATCAGACTCCCATTTTTCACCTTGTTACAGGAATGAACTTCAGGCCCAGCATGACGATGATCTCCGCAGCGGATGTCCCCGGTGCGACGAGCTTGGTGAACGCGCCTGGGTATTATGCTATGCACATGGACCAATCTAGAGTGTATCTCACCCTGATTAAGGACGAGTCCTCCCCGACCGCGTTCGTCTACTGGAGCTCTTCTGCTCTCTCATCCACGGTACAGGCTTCGTACATCACTCTCGATGCTGGTGGCTTTACTCTTCGCGACAGCAGCTCTAATGCCCTAGGGTTGATCGCCGCGACTACGCCCATACCCTCGAGCTTCAGATCAGCGATTAGGGTAGCCCTTCTCGACGCCACATCTGCTGACCTTTTGGCATTCTTCTGGAACAATCTAGACTGGCAGATCTTCTTCAGCTCCTCGATCGGCCTTTGCGGGAACCCCACGAATTGTGCAGGTTTCTCACTCTGCAACGACACAAACAACCAATGTATGTGCCCTGAGGGCTTCGTGCAAAACGGCGCAGGTTGCGAGCTACAAACAGGTTTCAAATGCGGCAAAGCACGCGCAGAGTCTTACAAAATTCTTGCCGTCAATGTATCCTTTTACCCTCAGTTGTCGCCCGTCATTGTGGGCTCTGTTCGGGAATGCAGCTTGCTTTGTGCTCGAAGCTGCAGCTGTAAGGCAGCGCTCTTCGACCCAGACACCAGCTCGTGCTCAACCTTCACGAGTCTGGGAACTCTGAAAGTGAAGAAAGATAGTGATCAGCTCCTGTTACTGAAAGTTGGAATAGAAGGAGGTTCCTCTCATAACCGTGCGATGATCATTGGGGTCTCATGCTCGGTTGCGGTGTTTCTCCTCTGTGCATGTTGTTGTATTGTCCTTGCAGTGCTGCGAAAGAGGAGAAAAGAGAAGTTCAAGAAATTTGTCGAGAACACCAAAACCGTCATTGTTAAAAACATCACAAAAATGAGAAAACCAAAAACATCAGAGTCAAAAACGTAGAAAGGTAGAAAAATTTGTACTTTGTAGAGCTCCGTTTGGTATGTGTGTGGATTTATGTACAAAACAGAAAAGTAAAAGCAGAGATGCATGTCCAAATGCGTGCTTACATTCATGCATAGAGTCGTCAGTGGTTATGAAAATGCACACTTAGCTTTCACGCATACATCCATGTGGTATGTGCAGAAATGCATGCCTGAATGTATGTATGACATCGTGGAATTCATCTCATAGTTCTAGTTCTATTTTCGCGGAGAGAGAGAGAGAGAGAGAGAGAGAGAGAGAGAGAGAGAGATTCATTGTTGTTTGTAGACGTGTTTCTTGTTAAGTCTCTTCGTTAACAACTACATATAAGATGAAGCAGAACCACCAAACAGTGAACACAACTTAGACAATTTAAGCTTGAAGGCTGGAAGCAGGCTGGAGCCTTGCTTAAGCTAAAGGGTTTCTTGGTTCCCTTGTTCCAACTCCGTAGACTCACAAAGCATATGCAGAGCATAGAAATTCGACTCAGTCAAGGTGTATATACATTTTGGAATGTCTTCCTACATATTGGGAACCACTTTCTTTGAATTGCAGCTCCCACATCTAAGCGTGATTGGAAAAATTAGAAGAGGTAGGTAAAAAAACTCCGAATTGGACTTTGGTGTCTGATACTCATACTTCTCCTCTTCTCGTCTTGTGGTCCACTTGATACCAATGAAAATCGTTCAATATTTCCTAAGTTTGGAGCTCCAATTCCAACAAGAATTCCAGAACTTTGAATGGCACACTAGTGCGTGCCTTTGAATTCCTCAGACATGAAGCTGAGCTCTTCAATGAGCTTGTTTGCTCCATAGCAAAGAGGAAGGTGATTATGTAGCATTTGTAGAACCAACTGAATCTATAGTATTTGCAGAACCAACTGCTTGTGTGAGCAACCACGGAAATCCACGATCTCCACCATGCAAGGAATGGTGCCCCAAAGTGTACAGGAGAGGAGTCGCTACTTGGCTCATGTAGCATCCTGATGCTTCATGTGCAATGCTATATTTCACATGAAAGCAAGGAGTGTTTGGGGAAACGGTGGGAAGCTCCGAAGCGCTATAAAAGCAGAGCGTGTAGCTCTACGTTTGCGTACTTCATTGAGCTTTGATAGTATTAGAGACAAAGATCGAGTGTGCAGCCTTAGCACCATTATCACCAGAGAGCACCCGTTGGCTTGAAGTTCTCTCGGGCCTTCTTCACTATTGTCTCTACCAGAGATTATTTGAGACATAACGAAACAGAAAAATGATAACTAAAAGACCACCAAAGTGTTTATAAACACTTCAATGGCTTGAGATTGACTAGCAACTCCACAACCTGAACACAAGCATGAAATGAGGTATCAATTATTGCTACAAAGGGGGTGGGAGGGAGGGAAAAATGACAAAAAGGTGGGAAAATGGAAGAAAAGGAGTAGGAAAATCCGCACAACGTGGATACTCAAAATAATATATGATCATAAACTTGATGATTAAAGGTCCCTCTCTATGAGAAAGGAGCACTACCACCAAAAAAAAAGCACCACCTCCACCAAATGGACTGCCAAATGAACCATCCAAATCCCCACCTAATGCTCTAGTACCATATAAAGAGTACTTGTGCAGAAGCAAAATGAAAAGAAAAGTGTAATTACAAAATGAAAGAGTGCGAGAGACGTAAAGTGAGTAGACCAAGAAATGGGTATACTTACATGGACTAGAAATGAACTTGCCATGGATATGAATTAGGATCTACATGCTTCTAACCAATTACAAATTGGGGGAGAGGTTGTTCTTATGTGGAGTTGGAGGAGGCTCTCCAAAGTACATCATATGTGGGATAATTTCCCCTAAAAGATAGTGAGCACAATGGCAGATGCAAATGACAAGGTTGTTGGAGTCTGATGTCTACCGAAGCACATGAACAACACAAGGAAGAAGAAGAAGTTTGGAGCACAACACACAATACTAAATGTATTACCACTAGAATGTACAAAGACAAGTAATTCGTTAGGGCAATAGTCGTATATAGAAGCCGGGGGAAAAAACCTCCTAAAGAGGAAAAAAGTACCTCGATGGTCCTAATGTGTTCACACACATCATTGCCTAAATATATCAACAAATCCCCCCTGGGAGTGATGTAGTGAACAAGGAGCTGGCACTCATTAGGAAGTGCCAAGCTATGTGGAATCAATCCACAAAAGGAAGTAAGCCCAAAGATTTGGAGAAGCTTCAAACTTCTCCCTAGGCAAAGCCTTCATGAACAGGTCTGCAATGTTCTCCTATGTGGGCACATATGCCAAGCTCATCTCTCTAGAGAACCTCTCTCTAACATAATGATAATGCACCTCAATGTTCTTAGTGCGAGCATGGAACATAGGGTTCCTTGCAACTACCAATGCACTCTAACTGTCAGTGAAGATGGTGGTGGCAGAAGGCTAACCAACACCCAAATCAACCATAAGGCATCTAAGCCACACACACTCAACAATCGCTATGAAAGGTGCCCTATACTCAACCTTACAACTAGAAGTGGCCCCAATAGGCTACTTCTTTCTCAACCAAGATATACGTGAGCTAAAGAGTATGAAGCGAAAGCCAGTAGTGGACACACAAGTGTCATAGCAACTAGCCTAGTCAAAAAAGCATGTAAATCTTGCAGTACTGATCCTCCCTTGGGATAAAACAATTCAAGTAGTCGGGTACCATTGAAGTAGCAAAAGATGCGCTTAACCGCCTACCAATGCTTGAGTCCTAGGCAATGCATAAACCTTCTCATTTGTGAGACAAAAATTTGAATATCTAGCCAAGTAATGCATAAGTAAATCAAGCATCCAATAGCCTGTTGATAGAGAACAACATCAAATGCATCGCCAACATCATGAAGACTCAATCGTAAACCTATCTCCATAGGAGTGGTAATAGATTTATAGTCTTCAAGGCCAAAACATTGCAATAAGGTGTCAATATATTTCATTTGACACAAAGCTATTCTGCCATCAACTTGCATATACTGAATGCCCAAATAATGATGCAAATGCCCCAAATTTGACATCTAAAATGAGGCATGCAAATCAGCCTTAAAATCAACAATATGCTTCTCATGAGGACCAATGAGAAGCATTCATCAACATAGACAACAATGAAAGAAGCACATCATTTGCACGCTTAACATATAAGGTCCTTTTAGTTGGATTGTTCTCAAAACCATGTGCAGTTAGATAGGCATGTATCTTCTCATACCAAGCATGTGGTGCTTGCTTCAAACCATGTAATGCCTTTTTTTTAACTGCACACTTGGTTTTCATGCCCTTTCTACACAAAGCCACAGGGCTGAAAAACATACACTTCTTCATGCAAATCACCATTTAGAAATGCAGCTTTAATGTCCAACTGATGTACATTCCAACCATGATGAGCTACAAGTGCATAGATGCTACCAAAAGTAGTCATTCATTATGTAGAAGCAAAGGTCTCATCAAAATCAATGCCTCTTTCCTGAGCATAAAACCCTTTGCAACAAGCCTAGCCTTATAGTTGTCAACTATCAACTGTTCCATCAGGCTTACGATTCAGCTTGTATACCTACTTAGTGCGAATGGCCTTCTTGCCAAGAGGAAAGTCACATAAAGTCCAGGTACCATTCTTCATTACAGCACCATATTCAGATTGCATAGCAGCCATCTATTTTTTTGAATTTTGTGCTTCATCAAACAAAAGAGGCTCATTCTCATCCTAGAGACTAGAGACAGTGATAACATAGCAATCTAATGCAAAAGAGGCACTATGAGAGCCTGAAAGAGTATGATATGATAGAAGTGAATCTAATTTGCTATCACACAAAGTCTTCACCAGCCATTTTGGCATTGTTTTTGCCTCCTCAATATAAGCTTTGTCATCAACAAGTGCATCATGTAAATCTGCATCAGTAATGGAATGATCTGCATCATCACATGAAATCGATAAAGGCAAAGAAGTTTCCTCATTAGGACCAACACTAGATTGTCCACTTATAAAAAGAGGTAGCAAAATATCATACATGTCTTTGGAGTGATTGATGCCTCCTTAGTATATGAAAGTAATGGCTTAATAGCATCTTCCACAAAAACAATATCACGGCTAACCAAATGTGTTTAGTTTGTGGATGATATAGAACATAACCCTTTGCTTTCATAACTGTAGGCAACAAAAATGCATTTCACTGCTTTATCATGAAATTTCCTACAATGTTGTTTAGGCACTAATGCATATGCTAGACAACCAAAAACATGCAAGTGAGCAACAAATGGCTTACAACCATGTCAAGCTATTAGTGGGACATCTGTTAAGTAAATATGCTTTAGTGGGACACCTGTTAAGTACATATGTTGCACACATGATAGCCTCAAGACACAAATTATGTGGTAAAGCTTGACTCTTGACCATACACGTCGCCATCTCCATGAGGGACCTATTCTTCAATTAGGCAACTCTATTCTATTGAGATGTATACGACACTGTACACTGATGTTTTATCCCACATTCAGCTAGAAATGCATTAAAGTCAAAAGATATATATTCCCCCCCTTGATCAGAATGGAGGGTGCCCATTTTACATGCTGACAGATTTTCAGCCGAAACCAAAAACGTTTTGAAGCACAAACACTTCAGACTTTGCTTTTAATGGATCTGCATAGGACCATAGACATCACTATGAACAAGCTGCAATTTCTGAGTAGCTCGAAGTGAACCATCTTTTTGGAATGAAGAATGCTACATTTTGCCCAAAATACAACCTTCATAAACATGTTTATTAGGTTCCTCAAGTTTGGGCAGAGAGGACACCATTTCAGATTTCTGCAGTTGTAGCAAAGTAGCAAAATTCATATGACCAAAGCTTGCATGCCAAAGCTTTGCATGTGACGTAGCCTAAGTAACATCTACTGCACATGCTGAATCATTCATAGATTTTTCATAGTCTATGAGGTTATACAGCCCATGACAGAAAATGCCAGAAGCAATACTGACATCACCATTTGACAGATCATGAAATATACATTTGTCATCAACAAATTTCACAACCAAGACAATCTTGGATAAAGCTAAAACTTGTAATAGATTCTTCTTGGTCCCTAGCACAAATAAAGCATCCAACAATATAAAAGAACTACTAGTAGCAATAGTTAGAATGATCTTACCAACTTCCATGATAGGATAAGAGGAATTGTTGGCACATGTGATAGTATTCCTTATAGGGGCAGGCTCGAGTGAAGTGAGGAAAGTACGCGGCAAGGTAATATGTTTGGTTGCCCCACTATCAAAGTACCAAATATCTGAGTCTATTGTAGACATACACTGTTGATGAGAAGATGGGTCATAACTGCAAACAGTGATCAATTCCCTTGTGCTTTTCTGCTTTCTTCTCTTCCTTGTGCAAAATTCGTTGATTTCTGCTTACTAGTAGAAGAGCACCATTTTCCTTTGCCCTTCTAACTAGCCAAGAAAGCTTGATCTGCAACACACATAATAGACCTATTCTACCTAGACTGATCTTCCTGTGACAAAACAAAAACTAACTTCTCAAATGTTAGGGCATTTGGATTGCCTTTCATCATCAAATGAAGAGTAGATGCAAAACTTGGATATGAATTAGGAAGACCATTCAGAACAATCTACACAAATGAACTGTCTAGCAAGACCATCAATGAAAATCAACTATTCCTTCAAATATTTGATCTTTGTGAGAGAATTGTCCATGGAATCTCCTTCATTGGGTTTTGGATCTCAATACATCCATGAGATTCTTTGTTAGTTAACTTTTCACTTTTTGCAAAGGTAATATCTCACTTTAACCTTGGAACTTAATCAAATAAGGCTTCTAGATACATAACATTCTAACTCAAAAACTTAGTGAGCCCCAATACATAAGGCCAAGCACTTAGACTTAAAGTATGCACCATCAAATCCCCCTCAAGCATAAGATGCTTGAGATTTGAATCTTTTAAAATTTCTTGAATTCAACTCATGGCTTTGAACTTTCTTAACTTCACTTTATCGAAGACCTTAGTCATCATATCTACACATTTTTGTTGAGTAGATACATATGATAATTCAATTTCTTTGGTTGTAATCTTTTTCCTAACATAATGGTAAGGGACCTGAATATGGTTAGTCCCAACAAGGTAAATGGGATTAGCTGCAAGATGCAAAGAGCTTATGTTATCTCCAAAGATGTGTAGAGTGGATGACTTCAATCCCAAATCTAAGTATAGTGTCTTAATCCACATAGCTTCTTGAGTTGAATTTTCCAAGCCTCTATATTCAACCTCTCTAGATGAGAGAGCAATAGTAGGTTGCTTCTTGGATGAACAAGATATGAGATTTTTACCTACAAATGAAAGATATCCTGAAGTACTCCTTCTATCATCTTTAGATCTTGCCCACTTTGCACCATATAGCAGCCTGATGTCTCCATCAGATGTGTGTGAGTAAAATAGGCTTTCATTCAATTATCCCTTTCAGATATTTGAGAATATGTTGGGCTACCTCCATGTGTGGCTACCTAGGTTTATGCATAAATTGGCTTAAAACATTTACACTATAGCAGATGTCTACTCTAATGAGAGTGGCATAGTTGAGACTTCCTACCAAGCTTTGATAGCCTGCCACATCTTCAAATAACTTTCCTTCATGAGTGCTTAATTTAGATTTTACCACTAATATATGTGAAACCTTAGCATTCTCTATTTTGACTTGCCTAGCATATCCTTAATATACTTCTTCTAAGATACATACCCTTCTGTGTGTACAGTGCATCCTATCCAAGGAAACCTATTATTCCAAGATCTTGGAGATTGCTTTAGCCCATATAATTCTTTCCGTAACATTCATACAGAGAAATGCTTTCCTTAACCTCCATACATGTTTAGGACAATGCAATTCTTTAAACATAGGGAGTTGAGCCATGTATACCTCTTAAGAAATTCATCCATCAAGAAATGCATTCTTCATATCCATATGATAGATCTTCTAATATTTGGTAGTTGTAATACTCATAAGTTCTCTAATTGTTGGCATCTTTTCATTAGGAGAGCTCTCCTCATAGTCAATACTACGGGTTTGATCATACCCTTTGGCCATAGTTCTAGCTTTGTACCTATCAATTGGTTATATCAAAATTTTTCTTTACCTTGTACATCCGTCTAGATCCAACGACCTTCATGTTAGGAGTCTTGGGAACCAACTCCTGAGTGTTGTTTTCTTGCACTGCTTCAATCTCTTCTTCCATAGCATGTATCCATTGTGCTTTCTCCTTCGCCTCATAAGATGAGCTATATAGATAGAGTATTTAGTTACAAATGGTGTGTCATAATACCTTTTTGCCTTCTTCTTTTCCCTTGTAGATCTCTATTGAGAGGATTCTACACTATCTCTCAACTCTTGTACCTTGGATTTACCATTTGAGTTCCATGAGTTGATCTGCTTCCTAGGAGTCATTTGAGCATCTTCAAAATCACTTGAAACTTCAAGTGTACGTGTAACCTTGCTTAAGGGTGTTGGAACCTCTTCCTTCAAATCGTGTGGTAGTTTGATCTTTCTGCAACCATCTTCAAACAAAGCTTATTTTCTTCAAACACTATGTCTCGAGTAACTATGACACCTTTGGTGCCAGGGTTATATAGCCTATAACCCTTTTGATTGAGATCCTAGCCTATAAAGGCATATGTCTACTTTAGGATCAAGTTTACATCTAACTTGCAATGGTATGTGTGCATATGCAATGCACCCAAACATCCTTCAATGATCCAAAATTGGTCTCCTTACATTCCAAGCTTCATAAGGAGTCATACTTGTTAGATATACTCAATAATCCACCATCAAGTGACCACAAGTGATCCATGGTGCTCTAAGTTGTAAGGTCTATGTAACCTCTTTGTGGAACCCTAAATTCCATGTTAGGCGAGGTCTATGTATGGTCATTTATGGTAATAGATGATCTTGTAAGCCTAGCCATTAGTTTAGGTAGGGCATAAAATTCTAGGCCATTGGTTTGACATTCAAGATGAAAATAAAGGCCTTGCCACACTGCATGGCTTCCCCATAGAACCTTAATGGGGGAGTGCATAGGGGAGCTTACCCCCTTCTACAAGGTCCATTGGCAAAGGATATTGTCTAATTGTATATTTTGTCAAATATTTACCTCTCCTTATTACTTTTATCTATACCGAATCCTATTGTAAAAGCTATATAAGCATGTTCCATGTGAAGCTCTACACAAAATTGTGAACTCGTATCCAAAAGATCAGAGATAGATTTTAGAATATATGGTCTTTCTAAAGCATCCTTTTCACACCATGTGTTTAACCTTTCCTGTTGCTCTTGAGTTGGTTATCCTTTGTTTCTGAGTATAGGCATCATCACATTTCATGAGATGTATCCATACATGTTTCTATCTTGTAAGTAAGCCTCCATCACATAGGGGATGAATCAACACCCCTATGTAGCTTTGGAAGTTTGTAGGCCCTCATATGTTGTTTTACACAATGACCTAGAGTCTTATTTTGGCTCTACCTCAATATATAGCTCCAAAACAATAATGAAACTTTGCAAAATGAAACTAGAAAGTCTCAACTATCCAAAAAAAGTTCAAACACTTTATTTGGATACTCTAACTCAGATAACAAACCTCTACAAGTTAGACTTGCTATTCTTTCTGTTGTCTACCTATGCGGAGAGACACACCTTCACTTCTTGCAACCTCACTCCAAGCTCACTCAAAGGAGAAACACAAAAATCATAGCACACTCAATAAATCAAATACAAGTGAAATCACTTCAAGTGGATACTAGAAAACAGAGTTGCAACTAAAACGAATCATGTTTGAAACTAGCTCAATCCTTATAGAGGTAGTGAGGAAGGGCTAACTCTAAAGACGTATAAGATAGCAAAAAGAATAATTGAGGAAAGGGCCTATGTGTATCAACTTCCTTACACTATAAAATAACTTAGGAAGAGAGTAGAGTTCATGGGTATATAGGTTGTCGAAAGTGCTCCTACAATTTTCCAAGAGTCTCTCAATCCACCACTTGATGTTTTTTACAAGCTATGATTTAGGAAAGTGGTTGAAACTTCTTGGTGGATGAAATTCATGATATGAGGCCTCCAAATGATAGGTCCAATTGTCATGCATGCTTGTGAGATTTTAGCTAAGATTTAAGGCAAATATTTGGAACACTTGTACATTGAAATGGCACACCGAAATGAACAGCTAAACATTGGAACATCTTAACACTAGAGTGGAACATCAAAACAAAGATCGGAACAAACATATGAACATTGGAACATTTGAACATCAAAATGGAACACCAAAACAAACACTATTACAAATAATGGCACACCCGAGAATGTAGTTGATCTAATTTAAGGCTTGATTTTTAGTACTCCCCCTCAAGCCTTGAACTTAAACCTACCGTACGAATGCGTCTTTTGAATTTCAATAGCGTCATTCCTTCCAATCCTTTTGTAAACATATCTACAAATTGGTCTTTGGTACTCACGTTCTCCACCTTGACTTCCATTTCAATCACCTTCTCTTCTATGAAATGGTAGTGTACTTCAATGTGCTTTGACCTAGCATGGAAAATCGGACAAAAATCTAGGTGTATACTAGTCATGTTGAGTCATTAAAGAGCTTCTTCAGCCACATAAGCTATAATCTTGAGTTGTCAAAGAGCTTCTTCAGCGACATAAGCTCACTGATGACAACGGCTAAGGATCTATTTCAACTTCAATTGAAGATAGGCCTACTTTTGGCTAGTTCTGGGACCTCCATGAGATAGTGTTGCTTCTAGTGATGACTATGAAAGAACTTGGAGAAGCTTGTGGGAGGTAGAAAAGTGAGTTGTGAAGCGACAAAGTTCGGTCCAGCCAACCGGCACAAGACCAGCGCTTGAGCTTATGGAGACTCAAATAGACCCTATAGGAATGCGATAAGAGCAATAAAATGCAATACACACTTTGCAACATCAAGGAGAAAGAGTTGATACAAAACAGATAGGTTTTCGCATTGACTAACTAAAAAAACTTACTATCTTTGGATGAGACAATCAACTTCAAATGCTCATAGCATCCAACATGATTACAATTGGAAAAACGCCTTTTGGAGAAATGATAGAAATATGTTGAGTGTATAGAATGCAAAAGATTACAAGAAATAGGCAAAATATGCTTTTGGAATGAACCTTGCAGTCAACAATGGTACCTCCTATTTTTGAGGAATGCACAAAGATAGACCCGGATATAAAAAAATTCAGATTTCTCCCAATATACTAAAACAAATGCTTTGAAAATTCATACGTATAAACTATACACTAATATCTTTCCATTGAGTGTTAAATCATCCAAGTTAGAGATCTTTAGAGAGAGCAACAACCTCTGCAAACATACTATTGTTGAAGAAGATGATGCAAAAAAATGAAGGAGTAAGAAAATGATGGCGACAAGTGTATGTATGTTGCTTTCATGTAATTTACAAGTGATTTGAAGTCTTTATATAGAATGTTGAAGTGATTCATGAATTGTACAAGTGGATTTTGAATTCAAATGAAGGTAGGATTAGTTTTTGGAGGGAATCAATTCACTTTCCTACAATCTAGGAAAAGTGAAGATCTAGTTTGATCTACTTTTAAGCTCATCGATTGATTTATTGATTGCAACTCAAACACCTCAAATTTGTGGAAGTTTAGCTCTATTTTTCTACTTTTACATCTTTAACTCTCTAGGTTTATACAATGGTAAATGATCCATAAAAAAAAAATTGAAACATTCTTTAAATGAGCATCGGTAGAAGAACGCCTCAATGGATATCTTGGCATAAACCAAACCATAGATTTTTTGATGTAGATCAAATCCACCTCAAGCATAGTGTAAGATTGATGTTCCAACAACTCCCCCTCAAGCTAAAGTATGCTTGAGTCTTCATTCTCTAATAGGTTGAGTTTTTCGTGGGATTCGCGAATTGGAAGAATCTTGACATTCTGACCCTTTTGTTTTCCTAGATCCCGGCTTTCCCGAAAGGCTTGAATCTTGTGTGCTCCCTATGGAAGAGTTGGAATAAAGTCAAAAGCTTCATAAGAATCAGTGAAGATTGGAAGTGGGTGGCCGCTATCCCCTTCACCTCTACTTTTCTTTTCCCTTAATTAATACAAGTCCGAGAGAGTAGGCTAAGGTCGAACTTCCTTTATATGAAAAAAAAGTGCGTTTCTCATCATATTTGCTACTTGGTTTTCAGTTGGAATAAAAGAAATGTCAATCTCTGTTGCCATGAGCTTCTCCCTGATGAAGTGGTAATGAACCTCTATGTGTTTGGTTTTTGCATGGAAATAGGGTTTGCTGCTAGATGCATGGAACTTACATTATCTCCAAATATGTGAGGTTTGGAACTCATAAGTCCCAAATCTGTATACAATGATTTTAACCATATTTCCTCTCTAGTTGCTATGGTCAAGCCTCTATACTCAGCTTCAGTTGAGGATAAAGAAATTGTTGGTTGCTTCTTGGAACTCCATGACACTAGCTTCAAACTTGCAAGTGCTAAGTAACCAAAGGTACTTATTTTGTCATCCTTAGCCCCTACTCAATCTACATTTGAATAGATTTTGATATCCAAATTTTGAGAGTAAGGATAGAATATACCTTAATTAATTGTACCTTTGAGATACTTAAATACTCTCTTAGGTGCATACATGTGTGATCTTCTTGGAGAGTGCATGAATTGGGTAAGCACTCCCACATTATATGAGATGTCTCCCCTTGTATGGGTAGCATACATCAAGATACCTAGCAAGCTTTGATATTATTTATGTCTTCAATTTTCTCACCTTCATAAACACTAAGTTTATGATTCATCTCCAAAGGTGTACCTGAACGCTTTTTGGTCTCCAGTCTGAGCTTGAGAAGTAGATCTTGAATGTATCTTGTTTGAGTTAGATACATCCCTTCATCGATATAGATCACTTTCATACCAAGGAAATTTGTGAGCTCACCTAAGTCACTGATTTTGAACTCCTCTTGCATGCGTCTCTTGATCCTTTCAATGCCATTCAGATCATCACCTATCACAATAATATCATCTACATATAAACATAGATAGATAACCTCATCCTGATCCATTTTGATGAACAGAGAACAATATGAGTTGCTAGGTTTGAATCCTTCATCTTGAAGGGATGTAACCAACCTATAATTCCAAGCTCTAGGAGCTTGTTTCAATCCATACAATGCTTTCTTAAGTCTGCAAACGTAAGATGCATAGTTAGACTTTTCAAAACCTAAAGGTTGTGACATATATAAATCTTCACTTATCCAACCATTTAGAAATGAATTTTTAACATCAAGTTGGAGGAGTCTCCAAATTCTTGCAGTAGCTACACTTCTCAATGTTCCGATTGTAGTCATCTTTGCAACTGGTGAGAATGTTTCCTCATAGTCTATACCATGAGTTTGTGAGCATCCTTTAGCAACTAATCTTGCCTTGTACTTGCAAATTGATACATATGAGTTTCCTTTAACTTTATATACCCATCTCCACTTGTACTTGCAACTAATCTTGCCTTGTACTTGCAAATTGATCCATATGAGTTTCTTTTAACTTTATATACCTCTTCACTTATCCAACCATTTAGAAATGGATTTTTAACATCAAGTTGGAGGAGTCTCCAATTTCTTGCAGTAGCTACACTTCTCAATGTTCCGATTGTATTCATCTTTGCAACTGGTGAGAATGTTTCCTCATAGTCTATACCATGAGTTTGTGAGCATTCTTTAGCAACTAATCTTGCCTTGTACTTGCAAATTGATCCATATGAGTTTCTTTTAACTTTATATACCCATCTGCAACTTATTACGTATTGATTTGATGACATTCAAACCAAATCCAAAGTTTCCATCTCCTTCAATGCATCTATTTCTTCTTTCATGGCCTTTTCCCAATTAGGATTTCCCTTTGCCTCCTCATAGGTTGAGTTTTCTTCTAAAATTGAATCTTTTGCCAAGTAGATTGTATGTTTTGTAACAAATCTAGAATCATATCCATACCTTTTTGGTTGTTTCTTCTTTCTTTTTGATCTTCTAGGAACTTGCTTAGAGATTTCTCCACACTCTTTCATCATTGCTTTGCCTCTTGACTTCCATAGTTTGTAATAATTTTCCCTTTCATCTTGTTCATCATCTATATCACTTCTTGGATCTTGTACTTGAGTATCATGCTTTCTTCCTAATTAATGAGAATGAGAATCACGATCATATGGTAGAGTTACTTTTTGTTTGACTTCATCATACCAAGACCTTTATTCTTCAAACACAATATCTCTACTTGTAGTGAATTGCTTGGTTGAAGGATTATAGAACCTCTAACCCATCTCATTTGATTCATACCCAATAAACACTACCTTTGTTGTCCTTTCATCTAGCATACCTCTTATTTGTGATGGTACATGAACATAAGCTAAAAAACCAAACCTTGCAATGTCCAAAACTAGGTTCTCTTCCATGCCATGCTTCATAAGGAGTCATACCTTGGAGTGATTTGGATGGTAGTCTATTGCCAAGGTACATAGCAATTGAAATAGCCTCTACCCATAGATAATGTGGCAACCTCTTCTCCTCTAACATTGTTCTAGCTGATCCAACCATTCTCTTGTTTCTTCTCTCTGCAATTCCATTTAGCTGAGGAGAATACCTAGTAGTCACTTCCCTTTTGATACCTTTATCTTGCAAGAACCCATCCAAATCTTTGGAGAAGTATTCTCCCCCTCCTTCAGATCTGAGCTTCTTGAGTGATCTACCTATATGATTCTCCACAAGTTGTAGATACCTTTGAAGCAATCAAACACTTCTTTCTTACTATTAATAAAGTACAAAATAGTCCATCTACTATGCTCATCATTAGATGAGACATAATACCCTGATCCTGCCAATGAAGGTTGTTGACTTGGTCCCCATACATGTGTATGTACTAAGTCCAATAAGTTATTGTGGATGTAGCCTTTGTGGTTGAATAGTTGTCTTTGTGCCTTCCCAATCTGACATGCATCACATCTGTTGATCATGTATTGCTTTGATATGTTTGGTGGTACTAGAACACTTTGATCCCTACATATATCTTTCAAGGTTCTTTCATTCACATGAGAAAGTCTCTTATGCCACACTTCAAGCTCACTATGGGTTTGAGACCCAAAAGTGAATGGAGGTATGTTCCTAGTTTCTCCTACTTCAAATGTAAAGAGCCTACCATGCTTTTGAGCTCTGGCTATCTTCTTGAAGCCTTGACATGGATCTTCCACAAAACCTCCATGTTGGGTGAAGCAAACTTGCAAGTCTTTTTCAACTATTTGCCCTACACTTACTCAAAATGTTTCTCCTATCATTGGAAGCTCTTTCATTACCAATCTTCTCCACATTGTAAGTTGTGTCATCCCCTGTTTGAACTTCATGTCTATGCTTTGGAATTTCCAAATCAGATAAAAGAGCAATGTTGCCTAAACATGATTTGAAGATCCTAAATCTATGTAGAACAAATGATCATCTTCTTTAGATTCTTTCTGGGTTAGATTCATTAGAATCAATGAGTCTTCATGTGGTTGATCCTCAGAATCATTGCTATAGTCCCTTCCGTTTTGGCCTCTTGTTATTATTGAAGTAGTGTCCACCTCTACCTTTATTGCTGCCATATCCACCTCTTCCACTTCCTTTCTGGGTCTTCCCATCGAACCAACAATTGTGAGTGGTGTGTTTTGTCTTATCACAGATGGCACAAGGTTGAACATTCTAACCTTTGGCTTTATCATGCTTTGGTGCTTTCTTCTTCCCTTTCCACTTGCTCTTACTTGCGAAGTTGTCTTGGGAAGTGTCCTCTTCATCTTCTTCCTTCTTCTTTCCTTTCAACTTCTTGTCCTTCTTATCTACATATAGACACTATTTGAATTACCATGATAGGAGTTACCTTCCGTTATGCTATTGTTTGTCTCTTGATTGAAGTTTTTTCCAAGAAAGATGTTGGAGTCTAGAGTGTTCACATCCATGATGAGATCATAAGACATGGTGAAAGATTGCCATTTCTTATCACTTGAAATCCCATTGAGAATTTGCATCATGATAGCCTCTTCTTCAATCAACTCTCCAATAGATGCTAACTGATATGCAACCTCGTTGACCTTGGTAACAAACTCTGTGATGGCTTGTTTAGGTGTCTTCTTCATTTGGTTGAACTCATTCCAATGATGATTCTTTCCTACTTTGGTACTAGTAGAAAAGAAAGTCTCTAGGGCATCCCAAGTCTCTTGAGATGTCTTGCATCCTCTTATATGTCTTAATAGAAAGTTAGAGATAGAGTTTAGTATGTACGACCTTTCTTGAGCATCCGTATGCACCAAAGTGTGAGCTTATCTATCTCCTCTTGTGTAGGTCCTCCTTTGGATCTTGGAAGGCATAGCTTCATCAACTTCTACAATTCCATAAAGATTTCTACCTTGTAAATAGGCCTCCATTCTAACTTTTCCAAGCCGCATAGTTATGTCGATCAAGCTTCTCAATCATTGAGGGAAAGCCATCACCCATCTTGATCTAGCTCTAACACCACTGAAAGAATGTGGAGAAACTTGTAGGAGATAGAAAAGTGAGTTGTAAAGCAATGTTATCAGATGTGTGATGTTTTTAAATGTTGCATATGTGACACTTTTTACCATAGCATATGAGATGTTCTTAATGTGTTGCATATGTAGCTCTCAAATCAGTGATGCTTCAATTGATGTTGCTAATTGTCATGAGGAAGGAGATAAGGAAGAGAGCTCACACACACACTCTCACAATCAAAGAGAAGCACACACTCAGATTGAGGCAAGGAAGAATGATCTTCTTCTTCTTCTATTACATAAAAAGGAATGTACAAGAATGACCTAAAACAAGAATACAACAAGTGCAATATATAAAGACTAATACATAAGGGAAAAACATAATGTCCGTGAATGAGTGAGTTGGCAAGAAAAAAATGTGCCATCACTCTTGGTAGATAAATCTAATAAAGCAATGAACTGTCCCTGACATATACCAACCTCACCACTATACATGTCAAGAAATGAAAAATTGATATGTGTCATCCTGGATCATCACATGTTGAGCTTGATATCTCAGCACTCCCCCTCAAGCTCAATGTCATATCATGTAATCCAAGCATCTCTCGAAACTTCTTCAACTTAGCTCCAAGTGCTTTGGTGAAAATATCAGCAACTTGCTCATCTGTTCTCACATAAACAAGATCAATATCACCTGCTAATACCTTCTCTCTGATGAAGTGATAATGTACCTCAATATGCTTTGTTCTAGCATGGAAAACAAAGTTCTGTGCTAATTGTATGCTACTAAGATTATCACAATAAATAGTGATAGGCTTTCCCACTTCCACACCTAAATCTGCAAGTAGCATTTCTAGCCATGATGCCTCACATGCTGCCATTGCAACACCTCTATACTCAGCCTCTGTACTTGACAAAGCAACAATGGGTCGCTTCTTGCTGCTTCATGTAACAGCTGCACTCCCAAGTGAGAATAGAAACCCACTAGTAGATCTTCTATCTAGAATGCTACTAGCCCAATCTACGTCGGTGTATCCATAGACTTACAAATCTACACCAGCCTCATAAAATAATGCATAATCCAAAGTAGCACTCACATAATGTAGAGTGCACCTGAGAGCATCCAAATGTGGCTTCCTAGGAACCTGCATAAACTGACTTTGAAGTCCAATAGGATAACTTAGATGAGGCCTTGTAATTGTGAGATATATAAGACTTCCCACAATTTTCCTATACATAGTAGCATTTTCTAATGCTTCACCTTATGTAGTATCCAACTTCAAATTCTGATCTAATGGCATAGAAATTGGCTTACAATCAGCCATACCATACTTTTGCAGCATATTCAATGCATATTGCCTTTGTGACATCCATACACCTATTTTTGTATGTATAAACTCAATGCCCAAGCAATAGTGCAGTGTAGCACACCAAGATCTTTCATGTCAAATTCCTACATAAGAAGTTGCTTTACCTCTTTGACACTTCCTTCATTATCACCATCTACAATCAGGTCATCAACATAGATAGCCACAATAGTGATACCATCATCAACCTTCCTTGCATATAGTGAGTGATCTGCATCATACATAGAAAACCCAATGCTGGTTAAGTAATCAGCAATCCTTGCATGCCATGCAAGAGGGGCTTGCTTCAGCCCATACAAATCCTTTTGCAACCTGCAAATATATTCTCGATGCTTTGAATCTTCATATCCTTGTGGTTGGTCCATATATACTTCTTCTTGTAACTCATCATGTCGAAAAGCATTCTTCACATCCATCTGATGCAAAGTCCATCCTTTTGCTCTAGCTAATGCAACATCTGTTCAGAAAGTAGACATCTTAGCTACAGGGCTGAATGTTTCCTCATAATCAATGCCATATGTTTGTGCATATCCTTTAGCTACAAATCGTGCTTTATACCTGCTTATGCTACCATCAGCATTACCTTGTAAACCCATTTGCAGCCTATGGGTTTCTTTCCTTGCGGCAATGGAACCAAATTCCATGTATCATTTCCATAAACTGTAGCCATCTCCTCATCTATAGTTTTTTCCCAATCTACAATTCCAATTGCATCTTCAAAGCAAGAAGGTTGAGCATCTTGTATTACCTTTGTCATGTAGGCACAATGACGAGCCATATAACTGTCATACGTCAATCGTTGCACTGAATTTTGCACCTTCCCAGATCTTCTTGGTCCTGGCTCACTTCTCCTTGTATCATCTCCATGTGCCCTTCTTACTCCTGGAGTCTTCACAGAGGGTAGTCCAAGTTCCTCATGAAGACTCTTTTCTGAACTGCTTGAATCTCCATCAACGTCTTCAAAACCTACACATGTTTTATGACCTACAAAAAGTTTTTCTTTACCTTGCTTGGATGTATTTGATGAATTTGCTGGACTCAAATTTCCATGCAATCTTCCACTCCATGAATTTGAGTTGGAACTATTGCTTGGTGATGCATCTCGTCCACTCAAAATTTGAGATTCCGCACTTGATTTTTGAGCATTTTCTTTGTCATTTGATTCAAGATTTAGTCCTTCTTTGGCATCTCCATAGAAGCTTGACATTTCATCAAATACCACATCTCTGCTCACCTTCACCTGTTGTGTAAGTGGGTTATAACATTTATATCCCTTTTGCTCAAGGGAGTATCCAATGAAGACACACTTTTTTGCTTTTGGATCAAGCTTAATCCTCAATTCATCTGGAACATGTACATATGCAATACACCCAAAAACTTTCATATGTGATAAGTTCGACTTCTTACCTATAAACTTCTCTTCATGTGTAACTTGATGTACAACAACAATTGGAGTTCTGTTCATGATGTATACAGCAGTATGCACAGCTTCTACCCAATAACAATGAGGCATATTCTTCTCAGCCATCAAGGCTCTTGCTATTTCTGCAATATGTCTATTTTTGCATTCAGCAACACCATTCTATTGTGGTGTGTATCTACATGAAAACTGATGTCGATTTCCATGATTTTTTAGAAAACTGCTGAGCTCATTTGACATGTATTCACCTCCTCCATTGGATCTTAATGTTTGAATGTACTTCACTTTCTACTTTTCCACCATATCTTTAAAAATCTGGAAGTGAGTGAACACCTCACTCTTCTCTTTCATGAAATGTACCCATACTTTGTTTGTATGGTCATCAATGAAAGTAACATAAAACCTGCAATCACCCATCTTTGTTGGACCCCAAACATCTGTATGTACTACTTGTAGTACATTCTCACTAACATTCTTGTCATGTGGAAATGATGCTCTTGACTGTTTACCGAATTGACATGCTGCACATACCTTTAAAATTTCTGAAACTTTGAAATTCGGTAGTCCATGGACAATCTCCTTTGATTGCATCAATTTCAGCCTTTGCAAGTTTGCATGTCCAATCCATTTGTGCCACATCTCTATATCTGCAATAATTCCTGCACCTTTTGCAAACATGGTTGCATCCATTTCAGGAATCTTCACATTTAAGGTGAACATCCTACCCACTTTGTTTCCTTTTGCAACCAATTGTCCATCCTGCTTGGCTCTTCTACATATAATCCATCAGCATTGAACCTCACTTGTAATCCCTGGTCAACCATTTGTCCAACAAGAACCAGATTCTTTGTTATATTTGGAACATGTAGCACATCAGCAAGATGTTTTACCTTTCCATCCTCCATCAATAGTGCTATGTTTCATGTATGCTCAATAGGATGTGATGCATCATCACCTGTTTCAACATATCCAAGAATTGGCAATGTTTGCAAAGTACTAAACCATTCCGCATGACAGGTCATGTGATTTGAAGCACCTGAATCAACATACCAGACATTGTCATTCGATTTTGAAACACCAACAGACATTGTATTCATCATGTGGTGTTGAACCATGAATAGCTTCTCAGAATTATTTGCACTTGTGGATGCATATTTATTCTGCTCCCTTCTATTACTTTGATTCTTCAACCTGCAATCACGTTCAAACTGTCCAGGTTTTCCACATTCCAACATCCTTTATTGTCATTACCTGAATCAATTCTTTGGAAATTTTTGCGGCCTCTTTGGCTCCCCCTGCCTCGAAACTGTCCTCTTCCTCATGCATGATTTTGTTGTTGACTTTGGTCTTGGTTACTATTTCCTCTTCCACTTCCAAGACCTCTACCTTTGCCTCTTCCTCTACCAGAGTAGAATACCTGCTTAGAACTAGATTTTCCTTGGGAGTTTGAATCCTCACCAAGATTCTTTTCTTCACTAATCAGCATAGATACTAGATCAGCAAAATTCGAAATATTTTCCTTGGTCTATATAGAAGTTCTGAACTACTTATATGCAACTCCTAAACCATGAAGACACACTTCCACCTTATCATCATCATCATCATCTATATTCATGCCAATAGATGCAAGTGCCTCACATATGCTTTTGATTTTCAAGGTGTAGTCACTTATCGACATGCTCTTCTTCTCCAATGTATGCAGCTTGTTCTTGAGTTGCAATTTCCGTGCCTTTGTATTGGTCTCATAAAATGTTGCCAAACTGTTCCAAGCCTCTTTTGGAGTCTTGGCATCCTGTATCTGTCCAATCATGCTATCATGTATGCTAACACATAGCGAGTACATTACCTTTCGTGCTCCTTGATTCCATTCCTCATATGCTCTTACTTGATCTGCAATCCAATTCCTTTCTGGTAATTGTGAAGCATTTTCATTCTCTCCTTCGATGTACTTCCACTAGCCTTTTCCCATCAGGAAATTCATCGTTCTAAATCTCCAAGCATGGAAGTTGTTCTTGTCCAGCTTATCGCTCATAAGCTGACTCATTCCATCTGTGTTTGCCATTTCTACAGCGATTCACAATACTACAAAGCACTACAAGCAGCACTTCTGCTTGAACACTATCGCACTATGATGTGACAGTTCAATCTCAGAAAAACACAATTTTCCTGTATCAACAATACATGGAATCGCTTGAAATTCTGGATCTAGAATATATGAGTGTTGTTGAAAACAACGCAAGTTATAGTTTTTGAAACTGACCTAGTTTTTTTGTGGGCCCCACCTTATAGGCTTGAAATAGAGGCCGAGATGGCTCCGAAACTTGCATCTGACAAAAACAAGTGACCCTAAAGGGATAACTCTCGAAAATATTTTGAGGTCTTCTACCTTCACGTCGCTTTTCGTAGAAAATGGAGGTCGTTTGTGAATCACATTTTCTCCATGCCTTGTTGCGTACTCTTCACCGTCACCTTCTCCATGAGCTCTCTACAACCATGCTGATTGTGATACCATGTGACAAGGACGGAGATAAGGAAGAGAGCTCACACACACACTCACAATCAAAGAGAAGCACACACTCAGATTGAGGCAAGGAAGAATGATCTTCTTCTTCTTCTCCTTCTATTACATAAAAAGGAATGTACAAGAATGACCTAAAAGTGCAATATATAAAGAATAGTACATAAGGAAAAAACATAATGTCCAAAACTGAGTGAGCTGGCAAGAAACAAATGTGCCATCACTCTCGATAGATAAATCTAATAAAGCTCAATGAAGTGTCCTTGATATATACTGGCGTGACGACTATACATGTCAGAGAAATGAAAATGTGATACGTGTTATCCTGGATCATCACATGTTGAGCTTGATATCTCAACACTAATAGGCTCAGAGATAGCATCGATCAGAGTATTGTTTAAATGACGGAGCATGCTTGATGCTCAATGCAACAAAATACGTACTCCTGTAGTGAGGAAAGTCTGTCGCATCAATCATCACTATGCCCCCATATTGCTTGTAGTGAAATTTAATTTATATCATCATTGGATCTATTTTGATCTAAAAAAGGTCTTGGGTCCTCTGTAGTTTACCTCAACTAAATTGAAGAGTTATTCTGTAAGGGTGATCAAAAGATTTCACATCAATGTCATTTGCGCTTCATGTTGCATTGGGATTTGAATAATATTCCCCCATCAGTGACATGAGAACTATGTGAAAATCGATGGAAGGCATTCAAAGATTTTGGAGCAAAGAGGAGCTACCGATTCAAGTTCAACCAAATATACATACATACACTCATACATACTATCATCACTTCACTCCACAAATGCTTGCTAGCTTCAATACATTAGAATAAAAATTTATAAATGAAAACGCCCAAAAGATCAAGTACAAAGACCAATACTTATTATTTTCCTATATTTTATTCAATGAAAGAAAAATGATATTAAAGGTCCGGACACTAGTCCCCTTCACTTGTACTTTTCTTTTCTTTTCATTAATACAAATCGGGGAGAGTAGGCCAAGGATGAACTTCCTTTATTAAAAAAAAAAGGGTCCGGACATGCCACACCTTTTGTTATTCATTTTCAAATATATCCAAGGCTTTGTACCCTTGTTAATTGGACTTTGACATCTCCAAAGAGATTTAGTGTTTTTTTGTTGAACCTTTGTTTGAAAGGTCTCCTCTTGTACAAGTCTTAATAGGTTTAGAAATTTTGAGGCTAAATCCTAATTGAGCTCTAGTAGGATTCTATGAATTAAAGAAGGAATAAGTCACCTCTTGATGTCATTGGACCTCATGTTCTAACATGTATATGCTTTTCATTGGTTAAAGAGGTTAATATGTGATCTTTAAAACCTCTAATGAGTTGTAATATGACTTCAAATCATGGTAATACATGCCCAAGCTACCCCCATGCTTAAGCACACCTCCTACTATGTGTTCTTTGCATATTTTGTAGATATTTTTTTTTTTCACACTATCTCTCTAGATGATCTTGAAAGACCCTGTGTTCTTGTAATTGTTGTTTCTCCTTTATTTTGAATCTATTTCTAGTGATTTTTGACTTCTTCAAAATCTTATAAGTTTTCAATTTGTGTGGTATAAGTCTTGAGATCATTGCCCACACAAATTTAGAGAAATCTCCAAATAGTGTCTATGTAGTTAGCTAATATTCTATGAAGAGATCAATTTCTCTATTTTGACTCAGCTGGTTGAGGCATCATCCAATGCCCAAATGAAGTAATTTACTATCATCTGAGAGCTCGCTAAGTCTAGTTTCAGCATGGAAAGATTCATTTTCATTCTTTGCATGTAGTGAGAGAAACTTAGAAAGCACAGAGCCTGTGTATGAAAAAATCACGATCCTAAGAAGGTTCATTTTCTTTCCTTGTGCACATAGGAGTGCTTATCCTCCAACATTTCTTACTATGTCCAATAGTTATTTTTTGGGACTTAAAATAATGAAAAGACATGTTAGTCTTTATAATTCAACATAATCATTCATTTTTGTATGACTTCGTGAAATAGATTCATATCCATGCACACACTGATCATTTAACATAGGTCAAAACAAGTTTGGAATCCAAATTTCTTCATGGAAATGCATTATTTGCATACCATTCAATTCTCAAATGAGATTACACATTGAGTTATGTATTCCTAATCACTATTCTTCTTTAAATCTTATGTTAAAACATACACATACAAGAATGTAATGCTTTTGTGTTTGAGCATTCATATCATTAGGGGAAAAAATGAACCCTCCTTGGGCCTTTTAGGTTAAGGGTTGATTAGTGATGAACCAATAAGGAGAGGGTGGTGGGCATAGTCTAGTCAGTTAGTCACATAGGCTAGACATAGGCTTCCCTTGTTTTTGAGTGGTCAAAAAGGGAAAAGGCACCTAAAACTTGTGGTTTTGGATGTGTGAATGGTTTTGAGAAACTCAAGATTAGTTGAAGCCATTAGATTTATAACATCTTCAATGGTTGAGATCTACTCCCTTAGAAAAAATGCACCATTTGATATGGTCCATTGGATATGATATCCATCCAACGGTTCTATTTGAAAAAATCATAGTTTGAGTGCCTTAAATCTCGAGTGTTGGATTTCAAGTCCATCTAATGGATGAGGATGAATTTCCATATGAGAAAAGCATCTTTCAATAGGCACCTTTGGATGCAAGATTCATCGTGTGGCTGCAGATGCACTCCAAAAGGAGCTCAACTTGAAATGCATGCATCCATTGGATGATTGGACAATCAAACAACTCCTATTGAGTGCGCAAATCAGATCAGCCCCAATCGCACACTACCATCAAATAGTTCAAGATCTAAAGGTCTAAAAGAACGGAGACAGTGTGCAAAAGAAAATCATTAACCTCTGCAATATCTCACGTATGTGAGACCTCTCTCGACTTTTATATGCCTTTTAATTTCAGCCCTTAGATTAAAGGATCCAAAGGCCAAAGAATTTTCATATTTGAAAATCCAATAGCAAATTCTATCAAATATTACTTTATTTTAGAAAACCACTAGTGATTTTTGTTTTACCTCTAAAGCTCACGTATTAAGCTCTTTAATCCCTAAAAAATTAGGGATCCTTAAAAGGCCCATGAAAGGTGCATTTTTTCCGCTAATATAGAAGAATCTTGTGCAAAGTATTGATTCACATAACTTTATTTCCATGAATACATATTCATCTACTAATGGATTACTAAAACTCATATGGGACTTTGATGCATGTAAGAGAATGCTCGACAAAGACTCATGTAGTTTCAACTAGACACTCAAATTAAGTGAATCTATAAACATCACTTTAATGAACTTTTATTTGTTCTAAGGATTTTATCCTCCATCCATCTGCTACTTATTTTTATGTATATGCTCACAAATGCATACGATAAAGATTATTTCCCTTTCTCATACATATTCTAGTTACAACTTAGAATTTCAGGGTACTCGTAGTATCTAGTAACTTTTTGCGACTCATATCAAAGTCTAGCTCATCCTCAGGATGATAAAAGAAAGGCATAAGCCTAACGGCATGCAACACATTCTCCTTTTGTGCCATAAACGTGCAAACCACAAACTTTTGTAACAAATATGTTTCGGCACTGCATCCTTACTTTTATGTAAGTATGTGTTTGAAGTAATTTTTTCCTACTCCAATGCCTAAAAAAGAGTTTCGTAGAAAAGGGAAATATGTGTCCACGATTTGAGAAATGAATATGAGCTACTACACATGCCTATGTAGAGATTAATTTATGTCAAATCTCATTTCCCTTCATAATGAAATGTTGTTCAATATGCTAAAAAAAAAGAAATATGCAGAAATTACAAGTAAGGGCTATAAATTGACCAAATGAATGAGTCAAATTGAATTAAAAAAATGTGGTGCAGAGATATGAAAATTAGTGCCTTCATTTCTGATGTATTGCCTTTTGTGAATCTATTTCAAGTTAGATACAGGAAGCTATGGTCTTCTTTTGGATGAGAATTAATACAGGAAGCTATGGTCCTAGTTTTAGTCGAAGGACATATAAAAAATACCTTCTCTAGAGAGCGGACGAGATTATAGCCCCCACTGTCTAAGCATATTATGCACTCACATGACTATGTGTGGCCATTTATGTCTCTCCAAATTTACATTTTTATTTCATCATGTTTCCATATCATTTATTTCTTCCTTCATAGATTGTTTATTGTGTGGTTTCTAGTAGTAGATTAGGAGTAATGTTTCTTTTCATTTGAAGATGGTATCAAAGCATAGGTCAATTTTACAGTTTATGTCCTCATGTTTAATCATCACTGATGTAATTTTTTTTCATGTTCATTCTTAAATCTTGATCATTTTCTTCCCTCCCTACCTCCCACATTTCATATTTACAATAAAAGTGCTTTTGAGCACTATCTTCATTCTTCATTAAACATGTTTATCGTTTTCATTTTTGTTTTTTCTTTATCATAATTACAAAGAGTGCTTCTCAGCACTATGATCCATCAATAGTTACCATTGTGTTGCGACATCATCTCTATTGCATAGCATAGCTTTATGTTTTTCACCCATGTAGTTATCATCAGCCCATGCACACAATTAGAAAAAGATCTTCAGTCAATGATTTGGATATGAGAAGTCTATACCCGATTCTGTTCTCAAATCTTCAAAGAAAGGTTGAAGCTGAGGACTTTTTGTGCTCCTCATTGTGGCAGTTGTTTCACTATTTAGAGTCCTAGCAACAAACCAAGAACATCCAATGAAGACTGCCTCATATACTATGGCCAAGTGGAGGAGAGTCTTCACTCTATGGTCAAAGCACAGCTCATCTATTCCACATTTGCAAGCAGCAACTATAAGATGATGACACCTATGTCTATACGTGAAATCCCCACACAAAGAGATGGATCGATCAAAGCAAGAATGAAGAGCTGACCGGAATTTTTTTCAAAGAGCAAAGATAGGGAATTGATTTGCTTCTATGTCTTTTAGATGCAAATGCCATAGTATTTCGGATGTTGTTTAATTGGTCTGCTCTCTTTCTTTCTCTCTCTCTCTCTCTGCATCAGAGTGAGAGAGAGAAAGAGAAAATACATTAGAAGTGGTAGCACTCAATACATCCGCATGATGTATGCATCACACTGCATGCGCTTCTTGTTTGAGATCCATTGTTATTTGCTTGGTACATGCCTGTCACAAAAGAACCAAGAGATGGCTAGAAAGTGAAGAACCAAGAGATGGCTAGAAAGTGAAGATCATAGAGAGGGGACAACAGAACATGAGGCGGATGATCTCAAATCCACGGTAGTAATTGAGTTATGGTGCTCAATAGACTATCCCTTGTGCCATAGTTGAAGGGACAACAATCGATCAACCTATCTCTATGTGTGTGCCATGGTGCACAAGCTAATCCCACAGATAGAGAGAAGAGAAGTAATGTTGCCATACAGTGCATCCTTGAGGTGATAAAGAGACCTGCCGAATGAGAAGGTATCCGCCTTTGAAACTTCTTACAAAGAGAAAAACAGCCCTACAAAGAAGATGCAAGAGCGAGAATGCTAGTTCAGCATTTTTTGAGATTAACAATCAATAAAACTTGCGCGAACATTCACGTGACAGGTCCCACATCGTATGCAAGAAATAAAACTTTGTAATGCCATCTAAGCTCTGTAAAAGCTTCCCCTGCTTTGTGGGATTTTGGGGGTCCCGTGGGCACAAGTCCCCTTCTCTTGTACTTTTCTGTATTTAATTCAAGTCCGGGAGAGTAGGCTAATGCCGAACTTCCTTTATATTAAAAAAAAAAAAGAAATGATGTCATACTTAGTAGCTGCTGTCACTCCAAATCTGCAGTGCACGGATTGCTTTGTATTGTTTTTCTTTGAATGAAGAAGCAGTTAATCGGTGGTAGGACAGAAGTATTTGGAGGAGGGGGGGGGGGGGGGGCTACAAGCGTCTGTTCGATTTCTAGCTATCTTCTATAAGATCATAAGTGATGATATCCTTTGAGTGTATTAACTAAACTTCTAATTGATATATCCTGTTCACATTGCATAGAGAGTCTTGGCATAGCAAGTGATTCCACATTGCCTTTCATTCCCTTTGTAATAAAATGGTTTCATATTGCATCTTGATATACCATGCCCACAATCTTGGTAAGGAATAGATACAAACCATCATATGTGTGAAGCATAATTTATCAAAAATATATATGGTGCCTATAAGCGATTAGATACCACCTTGAGTAGCACTCAAGGCAAGACCTTCCCAATGCCATCTTAAGGATGAGTACCCTATGTATACTCTCTCTACCTCATAACTCATAGATCCCACTATAAAGCAAGCTCAAATATCAAAGACATGCTTAAAATGGATCAAGACATCGTCAACATGAGGCTTAGAAGAAGAAACGCTTCTTCTACACAAAGCGGAAGGTACCCAAGGATCCCCATAATGGATCTCATTTGCTAAGGAAAGGATGACAAAGTCTACTCAATCAAATACTTTTACAAAGAAAATGGAAGGGAGTAAACAATCAAACACAAAGAAAAAGGAGATTGCAAATGGATCAACAAATGAAACCACCTAACCCATGATGTAAACCATTCTACATGTCTAGGGATCCCATATGTCCCTAGATCCCATCAAAACCATTTGGATCCCAAATGCCCAAGTATATTTCTTGGGATCACATATGTCCCAAGATTGCAAGGATTCCATATGTCCCACCAACATGAATCTTTTATGTCCATGGATAAAAAACCCACATGGATGACATATGTCCTTGAAAACCAATGGATGCAATATGTTCCGCACTTGGATGCGATATGTCCAAGCTATGTCTAAGGATCACATATGCCTTTAGATCCAAAAACTCAACTGACTAAGTGATCCCCTATGTCACTAGTCCCCCACATTAAAAACAAAAGGGTCATCACATGGGGGGGGGGGTGCTGAGAGTTCCATGTTGCACCCTTTTGTACAAACTTACTTTCATTCTCATGCATGTCCATTTATCCCACATGCAAGAAGATTTTCCCTCATCTCCATATAAGGAGGGCATCATTCACTCCCCACAAGCTCAGTTACTCTAGCCCATTTCCAAGGGTGTGCTCTCTCCTCATGGAGACTTCATGCTCATAGAGCATACTATGTAATTCACTTCCATTTCTACTTTAGTTCATTTCATCAGGTTTTTATAACTTTCATTTCTTCCTCCATAGCTTGTTTATTGCGTGGTTGCTAGAAGAGTAAGAGTAATGTTTTTTTCATCTCAACAATATTTGGCATTGCACAAACTTTTGTATCGCCATGCCATTAATCATCACCTTCTTGTATTGTTGTACACTATGCACGCTAGACAAGGCAAAAAACTTGCATTAATCTATACTCAAGATTGAAAATATACCCACACATATATTGAGGATGTGCCAAAATATAACAAATATCCCTACCATACATGCAAAAACTTGCAAGGCAAAAAACATGCATTAATCTATACTCAAGATTGAAAATATGCCCACACAGATATTGAGGATGTGCCAAAATATAACAAATATCCCTACCATACATGCAAAAACAAGATGATGTCTGTTTTCCATCTCCATATTCATTCATGTTGTCCATGGATTCTTCACCTAGTTTCTCTAATACCAAATGTAACACGATTGACTGAAATGCCTAGGAAACCTCCCAATAAGTATATAGCCAAACGAAAGTTTATGCCTATTTTCTATAATTTTTATGTAAATTCCACCTAATTTGAGAGGTTTATTTTTATTCCAAAAGCATTCTTCTAAAGCCAAAGGAGTCCTTGATCTTGCAAAATTCATTTTCATCATCTGGTAATCTTTCTAGAATTGTTAGTTTTCATTTGATGCTCAACTTAGCTCTAAGACTTATTCGCTAACTTTGAAAAGAGTCATATCCATATGTATAAAGGACAAAAACATCATTAGGGAAAGAAATGGAAAAAAAAGGGCCATGTTAAGCATTTCAATTAGTTGTTCTTAATCTAGATTAATTATGTCAAATCATCTTTGAAAATTACATGTAGGCTCATTTAAAAAGTATCTTCCTCGAACATATTAGTTCTGGAAGAGAGAGAAAGTTCCTTTGAGAATCATGAAAGTGATATGCCTCAAAGCTTGTGCCCTCCAGATGCTCAAAAATTTTGAGATTTCCCTCTTGTCCTTTGACCTATATAATGGTGTTTTTGGGACGTGTTCCACCTTTTTGCTCTACTCTCGAAAGCAAACAAACTTCTATCTTTTTCATAATTCTAGATGCATTTTCCATGGAGAGCCCCAATCCAAACACTTTCATATTTCTTTAGAAGACAAATACGAAGTAACACATGTCAAAAATTATCAACAAAATGAAAATATCAGTGTGAGGAAAATCCTTTCAAGAAAAAGCTGAATTAAATACTAGAAGAGTGACATGTCATTATAATGTGAACCTAAATGTACAAAGATGGTATGAAATAGGATTTGGATTATGTTTAGGTATTATTCTTACCAAAAACTACATATGGATGCATTTACAATTTTTGAAACCATAGAATTGATGACACAAAAAGGCTTTATTCTTCTTTGAGCCTTTTGAAATATCTTGACTTTGGAAAATCTCCTCTACAAAGTTTATGTTCAATAAGGAATGAATCTGGAGTCTAAAGCTTTTCCTTTTTTTCTCTAAAGCTGTCATTGTGTCCTTCTCTGTACTAAGAAAATTGTCTTCATTTGATATAAATATCTGCAGAAAAAAAGCAACAATAGTAAGATTCTACATAGGGAAAATGAATCATGAAGCAATAAGATATGAGTCAAGGACACGACCAATTCAAGCGATTAGGTTCATTGGAAGATTTTGGATGGGCCTAATTGCTTGAATTGGTCATCCCTCAAAATCATGAAAAAACAAACATATTTGACCTAATTCTAATCTCAGGGTTTTGTCATGTTCCAAACACAATGGAGGTATTAGTTTCTCCAAATTTGGAACCAATCTTGAAATATAGAAAGTCACATGGGATCTAAGGTGCAAGATGGTTTCCTTTGTCCATGATACTTCTACTTAGAGGAAGAAGTTGAAGAGCAGTTACTTGACCTCTCTCTTGATCATTGTTTTCCTTGAACTCACATAAGTCCAACCTGCTTCATTGGGGTTAGCATGATTCTCACCATCAATATATCAAGGAATTTTTGGTGGCCTCATATATAGAAAAAAAATCAAAGAATATATCCAAATTTGTGACACTTGCAATAGATCTAAGGTGTATAATGTCATAAACCTTATGAACTCTTGCAACTTTTAACTATTCTTTTGAGGACACAATCTTCATTATCTACAAATCACATTATAGTTCTACCATAGGTTTACCCACTACTTGACTTTTTCTTAGATACACCATTAGGCTTCATAGTTTGCCGACTGATATTTTCAGTTATCCAGCTCCACAATTTATATCCAAATTTTTGTACAATCTTTTCAAGCTCCTTGGTGTTCAACTTAAATTTTCTATAGCCAATCATCCATACATTGATGGATAAATTGAATGAGTGAATCAACTCCTAGAATTGTATCTCTATTGCATCATTAACTATCATCCAATGATTGGTTTGAGCTTTTACCCTTGTAGAGTTTGCCAATAACAACATTGTTCATACATTTACCAAGAAGACTCCCTTCTTTGCAAATTATGGACAACACCCAAGGATGGATATGCACTCTCACACTATGTCAAGAACCCAACTACCAGAGATAAGGCCCAATACCTCATAAGTATTCGACAAGAACTCAAGCAAGAGATCCATAGAACTCGAGAACAATATAAGTATTGTGACGATCATGATCATGTTCCAAAATCCATCATATCAAATTGGGGATAAAGTGTGGTTACTCAAAAATTATTTGCAAACTTCAAAGCCCTTTGTAAAGCTAGAACATAAGAGATTTGGTCATTTTGGCCACCTTCCTCGAGATTAATTCAATCACCTTCAAGATCCAATTATCCATTATCATGATGATACATGGAGTTTTCATTTATCCATGTTGGAACCATACCTTATTTATCCATTGAGGGGAGAGAGACCTAGTCCTTCACCACCTATTGAGATTGTTGATCATGAAGAATTTGATGTCAAGGATGTCTAAGATTTGAGAACATTCTGAGCAAGATTGGAGTATCTCATTAATTGGAAGGGTATGAAATGAATGATCATAGTTGGGAGCTTTTAAAAACCTTCAAAGAGCACTATTCAAGGTTTGAGATTTGAGCACTTCAAAGAGC
Organism: Ceratopteris richardii; assembly: GCA_020310875.1. Taxonomy (NCBI): domain Eukaryota; kingdom Viridiplantae; phylum Streptophyta; class Polypodiopsida; order Polypodiales; family Pteridaceae; genus Ceratopteris; species Ceratopteris richardii. Next base: position 88,916,339 of record CM035408.1, on the reverse strand, counting down.
ACTATTCATGCTTATTCTTCGGCTCCTCCATGTCAAAAAGCAAAGTTACATTCATTATTAGGTTGTTTGAGCATCCAGGGTCAATATAGAACACATAATCATGTGATTTACATTCCTTCCTTGTCATATTCATAACCAAGAGTGAACCTTCTTGGGATTGATCATCCATGTGGTTTTTGTAATCTATTTTTCCTTTGTATCATCCTTTGTTGTTTTTGTTGTATTTATTATTGTTTTGTCCATATGAATTGTTGTAACTCCTTCCAGGAGCTCCATATCCACCTATCTTGTATACTCTTCGTCTCTCATTCCTTAGGTTCTTTAAGGAATTCTCTCAGATGTTGTTGGATAATCCACATACGACACAAACTCATGATCTTTCATATCTCCCCCTACCTTGTCTACCTCTTTTTCCTCTTCTTCTTGAGCTTCTACATCTACCTACAAAGTTAGTTTGGGAGGTGCTTGCTTCATCATCAATTTTTTTTGCCTTTTCACCATTCTTCACAAGTTGGGCCTCATGACTGAGGTGTTGTCCCATGAGAGCATTGAAGTCTGGAACCTGCATATCCATGCACAATTCCATAGTAGTGGTGAATGCTTTTGACTTTTCATCAGAGTGGATTCCATTGATGCCTTGCCTTACAATCCACTCTTCATCTATGATCTCTCCAATGCTCCCTAATTGTTCTACATTCATTTTGGTGAGATAGTCAATGAAACTTTGCTTGGCTGCTTTTTGAGTGATGTGAACTCCATCCATAGATGCTTCTTCCTAGCCTTGATTCTTGAATAGAAGAATTTTTCCAAAGCATTCTCTATCTTTTGTGATGTCTTAAAACTCCTAATATGAGGAAGTAAAAAAATCAGAGATAGATTTTAGAATATATGGTCTTTCTAAAGCATCCTTTTCACACCATGTGTTTAACCTTTCCTGTTGCTCTTGAGTTGGTTATCCTTTGGTTCTGAGTATAGGCATCATCACATTTCATGAGATGTATCCATACATGTTTCTATCTTGTAAGTAAGCCTCCATCACATAGGGGATGAATCAACACCCCTACGTAGCTTTGGAAGTTTTTAGGCCCTCATATGTTGTTTTACACAATGACCTAGAGTCTTATTTTGGCTCTACCTCAATATATAGCTCCAAAACAATAATGAAACTTTCCAAAATGAAACTAGAAAGTCTCAACTATCCAAAAAAATTTCAAACACTTTATTTGGATACTCTAACTCAGATAACAAACCTCTACAAGTTAGACTTGTTATTCTTTCTATTGTCTACCTATGCAGAGAGACACACCTTCACTTCTTGCAACCTCACTCCAAGCTCACTCAAAGGAAAAACACGAAAATCATAGCACACTCAATAAATCAAACACAAGTGAAATCACTTCAAGTGGATACTAGAAAACAAAGTTGCAACTAAAACAAATCATGTTTGAAACTAGCTCAGTCCTTATAGAGGTAGTGAGGAAGGGCTAACTCTAAAGAAGTATAAGATAGCAAAAAGAATAATTGAGGAAAGGGCCTATGTGTATCAACTTCCTTACACTATAAACTAACTTAGGAAGAGAGTAGAGTTCATGGGTATATAGGTTGTCGAATGTGCTCCTACAATTTTCCAAGAGTCTCTCAATCCACCACTTGATGTTTTTTACAAGCTATGATTTAGGAAAGTGGTTGAAACTTCTTGGTGGATGAAATTCATGATATGAGGCCTCCAAATGATAGGTCCAATTGTCATGCATGCTTGTGAGATTTTAGCTAAGATTTAAGGCAAATATTTGGAACACTTGTACATTGAAATGGCACACCGAAATGAACAGCTAAACATTGGAACATCTCAACACTAGAGTGGAACACCAAAACAAAGATCGAAACAAACTTGTGAACATCGGAACATCTGAACATCAAAATGGAACACCAAAACAAACACTATTACAAATAGTGGCACACCTGAGAATGTAGTTGATCTAATTTACGGCTTGATTTTTAGTACTCCCCCTCAAGACTTAAACTTAAACGTACCATACCAATGCATCTTTTGAATTTCAATAGCATCATTCCTTCCAATACTTTTGTAAACATATCTACAAATTGATCATTGGTACTCACGTTCTCCACCTTGACTTCCATTTCAATCACCTTCTCTTTGATGACATGGTAGTGTACTTCAATGTGCTTTGACCTAGCATGGAAAATCGGATAAGAAGCTAGGTGTATACTACTCATGGTGAGTCATTAAAGAGCTTCTTCAGCCACATAAGCTATAAGCTTGAGTTGTCAAAGAGCTTCTTCAACAACATAAGCTCACAGATGACAAGGGCTAAGGCTCTATTTCAACTTCAATTGAAGATAGGCCTACTTTTGGCTAGTTCTGGGAACTCCATGAGATAGTGTTGCTTCTAGTGATGACTATGAAAGAACTTGGAGAAGCTTGTGGGAGGTAGAAAAGTGAGTTGTGGAGCGACAAAGTTCGGTCCAGCGAGCCGGCACAAGACCAGCGCTTGAGCTTATGGAGACTCAAATAGACCTTATAGGCATGAGATAAGAGAAATAAAATGCAATACATACTTTGCAACATCAAGGAGAAAGAGTTGATACAAAATAGATAGGTTTGCCCATTGACTAACTAAAAAAACTTACTATCTTTGGATGAGACAATCAACTTCAAATGCTCATAGCATCCAACATGATTACAATTGGAAAAACGGCTTTTGGAGGAGTGATAGAAATATGTTGAGTGTATAGAATGCAAAAGATTACAAGAAATAGGCAAAATATGCTTTTGGAATGAACCTTGCAGTCAACAATGGTACCTCCTATTTTTGAGGAATGCACAAAGATAGACCCCGATATAAAAAAATTCAGATTTCTCCCAATATACTAAACCAAATACTTTGAAAATTCATACATATAAACTAGACACTAATAGCTTTCCATTGAGTGCTCAATCATCCAAGTTAGAGATCTAAAGAGAGAGCAACAACCTCTGCAAACATACTATTGTTGAAGAAGATGATGCAAAAAAATGAAGGAGTAAGAAAATGATGGCCACAAGTGTATGTATGCTGCTTCCATGTAATTTACAAGTGATTTGAAGTTTTTATATAGAATGTTGAAGTGATCCATGAATTGTACAAGTGGATTTTGAATTCAAATGAAGGCAGGATTAGTTTTTGGAGGGAATCAATTCACTTTCCTAGAATCTAGGAAAAGTGAAGATCTAGTTTGTTCTACTTTTTGGTGATCGATTGATTTATTGATTGCAACTCAAAAATCTCAAATTTGTGGACATTTAGCTCTATTTTTCTACTTTTACATGTTTAAATCTCTAGGTTTATACAATGGTAAATGATCCATTAAAAAAAATTGAAACATTCTTTAAATGAGCATCGGTAAAAGAACGCTTCAATGGATATTTTGGCATAATCCAAACCATAGATTTTTTGATGTAGATCAAATCCACCTCAAGCATAGTGTAAGATTGATGTTCCAACAACTCCCCCTCAAGCTAAAGTATGCTTGAGTCTTCATTCTCTAATAGGTTGAATTTTTCCTGGGATTCGCGAATTGGAAGAATCTTGACATTCTGACCCTTTTGTTTTCCTAGATCCTGGCTTTTCCAAAAGGCTTGAATCTTGTGTGCTCCCTATGGAAGAGTTGGAATAAAGTCAAAAGCTTCATAAGAATTATTGAAGATTGGAAGTGGGTGGCCGCTATCCCCTTCACCTCTACTATTCTTTTCCTTTAATTAATACAAGTCTGAGAGAGTAGGCTAAGGTCGAACTTCCTTTATATGATAAAAAAGTGCGTTTTTCATCATATTTGCTACTTGGTTTTCAGTTGGAATAAAAGAAATGTCAATCTCTGTTGCCATGAGCTTCTCATTGATGAAGTGTTAATGAACCTCTATGTGTTTGGTTTTTGCATGGAAAATAGGGTTTGCTGCTAGATGCATGGAACTTACATTATCTCCAAATATGTGAGGTTTGGAACTCATAAGTCCCAAATTTGTATACAATGCTTTTAACCATATTTCCTCTTGAGTTGCTATTGTCAAGCCTCTATACTCAGCTTCAATTGAGGATAAAGAAATTGTTGGTTGCTTCTTGGAACTCCATGACACTAGCTTCAAACTTGCAAGTGCTAAGTAACCAAAGGTACTTATTTTTTTATCCTTAGCCCCTACTCAATATACATTTTAATAGATTTTGATATCCAAATTCTAAGAGTAAGGATAGAATATACCTTCATTAATTGTACCTTTGAGATACTTAAATACTCTCTTAGGTGCATACATGTGTGATCTTCTTGGAGAGTGCATGAATTGGGTAAGCACTCCCACACTATATGAGATGTCTCCCCTTGTATGGGTAGCATACATCAAGCTACCTAGCAAGCTTTGATATTATTTAATGTCTTCAATTTTCCCACCTTCATAAACACTAAGTTTATGATTCATCTCCAAAGGTGTACCTGAAAGCTTTTTTGTCTCCAGTCTAAGCTTGAGAAGTAGATCTTGAATGTATCTTCTTTGAGTTAGATACATCCCTTCATCTATATAGATCACTTTCATACGAAGGAAATTTGTGAGCTCACCTAAGTCACTGATTTTGAACTCCTCTTGCATGCGTCTCTTGATTCTTTCAATGCCATTTAGATCATCACCTATCACAATAATATCATCTACATATAAACATAGATAGATAACCTCATCCTGATCCATTTTGATGAACAGAGAACAATATGAGTTGCTAGGTTTGAATCCTTCATCTTGAAGGTATGTAACCAACCTATAATTCCAAGCTTTAGGAGCTTGTTTCAATCCATACAATGTTTTCTTAAGTCTGCAAACGTAAGATGCATAGTTAGACTTTTCAAAACCTGAAGGTTGTGACTTATATACCTCTTCACTTATCCAACCATTTAGAAATCAATTTTTAACATCAAGTTGGAGGAGTCTCCAAATTCTTGCAGTAGCTACACTTCTCAATGTTCCCATTGTAGTCATCTTTGCAACTGGTGAGAATGTTTCCTCATAGTCTATACCATCAGTTTGTGAGCATCCTTTAGCAACTAATCTTGCCTTGTACTTGCAAATTGATACATATGAGTTTCTTTTAACTGTATATACCCATCTCCACTTGTACTTGCAACTAATCTTGCCTTGTACTAACAAATTGATCCATATGAGTTTCTTTTAACTTTATATACCTCTTCACTTATCCAACCATTTAGAAATGAATTTTTAACATCAAGTTGGAGGAGTCTCCAATTTCTTGCAGTAGCTACACTTCTCAATGTTCCGATTGTATTCATCTTTGCAACTGGTGAGAATGTTTCCTCATAGTTTACACCATGAGTTTGTGAGCATCCTTTAGCAACTAATCTTGCCTTGTACTTGCAAATTGATCCATATGAGTTTCTTTTAACTTTATATACCCATCTGCAACTTATTAGCTCTTGATTTGATGACATTCAAACCAAATCCCAAGTGTCCATCTCCTTCAATGCATCTATTTCTTCTTTCATGGCCTTTTCCCAATTAGGGTTTCCCTTTGCCTCCTCATAGGTTGAGTTTTCTTCTCGAATTGAATCTTTTGCCAAGTAGATTATATGTTTTGTAACAAATCTAGAATCATATCTATACCTTTTTGGTTGTTTCTTCTCTCTTTTTGATCTTCTAGGAACTTGCTTAGAGATTTCACCACAATCTTGCATCATTGCTTTGCCTCTTGACTTCCATAGTTTGTAATAATTTTCCCTTTCATCTTGTTCATCATCTGTATCACTTCTTGGATCTTGTACTTGTGTATCATGCTTGCTTCCTAATTAATGAGAATGAGAATCACGATCATATGGTAGAGTTACCTTTTGTTTGACTTCATCATACCAAGACCTGTGTTCTTCAAACACAATATCTCTACTTGTAGTGAATTGCTTGGCTGAAGGAGTATAGAACCTATAACCCATCTCAGTTGAGTCATACCCAATAAACACTAACTTTGTTGTCCTTTGTCTAGCATACCTCTTATTTGTGATGGTACATGAACATAAGCTAAACAACCAAACCTTGCAATGTCCAAAACTAGGTTTTCTTTCATGCCATGCTTCATAAGGAGTCATACCTTGGAGTGATTTGGATGGTAGTCTATTGCCAAGGTACATAGCAATTGAAATAGCCTCTACCCATAGATAATGTGGCAACCTCTTCTCTTCCAACATTGTTCTAGCTGATCCAACCATTCTCTTGTTTCTTCTCTCTGCATTTCCATTTAGTTGAGGAGAATACCTAGTAGTCACTTCCCTTTTGATACCTTTATCTTGCAAGAACCCATCCAAATCTTTGGAGAAGTATTCTCCTCCTCCTTCAGATCTGAGCTTCTTGAGTGATCTACCTATATGATTCTCCACAAGTTCTAGATACTTTTTGAAGCAATCAAACACTTCATTCTTACTATTGATAAAGTACAAAATAGTCCATCTACTGTGCTCATCAGTAGAGGAGACATAATACCCTGATCCTGCCAATGAAGGTTGTTGGCTTGGTCCCCATACATGTGTATGTACTAAATCCAATAAGTTATTGTGGATGTAGTCTTTGTGGTTGCATAGTTGTCTTTGTGCCTTCCCAATCTGACATGCATCACATCTGTTGATCATGTATTGCTTTGATATGTTTGGTTGTACTAGAACACTTTGATTCCTACATATATCTTTCAAGGTTCTTTCATTCACATGAGAAAGTCTCTTATGCCACACTTCAAGCTCACTATGGGTTTGAGACCCAAAAGTGAATGGAGGTATGTTCCTAGTTTCTCGTACTTCAAATGTAAAGAGCCTACCATGCTTCTGAGCTCTGGCTATCTTCTTGAAGCCTTGACATGGATCTTCCACAAAATCTCCATGTTGGGTGAAGCAAACTTGCAAGTATTTTTCAACTATTTGCCCTACACTTACTCAAAATGTTTCTCCTATCATTGGAAGCTTTGTCATTACCAATCTTCTCCAGATTGTGAGTTGTGCCATCCCTTGTTTGAACTTCATGTCTATGCTTTGGACTTTCCAAATCAGATAAAAGAGCAATGTTGCCTAAACATGATTTGAAGATCCTAAATCTATGTAGAACAAATGATCATCTTCTTTACATTCTTTCTGGGTTAGATTCATTAGAAGCAATGAGTCTTCATGTGGTTGATCCTCAGAATCATTGCTGTAGTCCCTTCCGTTTTGGCCTCTTGTTATTATTGAAGTAGTGTCCACCTCTACCTTTATTGCTGCCATATCCACCTCTTCCACTTCCTTTCTGGGTCTTCCCATTGAACCAACAATTGTGAGTGGTGTGTTTTGTCTTATCACAGAGGGCACAAGGTTGAACATTCTAACCTTTGGCTTTGTCATTCTTTGGTGCTTTCTTCTTCCCTTTCCACATGCTCTTACTTGCGAAGTTGTCTTGGGAAGTGTCCTCTTCATCTTCTTCCTTCTTCTTTCCTTTCAACTTCTTGTCCTTCTTATCTACATATAGACACTAGTTGAATTACCATGATAGGAGTTACCTTCGGTTATGCTATTGTTGGTCTCTTGATTGAAGTTTTTTCCAAGAAAGATGTTCGAGTCTAGAGTGTTTTCACATCCATGATGAGATCATAAGCCATGGTGAAAGATTGCCATTGCTTATCACTTGAAATCCCATTGAGAATTTACATCATGATAGCCTCTTCTTCAATCAAATCTCCAATGGATGCTAACTGATATGCAACCTCATTGACCTTGGTAACAAACTCTGTGATGGTTTGTTTAGGTGTCTTCTTCATTTGGTTGAACTCATTCCAATGATGATTCTTTCCTACTTTGGTACTAGTAGAAAAGAAAGTCTCTAGGGCATCCTTAGTCTCTTGAGATGTCTTACATCCTCTTATATGTCGTAATAGAAAGTTAGAGATAGAGTTTAGTATGTACGACCTTTCTTGAGCATCCGTATGCACCAAAGTGTGAGCTTAACTATCTCCTCTTGTGTAGGTCCTCCTTTGGATCTTGGAAGGCATAACTTCATCAACTTCTACAATTCCATAAAGATTTCTACCTTGTAAATAGGCCTCCATTCTAACTTTTCCAAGCCGCATAGTTATGTCGATCAACCTTATCAATCATTGAGGGAAAGCCATCACCCATCTTGATCTAGCTCTAATACCACTGAAAGAATGTGGAGAATCTTGTAGGAGGTAGAAAAGTGAGTTGCAAAGCAATGTTATCACGTGTGTGATGTTTTTAAATGTTGCATATGTGACACTTTTTACCATAGCATATGATATGTTCTTAATGTGTTGCATATGCAGCTCTCAAATCAGTGATGCTTCAATTGATGTTGCTAATTTTCATGAGGAAGGAGATAAGGAAGAGAGCTCACACACACACACTCACAATCAAAGAGAAGCACACACTCAGATTGAGGCAAGGAAGAATGATCTTCTTCTTCTTCTATTAGATAAAAAGGAATGTACAAGAATGACCTAAAACAAGAATACAACAAGTGCAATATATAAAGACTAATACATAAGGAAAAAACATAATGTCCGCGAATGAGTGAGCTGGCAAGAAAAAAATGTGCCAGCACTCTCGGTAGATAAATCTAATAAAGCTCAATGAAGTGTCCCTGACATATACCGACATGACCACTATACATGTCAAAGAAATGAAAAAGTGATACGTGTCATCCTGGATTATCACATGTTGAGCTTGATATCTCAGCACTCCCCCTCAAGCTCAATGTCATATCATGTAATCCAAGCATCTCTCAAAACTTCTTCAACTTCTCAGCTCCAAGTGCTTTGGTGAAAATATCAGCAACTTGCTCATCTGTTCTCACATAAACAAGATCAATATCACCTGCTAATACCTTCTCTCTGATGAAGTGATAATGTACCTCAATATGCTTTGTTCTAGCAGGGAAACAAAGTTCTGTGCTAACTGTATGCTGCTAAGATTATCACAATAAATAGTGATAGGCTTTCCCACTTCCACACCTAACAATTGTGAGTGGTGTGTTTTCTGGAAGGGGGGGGGGCTACAAGCGTCTGTTCGATTTTTGGCTATCTTCTATAAGATCATAAGTGATGATATCCTTTGAGTGTATTAACTAGAATTTCTAATTGATATATCCTGTTCACATTGCATAGAGAGTCTTGGCATAGCAATTGATTCCACATTGCCTTTCATTCCCTTTGTAATAAAATGGTTTCATATTGCATCTTGATATACCATGCCCACAATCTTGGTAAGGAATAGATACAAACCATCATATGTGTGAAGCATAATTTATCAAAAATATATATGGTGCCTGTAAGGGATTAGATACCACCTTGAGTAGCACTCAAGGCAAGACCTTCCCAATGCCATCTTAAAGATGAGTACCCTATGTATACTCTCTCTACCTCATAACTCATAGATCCCACTATTAAGCAAGCTCAAATATCAAAGACATGCTTAAAATGGATCAAGACATCGTCAACATGAGGCTTAGAAGAAGAAACGCTTCTTTTACACAAAGCGAAAGGTACCCAAGGATCCCCATAATGGATCTCATTTGCTAAGGAAAGCATGACAAAGTCTACTCAACCAAATACTTTTACAAAGAAAATGGAAGGGAGTGAACAACCAAACACAAAGAAAAAGGAGATTGCAAATGGATCAACAAATGAAACCACCTAACCCATGATTTAAACCATTCTACATGTCTAGGGATCCCATATGTCCCTAGATCCCAACAAAACCATTTGGATTCCAAATGCCCAAGTATATTTCTTGGGATCACATATGTCCCAAGATTGCAAGGATTCCATATGTCCCACCAACATGAATCTTATATGTCCATGGATAAAAAACCACATGGATGACATATGTCCTTGAAAACCAATGGATGCAATATGTTCCGTACTTGGATGCGATATGTCCAAGCTATGTCTAAGGATCACATATGCCTTTAGATCCAAAAACTCAATTGACTAAGTGATCCCCTATGTCACTAGTCCCCCACATTAAAAACAAAAGGGTCATCACATGGGGGGGGGTGCTGAGAGTTCCATGCTGCACCCTTTTGTACAAACTTACTGTCATTCTCATGCATGTCCATTTATCCCACATGCAAGAAGATTTTCCCTCATCTCCATATAAGGAGGGCATCATTCACTCCCCACAAGCTCAGTTACTCTAGCCCATTTCCAAGGGTGTGCTCTCTCCTCATGGAGACTTCATGCTCATAGAGCATCCTATGTAATTCACTTCCATTTCTACTTTAGTTCATTTCATCATGTTTTTATAACTTTCATTTCTTCCTCCGTAGCTTGTTTATTGCGTGGTTGCTAGTAGAGTAAGAGTAATGTTTTTTTCATCTCAACAATATTTGGCATTGCACAAACTTTTGTATCGCCATGCCATTGATCATCATCTTCTTGTATTGTTCTACACTATGCACGCTAGACAAGGCAAAAAACTTGCATTAATCTGTACTCAAGATTGAAAATATGCCCACACAGATATTTAGGATGTGCCAAAATATAACAAATATCCCTACCATACATGCAAAAACAAGATGATGACTGTTTTCCATCTCCATTTTCATTCATGTTGTCCATGGATTCTTCACCTAGTTTCTCTGATACCAAATGTAACACGAATTGAATGACATGCCTAGGAAACCTCCCAATAAGGCCAAATGAAATTTTATGCCTATTTTCTATAATTTTTATGTAAAATTCCACTTAATATGAGAGGTTTATTTTTATTCCAAAAGCATTCTTCTAAAGGCAAAGGAGTCCTTGATCCTGCAAAATTCATTTTCATCATCTGGTAATCTTTCTAGAATTTTTAGCTTTCATTTGATGCGCAACTTAGCTCTAAGAATTATTCACTAACTTTGAAAAGAGTCATATCCATATGTATAAAGGACAAAAACATCATTAGGGAAAGAAATGGCAAAAAAAGGACGATGTAAGCATTTCAATTAGTTGTTCTTAATCTAGATTAATCTTGTCAAATCATCTTTGAAAATTCCGTGTAGGCTCATTTAAAAAGTATCTTCCTCAAACATATTAGTTCTGGAAGAGAGAGAACGTTCCTTTGAGAATCATGAAAGTGATATGCCTCAAAGTTTGTGCCCTCTAGATGTTCAAAAATATTGAGATTCCCCTCTTGTCCTTTGACCTATATAATGGTGTTTTTGGGACGTGTTCCACCTTTTTGCTCTACTCTCGAAAGCAAACAAACTTCTATCTTTTTCATAATTCTAGATGCATTTTCCATGGAGAGCCCCTCCAAACACTTTCATAGAATTTTTAACCAACAAGACTCTATTATAAGTTCCACGCCAATATTGTGCAGATTCATAAGTATGCAACAATCGAGAAGGTCTTCCGAATAGCTATAGGACCTTGTAAATCTGAAGCAGCATGTAAAGAGGGCAAAATGCATATTGACATGTGGATAGATGAAGCTACTTATCAAAGTGATCCTCGAATTAGAAGGTACCCACCTTTTCATAATCTTCGTGATTTTATTATATTTGTAGGAGATGGTGAGATGTGGATATTTTCCAAAGTTGTGTGAGTTCGCAAACAACTACATGCAATACATATAAGAGATGAATTTCTGCAGATCATGAGGTACATATGCAACATGTTATAGCTGATATGTATGTGATTGACTTCAAAAAGGCAATCACAGAGCTATAAGAACCATCACAAAGGCTTGGAGTGTCAAAAACATAACTTACTGCTTGGTGAGCTTTAAAGAGATTATTTAGTCCAATATTATGTTTTCAAAAACACATCTCATGTTCTTAATCATTATGTTTTTATAGCATATCCTACTTTTGCATGGTCCATTCTTTGTGGAAAAAGGAAGCCTTGCCACATGGGACACTCTAGGGATGGAAAAGTCTCATTATGAAGCAAGAATATGCTTCTTCAGATGCACAAGAAAAGAAGTTACAAAATTTAATCTAGTCAAAGAGCTCTTTGATAATTTCTTTAGAAGACAAATATAAAGTAACACATGTCAAAAATTATCAACAAAATGAAAATATGAGTGTGAGGAAAATCCTTTCAAGAAAAAGCAGAATTAAATACTAGAAGAGTGACATCTCATTATAATGTGAACCTAAAGGTACAAAGATGGTATGAAATAGGATTTGGAATATGTTTAGGTATTATTCTTACCAAAAACTACATATGGATGCATTTACAATTTTTGAAACCATAGAATTGATGACACAAAAAGGCTTTATTCATCTTTGAGCCTTTTGAATTATCTTGACTTTGGAAAATCTCTAGAAAAAAAGCAACAATAGTAAGATTCTACATAGGGAAAAGGAATCATGAAGCAAAAGGAAGTTGCATAAAAAAAAAGAAAAAGAAAAGCTCAAATTAAGATATGAGTCAAGGACACGACCAATTCAACTGATTAGGTTCATTGGAAGATTTTGGATGGCCCTAATTCCTTGAATTGGTCGTCCCTCAAAATCATGAAAAAACAAACGTATCTGACCTAATTCTGATCTTAGGGTTTTGTCATGTTCCAAACACAATGGAGGCATTAGTTTCTCTAAACTTGGAACCAATCTTGAAATATAGAAAGTCACATGGGATCTAAGGTGCAAGATGGTTTCCTTTGTCCATGATACTTCTACTTAGAGGAATCTCTCTTGATCATTGTTTTCCTTGAACTCACATAAGTCCAACCTACTTCATTGGGGTTAGCATGATTCTCACCATCAATATATCAAGGAATTTTCGGTGGCCTCAAATATGGAAAAAAGTCAAAGAATATATCCAAATGTGTGACACTTGCAATAGATCTAAGGTGTATAATGTCATGAACCTTATGAACTCTTGCAACTTTTACCTATTCTTTTAAGGACACAGTCTTCATTATCTACAAATCACATTATAGTTCTACCATAGTTTTACCCACTACTTGACTTTTTCTTAGATACAACATTAGGCTTCATAGTTTGCCGAATGATATTTTTAGTAATCCAGCTCCACAATTTATATCCAAATTTTTGTACAATCTTTTCAAGCTCCTTGGTGTTCAACTTAAATTTTCTATAGCCAATCATCCATACATTGATGGATAAATTGAATGAGTGAATCAAGTCCTAGAATTGTATCTCTATTGCATCATTAACTATCATCCAATGATTGGTTGAGCTTTTACCCTTGTAGAGTTTGCCAATAACAACATTGTTCATACATTTACCAAGAAGACTCCCTTCTTTGCAAATTATGGACAACACCCAAGGATGGATATACACTCTCACACTATGTCAAGAACCCAACTACCAGAGATAAGGCCCAATACCTCATAAATATTGGACAAGAACTCAAGCAAGAGATCCATAGAACTCCAGAACAATATAAGTATTGTGACGATCATGATCATGTTCCAAAATCCATCATATCAAATTGGGGATAAAGTGTGGTTACTCAAAAATTATTTGCAAACTTCAAAGCCCTTTGTAAAGCTAGAACATAAGAGATTTGGTCATTTTGGCCACCTTTCTCGAGATTAATCCAATCACCTTCAAGATCCAATTATCGATTATCATGATGATACATGGAGTTTTCATTTATGCATGTTGGAACCATACCTTATTTATCCATTGGGGGGAGAGAGACCTAGTCCTTCACCACCTATTGAGATTGTTGATCATGAAGAATTTGATGTCAAGGATGTCCAAGATTTGAGAAAATTCTGAGCAAGATTGGAGTATCTCATTAATTGGAAGGGTATGAAATGAATGATCATAGTCGAGAGCTTTTAAAAACCTACAAAGAGCACTATTCAAGGTTTGAGATTTGATGAGAAAAATCCAATGAGGCTGACACTAGATAACATGAATACTCCTCATGGAACTTGTCACTTGAGCGGGAGGTGATGTCATGGACACAAAGGAAAGCATCACATTTCATGAAAAGTTCTATATCTCATGTTCTAGTTGGAGTTCTAGTTTTGTTCCTTGTAGTCCAATTTAGTCTACTATTTTGGACAAGTCGTCTTGTCCTCTTGTAATCTTGTACTAGGAGATCCCATCTAGTTCTTTCTTATACCTAGTCCATCTCCTCAAGAAAGTTCTTGTAATGCATATATATTATTTCATATGTACAATCTCAGGTTGTGGGATCTCTTGTATCTTGGATTCCGTTTATCCATACTTATTAGTCTCCACTTGTGGGACTTCTTGTATCAGTCGCATATTCTTGTATTATTTCCCCTATGTGGGTGATCTTGTAATAAAAAGTAGAATTGAGAAATCTTGTCTAGTCTAATCAGAGGGCACAATGTAGTGCTCCCCTAATATAAACAATAGATCAATATAGAGGTAAGGAGAGGTGAATCTAAGTGCATGGAGTGATGTTGATCGAGATAGATGAATTCGTGATAGAAGGTATACTTGATGATGTATTTTTAGGGTATGTACTAAAAAACACCATGAATATCATAAATTACCTAAAACTTGGATTCTCCTCTACAACGTTGAGAATAGAGCATTAGATATTACTACTTGTAAAGCTACCTAGATAAAGGAGCTCTCAAATGGTCTTGATTTGCAACTGGAAATGATTTCAATCTATAGGGATAATATGTTTAGTATTGATTTTAGCAAATAATTGAATGTAACATAATAGATGTAAGCACATATAAGTGCTCTTTCACTTTGTGAGAGAGAAATTCTTGGGTAAAGATGTGAATGTTTAATTTTTGCAAAAAGAAGAGCACATTGCTTACATTTCTACCAAAGGTTCAGGTGCTTCATAGCTTTTTTGAGTCCAAAAGGACGTTAAGTCGTAAAGATATAGGAAGTATTCTCATACTATGATTGGGAGTGTTGAAAATAGAGGTCCAAGCTTATGTGCATATAACTTTAAGGAGTCAATGGATGAGTAAATAGTTAGAAGACACAAAGACGTTTCCTCCATATCTATTCAAAGTGTAGAAGATCACCAAATGTCACCAAGGAAAAGGTGAAGAAAAATACAAGCATATGGAAGGTCAGAAAGAGAGAAGATGCAAGGGTAAATGAAGAATCACATAATCCCATCAATGCTTCTTTAAATTTTGAAGGCCTTTGGGAATCTTTTTTTAGGATAAATGAAGAAAAGAGTGGTGAAGTATATTTTAACCACCCCTAGACTTTGAAAGAACTTGGAGAAGCTTGTAGGAGGTAGAAAAGTGAGTTGCGAAGTGAGGAAGTTCGGTCCAGCCAATCGGCACAAAACTAGCCCTTGAGCTTATGGAGACTCAAAAGCTTATGGAGACTCAAATAGACCTTATAGGCATGAGATAATTACAATAAAATGCACTATGTAGTTTTGAGCATTAAGAAAAAGAGTCGATACAAAACAGATAGGTTTGTGTTCGAATAGTACCCCCTCAAGCTAAAGTATGCTTGAGTCTTCATTCTCTAATAGGTTAAATACTTGCCATAGCTTTGAATCTACAAAGCTTTATTCCATCAAGTGCCTTTGTCATCGTATTTGCTAGTTGCTTTTTACTTGGAACCGAAAAAATGTCAATCTCCTTTGCCATGAGCTTCTCCCTGATAAAGTGGTAATGAACCTCTATGTGTTTGGTTCTTGCATGGAAAATAGTGTTTGCTTCTAGATGCATGGAACTTACATTATCTCCAAATATGTGAGGTTTGGAACTCACAAGTCCCAAATTTGTATACAATGCTCTTAACCATATTGCCTCTTGAGTTGCTATGGTCAAACCTCTATACTCTGCTTTAGTTCAGGATAAAGCTACTATTAGTTGCTTCTTGGAACTCCATGACACTAGCTTTGAACCTGTAAATTCTAAGTAAATAGAGGTACTTCTTCTATCAACCTTACCTATTGCCCAATCTACATCTAAATAGATTTTGATATCCAAATCTGAAGAGTAAGGATAGAATATACCTTCATTGATTGTACCTTTGAGATACTTAAGTACTCTCTTAGTTGCATCCATGTGTGGTCTTCTTGGTGAGTGCATGAATTGACTAAGCACTCCCATGCGATATGAGATGTCTGACCTTGTATGAGTAGAATATATCAAGCTACCTACCAAGATTTGATATTCTTTCATGTCTTCAGTTTTCTCACCTTCATAAACACTAAATTTATGATTCATCTCCAAAGGTGTACTTGTAGGTTTAGCATTCTCCATTTTAACTTAAGAAGTAAATCTTGAATGTATCTTCTATGAGTCAAATGCATTCCTTCATCTACGTATATGACCTGCCTACCTAGGAAATATGTGAGCTCACCTAAGTCACTAATTTTGAACTCCTCTTGCATGTGTCTCTTGATCCTTTGAATGGCATTCGGATCATCATCTATCACAATAATATCATCTACATATACATATAGATAGATAACGTCATTGTGATCCCTTTTGATGAGTAGAGAAGGATATGAGATGCTAGGCCTGTTGGGGGATTCTTAGACAAGAAGGAGTTTGAGGGTTTGTAGGAGAAAATGAAAGGACCAGAAGAGGAAATACACCTTGGAAGCTTCTGCCGATTGATTACAGTAAGACAATTCCAATGTTTGAAGCAAAATACAAGCCAATACTTCTGTGCACAATCACACAGAGTGCTCAATCACAAAATACCCAATATCCCAAAGTCTTCTTGCCACCGGCCTCCTCTGCACCAGACCTCCACCTGCTTCAAGCTTATCCTTGTACACACCTTGCACCAAGCTTCCACAAAGGGGGAGGAGTGAATACCTTCTGTCGGCATGCACACACTGCAATGAGACCTTGAGATCCTTGGGGGAGTATAGCTTAGCACTCTCTGCACAAATCCTTAGTCACTCTCCATGCACCTTGCACTTCCACTTCTTTGCGTCGCACTCTGGTGACTCTTGCACTTCTCTCTCTTGCTTCCCTTAGACTATGCTTCTCCTGCTTACTCTAAGATTGGTCCAAGAATAGACCTTGCCTTGATTTTAGTGTGTCGATCGCGTACGCTCCTAACTGCAATGGTATCTTGGTGCTCACTTTGATGTCCCAAGATTGTCTTTCCAAGTGGTAGCCAACGACTCACTGTTTTGTCCTGTAGTGACTTTAGACTAAAACCCAAAATTTTAATGGGGGGGCCATACTTTCACCTGTGCGTACGTTGCCGCTTCACATACCTTCACATTTCCTTTTAAGTCTTCACTTTTGCACCTAAGGGGGGGTTCACCTGAACCTTCCAAAACACTTTAAAACACACTTTGAACCTTAGGGAAATTAGAGAAAATACCTCTGCAACCTGCAACTCATTTTCTCCAATTTACTCTTTGTGGACAATTAATTGTGCACTACCTGTGTACTTTGACACCTGCATTTTAGCACTTTGACTTTGCACTTGTTGACTTTGACCTTGACCTTGTTGACTTTGACTAGTTGACTTTGACTAGTTGACTTTGACCAGTTGACTTTGACCAGTTGACTTTGACTAGTTGAATTTGACCAATTGACGTTGACTGCAGTTGACTTTGATCAACATGAATTTTATGGGCTCAACAGTTGCCCACCACCTAATGTGCTCTCCGTCCCGGAGAGCTATAGCCAAAACGCTGAGCATATTGGACACCATGATAATGGAGCTGCAAAAACTGGAAGAGGACATCTGAGCAGCAACCAATTCCACCAGAACAAGCACCAGAAAAGAACCAGAAGTGGGATGTTTTTTTATGGAAAAGAAAAAAGGATGGCAATGGGAGGGTAGAAGGGAATGGGAAGGGAGGGCTGAGGGTGCGGAGATGGATGGGATAGGGAGGGGTGATGATGTGGGTGGGCATACTGTATAAAGGAAGGGATTGGGAATACGAATCAGGGGTCTGGAGGGGGTTAAAATGATGAAACTGGAGGGCCACAGAGGATACATATGGGAATAGAAAAACCAAATGTAAGATGAGGTGAGAATATACCATGTGGAAAATGTAGAGAAATAAAAACATGTGATAAATGTGCTCAAAACTTGAGGGTTTGACCAAAACTCATAGAAAGTGTGTTAATCTGGAAAAATAAAGTCAAAAACTGAGTCCAGAGGTGCCAAAAAACATGAAAATGACTCCATTTTTGTAAAAAACGGCCAACCTAGGCACAATCCAGAGCCAAAAGCTTTGAGCCATAAAAAAGTAAAAAATATATATATGGGGGGGGATGTCAGGGGGGGGGGGGGGGGATGTCAGAACCGGGGGGGGCGGGGGGGGGGGGGGGGGGGGGGGGGGGGCGTCGGTGGTGGTCGGTAGGGGGCGGGGGGAGGGGGGTCGGTGGTGGTCGATGGGGGGGCATTTTTCTTTTATTTATTTTTATTTTTTTTATGCCTCAACCCGAAATTCCTGGGGGCCCCCTTTTTTTTTCTTTTTTTTTTGTTTGAAAAATAACCCAAAAAATAGAAAAAATGAAGGAAAAATCCAAAAAAAATGCCAAAAAATTGCCCAAAAATTCTGTAAAAATTCTCATGAAATTTTCTATAGGGCTAGGCCCCATTTCTTTCATCAAACCACAGAGAGCCTCCTTTTATTCCTCCTATTTGGCAAGAAAATGACATTGGAAAAGGATAAAAAAATGCTAGAAAAATGCTAAAATTGCTAGAAAAATTTCCAAAAAATACCCAAAAGTTTTTTGTTTGTAGAGGTTATGAAATGCCTTCTAGGTGTGCTAAAAACACCAGGAACAAGAATGAAATTGATAAAGAAAACTACTAAAACTGAGCAAAATGAGATGAGAAAGCTCTGTACAACCTGGACAAATTTTGTAGTTCCAAGTGATCCATACTTCTTCAAGTGTGTTGATGATAGGCCTTGAGCCTGTATATGTTGATCAGTGGCAAGGCCTCTCCTTTCAGCGTCTCTAACTCCACAGCACCCCAATTTAGCATTGTTTTGACTCTGTAAGGTCCTTCCCAATGTGGAAGCCATTTTCCTCTCGGTGTGTATGAAGATGAGGTCTATGGAGAAGAACTAACATGCCTGCTTCAATGTTGTTGTTCCACAGATGTCGATCATGTGCCTCCTTCCTCTTCATCTGAGTCTCTATCAATTGTTTTGTTGCTAGTAGACGAATCTCCTCCACTTTATGTAGTGCTTCAGGCCTCTGAGAGACATCACAATCCTTCTTGCCCTACATGAATGCTATCTTAGGTGATCCATGTAAAAATTCAAAGGGCTCAATGGGCAATATGCCATAAACTAGTTGGAATGGAGAATATCATGTGGCCTCTTTGTAGGCTAACCTGTATGCCCATAGGGTACCTTGATAAGCAATGCCCCAGGAAGTGGGCTGTAACATACACTCCTTTCTTAACATTGAGATTAAAACCTTATTTGTCGATTCAGCCTGTCCATTGGCTCTTGGATAGTAAGCACAAGAGGTCCTATGTAGAATTCTATACCTGTTGAAAATTTCCTGCAGGACCTTATTAACAAAATGGGTACCTTGATCTGTACAAATTTCAAGTGGGCATCCAAACCTGCAAATGATGCTACTATAAATGAAATCAACAACAGTTTGGGAAGTGCAGTCGGGGGAGGCAATAGCTTCAGCCCACTTTGTCGCATAATCTGTAGCTATCAAGAGATATTTCTCTCTTTTTGGAATCGCGGGAGGGTAGATGGGCCCTACAAAATCGAGCCCCCACTTCTCAAATGGTTGCCAGGAAGTGGAAACAATCAAGGGGCTATGCATCTGCTTTGTTGGCTTAGGTCCACACCTCTGGCAAATGTCACATGCCTTTCCCCATTCATCTGCATCCTTAAATAGTGTAGGCCACCATAAACCAGCCTCTAGTATCCTCTGACTCATAATATGCCCTGGAAGGTGCCCACCACCTGTTCCTTCATGTGTAGAGTGAAGGACTTCCCTCACTTCTTCTTTTCCAAACACTTCCTAAACCTGTCATCCTTGCCCTGTCTATACAATTTATCTTCAATGAAGGTATATGGTCTACTCTTGATTAGTAGTCTCTTCTTTTGCACAACACTAGACTTTTCTAGATACAACCCAGTTTTAATGAAATTTTTGATATCATCATACCAACCTTGAGCTTGTACAGCAAACAGATGAGCATCTGGAAAATCATCATTGATTCCACTAGTTTGATTCATCAGATTGATTCTGGATAGGTGATCCGCCATAACATTATCTTTACCTGGTCTATGGACTACAGAAAATCAAACTCTTGGAACAACAATAACCACCTCCATATTCTACCAGTGGCTTGTGGTTTGTTGAGTAGGTATTTTAGTGGTTGGTGATCTGTTATAATAATAAATTTTACTCCCAGTAAGTAATGATAGAATTTTTGGACAGCAAAGACCATTGCTAGGGCTTCCCTTTCTGTAGTACTGTAAGTCCTTTCAGCCTTGGTCAAGATTCTACTGGCATATTGAATTGGTCTGTCCACTTTAAATTCTTCACTGGGTTGGGTCAAAACTGCCCCCACTGCATAAGCACTGGCATCTACATGTATATGAAAGATTTTTGACCACTCAGGTGTGATCAAAATAGGAGCAGACACTAACCTTGACCGTAATGTTTGATATGCTTTTTCCTCCTCTTCTTCCCATTTAAAAGGTACTTCCTTACCTATAAGTCTAGCCAGTGGTCTGGCTATCTCTGCATACATTTTTATAAATCTTCTATGGTATCCAGTATGTCCCAAGAAACTCTGAATCGCTTTAGGGGATTTAGGTTTAGGCAGCTTTAATATAGAAATGATTTTGTCAGGATCTGGGGCCATACCTTTAGCCGACACCACATGTCCTAAGAGAGTTCCTTCTGTCACAAGGAAATGAAATTTATTTGGATTGAGCTTTAGCTTAGTCTCCCTGCATCTTTTGAAAACATTCTACAGCTGCCTCAAGTGATGGTCCAAACAATCTAGAGGAGTTTCTTTGTGAGAACCTGAAAACGAAGAGAAGTCATCCATGAAGATTCTAAGTGATTCTAGCAATAGGGGGCCAAAAATGAGATTGACCGTTCTGTTAAAGGTGGCTGGAGCATTTCTGAGCCCAAATGGCATTTTGACATACACATATGTTCCCCAAGGTGTGATAAAAGCAGTCTTTTCATGATCCTCTGGGTGTATTGATATTTGATTATAGCCACTAAATCCATCCATAAAGCTATATAATGCATGCCCAGCCACTTCTTCAATGACCTGCTCTGCAAAAGGCATTGGGAACCCATTTGGAATGGTCACCTTGTTGAGTGCTCTAAAGTCAACACAAATTCTGATTTTATTAGTATTCTTCTTTGGTACTATAACCATAGGTGAGAGCCACTCTGAGTGTTCTACAGGAATGATGATTCCTGCATCCTCCATCTTCTGTATTTCCACATAGATAGCTTTAGCATATTTTGGATTAAGTCTATAACTCTTCCCTCTTATGGGTTTGGCTCCATCAACCAGAGGGATTCTGTGCTCTCCATAAGTTGCAGGCACTCCTTCTAAGTCTTTATAATGCCAGGAAAAAACATCTCTATAATGGGTCAAGAATGATTTTACCTTTTCAAGGAGCCCTGGGTGGCTCCACAACCAAGTGGCCACCAAAACTGGCCGATTATTGTCTTGAGTGCCTAATTGTATTTCTTGGACAGGATTTCTCTCTACCATATTATCTTCGTGCTCATCTTCTACCTTGTCTTCTTCTACTAGGCTTTCGTGCATTGCTTCATAAGCAGGTGTATTTTGGACTTCAATGTGTTCCTCCTTGTCCTGCATCCATCCTGTAGGAATTTCTTGAATTGGGAAAGAACATTCTTCACTAGAATTTTTTACCTTTCCTTTAGCTTCAGTAACCTCCTTATCTCTGGTTGTCATATCCTCCTCCAAGTTGTATTTGAGGGGTCTCTTCCTGCCCCTTCTGTGGTCTGTGATGGGCTCTCCCAATCCATCAACTTGGACTTTCTCCTTATCTTCACCATAACCTTCATTCGTGCAATAATTATTAAGAAAAATTCCAAAACAAGAGGAAGAGTTGCCTGCTTGGAGGCAATTTAGAATATCCTCTTCTTCCTCGAAATCTATTTGGGGTTGATCCTCCAATTCTGTTTCCATGCATATACCAACTGTTTGCATCATGCTAGTGTTTCCTTGATTATCTAGGCCCTCTTCTAAATGAATCTGTGTCAGCTCTTGCCCTTTCTTTTGTACCCACATAGTGTCCTTTCCCCAATCATGAATGACACTTGCATGCCTCAGCCATGGTCGTCCAATTAAGAGGGGAAATCCTCCTTCAACGTGGGGCAATCTTAAAACCACAAAATCCAAAATGAATAGATTACCTTGTACTTCAAGTGGAACTTTTGGGATCACTCCCAAGGGCCTTACTTTGCTCTGATCTGCCAAAGTAACAGTGAAATTTGCAGGCCTTGAAGGGTGGAGTCCAATCTTTTCAATTGTATGTTCAGGCATCAAGTTAATGCCAGAACCACCATCCACAATAACTCCTTGAAATTCATGACCCTTGATAGATACTGTCAGCCGATGAATTTTATAATCTGTAAGGGATACTTCCCCTACAATTTTTCCTTTATGTAAAACAACAGTCTTTGCCACCAAACTTGTAGTGGAAGCTTCATCAATTATTTGCAATAACTCTGACCTGAATTTCCCATCCATCTTTATTAAATAAAAAATACTAACCTCCTTTTTCATGGACTTGAGTAGTTTTGAAGCCTCTCATTCCTTGAGAGCATGGGCTCCAGTTGACTTATCAAACTCCTCATGAGCCCTGTTGAAGGCATGCCCAATGGCATCACTGGTGCATATGAGATCTCCTTTTTGACTTGTATCTGCACCTGTGGTGACTTTATCTTCAGATGGTTCTCTATTTTGATTCCATTCCTTAATCTTTGATCCTTGTCCTATGTCTGCTTGAGCCTTCTCCTTGCTTCTTGTCTGCACAGTCAAAGATTCTAGTCTTACATAGTGCCAAGAACCTTCTAATGTGTTTATCCGGATCCTCTTGAGCTAGGCCTTTGAAAGAAGGAAACTTTATATTTAATCTAGAGAGTAAAGTTTCCAAGTCTACCTGACCCGCCATGCTCTTGACTGATGATGTTGAAGATAGTGGACTGGGGGACCTTCTAACAACCTTCCTTCTTGTCTGCTTGCAGGTGACCCTCAATGTTTGGGACCGGGTTGCGGTCATGAGCAGCTCATAGCCCACTGAATATGAGACACTTGATAAGAATATTTACCTTTAGTTTGATGAAGTAGCACTGTGGTTCTGTCGACACTTGATCTCTTCTATGCTTTGCACTTGGTTTCTCCTAAGCTCAAATCTCCTTGGAAGTCCCACCGTGCATCCGAAATTTTGTTGGGGGATTCTTAGACAAGAAGGAGTTTGAGGGTTTGTAGGAGAAAATGAAAGGACCAGAAGAGGAAATACACCTTGGAAGCTTCTGCCGATTGATTACAGTAAGACAATTACAATGTTTGAAGCAAAATACAAGCCAATACTTCTGTGCACAATCACATAGAGTGCTCAATTACAAAATACCCAATATCCCAAAGTCTTCTTGCCACTAGCCTCCTCTGCACCAGACCTCCACCTGCTTCAAGCTTATCCTTGTGTACACCTTGCACCAAGCTTCCACAAAGGGGGAGGAGTGAATACCTTCTGTCGGCACGCGCACATTGGAATGAGACCTTGAGATCCTTGGGGGAGTATAGCTTAGCACTCTCTGCACAAATCCTTAGTCACTCTCCATGCACCTTGCACTTCCACTTCTCTGCGTCGCACTCTGGTGACTCTTGCACTTCTCTCTCTTGCTTCCCTTAGACTATGCTTCTCCTGCTTACTCTAAGATTGGTCCAAGAATAGACCTTGCCTTGATTTTAGTGTGTCGATCACGTACGCTCCTAACTGCAATGGTATCTTGGTGCTCACTTTGATGTCCCAAGATTGTCTTTCCAAGTGGCAGCCAACGACTCACTGTTTTGTCCTGTAGTGACTTTAGACTAAAACCCAAAATTTTAATGGGGGGCCATACTTTCACCTGTGCGTACGTTGCCGCTTCACATACCTTCACATTTCCTTTTAAGTCTTCACTTTTGCACCTAAGGGGGGGTTCACTTGAACCTTCCAAAACACTTTAAAACACACTTTGAACCTTAGGGAAATTAGAGAAAATACCTCTGCAACCTGCAACTCATTTTCTCCAATTTACCCTTTGTGGACAATTAATTGTGCACTACCTGTGTACTTTGACACCTGCATTTTAGCACTTTGACTTTGCACCTGTTGACTTTGACCTTGATCTAGTTGACTTTGACCAGTTGAATTTGACCAATTGACTTTGATCTTTTGACTTTGGCTACAGTTGAGTTTGACCAACATGACTTTTATGGGCTCAACAAGGCCTGAACCCTTGATCTTGAAGGTATGTAACCAACTTGTAATTCCAAGCTCGAGGATCTTGTTTCAATCCATACAATGCTTCCTTAAGTCTGCAAACATAAGGTGCATGATTAGGGTTTTCATATCTTGGAGGTTGTGAGATGTATACATCTTCACTTATCCAACCATCTAGAAATGCATTTTTTACATCAAGTTGGAGGAGTCTCCAATTTATTGCAGCAACTACACTTATCAATGTTCTGATTGTAGTCATCTTTGCAACTGGTGAGAATGTTTCCTCATAGTCTATACCATGCATTTGTGAGCATCCTTTCGCAACTAATCTTGCCTTGTACTTGCAAACTGATCCATCTTAGTTTCTTTTAACCTTATACACCCATCTACAACTAGTTACCTTTTGATTGGATAACATTGGAACCAAATCCCAAGTGCCCATCTCCGTGAATGCATCTATTTCCTCTTTCATAGTCTTTTCCAAATTAGGATTTCTCTTCGCCTCTTCATAGGTTGTGGGTTCCTCTAAAATTGAGTCTTTTGACAAGTAGATTGAATGCTTTATAAAAAGTGTGGAATCATATCCATACCTTTTTGGTTGTTTCTTCTCTCTTCTTGATCTTCTAGGAGCTTACTTAGAGCATTCTCGACACTCCTACATCTTTGCTTTGCCTCTTGACTTCCATGGTTTGTAATCCTTTTCCCTTTCATCTTGGTCATCATCTGTATCATTTCTTGAATCCTGGATGTGTGTATCATGCATGCTTCCTAATTGAGGAGAATCAGAATCAAGATCATATGGTAGAGTTACCTTGTGTTTTTCTTCATCGTATTCAAAACCTATTTTCTTCAAACACAACATCTCTACTTGTAGTGAATTGCTTGGTTGAAGAATTATAGAACCTGTAACGCATCTGAGTTGAATCATAGCCAATAAACACTAATTTTTTTGCCCTTTCATCTAGCTTATCTCTTATTTGTGATGGTAGATGAACATAAGCTAAACAACCAAACACCTTGCAATGTCCAAGACTAGGTTTTATTTAATGCCATGCCTCATAAGGAGTCATACCTTGAAGTGATTTGGATTTCTCTTCAAATATTACTCTTGATGATCCAACCAATGTCTTGTTTCTCCTCTCTGCAATTCCATTTAGCTGAGGAGAGTACCTGGTAGTCACTTCCCTTTTGATACCTTTATCTTGCAAGAACTCATCAAACTCTTTGGAGAAGTATTCTCCCCCTCCATCAGATCTGAGCTTCTTGAGTGATCTACCCATATGATTCTACACATGTGCTAGATAATTTTTGAAGCAATCAAACACTTTATTCTTACTCTTGATAAATTATAGAATAATCCATCTACTATGGTCATCAATAAATGAGACATAATACCTTGATCCTATCATAGAAGGTTATTGTTGGAGTTAGACGTCTATAGAAGCACGTGAACAGCACAAGGAAGAAGAAGAAGCTTGGAGCACAAACACACAATTCTGAATGTATTACTAGAGAATGTACAAAGATAAGTAGCCCATTAGGGCAATAGGCGTATATACAAGCCGGGGGAAAAAACCTCCTAAAGAGGGAAAAAAGTGCCCCGGCACACCTAGTGTGTTCACACACATCACTACCTCAATATATCAACAAATCCCCCCTGGGAGTGATGCGGTGAACAAGGAGCTGGCACTCATGTATAAGGAAGTGCCAAGCTATGTGGAAATCACAACACAAAAGGAAGTAAGCCCAAAGCTTTGCGGAAAGCTTCAAACTTCTCCCTAGGCAGAGACTTCGTGAAAAGGTCTGCAATGTTCTCCTGCGTGGGCACATATGCCAAGCTGATCTCCCTAGTAGAGAACCTCTCCCTGACATAGTGATAATGCACCTCAATGTGATTAGTGTGAGCATGGAACACAAGGTTCCTCGCAACTGCCAATGCGCTCTGACTGTCAATGAAGATGGTGGTGGCAGAAGACTGGCCAACACCCAAATCAGCCATAAGGCGTCTGAGCCACACACACTCAATAGTCGCTGTGAAAGCTGCCCTATACTCAGCCTCACAACTGGAAGTGGCCACAGTAGGCTGCTTCTTGCTCAATCAAGATATACATGAGCTACCAAGCATGAAGCAAAAACCACTGGTCGACACACAAGTTTCATAGCAATCAGCCCAATTTGAGTTAGAAAAAGCATGCAAATCTGGTGGTAGTGATCCCCCCTTAGGATAAAACAACCCAAGTAGCCCAATACCACTCAAGTAGCGAAAGATGCGCTTAACCGCCTTCCAATGCATGACTCCTGGGCAATGCATAAACTTGCTCATCTGTGAGACAACAAACTGAATATCTGGCCGAGTAATGCATAAGTAAATCAAGCATCCAACAGCCTGCTGATAGAGAACAGCATCAAATGCATCTCCAACATCATGAAGACTCAAGCGTAAACCTGTCTCCATAGGAGTGGCAATAGGCTTACAGTCTTCAAGGCCAAAACGCTGCAATAATGTGTCAATATATTTCGTTTGACACAAAGCCATTCCACCATCAAGTTGCATAAATTGAATGCCCAAATAGTGATGCAAATGCGCCAAATGAGACATCTCAAATGAGGCATGCAAATCAGCCTTGAAATCAGCAATATGCTTCTCAATAGGACCAGTGAGCAGCATGTCATCAACATAGACAACAATGATCAGAAGCACATCATTAGCATGCTTAACATATAAGGTGCTTTTAGTTGGACTGTTCACAAAACCATGTGCAACCAGATAGGCATGTATCTTCTCATACCAAGCACGTGGTGCTTGCTTTAAACCATATAATGCCTTCTTTAACCTACACACCTGGTTTTCATGCCCTTTCTACACAAAGCCATGGGGCTGAAAAACATACACTTCTTCATGCAAGTCACCATTCAAAAATGTTGTTTTAATGCCCAACTGATGTACATTCCAACCATGATGGGCTGCAAGTGCACAAATGCTCCGAACAGTAGTCATACGACATGTAGGTGCAAAGGTCTCATCAAAATCAATGCCTCTTTCCTACGCATAACCCTTTGCAACAAGCCTAGCCTTATACCTGTCAACTGTACCATCAGGTTTACACTTCAGCTTGTATACCCACTTAGTGCCAATGGCCTTCTTGCCAGGAGGCAAGTCACATAAAGACCATGTACCATTCTTCATTATAGCATCATATTCAGATTGCATGGCAGCCATCCAATTTTCTGAATTCTGTGCTTCATCAAAAGAAACAGGCTCATTCTCATCACAGAGACTAGACGTAGCCATAGCATAGCAATCTGATGCAAAGAAGGCACTATGAGAGCCTGAACAAGTACGATATGAAAAAGGTGCATCTAATTTGCTATCACGCAAAGTCTGCACCAGCCATTTTGGCATAGTTTTTGCCTGCTCAATATCAGCTCTCTCATCAACAAGTGCATCATGTAAATCTGCATCAGAAATATAATGATCTGCATCATCATATGAAACCTGCAAAGGCTGAGAAGTTGCCTCATTAGGACCAGCACTAGACTGTCCACCTGTAAAAAGAGGCATCAACGTATCATACATGTCTTTGGAGCTAACAGATGTCTCCTTAGTACATGAAAGCAATGGCTGAATAGCATCTTCCACAAAGACAACATCACAACTAACCAGAATGTGTTTAGTCTGTGGATGATACAGACGATAGCCTTTACTTTCAGAACTGTACCCAACAAAAATACATTTTACTGCCTTATCATCCAATTTTCTGCGATGTTGTTCAGGCACTAATGCATATGCCAAACAACCAAAAACACAGAGATGAGCAACAGATGGCTTGCAGTCATGCCAAGCCTCATATGGAGTGATAGACTGTAGCGCTTTAGTGGGACACCTGTTCAGTACATATGTTGCGCACATGATAGCCTCAAGCCAGAAACTATGTGGTAAAGCCTGACTCCTGACCATGCACCTCGCCATCTCCATGAGTGACCTGTTCTTTCGTTTAGCAACTCCATTCTGTTGAGGTGTATACGGCACTGTACACTAGTGTTTTATCCCACATTCAGCCAGAAATGCATTAAAATCAGAAGACATATATTCCCCCCCTCGATCAGAACGGAGGGTGCCCATTTTACATGCTGAAAGATTTTTCAGCCAAAACCAAAAACTGTTTAAAGTACATGAACACTTCGGACTTTGCTTTGAGTGGATATACCCATGCATGCTTGGGAAAATCATCAATGAAAGTCACAAAGTAAAGGTAATTCCCAAAAGAGGGTGTCTGCATAGGACGACAGACATCACTATGTACAAGCTGCAATTTCTGCGTAGCCCGAACTGAACCATCTTTTGGAAAGGAGGAACGCTGCATTTTGCCCAAAATACAGCCTTCACATACATGTTTTCCAAGTGCCTCAAGCTTGGGCAAAGAAGACTCCATATCAGATTTTTGTAGGCGCAGCAAACTAGCAAAATTCAGATGACCAAAGCTTGCATGCCAAAGCTTTGCATCTGACATAGCCTGAGAATCATGAACTGCACATGCCGAATCATTCACAGATCTTTCATAGTTCATGAGCTTATACAGCCCACGACATAAAATGCCAGAAGCAATAATCACATCGCCATTTGATAGATCATGAACTGTACACCTGTCATCAACGAATTTCACAACCAAGCCAATCTTGGCTAATGCAGAAACTGATAACAGATTCTTCTTGATCCCTGGCACAAATAAAGCATCTGACAAGGTGAAAGAACTACCATCAGCAGTAGTCAGAATGATCTTACCAACTCCCATAACAGGATAATAGGAGTTGTTGGTGCATGTGACAGTATTCCCTGTAGGGGCAGGCTCGAGTGAAGAGAAGAAACTGTGCTGCGAGGTAATATGTTTGGCCGCCCCATTGTCAAAGTACCAAACATTTGAGTCAACTACAGACATGCACTGCTCATGAGAAGATGGGTCAAAACTGCAAACAGTAGTAAACGCCCATTCTTCTTCCTGCACAAGATTAGTAGACTCTGTTTTTGGTGTAGAGGCTTCTGCAACAACCATACCAGCCTCCTTTTTCTTTGCCTCTTTTGCAGCCAGTTTTGGACAGTTCTTTATGATATGATCATTCCCTTTACAGTACTTGCACAACAATTTTTGCTTTTCTGATTTCTTCTCATCTTTATCCTGGTTCTTCGAATGTGCAGCATTTGCAGATTTCTACTTACTAGTAGAAGAGCTCCATTTTCCTTTGCCCTTCTGACTAGCCAGGAAAGCTTGATCTGCAACACGCATAATGGACCTGTTTTGCCTAGACTAATCTTCCTGCAACAGAACAGAGACTAACTTCTCAAATGATAAGGCATTCGGATTGCCTTTCATCATCAACCGAAGAGTAGAAGCAAAACTCTGATATGAATCAGGAAGACCATTCAGAACGGTCTGCACAAGTGAGCTATCTGGTATAACCTCATCAGCAGAAATCAACTCTTCCTTCAAATCTTTGATCTTCGTTAGGAAATTGCCCATAGAATCACCTTCATTCATGTGCTCACTCTCCAACTGTTTTTGGAGGTAAGCAACACGAGCCTCATTCCTAGCTTGGTACAATGTGGTAAGTGTATCCTAAGCATCCCTAGCTGTTTTGCAAGAGCGAATATGAGGAATAATGGCACGTTTGACAGACAAAGCTATCAATGCATGTGCCTGGGCATCTCTGCCATCCCAACGAATTTGCTCTCTAGTAGGTGCAATAGAAATAGTAGCACGAATAGGAATCTGTGGAATATCATCTTCGACACCATCTTCATCAGCTCCAGCACCTGTATTTGCAGTACCTGTCGTTACAGGTGTAATAGGACGTCTTTCAACACCCTACACAATGTTCCACAATCCTTTTGCAACCAAAACATGTCGCATCATATAAGCCCATAATGGGTAGTTGGTACCATCCAACTTATCCTCAACAACCAACATACGAAATACATCACTGCTTTCAACCATGGCCGATGACTAAAATACCTTGATGCAGAAAATTGACTGTATCTAAAAAAATTGAACATAACTGCCCAGACGAGTTCTGCTAGACCTATAGCAGACTTCGAGATGCTTAAACTGGCGAACACAAACTGGTATATACCTTTGGCACAAAAAGACAAAATAACCAGCACAAGCGCTGCAATAGTGCGTTCGGAGGCCGAAACGAGCTCAGATCGCGAGTATGCTCACCAAAATTCGTGCGATTCTGAGAGTGCAAATAGAGGAGTGTCGACGACGCTCTAGATGAAGCGACGACCTATTCTGATACCAATTGTTGGATTTAGACGTCTGTAGAAGCACTCAAACAACACAAGGAAGAAGAAGAAGCTTGGAGTACAAACACACAATACTAAATATATTACTAGAGAATGTACAAAGATAAGTAGCCTATTAGGGCAATAGGCATATATACAAGCCGGGGGAAAAAACCTCCTAAAGAGGGAAAAAAGTGCCCTGGCAGACCTAGTGTGTTCACACACATCACTACCTAAATATATCAACAGTTATTGACCTGGTCCCTGTACATCTGTATGTACTAAGTCCAGTAAGTTGTTGTGGATGTAGCCTTTGTGATTAAATGGTTGTCTTTGTACCTTTCCAATCTCACATGCATCACACCTATTGATCATGTGTCATTTGATATGTTTGGTAGTCTAAGAACACTTTGATCCCTGCATATATCCTTCAAGGTTCTTTCATTCACATTAGCAAGTCTGTTATACCACACTTCAAGCTCACTTAGG
This sequence comes from Ceratopteris richardii, assembly GCA_020310875.1. Lineage (NCBI taxonomy): Eukaryota > Viridiplantae > Streptophyta > Polypodiopsida > Polypodiales > Pteridaceae > Ceratopteris > Ceratopteris richardii. Next base: position 88,885,163 of record CM035408.1, on the reverse strand, counting down.
GTTTGAGACCCAAAAGTGAATAGAGCTATGTTCCGAGTTTTTCCTACTTCAAAAGTAAAGAGCCAACCATTCTTCTCACCTCTGGCTATCTTCTTAAAGCCTTGACATGGATCTTTCACAAAAGCTCCATGTTGGGTGAACCTAACATGCAAGCCTTTTTCAACTATTTGGCCTACACTTATTAGGTTTCTAGTGATAGTGGGTACATAGAAAACCTTATTCATAATGTTTATCCTTCCATTGGAAGCTTTGACATTACCAATCTTCTCCACATTGTGCTTTGTGTCATCCCTTGTTTGAGTTTCATGTCTATGCTTTGTACTTTCCAAATCAAACAGAAGAGCAATGTTGCCTACAACATGATTTGAACATCGTGAACCTATGTAGAACAAATGATCATCTTCTTTACCTTCTTTGCGGCTTAGATTCATTAAAAGCAATGACTCTTCATGTGCTTGAACTTTTGAATAATTGTTGAAGTCCCTTTTATTATGACCTCTCTTGTTATTGTTGAAGTTGTGTCCACCTTTGCCTCTATTGTTTCCATATCCACTCCTCCACTTCCTTTCTAGGTCTTCGCATTGAACCAATAATTCTGAATGGTGAGGTTGGTCTTATCACAACAAGCACAAGGTTGAACATTCTGACCCTTTGGCTTTATCATGCTTTGGTCCTTTCTTCTTCCCTTTCCACTTGCTATGGCTTGTGAAGTTGGCTTGAGAAGTCTCCTCTTCATCTTATTCCTTCTTCTTTCCTTTTAGCTTCTTGTCCTTCTTATCTGCATATAGAGCAGTATTTCAATTACCATGCCCTTGCTTTATGCTATTTTTGGCCTCTTGATTGAAGAGTTGTCCAATGTTAGAAGATATGCATTTCTAGGGCAAGCTCAAGTTTTGTTTTTCATAAAATAACTCTATTTGAAGGATTTTTAACCTTAGGAAAGTCAAAGAACAAAGTTGAAGGTGCAACTGTATCCAAAAGGAGGCATTGGACCACCAAAAGCCAATCCAATGAAGAGAAAAAGTCACAAGGCAAGTGAAGAGACAAGGAGGGCATGTGAAGAGACATGGAGGACATATGAAGAGTCATAGAAGGCTCTCATGGCTATATAAAGACCATCCAAGCTCAATCAAGGCGTGTTTGGATGCTAAGAAGTCAGGGTGCTACATATATATGTGCCATTGAGCCATGAGCTCTGATAGGTGCCCTTATTCTCTTGTATATCTCTCCTACCCTTTCCAAAGGGTGCTTCATTTCTCTAGCAGCCCATTAGGACTTCATTTTCTCTTTTTAGGAAGCTTCATTCTCAAAGTTCTTATACTTGATGGAAAGCTTATAAAGGAAGGATTCTATTCCCAAAAGATCTTTGGCAAAACGTTTCTTGTACTGTGAGATATAGCTATTTTTTTGTCTATTGTTCTATCCCGAAACCTACTAGGAAAACTAGGCTATCTCGTGTGACTCATTTGATAGGTCTATAGGTGTCCAAATCCAGTTATTCATAGATCATTGGAAAGCTCTTACTATGAAGTTCATGTGGCTAAAAGGGTTGTTGAATTGGATTTAGGAATGGGGAGATATATGAGTTGTAGTGAGTACTGGTATGAGGGTAGATAGGTCTTGGGAAGGGTCCAAGCTTCTTGTTGTGCATTTGGAGGAGAAAGCTTCCACGACTGGTATGAGAGCTCCTTGTGAACATCAAGGAGAGTACAAAGAAGGAGCCCAAGCAAAGGAATCAACCATTGAAGCCTTTTCAAAGCGTGAAGGAGATTGCAAACTTGGAACCCGGGGGAGCTTCATCGAGAAAGTGCTTCATCACACAAAAGGACTTCACTTTCAACAAAGGAGGTAATCCCACACCATATTTCAATTTTAGGTGATTCAAGAATATGGGAGATGTATCCAACCAGATTGAAAAGTTGGACAAAGACAACTTTCAACCTTGGAAGTTTAGGATGACAATCTTCATCATGAGCAAGGACCTAGGAGCCATAATCAATGGAGGAGATGTCAAACCAATTGTTGCAGATCCAACTAACCCTACCGACCAAGAAAGGAGAGCAATGAGAGAATGGGAGGTAAGAAATAGAATGGTTATGTTTATGATATCTCAACATCTAAGCAACACAACGATAGGTCACATTCAAAGCATGGAAACGGCCAAGGAGATGTGGGAATATTTGGAGAAGATGTTCACCACAAACACAAAGGCAAAGAAGGTACAACTAAAAAATGAGCTCAAAAACTTGAAGAAAGGAGGTAACCAATGCATACATGACTACATCATTAAAGCCAAAGGTATTAGAGATTCATTGACAGCCATAGGACATTCAATTGATGATGATGGCATGGTTGCATTTGTACTAAATGGTCTTAAAGATGATGACAAGTGGAGGAGCTTCATATCCTCATTGTATGCTAGGGAAAACATGCTTGATTTTGATCAATTGAACACTTTAATGGTTAATGAAGAAATATTGCAAGGTCGAAGTAAGGGCAAAGGTGCCCAAGGTCAAATGCTATATGCACGTAGAGGACGAGGAAGGCAAAGCCAAAGCAAGCAAAGTGACAACCAAGAAGACTCAGGCTATCTATGCTACCAAAGGATGAATAATGCTCAAGGTAACTATGCTTCAAATGAGCCTAGTGATCAAGTTTTTGCCATGAGTCATGCATATGGAGATAGTAAACATGAGAAGAAATCCCATCAAGGTAATGTTCATCACTTCAAGCAATAGAAGAATTGCAGATTTGGATTTGTGGCATAAAAGGAAGAACATGGAGAAAAGTGCATTGGTAAAAGGGCATCCAAACTTCTCAACATCACATCTTCATGAGGTATGTGAAGCTTGTCAATTTGGGAGGCAAACTAGGTTGCCTTTCAAGTCAAGAAAGTATGTTTCTCCAAGGGTTTTGGATATAGTGCAAAAAGATGTATGGGGACCTTCAAGAGAACCTTCACATGCAAGTAATAGGTACTTTTCTACCTTTATTGATGATTATTTAAGGAAAATTTGGTTGTATATAATCAAGCAAAAATTAGATGTGTTTGAAGTATTCAAAAAGTACAAGGCGCTTGTTGAGAATGAAACAAGTCATGGGATGAAGACCCTAAGGTCAGATAGAGGGGGAGAATATTTCTCCAATGAGTTCACAAGGTTCTTAGAAGATGAAGGCATAAGGAGGAAATACACATGCAGGTATACCCCTCAACAAAATGGTATTTCAGAAAGAAAGAATAGATAAATTGCAAAGGTAGCTAGATGCATGTTGAATAAGATGAATGTACCTTTCTCATATTGGGCTGATGCAGCAACCACAACAACATATATTATGAATAGGATACCAACTTCAGGAGTTCATGATCTTACTCTAGATGAGGTATACTATCAAAGGAAACTAGATTTATCTCATTTTTTAAAGGATTTTTGGTTGCATATGCTATGCTCATGTGCGGCGGGAAGTTAGAGAAGGTAAACTTCATGCTAGGGATGAAAAAAGCCTTTTGTTTGGCTACTCAAGTGAGCAAAAGGGGTACAAGTGTTATAATCCAGTCACTAAAAATCTTAGAGTGTTAAGGGATGCTGTGTTTGATGCGTTAAAACCTTGGTATGGACGTATAAATGATTTATAGGAAGACGACTTTGTACATACAAATCAGGTACATGAAGAGCAAGTGCAAGTTAGCACTACATTGAGTGGGCCAAGTATGCCAAGTCCTTTGCAAATCTCATCATCATGGAAGGGCACGCAAAAGGAGTTAGAGCGTACATCAGAATGTAGCCACAATAGAGGTAATGGAGGTAACTTGGTAAGAGAATTTCATTCAAGCGAAGATGAAGATGAATTTGAAGAAGGTGTAACTCCTGAAGTGCCAAAGAAATGAACATTGAATAAATATCCAATCACAGGTAGTGAAAGGAGGTCAAAAAGGGTAAAACATCCTATTCAAAAGCTAACTCATGATAGTTTTATTGCAAAGCATTATGCTTATATGACATAGGTTATCAAAGGTAAGGAACGGTCAAGCTATGAGGAAGCTAGCCAACACAAGGAATGAAGAGATGCTATGGATGAGGAGATTGAAGCTTTCAAGGAAAACCAAACTTGGGAATTGGTACCTAGAGAAGAAGGCATGAAGGTAGTCACAAACAAAAGGGTTTGCAACGTCAAAAGGAATTCAGATGGATCTTTAGCAAGGTACAAAGCAAGCTTAGTAGCTAAGGGATACACACAAACATATGGGCTTGATTATGAAGAAATGTCTAGTCCTACTGCAAATAAGAGTACAATTAGGACTTTGATTTTAGTGGAAGCTTCTAAAAGATGGACAATGTATCAATTGGACATTAAAAATGCTTTTCTTAATGGAAATTTCGAAGAAGTGGTTTATATGTATCAACCCATAGGCTATGAAGATGAAATGAAGCATGATTTTGTATGTAAATTAAAGAAGGCTTTGTATGGACTCAAGCAAGCACCTAGAACATGGAATCAAAGATTGGTTGGATACCTAATGAAGTGTGGTTATGTTGCAAGTAATTCAGATCCTTCACTCTACATCAAAAGGCTTGATGTAAAATCTATATACATATGCATATATGTTGATGATCTTATCATAAGAGGTGATAATGATGCAGGTATCAAAGAAATTAAGGCAAAGCTTGGTAAGGAATTCAAGATATTAGATCTTGGAATCCTCAAATGCTTCTTGGGCATTCAGGTTATGTACAAAAATTATGCTCTCTACTTAATGCAAAGAAAATATTTGTTGGATGTATTGTACAGGTTTGGAATGAGTGGATGCAAACCAATAAATCAACCAATGGATGTAAACACCAAACTTAGCTCTACCCAAGGAGACGAAATTCAGGACATTCATACATATAGGAGTCTAATAGGGTCACTTATATATGGAACCATAACTAGACCTGATTTGGCATTTAGTGTAGGACTTCTTTCTCAATACATGCTGCTCCTACTAATGATCATTTGAATGCGGCAAAGAGGATACTCAAGTACATCAAAGATACAATGAATAAAGGACTTTTCTATGCTTATGGAGGATCATTAGAGCTCAAAGGATCTATGGATGCTGATTGCACCGGCTCCAAAGATGATATGTGAGCATGCTAAGAAACAATTGTGTATAATGGGGTTCAAAGAAGCAACCCATAGTTGCTTTATCTTCAATCGAAGCCGAATATAGAGCCTTGGCCGAAGCTACTTGTGAGATAGTGTAGATGAAAAAGCTAATGAAAGACTTGAATGTGCAAGTTGGATCAGTTCCTTTGTTTGGAGATAATATATCAAGCATCTATTTTATTCAAATGGAGTACATGTGAATCCCGCCACAGGGATCAAAACATGTTATTTTAAGTTAAAACATGAAGCTCAAGGGTATGCCTATAGTTTTGTATATAGCTTTATGTTCGAGGAAAAAAACTCTCCCATGTATGTATGCATGTGTGTGATACGTGTCTATATATATGGATACACACACATACACACACACACGTATACACATACATACATACATACACACACACACACACACACACATATATATATATATATATATATATATATATATATATATATATATATATATATATATATATATATATATATATATATATATATATATATGTATGTATGTGTATACACATACACACACACACACACACACACACACACACACACACATATATATATATATATATATATATATATATATATATATATATATATATATATATATATATATATATATATATATATATATATATGTATGTATGTATGTGTGTGTGTATGCAAGTATTTATGTATGTATGTATCTCTCTCTCTCTCTCTCCCCCTTAAGTCTCTCTCTGTTTCTTAAGTTCTTGTATGTATTTAATCAATGCATACCATGCATTGTCACGATGATGTGACATAAGTTTCGACATCTCTTTCGAACACCACTTATGAGATGATGTAGTGCCAAATTCTACCTCTAGTGAATTAAGTACATACTTTTTGTCGCTCCAATCAAACTCACCACAATAAAAAAGATCATATAAGTAGAACATAAAATATATATTTCAATTTATACATAAAAATTATACTTATGCCGATTTTAAGTTAACAAAATGCGCATGGGAGTATCATAATTTTCTCATTCTTTTCTTCTAACTCTCAACCATGTTTGACATATAATATATTGCCCCCAGGTTCTATATTACACTCCAACTCTAGGCTACCTATGCATGTCCTCATAGGTAACTATGATGTGCTCTCATGTGCTCGAGGTGGTATAAATGTCCTCAAAATAAAAAAATAAAAATGAATAAAAACATATGTTATAAAATCATTAAAAATATTAAAATGATTAAAAGAAAACATACATATGGGTAGACAACTTTCTTTGTGCAAATGGAGTACAAGAGCGTTCATTTGGCCGCTTGGTAAACATCTAGATCCTATAGCCTATTCCTCATCAAGCTTGTGTGCATAGTCATGCATGATAGCTCCTAAGGAATTAGATTGAACTTTTCCTCTCATAAGATTCTTATGAGAGTAAGTTTCATCTTTCACTATCTACTATAATCCATAATATCTCTACATATAAAACAAAATGGATTAGAAACACACACACACACACACATATGTGTGTGTGTATGTGTGTGTCTGTGTATTCATGTTAGTGTATGTGTGTATATGTGTGTGTATGCATGTGTTTGTGTGTATGTATGCATGTATGTGTGTGTATATGCATGTATGTATGTGTGTATATATGTGTGTATGTGTGTATCTTATGTGTTTATGCATATTTGTGTGTATGTATGTGTGTATGTATGTATCTATCTGTATGTGTGTGTATGCGCTTGTATGTGTATGTGTTTGTATTTATATGTGTGTATATATATGTGTTTGTGTATATCTGTATGTATATGTGCATCTTTGTATATATATGTGTATGTGTGACTATGTGTTTATGCATGTCTATGTATATGTTTATGTGAGTGTATGTCTGTGTATATGTGTATGTAGGTGTGTATGTGTGTATGCATGTCTGTATGTATGTATGCATGTGTGTGTATGTGTGTATGTGTATTTGTGTGTCTCTATGTGTGTGTATGTACATGTGCATGTGTATGTGTATGTATGTGTGTGTGTATGTGTATACATGTGTATGTATAGTGTGTGTATGTGTGTGTGTCTATGTGTATATGTGTATGTATGTGTGTGTATGCATATGTGTGTATGCATGTGTGTGTATGTATGTGTATGTCTATATGTGTGTGTATATGTGTATGTGTATGTGCATGTGTGTATGCATGTGTGTATGTATGTATGCATATGCATGTGTATGCATGTGTGTCTATGTATGTCGTTGAGTGTATGTGTCTGTGTCTATGTGCATGTATGTATATGTGTAAGTATGTGTATGTGTGTGTATGCATGTGTGTATATATATATATATATATATATATATATATATATATATATATATATATATATATATATATATATATATATATATATATATATATATATATATATGTGTGTGTGTGTGTGTGTGTGTGTGTGGCATTATGTGTGTGTGTATGTGTATATGTGTGTATCTATGTATGTTTGTGTATGTATATGTGGATATGTATGTATGTGTGTGCGTATGTGTTTGTATGCATGTGCATGTATAGTGTGTGCGTGCGTGTGTGCACATGTCTATGGTGTTCTATGTATGTGTGTATGCATACGTGTGTGTATGTGTATGTGTATGTGTATGTATGTATGTATATGCATGTGTATGCATGTGTGTGCATGTGTGTGCATGTGTGTGTATTTATGCATGTGTGTGGATGTATGCATGTGCATGTATGTATGCATGTGAGTGTACATGTGTTTGTATCTATGTGTGTGTATGTATATGTGTATGTATGTCTATGTGTATGTGTACATGTGTATGTGTGTGTATGCATGTGTGTGTATGTGCATGTGTGTGTATGCATGTGTGTATGTATGTATGTATATGCATGTGTATGCATATGTGTGTGTATGCATTTGTGTGTATGTATGCATGTCAGTGTATGTGTGTGTGTGTGTGTGTCCATGTGTGTGTACCTATATGTGGATGTATGTGTATGTGTGTAGGTGTGTATGTGTGTATATGTGTGTATATGTGTGTGTATGTGTGTATATGCATGTGTACATATATGTGTGTATGTGACTTTAAATGTGTGTATGTGTGTGTATGTGTATATGGGTGTATGCATATGATTGTATGTTTGTGTGTGTATATGTGTATGTGTGTCTGTCTATGTGTGTGTATGTACATATGTGTGTATGTACATGTGTGTGTACATGTATATGTGTGTGTCTATGTGTGTATGTACATTTGTGTGTATGTATATGTCTATATATGTGTATGTGTGTGTATGTGAATGTGTGTGTATGTGTATGTGCATGTATGCATTTGTATGTCTATGTGTGTGTATGTGTATGTGTATGTGTATGTGTATGTGTATGTGTATGTGTGTGTGTATGTTTGTGTATGTGTGTGTATGTTTGTGTATGTGTGTGTGTATATGTGTGTGCATGTGTGTGTTTAGGAGTGTGTTTATATGTGTGTATGTGAGTGTATATGTGTTTGTGTGTGTATTTATATTTTTTTTGCTTTTGTATGTGTGTATGTGTGTATGTGTATTTTGTTCTCTGCATGTGTATTGATATGTGTGTATGTGAGTGTATGTGTGTATGTGTATATGTGCATGTGCTTGTATGTATGTGTGTATGCATATGTGTGTATGCATATGTGTGTATGTATATGCGTATGTATGCATGTGTGTATGTATGTATGTGTGAATGCATGTGAGTGTATGTGTATGTATGTGTATGTGTGTGTCTATGTGTGTGTATGTATATATATGTGTGTATTTTTGTATGTATATATGTGTGTGTATGCATGTGTATGTATATGTGTATGTGTGTATGTGTGTGTATATATGCATGTGTGCGCATGAATGCATGTAAGTGCATGTGTGTGTATTTATGTATGTATGTGTGTCTGTGTGTATGTGTGAAAGAAGGGACGTCAACAACTATACTGAAGATCAAGAAGACTCTCTAATCATCATGAACATGACATCCAAGCAAGCTAAAGATGGTGAGCATCTCTTCTACATTGATTTAGGTTGTTCTAATCATGTGGCAAGAAATGTAGCTCTATTATCTAATCTTGAAGAACCCAAGGGGAATCATGAAGTACAAACAAGTGATGACACTAAATATGTAGTCAAGAAAATTGGAAATGTCAAAACATATGATGGTGGTATGAACCTTTTGAGCAAAGTTTTGTATGTGCCCACTATCACCAGAAACCTAATTAGTGTTGGGCGGTTTGTAGAGAAAGGTCTATAGGTCAGGTTCACTAAGCATGGAGCATATGTGCAAGACCCCCAACAAGGCTTCAAAAGGATTGTCAAAGGTGAGAAGTCAAGTAGATTGTTTATATTTGAAATAGAAGACACAAGGAACATAGCACTATTCAGTTATAGATATCAAACCTTATTTCAATTGGAAATATGGCACAAAAGGCAAGGGCACATAGGAGAAAATTTTCTGAAGCAAATTTGGAGGGATGAAAGTGTGCTTGGCATTCCCAATGTGACCAAGTAGCACATGATATACAAATGTGGAGCTTGCCAATTTCGTACAGCTCACAAGCAACCATTGAATGGGAAAGGATACATCCACGAAGAGTATTTGGAGCTTGTACACACTGATGTGTGGGGTCCTAGCAGAGATCCATCCATCTTAGGTTCAAGGTACTATGTGTCATTTATTGATGATTACAATAGGTATACAATCCTCTATTTCATGAAGCATAAGGATGAAGTAATTACATGTTTCTAGAAGTATTTGGCACTAGTTGAAAACCAAATAGGAATGAGCTTGAAAAGAATCAGGTTTGATGGAGGTGGTAAGTATTTTTCACATGAGTTTGATCTATTTCTACAAGACAGAGGCATAAAGAGGGAAGTCATAACTAGGTATACTCTTGAATTGAATGGAGTGGCAGAGAGAAGGAGCAGGTTAATTGTTGAAGCAGCTAGGTCTATGTTAAATGAGAAAAAAATTACGTAATTATTTATGGGTAGAGAATGTTTCCACAGCCACCTACTTGGTCAATAGGCTTCCATCCAAATCATTGGATGGTATGACACCATATGAAGCATGGAATGGTAGGAGACCCTCACTCGATCATTGCAAAATATTTGGGTGCATTACCTATGCACACATCCCATCACCAATGAGAGGGAAGATTGACCCCAAGACTCAGAAATGTATATTTATTGGGTATGATGAGAATCAAAAGGGATATAGACTATACAATCCCACTAACAAGGCATTCATAGTTAGTAGGGATGCAGTATTTGATGAGAATAATTCATGGTTTGAAGATGATTGCAGGAAAGTCGAGTCACCATATGATTTGAAAAATGATTTTCCAACCCTCACTCAAGAAGATCAACACTTAGTAGAAGACATCAACTCAGAGGATGAGAAGCAGATTGATTTCAAAGCTTGGAAGTCAAGCGGCAAGATCAAATTCAAGTAATTAGAAGTTCTACCCGAGCCTTCCAATCAAGCCATAAGGAGATCAGAAAGAAAAACGAAGAAGCCCATAACGTATGGATATGATACATCTTTAGTCACAAAACACTCTGTGAACATCACTAAAGACACTATGGCAGAAGAACCTTCTTCATTGAAGAGGCTAGGAAGAACAAAGAGTGGAGAGAAGCCATGTAGGAAGAAGTGGAAGCATTATAGGAAAACCACACAGGGGATCTAGTTCCCAAGAAGCTAGATATGAAGGCGATTAGTTCAATGTAAATATACAAAATTAAAAAGAACTTTAATGGTTCTATAAACAGGTACAAGGCAAGGTTAGTGGCAAAGGGATTTGCCCAAACACATGGAGTAGACTATGAAGAAACATTTTCACCTATGGCAAAGATGCCAACAATCAGGGTATTGGTAAGTCTTTTCTGCTTCTAAAAATTGGAATTTATATCAGTTAGATGTGAAGAATGCATTCTTAAATGGTTGGACATCAAAGGAAGTGTATATGGCACAACCACCTAGTTTTGAAGATGAAGAAAAAGCAGGTTATGTATGCAAGCTTAGAAAAGCACTCATCTCAAGCAAGCTCCTAGAGCTTGGAACCATAGGCTTGTTACCTATTTGCAAGACCAAGGCTTTGTAGCAAGCAAGATAGACTTTTCTTTATTTGTTAAGAAGAAAAAATTAGAAGCCATTTACTCATGTGTCTATGTAGATGATATCATTATTAGAGGGAATGATTCTGATGGTATTAAGCAGGTCAAGGTTCAATTAATGAAGGAATTCAAAATCAGTGATCTAGGGTTATTAACCTACTTCCTTGGATTAGAACTTGTGTATATAGATTTAGGTATATTCATCACACAAAGGAAGTACATACATGATCTGTTGGCAAAGATTAAGATGGAGAACACTAAAGTTGTAGGTATCCCTATGGAGCTCAACCATAAACTAAGCTCACATGAAGGTGAACCACTTGAAGATGTTACAAGTTATCAACAACTTGTGGGTAGTCTTAGTTATGCTACTTTAACAAGAGTAGACATTGCCTATGCAATAAGTACATTGAGCTAGTTTATGCATGTACCAAGCAAGCCTCATATGGAAGCTTAAAAGAGGGTGCTTAAGTATCTAAAGGGTACAATGAATGAGGGTTTGTTCTATCCCTTCACCTCTGACATAGATATAAAGATGTATTCTGATGCAGATTGGGCTGGCTCCAAGGATGATAGGAGAAGCACTTCAGGGTACCTACCTTTTGTATTTTCAAAACTCATACCTTGGTCATCCACGAAGCAACAGACTATGGACTTATCTTTCACAAAAGTAGAATATAGAGGTTTGGGAAATGCAACTCAGGAAGATATGTGGGTTAAGCAATCATATACAAATTTGCAGATACATTCCTATACTAGTTCACTAGTATAGGAACTAGATAACACTAGTTCACTTCATTTGGATGCTAATCCTATATTCCATGCAAGCACTAAGCACATTGAAGTGCACTATCATTATGTGAGGGATAAATTTCTTAGAAAGGATATCCAATTATCATATGTATCAACTCATTTAAAATGTGCATATACACTTACAAAACCATTCGATGGAACAAAGATGAATAGGTTCAAATTGATGATTGGTTTGCAAGAAATCAAGTAGCAATGAAGACCAAGCATGTTAGGCTTCAGGGGGAGCTATTGGTGCAATTAAACCCAAGCCTATATACTTGATCACCTCACATAAGTTTCACTTGTTGGCATAACACTTGGAAGGCTTCATATGATCAACCTCTTATAATTCTACTTCACATTTACTTTTGTAAAAGTGAAATATACGATGAGGAGTTATGAAGCATATAAACTCATATCATTTGGTAGTTGAGTCAAGAGAGAATCAGTCCTATACTTTGGCATTCACGTTTAGATAGAGGTTCGAATTTGAATTCAAATCCTTTGGCTCCAACAATAACTATAAAAAGAGGATATGAAATGCCTGCATCTATCTCGAGATTTAGAGATCATTTTGATGTACTTTCATTGAGAGGAGGTGCTCACCTCATAGCTCACTCGCTTCTCACTCATTGAGCAATGGTTGATTGTCAATGACATTGTACTTTTACATGATTTAATACATACATGATCATTACTTCTTATTCTCATTTCTCTATCATAACTCCATCAAAACAGTGATCTTGTCAGAGCTTGTTCTTAATCTATAGTTGATCATTTCTTATGATTTAAAGCATGGTAGATCCAATGTAGTATCTAATTTAATCCTACAAAGTTTCATTGGTAATTCTTCTCGCAATGGTTAGATATAGCTCGACTTTACTCACTTGTCTACACACTATCACAACCCGTAAATGTCGGGTTGCATGTATGATTTGCTAAACATATTTCTATGCATATAGTCCATCATTTTTTATGGTATCACTCATGATTGGTAGCTTGTTGAGCTAATTAGAGTTCCCCAAAAGGAATTTAATCAATTGTTGCTATACTCAGAGAATGGTTCAAAACACTGAATAGGTGTATCAACCAAAATAGCAAATCTTGGACCTTGGATTATATTCCAACCTATCTTATTTTATCCCACCATTAGTGGATCAACTTCCAAGCAACATATGTGATTAATTATGCTTATTAGCTAGCTAAAGAGGCCCACAACACTCTCCAACCATCACATGCAGTAGGTGTGAAGTAGGTTTTAGCTACACCAATTCATCTCTTGTGATTATCCACCATCTCCTCCAACATGCAAATGGAGCTTCTTCATGAACTCTTTCAAGGTATTCACTAAAATATTAGATGCGCTCCTCAAGCATCCAACCCTTTGCCAAAGGTCCTTCTGGTTTTGATGTTGTTGTGTGTTTTAATCCATAAAGGTGTTTCCATAATGAATAACCAATACTCTTGAATATATGCATAAGATCAAGAAGATGAAAGACCTTTCACTCCCTCCAATTCTCCAAAGAATACCATATTGACGTATTCTCTGCTAGTGAAAATTTTCCTTTACCTCTAATCTTCACATTCTTTTCATGTTTATTGTCATTAAAGATTTCAGATTGTGCATCTATAAGAGACCTATCTCTCCATTTCTAATACCATTCCATAGGTTTCATTGGTTTTGGACACTGATCTATTTCAATCTCTCCATTAAAATGTACCGCTTCTCTTTTGCATCATACTGCATGATCGTCATGCACGAGTCGTTGATGTCAAAGATAAATATTTTTGTTGGGATTCTTACTATAAACTAATCTCAACCAATCATCATAGTAAGGACAAGCCTTATATCACTTACTAGATATTCCTCCATGCATGAAAAACATAAAAATATAATTAGATTAACTCACATACAAATGTATATTTTAAATTAAAACTATATCACTACTTGAGTAGGTGCCATATCTTTGAAAATCATGTATAGTCCAAGACATAATTACACGAACCATAATGTGTCTTTGATTAATGTTTTTCCTTACATCATTGATATTAATACCAATTACTACTTTGATGATTTAATCCTCATGTCAGAATCTTTGATAATTCAAGGATTTGAAATGTATGTGAAAAATGTTTCAAGACCTTCACCTCTATATAAAATACAATCATTAGGACATGCATATATATACAATGATAATCTATATCAAGATTGTCGATTGTCTTCTTCATTTCATATGTGATGTCGGAAGAATATTGTTTCTCGAGAAAAACTTTTCAAATAGTAACCTCCAAGTTCATGAAAAAAATGTATTATGAATGAAAATAAATAAATAAATATGTGTGTATATGTGTATGTGTATGTGTATGTGTATGTGTATGTGTATGTGTGTGTATGTGTATTTGTGTGTATGTGTATGTGTATATATATATATGTATACATGTATATGTGTATGTGTGTGTTTGTGTATGTGTATGTCTATGTATGTGTATGTGTATAACTATATGTATGTATATGTATATGTTTTTGTATATGTGTGTATGTGTGTGTATGTGTGTGTATGTTTATATGTATGTATGTGTGTATTTGTATATGTTTGTATGTGTCTAAGTTGATGTGGCATGGCCAAGGTGGTCATGTGAGATCTATCTATGTTTTTTGATACATTATTTCATTCAGCAAATAGATGTGACAACAGTAAATTTTTTCATTTCATTTATAATTCTGTTTTCATTTCTTGAGGTAGACACACTACTGGTTTTCTATCTAGGCTACTAAATTTCTTGGTTGTCTCCCATTTTATAGATAACTTAATACCTGCCTTGTTAGCTGAGACTTACACGTGTCTACAAAGTGTAAGTATTAGTTAGCAATGTCATCTAAAAAATAGGAGAAGAAAAATTTATTTGGAAGATTCTAAAGGCTTCCAAATCAGAGATGGAAAAAGATTTGATGCCAAAGAGCCAAAGATGATTCTCTTCTTGTAGGTGCCTTTGGTGCAGGGAAATCAACAATTGATGATTTGAAACAAAGAATGAAGCAAAGATCAAAGTTTGAGGCTTGAAGATGAGTACATGGTTAGAAGATGAAGACTTCTATGTACATGTACATTAAGCTTAAAATTAGTTCACCTATACCTTTGTAATGGTTAAAAGTTTGTGCATATATGCTTATATATACAAGTATAGTGTGCAGATAAGAGAGAGAGATGATGAATGATAAGTTTTAGAAGTCCTTAGAAACTTTAGAAAGTGAGAAGAACCTCATGTATCAATGAGATGTATGTTTTCTCTAAATAGAAGAAAGTTACACCTCGATCTTTTGCTTAGTGATCCTTTTGTGCTTATCCTATTGAGAAATGCTTTTGTACAAGTCCAACTCTATAGTTGAGTGACCTCTGTACAAGTTTTGAGAGTTTAATTGTAATCAGGTTGAGAGAATTGAGAGTAGGAACATTTACATGTGTAAGTGTGAAGAAGTGAAGTCTGAAACAGGTGCAATCCTAGTGGTCAATGTTTTTATTAGATCTCCCACCACAATGTAATATTTTGAGCAAGTAAGCACTCATTCTTTAAGTTGAAATGTAAGATATGTGTGGCTAAACCATTTGAATAAATGGCATCTAGTTTGGGAGAAGTGTGTATTAGAAGTTGTAGGTGTCAAAGTCGACTACACAGAAGAGCAGTTTTAGACATAGGTACATTGTTTGAATCAAATCTCAAGATCTACTGAATCTTTTGGAGAGATTTAACTTGGAGAAGGTGCGACAAACTTAATAAGTCAGGTTATATAATGTTTCATTGAAAACTTTACACATTTGATTAGTCAATGAGTGAATTAAGTGCAGTAGACTTTTTTGAATAATTAGTTTCTTCACTGTTAGTGCAAAATTTGATAATTTGGCATTGGTCTTCCAAAGTTAGTTGAGGTTTTGCATTGTTCTTGATATAGAGGTGCTCTAACATCAAGGATAACTTGTTCTTTTGGAGATTAACACTCTCCATCATGTAGATATGTGTGTATTCATGTTTATAAATATGGATGTATTTATTATGTATGCATGTGTATGTATACGTTTGTATGTGTATGTGTGTGTATGTGTATGCATGTTTATGTTTTTTTGTATATATGTATGTGTAACTATGTGTATTTATGTGTAAGTGTATATATGTGTGTATATGTATGCATTTATGTGTGTATGAATGTTTATACATGTGTATGTATTTATTATGTATGTGTGTGTATGTATATGTGTATGTGTGTATGTGTATGTGTGTATGTGTATGTAGGTGTGTATATGTATATGTGTATGTGTTTATGCATGCTTATAGATTTTCATGTTTTTACTATGTATTTGTGTATATATATATGTGTGTGTATGTGTTTCTGTGTTTATGTGTATGTATCTATACATGTATGTGTATGTGTGTATGTGTAAGTGAATGTATGTATGTATATGTAGGTGTATGTATGTGTGTATGCATGTTTATAAATCTGTATGTAAGTGTTTTTATGTATATGTGTGTGTATGTGTGTGTATGTGTGTGTATGTGTATGTATGTGTACATGTGTGTATGTGTGTAAGTGCATGTATGTATGTGTAAGTGTACATATGTGTGTATGAATGTTTATAAATTTCAATCTTGTTTATATACTGATCCTTTTCTTTTAGATTAAAATAACAAGGGATATTGTATGGTTGTCTGTACGTTTGTCTGTGTGTGTGTCTGTGTGTCTATCTATCTACGTGTCTGTCTATCTCTCCGTCTCTCGGTCTGTTTGTCTGTCTGTTTGTATGTCTTTGTATGTATGTATGTATGTATGTATGTATGTATGTATGTATGTATGTATGTATCTATCTATCTATCTATCTATCTATCTATCTATCTATCTATCAATCTATCTATCTATCTATCTATCTATCTATCTATCTATCTATCTATCTATCTATCTATCTATCTATCTATCTATCGATCTATCTATCTATCTATTTATCTATGGTCTTTCCTATGGCACTAGAAACTAAGACCTATTCCGAGCATGGAAATGTGCACCACTAGTTTTTTTGAAGAGATAATGTGTCGAATGCATGGCCTTGTAATGTGCCCTGTTATGCATACTCTATGTGCAATGGACTCTTCATGAGTGCAAGTAGATGAGTCTATTGTTCTTGTCCTTGCTGTCTTTTTGGTCTCCATATCCACTTTGTAGTTGGTGATTGAGGCATTTGTTTCTATCGGGTTTGTCGTTCTCTAGACCTTATCTCCTTCTAACTAGAAGTCTGAGTTTTCGATGTTGTGTTCCTTTGGTACCCTTGATGGGTCTTTTTGGACCTCTTTACTTCACTTGGTAGGCATAATATTTCATTAAGCCTTTCTAGTTCTTGATTTGTAGTTTGTTTGACTTTTTGCAAAAAACTATGTCTGTAATGGATCATTTCCTCAACAGATGGTATACCAAATAGTTTTTATTATTCTGAGTTAAAATTATTATTGGTTTTATACATATTTTACATTTAATCTATGTACTTTTGATTCATTAAGTAAACAGAGGCTGCTGCAAAGAAGAGAGTTGACTTAGGCCATACATCGTGCTTAGGCCAAATGGGCCATCATGGTTTTGTTGCTACATTTGTAAGTATATGTATTGTTGAAAATATATTTCTTATTTAATTTTAAACACCAATCGTTAATCATTTTTATTTTTTTGAATGCAAGAAAAGGATTATGCCGTTATTGTATAAAAATGGAAATGGAATTTGCTACATGTTGTGGATATTGATGTGTCATTAACTACACACGAGATCATCTAGATGCACTCGGCCTACTTGAGCCCACCACCGAGTGTAGATGGTTTCATGGTTGAATTTCCGCCCGCACCCTTGGTCGACTATCAAAAAGCTCAAGGCTATCTGTGTTCATAAACGATGAAGGTCTGACTGGTGTCATTATAGATGGAGGCTCTGGCATCAATCTGATGCCTGATTTTACAATGAATAAACTCAAACTGAACCTAACCAAGGTGGCACCCTTCAGTGTCACATTAGCAGATTAGCATCGTGTTATGCCCCTCGGCATCATTGAGAAGGTACACATGTAAGTACAAGGTTGTCAATTCCTCTTGGATTTTGTTGTGATTGCCCTGCCACAAGCTCTTATCCTCTGCTTTTGGGAAGGCCTTGGTTAAGGCAAGCAAAAGCACTACAAGATTGGGGAAGAAACCAGATGTGGATCTCCTCGAAGACTAATAACCACTTCCAGGTACACTTAGAAGAAGGATGTGACTCCAACAAGACAACTGGATATGTAGATACTCAGGTAATGCCTTCTGTACCCCAAGAAGAAGAAAATTTGTTAAATTGGATGATGGGTGGTGCAGAGTGTTGCATTGTTGAGATTACTGAAATAAATGAAGAACTTGCAAAAGAAGCACAAGGAAGGGAAAAAGAGTCAAAAAATGAAAATTTAGGCTCAATCACTCACAAAGGAGAAAAAGTGAGTCCTTGCAGGAAAACAGAGACCGAGGTGAAGAAAGAGCCCTTGGAGATCAAATTTGGCCATGTTTCACAAAATAGTCTTGGTGGTCAAAAAGTAGCAGAAAGTGAGTTAGTATCTTCGGGGGGCCAAAATAGTCAAATTGGGCCATGGAACCAAATTAAAGAACCTTTGGAGATCAAATTTGGGCATTTTTCAGAAAATGATCAGGCAACAGTGGGGATTCTTCCGCAATGGGCAAAAGCCTGACGGAGCAATGCCGCGTGGAGGCAGAAGGCCCACGGGTCGTAAACTCCAACCCAATGAAATGAATAATCCACTCCCCTGCCAATTTTGTGTGGCCTTAGCACTTAGTCTCGATGGCTAGCGGTGGTGAAAAATTAGCAAGAAGCGAGAAAAAAGTAGCAGGAAGTGAGTTAATCTCTTCAAGGGGCCCAAATAGTCGAATTGGGCCATCGGACCAAATTGGTCCATTGGATCAAAATGGGTCAATTTTGCGAGTATGCACCACTACAGAGTTCTGCAAAAGGGCAGAAAAGCCTAAAAATGACAAAATTGAAGAAGCCTTGGAGGAGGCTAATTTTGAGTCTCAAAGGCCTAAGTTTGAGCCTGAGAACAGAGAAGACCTTCCGTTTTCAGAAATTCCTCAAGGATGGATCAAGCAACATATTGAGGAACATAAGGTGAATTCCACCCCTGCTCACAGTGCAGATGCTTTTTCAAGAGAGAGGAGTCCTGAAATGCTAGTTCGAGAAGTGAACCTGGGAGATGAACGAAATCCTCAAATAGTCCACTTAGCCTCCTGGTTGGGGCACTATCCCTTTTTACAACAGAGGGTAACTTCTCTCTTTTTCTCCTATAAAAATGTCTTTGCATGGTCCTACAAGGATCTAACAGGGATTCCAGAGGAGCTTGGATTACATCGAATACCCCTAGTAGAGGAAGTTGCACCTGCAAGAAGTAGGCCATATTGACTCAATCCAAAATATGCAGAGGCAGTAAAACTCGAAATCACAAAACTTGAGGAAGCAGGTATTAGTGTTGTTGGAGCAAGTCTATGACAAGCCTAAGTATTGGCTTGAGTCCCACAAAGTCATAAAAGAAGCTTCAAAATGAAGACTATGTAAAGTTCACTTGTGAACTACCTCTTGTAACTTTTGAAGAGTTTACTTAATGTAAAAGTGAGAGAATCTTAAGTGGTTGAGTCCACTTGATCAAGAATGGAAAGAGGAGCCACGAATTCATGATTTGTGGTAGGTAGAGAATCAAATCAATCATTGATTGATTGGAGAGTGATTGAGGGAAGTTAGCCTCCCAAACTCAACTATAAATAGATGGCAATTTTAGTCGTGGTTAGAGAGACCTATGTGAAGACCTCCAAGAGCTGAGCTTTATGCCATATCAAGGTGTGATTACAAGGCAAACATATGTATCAGTAAGTCATTGTATTCTACAAGCAATATACTTTCATTTTCATGATTATTTGAGTTCATATGTCCATGTTCTTGTGAAGTGTACTACTCACTGCCATTACTCTCAGTTTTCTCAGTCCATTTGCAGTGATTGTTTCTTTGAGGTTGGTGCATCATTTTCAGTGATTTAACTTGGTAAAGTTAGCTCTATAAGTCTATGATGTGCTCACAAATTTTCATGTCATTTGGATGTTGCAATCTTCAGTTATGCTCATTTGAAGTCAACAAGCTCTGTTCATCTTCACTTCTCTATCAGGTACCCGATTTTTTCACTCACCTTGTCAGAGCCATTTCTCAGTGGTTACTTATCCAAATTCAGTGATTTAAAGCTTTTTGGATTCAGCTTACTGTCTAGTATAACCATACAAATTTTCATAATCATTGTAATCCTACATTTTGAGGTATGTTCATTTTTCTGCTCACTGGTCTCAAACTATAGCAGCCCGTGAAAATCGGGATGATGTCATCACTTGTTAAAACTCATTCTCAGTGTGTGGTTTATTATTTTTGATGACATTACTCTTGAAAGTTAGCTCATTAAGCTACCTAGACTTCCCCAAGAGTAATTAAGCTAATTGCTGCTGTGCTCAGAGAATTATGTAAAACACTGGACAGGTGTATGAACCAAGAATAGCAAGTTTTCACCTCTGAGCTAACTCCAACTTATCTGTTTTGATCTATCTTTTTGAGAGTGATCTTCCAAGGTACATAGGGTGTCTAATACATCCATTGGAAAGCTAAAAGGGCCCACCATATACTCTTGGAGTTCATTTGGCTGGTGTAGATCAAGGATTTTGCAACACCTCTTCATCTTCAAGCACATACCTATCCATCTCTTCACAGTGGTATCAGAGCAAGGTTGGACAACATGGCAGATGGATTACCTTCATCAATTGACAAATTGGACAGAGGTAACTACTCAGCTTGGTCATTAAGAATGGAAGCTTATCTCCAAGGTAGAAGTTTATATGGTTATGTGGCTAGAGATGAAGTTATGCCAAATTTCAGGAACAAAAGTCAACCAACACAAGAAGAGCAAGAAAGATTGAGCACATGGTGCTCCAAGGATGCACTTGCAAGGTCTTATCTCCTCAACTCTATCTCAGATTTTTTGTTGCCTCACATTAGAAGTTGTAAGACATCTCAGGAAGTGTGGGATGCACTTGAAGCTTTCTTTTCTTCAAGTACCAAAGCTAGGAAGCATCAACTATGGCTGGATTTCACAACTCTCAAGAAGGCTCCCAAACAAAATGTGACTGATTTTGTCACAAAGCTCAAGGACATAGCGGATCAGTTGGGAAGCATTGGAGAGGTAATAGATGAAGAACAAATTGTAAGGCAGGTCATCAATGGCTTGAAGGCAGATGATAAGTGGGAAGCATTCACCACAGCTATGGATTTGTACATGGACATGCATGTACCTGATTTCAATACACTCATTGGACAACTACTTACTCAAGAGGCAATGCTTATCAAAAATGGAGAAAGCTCTAAAGGTAATCAATCTTCAGCTTTATACACTGATAAAAGCAAGTCCAAAGATAACAAACGAAAGGCAAAGAAAGTGGATGATGAAGCAGGTACATATCAAGCTAACTATGCAGGTAGAGGAAGACATGGCAGAGGTAGAGGAAGAGGAGGTAGACAAGGCAGGGGGAGATCCCAAGACTCCAACTCATGTTCTATTTGTGGATTAACTAATCATACAACTAAAAATTGCTTTAGGAATTCCAGGAATCAAAGAGGTAGAGGATACAATAGAGAAAGTTATGGCTACTCAAGAGGAAGGTTCAACAATTATCATGGCAACTACAACAACTACAATCATTCAAACTATCAAGGAGGCTACAAAGGAAGGAGAGACTACAATAACTACACAGAAGACTCAAACAAAGAGGATTCATTATTGATCATGAACATGGCTATGCCACAAGGTAAATCTGATGAGCATGTTTTCTACATAGATTCAGGTTGTTCAAATCATGTGGCAGGAAATGTGGCACTCTTATCAGATTTAGAAGATCCAAGGAATAAGCATGAGGTACAAACAGGAGATGATACAAAACATCCTGTGGAGAAAATAGGCAATGTCAAAGCACCTGATGGAAACATCAACCTACTCAGTAAGGTACTCTATGTCCCTACCATTACAAAGAATTTGATAAGTGTTGGGCAGATAGTAGAGAAAGGGTTGCAAGTCAGGTTCACAAAAGGAGGAGCATTTGTTGAAGATCCAAGTCAAGGATTCAGAAAAATTGCAAAAGGTGAAAAGACAGGTAGATTGTTCACATTTGAATTACAGGACACTAGAAACATTGCTCTCTTTAATTATGGTAATCAGACACTCACAGAATTGGAAGTATGGCACAAAAGGTTAGCACATATTGGTGAAAGGTCATTAAAGAAAATTTGCAGGGACCAAAGTGTACTTGGAATCCCTAATCTGTCAAAACAACATATGATTTATAAGTGTAGTGCATGTCAATTTGGAAAGTCTCACAGGTTACCATTCATGAAGAAAGGTTATATGCATGAAGATCTCTTGGAGTTGGTTCATACAGATGTATGGGGACCTAGCAAGGAAGCTTCAATATCTGGATCAAGGTATTATGTCTCCTTTATTGATGATTGCAGCAGATGGACTATCCTATTCTTTATAAAACACAAAGATGAAGTTTTTTCATGTTTCAAAAGATATTTGGCTCTTGTGGAGAATCAAACAGGTAAATCACTAAAAAGGTTAAGGTCAGATGGAGGGGGAGAATACTTCTCCCATGAGTTTGATTCTTTTCTTCAAGAAAGAGGAATCAAAAGAGAGGTAACTACAAGGTACACTCCTGAGCAAAATGGAGTGGCAGAAAGGAGGAATAGGACAATTGTTGAAGCTGCAAGGTCTATGTTAAATGAAAAGCATTTACCTAATTACTTATGGGCTGAGGCTGTATCTACAGCCACTTATTTGATTAACAGGTTGCCTTCAAAATCCCTTGATGGGATGACTCCATATGAGGCTTGGAATGGAAGAAGACCAAGCTTAGATCATTGTAAAATTTTTGGATGTATTGCTTTTGCTCATGTTCCTTCACAGGTTAGAGGCAAGATGGATCCAAAGGCAGAAAGGTGTGTATTTATTGGATATGACAACAATCAAAAGGGCTACAGGTTATACAACCCTACCGACAAAGGATTCTTGGTAAGCACGGATGTAGTTTTTGATGAGAACAATTCATGGTATGAAGATTCATGCAGGAAGGTCAATTTACCATATGATCTTGAAGAAGATTTTCCAAAGCTTGGTAGAGAACAACCAAAGACTGAAGAACAAGACACCTCGGAGGATGATGAAGAATCTCATATGGAAAAGATCAAAGCATGGAAGTCTAAAGGTAAAGCAAAATTGCAGGAACTTGGACATGAGGCAGAATCATCACATCATGGCCTAAGAAGATCTATGAGAGAAAAGAAAAAACCAGAAAGGTATGGGTTTGACACCTCATTAGTAACTAAACATTCTATCTACATAGCACAGGACATAAACCAAGAGGAGCCATCATCATTTGTGTAAATGCTTTCATTTTTCATTTTTGTGTTTTCCTTCTATTTTAAGAAAATCCTTTTTGCAAAATATATACAACCTTGCTTCTTTATTTTTTAACACTCCCCCTTAAGCTCACATGTGAGCATGCACCTTCAACCATATCTTGTAAATTGATTTAATCCTTAAACCTCTTTAGCTTAGAAGCATCTAATGACTTTGTAAACATCATCCTTGCTCAAAACTTTTTCTCTAACATAATGATAATGCACTTCTATGTGTTTACTTCCTGCATGAAACATTGGTTTGTTTGTCAAGTGAATGCTTGACATGTCACCATAAAGTGGAATGGTCTCTACGTGCACAACAAGATCACCCAAGAGCTTCTTAATCCACATAGCTTCAAAAGTTGCAAAGGCTAATCCTCTATATTCAACTTTTGTAGATGATAGTGAAGTAGTAGGTTGCTGCTTTGAGCTCCATGAGATAGGTTTGCTGCCTATCATGAATATATAACTTGAAGTGGATCTTCTATCTTTTGTCAAACCATTCCAATCAACATTATTAAAGCCTTTCACCTACAATTCTTCATCATATCTATAAAACAAGGCATGACTGACTGTGTGCTTCACATATCTTAACACTCGTTTGGATGAATTTAAATGTTCACTTATTGGAGTCCGCATAAATTGAGAAAGAACTCCAATGATATAACACAAATCTAGTCTTGTGGTCATAGCATAGATCAATAAACCTATAATAGTCCTGCATGTAGTTACATCATGTAACATCTCTCCATCATTTGAGCACAGCTTCACATTTGTATCCATAGGTTGAGTGAGTGGTTTGCATTCAGTCATTCCAAATCTGAAAAGAACATCCAACATGTACTTTCTTTGCTTCAAGTAGATGCCATCTTTCCCATAGACTACCTCAATGGCTAAAAAGTATTTCAACTCACCAAGATCTAAAATTTTAAACTCCTTATTGAGTTTTCTTTTTATCTCTTGTATTCCTACAACATTACTTCCTAGTATGATGAGATCATCAACATATATGTAGATGTATATCTGCTTGCCATCTTCTTTCTTCATGTAGAGAAAAGGATCTCCACTACTTGGACTATACCCACACCTTGTGAGGTACTCAGCCAATCTTTAGTTCCCATCATGTGGTGCTTGCTTTAGCCCATACAAAGATTTCTTCAATTTGCAAACAAAATTCGAATGCTTTTTATCTTCAAATCCAATTGGTTGATCCATGTATACCTCTTCTTGAAGTTCACCATTGAGAAAATCATTTTTTATGTCAAGTTGGTACAATGACAATGTCCTTGGTGCACTCATTGCAATCGAGGTTCTAATTGTTCCCATCTTTGCAACAAGGCTGAAAGTCTCTTCATAGTCGATGTCATGAGTCTATTTGAGTCCTTTTGCTACTAGTATAGCTTCATACCTAGCTAGAGAACGATCATCATTTCTGTTTATTTTAAACACCCATTTATTTGGAACAATCTTCATGCCTCAGCCTTTGGAACTAGCTTCCATGTGTGATTGTCCTTAAGATCTTTTATCTATTATTGCATAGCTTGCTGCTATTCTTTTTGTGTACATGCTTCTTCATATGCATCGAGTTCTTTGTCGTTGACCACCTATGTCATAGATGCAAAATGCTTTGCAATAAAACTATCATAGCTTAGCCTTTGAGTTGGAATCCTTGATTTTGAAGACCTCCTTGCATTTCCTTTTGAAAATTTCTTCTTCAACTCGTTCAACTTTACCTTTGGTGTAATCACCTCTTCATTCTTCTTCACTTGTATTTGAATCACTATTTTGTGTAGCATTTTCACATTCAGATCTTTCATAACCTGATGTTGGTGATGAGGAATGAGTCCGTAGTTTCCCTTTCCATGTTGAGCTTTCACCATGTGATGTAGAAGCTTATGGACCTGACATTTGCGTGCTTGTTTGCTGAAATTCTTCTTGGAAAACTTCTCCATCATCTTCATAATCTTCTTCAAGAATCTTGTCTTTCCCATTGTCTCCAAAATGGTCTCATCTCATCAAATACCACATCTCATGAGACTCCTAGCTCCTTTGTCATTGGATTGTGGCACCTATATCCTTTTCTCTCTCATGAATATCCAATGAAAATACATTTTTCTGCCTTTGGCTCCATCTTTGCCTTAGTTCTTGAGGAATGTGAACATAACACACACATCCAAAAACTTTGAGATGTGAAAGGTGAGGTTTGTTATCGGAATAATCCTCCTCTGGAGTTAAATTATGCACTCGAGCTATTGTGCACTTGTTTATCAAATAAACAACCGTACTAACTACTTTAGTCCAATAGCTTAGTGGAACCTTTATCTCATTGAGCATGCATTTTGTAACTTTTGTGATATGTCTATTTTTCCTTTCAGCACTTCCATTTTGTTGAGCTGTGTACATACCTGTAATTTGTTGTTTGATGCCATTTTACTAAAGAAAATCTGAAAATTCTTTGGAGAAGTATTCTTCTACTCCATAACGCCTCAAGTTCATGATGTAAAGTTCTTTTTCCTTTTCTATCTATGCTTTAAATCTCTTGAACATAGAGAACACATCTAATGTTTGTACGCAGAACATCCATACTTCTCCTGAATTACCATCAATAAAAGTGACAAGATACTTATTACTAGCAATCAATGGTTTTTGTGATGGTCCCCATACATTAGTGTGTATCAAATTCAAGACATTCCTTGTCACATAGTTGCTCTTCTTGAATGGTTTTCGGGTTTGCTGTCCTAGTTGGCATGCTTCACAAAAATCATGCAGTCAAGCATCATTGAATCTTCAAAGACCTCTTACCACTTCATGGTTGCTCATGTCCTTGAGCTTGGGAATGTTGATATGTCCAAACCTTTGTGCCACAAATGATTTCAACAATCCTCTTGTTTCTAAACTGAATATACATCACCTTTCCATGTGGTTGTTGAATGTCCAAAGTGTACATCCTACCTTCTTTCCTTCCTTGAGCAACAACCTTGAATCCTTCATTTGGATTTTTTATAAAGCAACCTTTTTCATTGAAGATAACATGATACCCTTTCTCTACCATTTGTCCTACTCAAATCAAATTCTTTGTTACATACATGCAGACATACACACACCCACATACATACATACATACATACATACATACATACATACATACATACATACATACATACATACATACATACATACATACATACATTCATACATACATACATACATACATACATACACACACACATACATACATACATACATACACACACACACACACACACACACACATATATATATATATATATATATATATATATATATATATATATATATATATATATATATATATATATATATATATATATATACATACATCCATATATCTACATAGAGAGAGAGGAAGAGAGAGAGAGAGAGAGAGAGAGAGAGAGAGAAAGTGCGACATACATACATACATAAATACTACACACACACACACACACAGACACACACACACACACACACACACACACACACACACACACACATATATATATATATATATATATATATATATATATATATATATATATATATATATATATATATATATATAGATATATATGTGTGTGTGTATATATATATATATATATATATATATATATATATATATATATATATATATATATATATATATATATATATATATATATATATATATATATATATATATATATATATATATATATATATTTATATATGTATGTATGTATGTATGTATGTATGTATGTATGTATGTTATATGTATGTATGTATGTATCTCTTTCTCTCTCTCTCTCTGTCTATATATATATATATATATATATATATATATATTCAAAATTCTATTGACATTATTGTGTCACAAATAGATGAATTAGAAGAAGCTATTGGAGGATTTCTCCTCTTAATCCATAGTAAGAAACATCGACTTGCTGAGATGTATCTACTCTCGCAATTATAGTAGCAAATCTACTCTTTATTTGAAATCTCAAACTCAATACAAAATAAAAACTAGATTTTGCATCCTTTTTCTTCTTAAGGAAGTTTGGCAATAGCCTACTCTCCCAAACTTCAATTAATAGAAAGAAAAGTTGTAAAAATGAATGGTCCTAACCCCCATGGGACCCCCGAGATCCCACAAAGAAGGGGTTTCTTAAATCTTTCTAGAAAAAATTACAAAGAAGGTTGATAACCATTTCATCGCCGTCATGTGGGACCCACTTGCTTTTAATCTTGTTGCTATCGAGGAAAATAAACTCAATGATGCTTAAAAGGTAGCCGCTTTCTATAACTTGAAATCCTTTTACTTAAAGGGAATAAAGACTTTTCAGTCAACCATTATTTAGGAGAGCTACCAAAATTCTTGGCACATCTCTCTCTCCACACCTATGACAGGGTCTCACCTCTTATAGCATTCCATAAAGTTGAGGAACAACCGAGCGATTCACCCAATAATGCTTGCTTTCCATTGATTTGTCTTGCTGCAACATGATTATCTAAAGGGCACACAAGACCAACATCGAATTAGGTAATGAAAAGAAGAGGTGTCCCAAGTTCTCATTGTCATGAAGGCAACATTTAAACCATAGAGTGGATCCATAAATTTTGTTAGTTTTTACATTGGTCCAAATTCCCTGGAGGATGACTTTTGACATAAGAACTGATTTCTTCACCTCAATGAGAGGATGCCAAAGGGATTGGAGATTAAGATCACACCTAAAACTCAACCAATCCACTCACCATCTCCTATTAAGCCTGACATGAAAGTCAACAATCTTCTTGAATCTCAAAATTTTATCAAAATTGTTGACGTGAAGGTGAGAGGAGTCATGTGTGATAAGGAGGCTAGCCCTCCAGCACTCCCAAATGTGGAATCTACTTTGTAACAAGCACCATTTTGCATGGTCCACCCTCATAGCTAAGTGAATGTCCTTAAATCTAATCCATTGGCATGTTTCTTGATTCTAGAGGTGTTTTCACAAATACGAGACATTCCAAAAGCTTCCTAGCTTTTGGAGGTTCCAAGTCTCAACATCTCTGATGACCTTGATAGGGAACCATGTAGAATCATTTTCTTTAATTCTCACTGTCCATTTCCAATCTTCACTGATCTTGACAAACTACCTCACCTTGTTCCAACTCTTTCATAGGGAGAAAACTAACGCCTTTAGGAGTCATTTGATAGGGGAAGAACAAAAGAGTGAGAAGATAAATTCTCTTCCTTTTAGGTAGGCTCACAAAGCCTAAGAGCACCATTGTTTTTAAAAGTTAATTTGGCTTGAAAGATATCCCTATTACTCCATGCTTTAATTAGCCATTTGGCCGCTAGCTTATTGGCCATTCCTTTAATGTGTAGAATGCCCAAGCCACCTTGATCTTTTTGGCTTATGGGAGTAGCCTGTTTATTTTTGGGGTCATCACTTCTATTAGGGTCTCCTTACAAAGAAAGTTTCAATAATTCTTTTGAGCTTCATAATCTCTTGGTCCTTTGATCTTAAGCAAGAGAGAAAATAAATAATAAAAGAAACAAGGAATGTGTTAATCACCATAGCTCATCCTTTTAGGTCCATCTACATGACTTTCCAATATGCGATTGTTATCGAGCCCCAAAAGAGCCAAGTTCCATGGTTGACCCATCGAAATGTTAAATCTCATCAAAATATGTCACAGGTGGAAGATTGGCCCCCCTTGGAATCAACTTAGAGGCATGCTCAACCGAAATTTGAGGAGGATGCCGAACTAATATCTTGAAAGGGGGTTCTCTGTGGTTTATTTTAGACCTAGATTCCTCACAAAATGTGTTTAGGCAATGTCAAAAGGTATCAATGCTGATCGGATCATTATGTACAAAAGCATTTGTATCATCTTCAAAGAGTCTCTTGATCATGTGCTCTTGATTGAGGGGAAGAAAGAGGCCTTGAATATGACCTAAATGTGCATGATGTTTAACAAGTCAAGTGAGACTAGTATCAAAGAGAAGAGGAGTCAAGGGTCATCCTTGCTTGGTACAACATTTTAAAAGAAAATCTTAAGAAAGTTGGTATTGATGTTTATCTATGTTGACACATTTCCCAAAATGATGAGATCATCTTAATGAATTTGTGGCACAACCCAAGTCTTTTAGAGATTGGAGAATGAAGTCCCACTCGAGTCTATCATAAGATTTTTCAAAGTTGATCTTAAGGAAGAGGACATCTTGAGCAGACTCTCTCGCAAAAACCAAACCTTCCCATACATTGATTATCACCTTGAGGATGGACCTCCCATTGATGAAGTCTTTTCTATCCACACCAATCCAACTTTGTAAGTGATAGGCAATTTGATTAACAATAATCTTAGCCAAGATCTTGTAACTTGTTTGTAACATCATAATTGGATGCCAATTTTCGATCTTATTTTTGCTATCGTTTTTGTGAATAGGCTTGAAAATGCCTTCATTGAGACGTTTGGGTAGCAACCCAAAAGAAAAAACCTCTTGCCACACCAAAAGTAACATAGTAGTCACCACATGCTTGAAGGTCTTGAAAACTCATTGGTGAGCCCATCCAGCCCTCGGATTTGGCCATTAGGGAGTGAGTCAATAACCTGGAGAATCTCATCATTTGAGATGGTAGCATCAAGAAGAGGCTTTATATTTTGTGGAATTCTTTTGGTTTTCATCCTAGAGATGGTCGCCATGTAATCATGCCAGTGAAGAGAAAGAGGCTTGGAAACCCCCCAAAGCTAGGTAAAGTGATTGACAATTAGCATACTATTTTCTTCATCCATCTTGCACTCAACCACATTGATATCCATCATGAAAGGGTTCACTTCGTTGGATTGCTTCTTCTTAAGGAGGCTGCACATCTCTTTAGTAGGTTTTTCTACTAGTCTTTAAAGTATACCTATAGATTCTTTCTTTGAATTTATTCATTGTATCTCAACATACCTCTAATTATTCAGAGCCCTCTCTAGTATTGAGAGTTTTAAAGATTCTTTTCAGTCCTGAAAAAGATGTGTTGTGTCTTCATGACCACCATCCTTGAGAACCTAGCTAGTGAAGATTTGGCAAAAAAGGCCCGAGTTCCAGGTCCTGGAAATCTCCTACTCGTTTGAGGGCATTAAACGAAGGAGCTTTCATGAAATTGACTACTAGCCTGAAGGTAAAAACCATTTGGTAGTGATCTAAGATAAAAAGGCCTACATATTGGGATAAGGAAGGGGGGCCACACATATTTATGATAGTCTAGGCAATATAGCTCCTGTCAAGTTTGGTTTTCCTCAAGGTGACACTAGATTCAAGGTTCGAATAAGAGAAACAAGCTCATCTTTGATCTCCACCAGATCCAAATGGAGATTAATTTGGTCCTAGATGTCCTTCTTTTGACCATCAAACACCATAATTCCCCCATCTCTTAGAAAGAACCTCCACCATATTAAAGTCCCCACAAAGAACAACATTGAGGGGTAGTGAGTCCAATGATTGCCAAGTGGCAATTCTTTATGAATGCATATTGGGAGCATACATGGAGACTACGGTGAACTTCAAAGGACACCCAAAGGAAACATCAATCAATCGATGATTTTGATCTTCTTTGGTAGCCACAAGTCTAGTGGACCAACTGCAATTAATATCAATAACTAAACCACCATTTCCCTTGAGATGCCCGATGGAGAGCAAGACATGTCACAATGAAATACACTTTGGTTTCTTTTGAAGATCCTCCTAATCAATTTTGATCTCTTGAAGATAGATGAAGTATGGGTTTAGACTTTTATCATGGATCCACTACTCAACAGTGGCTGCTCTTGAGGGGTCCGATAGCCCTCTAACATTGAAAGACATAATTATCATTATCATAGGTTAAGCTCTTCGCAGAGTAGCCTTGTCCCTTTTTTTCTTGTTTTCCTCATCATCTTTTTTCTTCGAGGTTGAAGGGTGGTGATATAGAAGTTTACCTTAAGAGGGCTTTTCCAAGGTATCTCAGCTAGTTGTTCACCTTTGTGAAAATTCTTCTTTGGAGAGGATTTTGGTATCCTTTTGAAAATTATAGATCCAATGATTAAGCTTTTGTTGTCATCATTATCATCATTGTTGGTGGGGAGTCAATCTTCTTTGCTAGTGGTGTATCCTTCTTCTTCATCTTCCTTGCAAGTGGAGTCCTCTAGAGTTTTCCCATCAATGGGACAATCATAGTGATTCATTCCCCCTAGGTAACCCAAGTCATTAACCTCCTTCTCCAAGTTGCAAAATATGTTTGTTTCGGGAGCTATGCGAGAGGGGCTCTCTCAATAATCCCCTTAAGGCTTCTTCTCCTCCTTTGACTCTCTTTCGTGAAGCCTTTTGGGTTCATCTCGAGGACTTGCATTTCTTTCTCTTTCTTAGCATCCGGAGTATAATGTTCTCACATGTTGTAGGCCACAAATGCTTTTTTCTTCTTCGTTTCATCAATTTGTTGCTGAATTTGCTTATTCGTAATGGGTTTCTATCTCAAAGGACAATCTTTTATTCTATGGCCCTACAATCCACAATGAAAGCAAGCTTTTGGAAAGTTCTTGCATAAAATCTCCTCCTCTATGGTTTACTTTTCTCCAGTGTCCATGGAAATTCAAGAGGGAAGATCTTTGTTGAGGTCTACTTTGACACAAATCTACTAGTGTCAACTTGCATTGAAAGAGTGTTTAGCACCTCCAGAGATGAAATCACTGACCTCTTCTCTCGAGGCTAGAGGCCGATCGATGGGGGATACAACTTCCCTTATGAATGCATATAGGAAAAAGGACAAGTTAGGGAGCTTAATCCAAAGCAGATAGCACAATCGCTTTGACCTATTTGGAACGAATTCAAGAAACCATTCAGAAATGCACAAGGTAGTTCTCTAGACTTGCCAAGTGCCAATTCGCAAAGCTTGGAAGGGCATCTCCTCATTTGTGAAAACCAAGAGCACGTGATTAGATGGCAAGAATTGGCACTTGGTGACAATTAAGTTGTGAGGGAGCTATTCCTTATGGAAACATTCTTGGAAGGACTCAAGAGGGGGATTAGGATGAAACAAGTGGCCGATGAGACAAGTTCTCTTAAGCTCGTCTTGCTTCGCTAAAATCCCCTCCCTTCTAAGAGAGACAACATGGGGTTGAACACCAAAAAGCTCCAGAAATGCATTTTGTCTTCCAACGATGAACCCACATTACTCACTCACTTCCAATGAATGAGAGATCCCCTCCATGAAAAAAGATCACCAGGTGTAAAAGCGAGCCCGAAAAAACGAGCATCCCCGAGTGTCTAAGCCGTTTCTAAATATCTATTGCGCTCGAGAGAAATTACAAGAAGATGAATCTTGACACTTGCTTCTTTTTTACTTTTCTTTTCTCTTTGTTTATCGTTGATGGCTCTCGAGAGTCCAAGCTAATACTACTGGACCACGGAAGAAATCGCCAAGAGATCATGACCCGATTCCATCAAGTATGCCTAGATTTGAATGTTGATGGGCTTCGGGCAGAAAAGTGTGCCAAAGGTGTTTGGGAGCCGTGAATGGTTGACTAAGTTGATGGGCTTCGAGTAGAAAAGTGTGCCAAAGGCGTTTGGGAGCCGTCAATGGTTGACTGACAATAAGGAGAATGTTGCTATCAGTTTGGAGATGGTTGGCGTCTGGACTGAAATCACGAAACCCGTATCGACACATGTTGAAAGATAAGAGCTGAAACCTTCAGACGAAGTTTAACAATTGATAGAGAATTTCCGACGGAATGAATCCTCAGTGAGGGACTGAATCTTTGAACCTCGTTTGGACGGAGCTCAACAACTGACGGAGGAAAAACTATAGTGAATGGAAATATTGAGGCGAGAATTACCGACGGTGACGGACTGAAACATCAGTGACGGATGGCAGAACGAATCCGACGGCCGTTAGAATCCTATGACGGACAGCAGAATAAATCGGGCAACAGTTAGAATCCTGCGATTGACCATTGGGGCTTCTAAAATTGTCTTAGGAAAATTGGCGAGGGTTAGGACTCAGATAGGGAGGGCACATGCATATTTTGTTGGGTGACCGGATTACACTTTTTGGGTGACCCAACGGAGCATTAAAGGCACATGTAAGTTATACCTATTGATCTCCGGTCATCGAGATTAGGGGCATATGAAAGACGGTCACCTAACTTTTGACGATTGGAATTAGGGGCACATGAACTGATTATCTTCACTTCACATTTCTTAGTAAAACATTTACAGTGAATAGCTCATATTTGACCTTTAACTTGTGCAAATTATAAATCTTATCTTCAAAATTTTTACATAATTATAAGCGATCTTATTTAGAGTTAAAAATAATGCAAATACTCTAATGATTTTTCCTCCGTCACTTACGTTTTAGTCTCATTATTATATTTAATTTCATTAAAAAAGTCACCAGAATGCAGATCGATAGTTTTTCAGTAGCACAAAAAATTGGGCATTCACTATAAATATGATTGTTTGTATTCACTATATATTTCTTGTCACTATATATTACTTATGGTGACATCGAAAAGTGACGTATAGATATGCGAAACGTCATGTATACATATGTGAAAAGAACGATCCATTTCATGAATATATCTTTGCGAATCAGCCCGACGCATGCAATGCATTGAAAAGCAATTTTTTTTGGCCCGTTGGGTGACCCGAACGGACTGGCGCCCTAAGGTGCCAGTCCGTTCGGGTCACCCAAGAGCTGACCTTACATGTAGGATTAACAACTTCCACTTCAAACGACAAGCTGGAAAAAAGTGCACACTCCACCGGACTTCGGGTGGCCATAGTATACATGTGCCCCCCGTGAGAATCTAGCAATGATGACTTTCAGAATCCTGCGACGGACTATGAATTCTCTCTCTCTCTTTTTTATAATGGTGGTTTGACGTGTGCCTACTTTTAGAGCTTTAACTTTGAAAGAATAATTATACAGGTGAATAAGTATAGTACCTACGGGGTCCTTATATCCCACTAAGCAAGGGTTCGACAACATTACAACGGGTTTGAACTGGTTTATATTGGCAAAAATCATTACATGTACAACTCAGGGATTCAATTTTAGACCTCTGCCTCAAGAGACCAAATACTCAACCACTGAAATAATAGACTCTCAATTCTAGTGAGGGGCACTAAGAGACATTTTAATCATCTTTCTGGGATTGCCCAATAGTAGTGATAAACAATAAATTGACGCTGCATTCGATATGGTTGATGGGCGTGCTAGAGATATAGGGAAGAGGAAGCTTATCAAATCACGTTCTATCATATTGGTCCTCATATTGAAAATACAATCTTTTCTATGCTTGGATATTTAAAGAGACTTTGCATCTTTCCAATGAGCAATCAATCACCATAATTGAAAACATATATGTTGTCTAGCTTTGTCACACAAATTTAAACTATTTTTCCTATAGTAGGTATAGGATAGACAAGTTGATAGAGAGTGAGTTATCACATATCGTGAGAGAAGAGTTTTCCAAAAACCTTTTCGATAGTGAATCATTGATACATATGGTTTGTCATAAACACAATTTCGTTGAGAATAAATTCTACTACAAGGAAAAACGGATTCCTTCCAAGATATGGACAACAATGAGCACCTCCTGGAAAGTATAGGAGAAGTATACGTAAGAATATGAATTGCTAAGTGAGAAGGTTTTTTAATGGCACTATTACATCTAGCCCTCCAACTATCTATCATCTTAACATGCCTAGAATGATTTATATGATGCTTAAATAGCCATGGGATTCTTCCTTGACTCTTCATACAACCATCTTGTTTTTTGAGCTACCTTGTGTTCATCTCTCTTCCTTGCAGTGGGCTTTATTGATCCATTCATCCAATTACAATTCGGATGGAGCCAACCAAACTATCTGCTGAATTTTGTGAGATAATAATCCTTTGATTATAATCAATTTTGTAAAGAAATAGGTTTGAAGTTGTCCTAGGACCTCGTAAGTTTCAACAATCACATTCAAGCTCAAGTTGTTTTGCATTTGAAGTGGGTTCATTTAACTGTATGGCTTGCTTCAACTTTGAAAGCTTTCCAAGATCGAAAAACATTGTGAACATATCAAATACCTTCTCCTTTGTGCTCACATGATGAATGTCCACTTTCTTTGCAAGAACCTTCTCTCTTATAGTGATAGTGAAATTTGATTTCTTTGTTCCTTGCATGAAACATAGCATTGCTTGCAAGGTAGATGTATGATATGTTATCTCTAAAGAATGGGAGTATTCTGACCTGCATGCTCAATTCTTTCATTATCTTTTGCATCCACATTATGTCACAAGTAGCTTGGAACAAAGCTCTATATTCAACTTCTAATATTGAAGATAAATCAGTTGTAGGTTGCTTCTTTAACCTCCATGATATGCAATTGTCTCCTAGAATCATCACATAACTTGGGGTACTCTTTCTACCATATTCGGATCTAGCGGAATTAGTATTTGGATAATTATCATAAGTAGGAGCATGCATGTATTAAAAGAGTACTTCATTAAATGGCAAATCACATTTGGAGATGGTTTCATATATAATTGAGCCAATTAGGCTCCCAAAGGTCTATGTGTCATCAATATATTTGCCTTCATTAGCGTTAAGTTTGTTTTTGGCATCCATTAGTTGCTTAAGTGGTTTGTATCCACTCGTCTTGAACCTTTATAACACATTGAACAAGTTTTCTATCTCCATCAAGTAGGTGACATCCTCTCTATAGATAACTTCAATGTGGAAGAAGTATTTGAGGATCCCAAGATCTGATATCTTGAATTACTTCCCATGATTGTCCTTAATTTTTTGATACCTTCATCATTATCACATGTTATGATATGATTATCAATATATATGCATACATATATAGATTATTCATTTTTGTAATAAACTTACTTCCCCACTTGAGAGAAATATCCTAGAATCTCCACCTAACCTACCATAAGGTTTGGGATGCACCATAACCACTAGAGTAAATGGATTCCATATATGTATGTGGAGTCTCCACCACCACTCTAGCATTTTCCACAAGAGTCCACTAATGATAGGTGTACGCGCCACTTTAGTAAAGTCTCACTAAACTCACGTTAACTCACATTCACTTGAGTACAAGGCTCATGCTTCTTTGCAAAAAATACTATCCCGATGCTTCCCATGGGGGCTTAACCCAAGCCCTCCTCCCTCCCATCCTTGAGACTTAACCATAAGGCTAATCTTATGATTTCTAGTCATCCAAAAGTACCTAAGGCTAACTAGTAGGATAATGCTTGTCATCTCTTTGATTTGGCTGATTTATGAGAAAGGAAACCTATACTGAATTAGATCTCAAAAGAGGGGAATTAATGTGTGATTTGATCCTTGCCCAAATCACTCTAAGAACCATCTTCTTTTTGCACTTGTTAGATTGAATCTAGTGTAAACAATGGTAATAATGATATGGGTTTATTAAAAGCATCCTGGCATAATCCATTGTTTTTCTATATGTAGAGTGGGCATCCATAGTGCAAACATGTGAAATTGGTAGATTCTAGGCAACTTCAACCAAATTTATATCTTTTGATCGATTTATGTACACTACTTGTGCAATGACCAAGTGAAATGGATGAATACTCTAAGAATTTGAGAAATCTTCTCAAATTAACTAGAACTTGTCTTGGAGATTGAATCTTGCATTTCACCAAAACATCTCACTTTGATGTTTCTCTCATGGTTCACTTCCATCCAATAAGTTTTTATCTATTACATGATTAGAGGACTATTGCAGAATCCAAGCTTTAAGATCCCGGTAGAATGTAGGAAAGAAATGGTTCCTCTTTTTTTTCAACCCAAATCAAACCTAAAAAAAACAAATTCTAAAGAAATTTTTGAATCTTTGAGCTTAGGGGACTCAACGTCTTTAAACTTTATCTTTGAACTTGAACTTGATCTTTGAACATAAACTTGATCTTAGACATCCATCACTTAAAGTACATATTCCCATATCACCATACCTGATTTAATATTGATGCAAAACGTCATGTTTTGGTGATGATCACGCCCACATCCACACCATCTTCTAGTGATTTCCTCTTAAATTCGTATTTTTAATCTTTTAAAGAAAAGCCTTCTAAGAAAAATAGATCAATGCACGAATTTCTAATAACTTGCACCTATTTGCAACTCAACACCTTGCTTCAAGGTTTGATCGTTACCTTGTATGCTTCAAAATCAAGCATAAACTATTTCCTTCTCATCTTCAAATTTAAGATACTTTGGTCTAACCTTAGAATCTTGATCTAAAGCACCTACATTTCGTAGTGCAATTGCTTGATTTACTCTAAGAACTTAGGTTACACTTGAATTTGGTTTGGAAAATAAACTCTAACTTTAGGTTAACTTTGAACATCTAACGTAGAAGTTTGTAACATGCTACACCTCTAATCAACATTTACATGCTTTATTACTCAATCTAGTGACTATTTTGTCCAATTAAGCTAGAAAAACTTGGGTAGAATGTAGGTAGAAGTTACCATATATTTGATGGACTTTGATAAATTAAGACACTTTTTTCAAGGATCAAAGGTTTACTTCTTGGGATTTGCCAAATCTATTAGAAATTCTAGCTCTTTTCTCTTCAAGAGTGTTCTAATCTCTCTCTCGCTCTCTCTCTCTCTCTCTCTCTCTCTCTCTTTCTCTCTTTCTTTAGAGAACTTTCAAATCCTTGTTTATCCATTTAGATTTGCGATAAGAACTTTGTTCAAAGCAAACATAGATGGATGAGCTAGCTTAAACTTAGCTTCTTTGAAGATGGAATGTTTTCCATACAAAACATATTTTTGTGATGTTTTATTCTCTCTCATATTTCAACTTGCTAACCCGAACCTTTACTAAAATGATTAGGTTTTGAGAAGCCTTGTGTAACCAACCTAAAATTCTAAGCTACTTCATGGGATGGAACCCAAACTCTATGTGACTCTATCTTTAAGAGAATTAAACTAGATTCTCAAAGCAATTTTTGAAGTAAGACTAGAACATCATTCGATTGCCAAGCATAGGTCTCTTGACCCACAGGGCTTTTGATGATGTTTCTCTTTTACTCAAAATACTAATTTTTCAACTAGGACTGAGTAATTTAATCTTTCTTTTCCTCAATATCTTAAGGGTCTTTACTTGGAATGTTATTCTTATGCATTGGTTTGGATCAAGAGATTTGTTTCCACTAAGTTTTACAATCGTGTAGATGATTCTAACTTCGAATAACTTTGTCTAACTTACCTTGTGTAAAGGGATCTATACTCTTTATCTAAAAAATCTTTTAAATGCTCACAATTGGAGTAGGAGCATGCTTTTCATAATTGAATTCTAAATAAAGATCTTGCAAGTTCCATACTTCTTGGTCTTCTTAATTACTTGTTCTTAAAGTGCCTTTTTGGGTCATGCTATTGACCACCATGGACTTGAAATTCATCTTTAAAGTTTAAAATTTCTTAAGGATGCAATGTTACATCACCATTCAATTCAAGGCTCATCAATGTGAGTATAAAATCTAGCACCTCATACCATCATAACTCATACTAATGTTGACATGTAGGTGATATCTATATTAAAGTCCAAACATACCTCTTTAAAGTACCTTCTCACTCAATTCCTTGTAAAATTTTTTTGATTCAAGGCAATACCTCCATCTTTATCTCTATTGGGTTTCAAGTGCTTCATCCACAAGATCATTCCATGATCTTTTGCTTTGACATGTAATTATATGCAGAAGCTTGAAACCAATTTATGGAGTAATCAACCATCTGTCTTTTCTAAGATCTTCAAATAAAAGACAATATAGTTTCAAGTTTCTTGAATTCCTCATACTTAAGAGCTAATGATTCTTACTCAACAAATTTGTAGTGACATGTGTTTTATTGGATCTTGGCTTTAAATTCCTTTTTTACTAAAGCTTGCAAATAGCTACCCATGGGATGTTGCAAGAATCTCCCTACTTTTCAACTATAAATTTCCACTTACTCGTTTGGTTTTCACATTTAAAACATCATTGTAAGAATGGGGAACCTTTGTTTTAGCTTCCACATGCTTAATTGCAATAGTCGTGGTTGCATACAACATAATTGGAACTAGAAATCCTTTTGAATTTCAAACTTGCTTTTAAGGAAGTGTAATGTGTAGAATGGTTTATCTAACTTTTTGGTTCGAAACAACACTTATTAATCCTAACTTTGATACCTTTAGCATGCCATAAGTTTCTTTCTTGGAAACTTTCTACTTTTCTAAACGTCTATATCTTGGAAGATTCTTGTCCTTCGTTTTCTAATCCATCAACTAAACTAATTTTTTGTTCAATAAGCATGCCCATTTTCAAAAAGATGTATATCAAAAAGATCTAATTTATCATCAGAAGAGATCTTTTGATATTAGCTAGATATCTTTCATATGGAAATTGTCATATACTAGTCCTATCATAGTATTGATTTTTGACTTATATTTGGCAAAAATTAGGGATATACTTTTTGGAACTCCTCACATTTCTAGAGAGTAAGTAAATTTTGGCGTATGTTAGAAGAAATGTCTTAACTTATGAATTAAGAAAAATTTCTCTTCTATTTCATGTAAATTCCTTTTATTTAAGAAGTATTACCTCTTCCAAAGTTAAATTTTCTAGATTTCATCTTGAGATGTAGATTTCGTAAATGAAACCGTAGACAAACTCTCAAAATCTTATAAGAACAAGAAGCTTTAAAAGTTTCACAATTCCTTGGCACTATATATCATTTCTATGTATGAAAACCTGAACCAAACACTCATTTTAGACTTCCTATCTCAATTTGTGTTCACATTCAACTATGTTCCTTTGATTTACATCATTTTCGTAGCATCATATAGGTTTCTCATGACACATTGAAATATTTTGAGTTATCATCCTACTTTGGATGCATCAGAGATTAGACACAAAATTTTAAGATCTCTTTGAATTTTTTTTTATTTCAAACGCATTTCTAAGTATCTCCAATACTTAGAGCAATCATTGAATACTCTAGATTTGCAATGGTACATGAAATCTTGGCATGTTTATGGAAACAAGACTTAATTCTTGGAGTGTTTTAAAGCTTAGTTTTCTTAATTATTTGTATTTTTTCCTATTAAAAGACGTATTTCATACTTAGAGGAACTTCACTTTAAGTATCTAATACCTAAGGATCACCTTGAGAATTAATATTCTAGATAAGGGAGCTCCAAATTTTTAGCTCACATTAATTTTCAAATACATAGCTTCATG
The DNA here is from genome assembly GCA_020310875.1 of Ceratopteris richardii. Lineage (NCBI taxonomy): Eukaryota > Viridiplantae > Streptophyta > Polypodiopsida > Polypodiales > Pteridaceae > Ceratopteris > Ceratopteris richardii. The sequence goes on along the minus strand of CM035408.1, from coordinate 88,844,301 downwards.
TCTTCCTCTCTCTCTCTCTCTCTCTCTCTATATATATATATATATATATATATATGTATGTATGTGTGTGTATGTATATATGTATATATATGTATGTATGTATGTATGTATGTACATAAGTACATATATATATGTATGAATTCATGTATAAATTGAAATGATGAGATGGTGATGCACCGGGGTGAATTTTCCTTCTTGAGAGCTCCATGATGATACTCTCGGAGTAGAAAATTCAGCTTTAGATGCTAAACACAGTACTGTGCAGAGGCCCTTAGAAGATGGAAAAAACACATAGTACACAGGGAGCATGAATGCATATTTCTTAGGTGTTACAAATGTGGTTGAACTTACAATCTGTGGTTGACCAAGTCACTATATGTTCTATTAAGAACATATACAAAGGGTTTTGATGGCCATTTGACCTTTCACATGGACATTAATGGTAATAATCTCCCAGTAAAGGCCAATATGGCCAAAGTGACTATGAGAAACTAATGAAGAATGATAAAGTATACCTGAGTGTAAGTATAGAGATTATATCTCCTACCTAATGGGAATGTTACAAAATATACAAGTAACCATATCATGAATCAAGTAACCCCATCAAGTGACAAGAGTGTCAAAAGCTCTATATGGTAGAGATTTTGCTATCCTATGGTAAAGCTTTGTTCAAAGCATCTCCAACATTATCTAAAGTATGAATCTTCTCAAGAATAATGCACTCGATGGCAAAGCAATCTCTAATGAAGTGATACCTCACCTCAATATGACTGGTCTTTGCATGATTGACCAGATTCTTAGCCAAAGCAATGACACTCTCACTATCACTCAACAAATAAGGCACATGCTGAGGAAGACCCATACCACAAGCAAGAAGAGAAAGCCACAATGCTTCCTTACATGCATAACGCAACATACTCTACTATTGTGGTCGAAAGATTTGTACATTCTTGAAGATGGGATCTCCAAGAGACAGCATCCCTAGCAAAATGGAAAATGTACCTTGATGTAGAGTTTCAATTGTCTACAGAACTAGTGTAATTCGAATCCCTCTCATCAATAATGAATGCCTTTCCTCTACCTAAACATAGACATTTTCAACATCATCTTGACTAGTTTCCAATTCTTTGCCAAGATTAGTGTAAGGAATTGAACTCATAAACTCTTGGTTAGGATGTGATGGGCTAACCACTTGCCCTAAAAGCCATGGTTGAGGATTACTTCCTAATCCTCTCTCTTAGGGTGTAGTTCAACCATCTCCTACATGTCAAGTGTGTGGTTCAATCATCTCCTACCTATCACTTTATTACATTCTTCCCCCCTTAGTCAATCACTGTCCTCAATGATCTGCTCATGTATCCCTCTAGCCTCAGTGATCAGCCCCTTGAACTCCCTAGGTACCCTTGAATTGATGTCCTCAACCTCGCATAGTTTCTTGAACCTTGTTCCCAACCTTGGTCTCTTGAACCCTTGCTCTCAACCTTGGTGTCTTGAACCTTCTTGTTTGCAATCTTGGTGTCTTGAGCCCTTGTTCTCAACCTTAGTCTTGAACCTTGTTCTCACCCATGTTTTGGTATCTTGAGCCCTCAATCAAGTGCCACCCAATGTTTCCCAAGGACTCCACACTTCCAAGCTGACTCAGTAGATTTGGAAAGTTCATTCAGAGAGCTTTCCAATGGTATTTTACATCCCTCAATCCGACCTACGGATTGAGAGATACACCTCAATCTTTGTTAGGCTAACTTGTGAAAGCAACGTGCGCTTCTTTGTACCCTTTCATATAAAGGATGCTCAAGCGCCTTTTTTAGAGGCCATTAGGTCAATCCACATTTCCCAAGCCTACTTCCTAGGCTCTGATACCAATGTAAGGAATGGAACTCACAACCTCTTGGTTAGGAACGTGATGCAGTAACCACTTGCCCTAAAAGCCATGGTTGAGGATTACTTCCTAATCCTCTCTCTTAGGGTGTAGTTCAACCATCTCCTACATGTCAAGTGTGTGGTTCAATCATCTCCTACCTATCACTTTATTACAATTAGACACATATCTACTCACAACTTCCATTACAAATGCAATGTCTAGTCTTGTAGCTACCACAACATACATCAGACTACCAACAATAGAATAATAACGAATTTTGTTCATGAATTGGGTCTTTTATCTAATTTGGGGTAATCGTTCCTGCTCAATTTCACATATGTGGGTTAAGGTTTACTCAATGCCTTTCCACCTTGCATATCGGACCTATGAAGTTGTTTGGATATGTACTCACTTTGAGACATGTGTATGCATCATTTACTCCTATCGCGAGTTATGCACATACCAAGAATATGTTTGACATCCCCGAAATCCTTCACATCAAATGTCTCATTCAAAATCTTTTTGAGAAATGACAACTCATAAGAAGACTTCCCAACAACCAACATTTCATTGACATAAAGTATCAAGCATATGAACATGCCATTTGAGCATCTCTTTGTGTAGAGACAATGAACTTCATTGATTCAAGAATAGCCTTGAGAGTTCATAAGAGCATCGAACTTTTGGTACCATTGTATAGGGGATTTGTTAAGTCCATATAAGCTCTTCTTCAACTTAAAAACTAGACTTTTTGTTCCAAAATTTACATAGCCCTTTGGTTTTTCCATATAGATCTCATATGTAATATCTACATGCAAGAAATTAGTTTACACATCCATTTGGACTAGCTCTAAGTCCTCCATTGGAATGAATCTAAGCAACATGCATAGAGTAGTCATCTTGACTACTAGAGAGAATATTTCCTCAAAATAAATGCCATGTTCTTGCTTAAATCCATTTCAAAAACTCATGCTATATACTTTATAGAAGCACTATCTAATGTGAATTTTAGCTTATATACCTATTTGCATGGTGAAGCTTTCTTGCCCTTTGGCTAAGGCACTAAATCCAAAGTCCCATTCTCGTAAATAGCATCCAATTCACTCTTCATGGCACACTCCCACTTGACATCATCCTCTATCTTCATAGCCTCCTTTTAGCAAGAAGGCTCACCAACATCTGCTAGCATGAACAAATCCAGATGTGGAACATATCTATCAGGTGGATGGGAGACACATGCAGAATGTCTCAATGGTTGCTGAATAGGAACATTTGGAGACTCATCTAATAGGACATGCTCTTGAACATCCCTATGTGTATCTATTTTATGAAAGCTGACTAGAGGACTAGTGTTCTCAAAACTGCTCTTGTCACTTCAACCTCCTTAATTGGTTTTTTTATGCATCTTAGACATTGAAACTGACATCACTACTTTGCATCACTCATCATCTTTTAGGATCCTAAAAGCAATATCCAAATTGGACCTTTTGACCATATCAAGAAAAATGGATTTTTGTGACTTATGTTCTAGCTTTTCTCTATGATTCTTTGGAATATGAACATATGCTTCACACCTGAAAACTCAAAGATGATCATAATATGGTGGCTTATTTGTCCATAACTCTTAAGCCCCTTTTAAAACTTTGGTATTACTAGGTGAAAGGTTAAACATGTGAACTATAGTCGATATTGCTTCTCCCCAAAATCCTTGTCAAAGGTTTGCATGATGCAACATAGAAAGTACTATATCTTGAATAGTTCTATTCATCCTTTCAACTACATGATTCTCTACTAGGTTATAAGGAGCTTTTATCTCTCTATGAATTTCTCTATAATGATACAAAAGGCTGAATTCATGTGAGGTATACTCACTCCCATTATTTGAACATAAAGCCTTTAGCTTAGGCCGCTTTTCACTATCAACTAAAGCATGACATTTTCTGAAGGTAGGCAATACCTCATCCTTTGATTTGATTTCTAGTAGCATCATCTATGAAAGTGACAAAGCAAAGAGAACCACCTATTGCCATTATGGGCATATGAGCACACACATTTTTATGATTGAGATTTAAAGGCTGAATCGAAGAGTCAATGTGTGTCTTATGCACATTCCTAGTTTGCTTTCCCTATTGAAAATGCTTAGAAGACAAAAAATCAGAGAAAGATAACACAAGTAAGAAGCCATAACAAGAAAGATTTTTCATAAGAATAGGAGATATGTGGCCCAAATTGTCATGCCAAATACAAGTCATAGGATATTCAATAACAAACAACAAGTCTTCTTTTTGTGATACAAATAAACAATAAATTAAGCCAGTTTTGATCCCTTTGCAATAATCAAACTGCCCTTTGATATGCGAAAGGACTAAGCATATAAAACAACCTTGTAACCAAGGTCATCTAGTTGACTAGCTGGCATCAAACTACATGGCGTACATTGTGCATACTAAATTGTGAACCATTTATGAATTGCACAACAACCACATCTCCAATCCCCATAGCATGACAATGGAAAGAATAACCAAGTCTCATAGTACCAAGAGATCTTTTTGCATAAATAGAGAACCATTCTCTATATGTTCGGACATGGAAAGAAGCACCACAATCTAGAAGCCATGTGTGGAAAAGAGAATCAGCCATAAGAGCCTTAGTGGGCATAATGTTTTTAAGTGTCAACACATCAACATCATTAGAAATGGCATTAATTTCTTCAATCTTCAAGTAGATGGTGTAGGCTAATGTCTAACATGCACATTAGCATTCTGCCCTTTACCTTTAGCATTCTTTGATGCATAGCAATCTTTCTTTATGTGTCCTTTGTTGGATTTTGAGGTCTACGAGAGCACACAAACAACACAAGGAAGAAGAAGAAGCTTGGAGAACAACACACATTACTAAATCTATTACAAAGTAAATGTAGAAAGATAAGTAACCCATTAGGGTTATAGGTGTATATACAAGTAGGGGGAATAAACCTCCTAAAGAGGGAAAAAAGTGCCCTGGTAGTCCTAAGTTTGTTCACCCACATCAATATTGAAATATATCAACAAATCCCTCATGGAAATGATGCATTGAATAAGGAGTTGGTACTCATGTATAAGGAAGTGCCAAGCTATGTGGAACCAATCCACAAAAGAAAGTATGCCCAAAGCTTTGCAGAAAGCATCAAACTTTGTCGTAGGAAGATCCTTCGTGAAAAGGCTTGCTAGGTTCTCCTTTGCGGGCACATATGACAAACTGATCCCTCCATCACAAAACTTCTTTCTAACATAATTATAGTGCACCTCAATGTGCTTAGTGCAACCATGGAAGACAAGGTTCCCTACAACTACCAATGTGCTCCGACTATCAATGAAGATGGCGGTGGCAAAAGATTGACCAACACCCAAATCACTAAAAAGGTGTTTAAGCCACACACACTCAACAATCATTGTGAAAGCTATCCTACACTCACCCTCACAACTACAAGTGGCCATGTTAGGCTGCTTCTCTCTCAACCAATATATGCATGAGCTACCAAGCATGAAGTAAAAACCAGTAGTGGACACATGAGTATCATAGTAATCACGCAAGCTAGAGTTAGAAAAAGCATGTAAATCTAGTGGTAGTGATCCCCCCTTGGGATAAAATAATCCAAGCAGTTGGGTACCACTCAATTAGTGAAAGATGTGCTTAATTTCATGCCAATGCTTGAAACTTGGGCAATGCATAAATCTTCTCATATGAGAGACAAGAAACTAATTATCAGGATGGGTAACGCATAACTAAATCGAGCATCCAACAATGTGTTGATAGAGAACATTATCAAATGGATATCCAACATCATGAAGAGTCAATCATAAACCTATTTCCATAAGACTTGCAATGGGATTGCAATATTCAAGACCAAAACATTGCAATAATGTGTCAATATATTTCGTTTGACACAAACTTATTCTGCCATCATCCTGCATAAACTCAATGCCAAAATAATGATGCAAATGCCCAAAATTTCATATCTCAAAAGAGCCATGCAAATCAGCCTTAAATTAGCAAAAGGCTTCTCATTAGGACCATTGAGTAGCAAGTCATCAACATAGACAATAATGATCAAAAGCACATCATTTTCATGCTTCACATATAAGGTGATCTCATTTGGACTGTTCTCAAAACCATGTGCAATCAAGTAGGCATGTATCTTTTCATATGAAGCACATTATGCTTGCTTCAAACCATATAATGCGTTTTTAGCTTACACACTTTGTTTTCATGCTCTTTTTGCAAAAATCCATGGGGTTTAAATACATACACTTCTTCATGTAAATCACCATTCAAAAATGTAGTTTCAATGTCCAACCAATGTACATTAAAACCATGATGACTTGCAAATGCACAAATGCTATAAACGGTAGTCATTTGGGATGTGGGTGCAAAGGTCTCATCAAACTCAATGCCATTTTCTTGAGCATAACCTTTTGCATCAAGCGTAGCCTTATACCTCTCAATTGTTCGATGAAGCTTACATTTCTACTTCTGTATCCATTTAGTGCCAATGGCCTTTTTTCCCAGAGGAAAATCACATAAAGATCAATTCTTAACAATAGCATCATATTTTTATTGCATGGAAGTTGTTTGAATTATGTGTTTCATCAAAAGAAACAGGCTCATTCTCATAATGAAGACTAGAGGAAGCCATAACATAACAATCTGATGCAAAAGAGGTAGTATGAGTGCCTGAATTAATATGACATAATAGAGGTCATGTAATTTGTGTAAGGTCGCCAGATTGGCATATTGTAATTTCATAATTTTCTTATACCGCACGAACCGAAAGGACATAGCAAAGTGTTGTACCTTTTTATCAATCAAGGAAAAGACATTACGTTGACTCTCCAGTGAGAGACGAAGGGGATCGCTAGACTGTTTGTCTGGGCGATTGGCGATCTGCAGAGATGTCGTCGTAGTGCAGTGTTAACAAATCCTGAGTAGTGTTAACTCTTACTTTGTTTAATTACATTAACTTGTGATTAACACAGTACTGTTAAGTTGCGGATAGTAAGTCTGTGTGACGGTAATGAATAACTCCTGTGTTACGTACTGTGAAAAGTCTAATCAGAATTTTGACAGTAAGCGATTCGATACTGAACACTAACGTACTGTGCATTGAATAAGTTAATTGGGAAAATTAAGATACAGGGCCTCTGATTTATCAGACCCCTATCACTCCCAAGAACCCGAAAGAACTTAAAAGTGCCTGTGAAGGAAGCGCACTTTTAACACTGGCGCCGTCTGTGGGAAGGTGACAACAGATTGTGAATAATCAGTAAGATGGAGTAGTATGCAAGTGGTGCAAAGGTGATATATGCCGGTTACTCGGTCCGGCGAGTCTTATCCGAAGTACAGGAGAGACCAACATCCCTGGACGGTACCAAATTTGTTAGGGACACCCCTAGGTGGCAGAGGTATAGATCGGTTAAGCCCAGTTGTCGAGGGAGCACAGCCAGTTAGCAGTGATTCCGGTACCATTTCGGTGACACATGATGAGATTCGGATTGATTCCGGTGTAATTTTGGTACAGTGTACAGAGGGTACAGTAACTTCGGAGTGTACAGGGACGCAGTGCGTAGTGGAGCTGACACCGTCTGGTCAGAATTCGAACCTTTCCGAGGATAAATTGTGTTACCCAGAGAGATCGTTGCAGGTGAAAGAATACCCTGGTTTGGGGAAATTTTGACGAATTTCGGTGACAGTTTGGTACCAGTTTCGGGGAATTTACAATTTTCCGATGACAGTGTGATACTCCCTGGTAAATCTTCATTTCGGACACCACTGTTTGGGGCAAACTTGTCTACCTTTGATACCAAAGCTGAGAGTAGACTATTTGATTTGGAGATACGTAAGAGACTGAACGCTATTTTCAAGCCGGAAGATGAGCAGTCTGACCATACAGATTCTAAAGGACAAGAAACACCTCCTCAGAATTCAGGAGACAACAATGGTACCACTACTAGCACCATGAGTGGTCAACAACAGCAGCAACAACAACAAAAACAACAACAACAACAACAGCCCCCTCCACTTCGATCGGTTCCAACAGGGACGACCTACACGAAGTTCGGTGGATTTCCAGGTGACGACCCTGATGCACATGTACGCACCTTTGAGATAAGCTATGCAGTGTTGAACCATCCATCCGATCCGCCGTACAAGGCCATCGTATTTCAATCAACATTAGTCAATGAAGTAGCCAGGTGGTTAACAGAGTATGATTTCAACCATTTGGTCAACTATGATGCAGTAAGAGATGCGTTTTACAGAGGTTCCCATTGAAGAAGAAACCTCCAAAATCTTCGATTATTTGCAGAACAATCGGCAGAAGCCGCATGAAATTGTTCAGGAAACATTGTTTCGAACTCATTTAAGACAATTGCCTCCGGCACATCTAATCTACCGGATGATATGATAACTCAGTGGTTCATTAACTATCTGACCCCACAGTTAAGACAAATTATGATCATCCGCTGTATGGGGGCTATGACACTAGATGCTCTTATTGCGATGGCCCTACAACTCGAGCATAAAGTTGGAGGATTCACCGAAGACTTGGAGTGGCTCAAAGCCAGTAAGAACGCTATAGATGATCCGGCTAAACAGATGTATTGCACCAAGTGCAAAAATCCAGGGCACATCACTGCTACATGTGCCCTTAACCAGATGTATTGTGCTATCTGCAACACAACTAGAGACTCAACGAAAAATTGCGCGTACAATGCCAAGGTGCAGGGACGAGCCACTGTAAATGCTATTATCCAAGAACCAGGTCAACCAGCAACCCATTACGTGCCACTACAGATGCGAAACAATCAGTCACAAGGATACAGAATTTACCGAAGTCAGCGGAATACTAACTTCAATGCAAATCGATGGCAGGCGAGTACATCAGCGAAAGGTACTTCTCTGTCACCACCTCGATGTCATTTTTGCGATGAGATTGGCCACATCTAGAGATTTTGCAAGGATGCAGTAGAATACGACAAAAGGAAGAAGGAGCGTCAAAATCCGATGACCAACATGATCTATATCTCACCAGAAGAATCATAATCAGCAGTGGTCCAGACACGATTGGGTAAGCAGTTGCAACCAGCAGCTGAGGTGTTCAAACTTGGTATCCGTGAGCAGTAGTGTATGTATACAAAGGCTACTCAATGGACCGCTAAAGAGCCAACGGTGTTTCCCGATCCAATTCCCGTGACCCAGGTTCCCCTACCAAAGGCGCGCCCGAATGAACAAAACACTGACCTAGTAACAGTAGCATCATCATCGGACTCGGTGAAGAGTACGATTCAAACCGATGAGGTATGGGAGATTCTCACTAAGGCTTCAATTACACTCCCCTTGGGATAGTTGCTTGCGTTAGTGCCAGGAGTTCGGCAGCAATTCCAGCAACAGCTCAATCCTGGATCTTCCTGTACTCCGGCAACGACAACAATACAACCGAAAGCTGATTCTACGGTGGATCATTCAGTTCCCTTAATCACAGTATGGCATAAAAATCACAAGATTACTCAAGTGCTAATTGATGGCGGTTCGGGTGTGAACATAGCAACTGCAGCTCTCTGCAAGCAATTGGGGTGGACCCAAATTGAGCTCGTCCAATTTTTTGTAAGAATGGCCGACCAATCTCGAGTCCATCCAGTGGGACTAGTACGGAATATACCGATAACTTTGTAGGGTACCACGTTCAAAATGACTTTTGTAGTCTTAGAACTACCGGAATCTAGCCTCGACTATAATCTACTTTTCGGTCGACCATGGTTGAAACAAGCCAAAGTTATACAGGATTGGTCAGCGTAGGAATTGACTTTCAAAGATAATCACCGTAAATATATTGTTAAACTGGATGCCATCCAGCCCTATGAACTTCATGCAAGACCATATGTAGCGGAGCCGGTCCACATGTTGGATGGTTTATCTGACGATGAAGAAGAGGCGTTTTTGCAGAACCATAAAGATCTGATCTCTTTAGGTATCGTAGATCTTCAATCTGTAGCGGACAAATGGAGTCCGGTAGCATGTACAGTTGTTCCCATGACTGGAGAGGCGGATGCAGATGATAATGTTGCTATGGATGGAGCCACTTTACATCAACTTTTACAGTCAGTTGACGATCTAGTGAAACCTCGACAATTTTATGTCCCGGAAGATCAATTAATGACATATAATTTGGGTGATGAGGCTAAGCCGCGCCCTGTCAAGATTAAGGTGGGATTGTACGAGGCATTTCAAGATGATTTGATCGGATTCTTGCATGAGTTTTCCGATGTTTTTGCTTGGGACTATCGGGATATGAAAGGTCTGGACCCGCGGATCTATCAACATCGGGTAGTGCTCAAACCTGAGGTGAAGCCAATTAAACAATCCAGTTATCGAATGAATCCCAATTATGCAGCACAGGTCAAGGCAGAACTCGATCTGTTACTGAAGGTGGGGTTCATTGTACCAATCGAGCACGCTGAATGGATATCTCCGATTGTGATTGTTCCAAAGAAAAACAAACAGCTACGTATCTGTGTGGATTACCGGAAACTGAATGCGGCCACGATACCTGATCCCTTTCCTCTTCCCTTTCTTAACACAATGCTTAACAGGGTGGCCGGACACGAGATGTACTCCTTTCAGGATGGCTACAGTGGTTATAATCAGGTGCGAATGGCAGACGAGGACATACCGAAAACAGCCTTCATTACGAATTGGGGAGTTTATGCTTGTACGGTAATGTGGTTTGGGTTAAGAAATGCTCCCAGCACATTTCAACGGTGTATGCAAGAAATTTTTTCACCCTATCTGACTACTTTTATGCAAGTATATCTGGATGACTTTTCCTTATTTGGGAAAATTATGGCGCACCTGTATCATTTACGGTGCTGCTTTGAAAAATGCCGTGAATACCGATTATGCTTGAATCCGACCAAATCTGTTTTTGCGGTCTCTTGTGGCAAACTCCTTGGACATATTATTTCTGCACAGGGAATTCAAGTTGATCCGGATAAAGTTGCAGCTGTGTTGGAGGCACCAGTCCCCACGACACCAAAAGAAGTTATGCACTTCCTGGGTCAGATCTGGTGGCATGGTAGACATTTACGGTGGTTAGCTCATTTAGCAACACCACTTAATCCGCTAATGACTAGTACTCCATGACAATACGAATGGACCCCAGAATGCCAGACTGCATTTGATCGTTTAAAAGGATTATTGACGCAGGCTCCAATTTTGCAACCCCCTTATTGGGAACGCCCGTTCTAAGTCTTTGTTGATGCCTTAGATATAGCCATTGGAAGCGTTTTAATGCAACAAACTGACAAGTGGTTTCGGCATGTCTATTATGCAAGTCGCCGCCTAGCCTGCTGAACGAAACTATTCGGTGACTGAAAGAGAATGTCTCGGGTTGGTGTACTCTGTGAAGAAATTCTGGCATTATTTGTTGGGCCGAAACTTCACCTTCCACGTGGATCATGCCACGCTTGTGTATTTGGTCCGGTAGCAACATTTAGGTGGTCGCTTGGCTTGATGGGTTTTATTACTATAGGAGTTCGACTATGAAGTTATTCATCGACCCGGCACATCACATGCTTTGGCAGATTTTCTTTCTCGGTTGGATTCCGGTGAAGCTCCCATGGGCGTTGATGACACTACACCAGCAATTTACGTTACTGAGCCAGCTCGTGACGAATCTACAGAACCTCTTGTGCCACCTACCTACTATGATACGTTATTAGCTTTTCTAACTGATGGATGTCTTCCTCTTCATACTCCTGCTCTGCGGCGAAAAATTGCAGTTTACAGCCGCAGATTCCAGTTGATCATTGGTCAGCTGTACTACATGGATCACACTGGTGTTCTACTTCGCTGTATCCCACCTCATGAAGCAGACTCGGTTATTGCTATGGCACATTCAATACCCTCTAGTGGACATTTTGCAGCAGATCTGACTCACTGGAAAATTCTGCAAAGTGGGCTTTGGTGGCCTACCATGTACAAAGATGTGACTCAGTTTGTGTAGTAGTGTGACACTTGTCAACGATCTGGACAGCCATTACAGCGCCACTTCTTTCCTTTGCAACCTCTATTACCTTAGGAACCCTTTGAGAAGTGGGGTCTTGATTTTATTGGACCTATCACACCACCAGCAATCCTTAGCGACAATCGTTACATCTTGACTTGTACAGATTAGGCGACCAGGTGGGCGGAATCTTGGGCTTTACGGTCAGCCACAGCTGTTTTGGTGGAAAAATGCCTGATGAAGGACGTATTCTTGCATTATGGATTACCTCTAGAACTTGTGATAGATCAAGGAAAACACTTTGCTAACAATTTAATGCGCGTACTAATGCATACTTTTCAAATTCTGCATAAATTCAGTTCCCCATATTATCCCCGTGCTAATGGTTTAGCTGAAAGTACCAACAAGACGCTGTTGAGTATGCTTCGCAAATTGGTCGAATCACTAGAACGTTGGGATCAGTTACTACCCGCAGTGTTATGGGCATACCGGACTGCATACAAAGTTGCAACCGAAATGACCCCTTTCAAGCTTGCTGATGGGTTGGAAGCAATCGCGCCGATGGAGCTCGTAGTGCCAAGCTTACGCGTGGCCCTAACTCAGAAATTATTGCCCGAAGCCTCTTTGCCATTTCGGTTGGAAGCACTCAGAGACTTGGATGAACATCGTTGGGAAAGCTTCCTAACTCTTCAAGAAGTTCAGTTGCGGCAAGCCCGGACTCATGATCGTTTCCTCAAGACTGTAGTGTTTACGGTGGGCCAACTTGTCCTATTTTATAATGCTAAATCAAATCGTTCTGTAGGAAAATTTAAATTATGGTGGTTCGGTCCTTACTGAATTAGTGAGCAAGTGGGACCAGCTACTTTTCGGTTGACTACCTTGATCGGAGTTCCTCTTCATAAAGTCATCAATGTTTCAAAGCTACGCCCATATCACGTACCCCCTGATCACCGCTGACGTGTCCCTCGGTTTTCCACGTGTCACTTACTTTCTTTTTATTTCCATATTTTGGCTGAATATAGACCGTAAATCTCTTGGTTTTGATATCTAGTTATGATTAATCGCCGCCCTGTGTTACTGATTCTGCTCATGCATGCACGCCGTAATTATGGAGGTTATCATTTCCATACCGCACGATGATTAGGGTTTTCGATCGCTTCACATTGCCGAGTGTCTACTTAATCTTCTTCTTTTCCCTATTAATTGCTATTGTGTCTGTGTGATCTGTGCACTGTGTTTTCTGTGTTTGTGGTGTTCTCTGCGTTCTTGAGTTTTTGCGTGCACATCATGGAAGCATTAGCCAACGTTGCTACCTTCCGTGAAGGACTCACCCCGGACGTGAGTGAGTTTCTACGCATCCGAGGTCTTTTGAACTTCACTGAATTTCCTTGGCATTCAGTGGAGTGTCACCCTTTTTATGCACAGATTATTGCTGCCATTGCCGCCACACCTGCTACGGACCAGAGTTGGCCGATTACATGTTTACCATCTCGCGTAGTAATCACGTTAGCGTCATTCACTGAAGCATTTCGTCTACCCATGGAAGGATTGGAAAACTGTCCTCTCCTTCCTATTTCCACCATGGTCGAAATATTCCCAAGGCACTCATCGAATGAGTACGCCATTCTATGTCGCCCTGATCCTGAACGGACCGCATTACAACTTTTGGTTGCCATATTGAATTTACAGAAACGTACCGACGGGATTTCACGTCCCTTTTATTCAATGATCGACATGGCTTCTCGTGAGCCTCTCAATTTTGCCTCTTTTTATTTTCGGCGCATTCACCGTGAATGTGTTACGGTTATTAAACACGTTAATAAGGGTGATCTTCCGCGTTCGCGTCTACCACATATCCTTACCTTTCTTTTCCCAGCCATTCAAGCCACGCAACCCCCGCCAAAAGCTCCAATCTTGTTCCATGAAGAATCTGCCCAAGTGCTCGAAGACAAAGAAGATGATGACGAAGATCTCTTCCAACTTCTGCACCGAAAACGCAGACATATAAGCCCCTCTGAGAGTCAAGTACAGTAGAACCAGAAACCTTAAAGCTAATGCTGGATTCTTTGAAACAAAAGATCTCCAGAACTTTTAAATTAGCCAGAACCATGTATATACAAGGCATCGTAGACGAGCCTTGATTTTGTTTCCGTTGTGGGTTCAAGTCCACCGTGCGTGTGAGTGTAAGGTCCCCGGATTGGCATATTGTAATTTCATAATTTTCCTATACTGCACGCAACGAAAGGACGTAGTGAAGTGTTGTACCTTTTTATCAATCAATGAAAAGACATTACGGTGACTCTCCGGCGAGAGACGAAGGGGATCGCTAGACTGTCTGTCTGGGCGATTGGCAATCTGCGGAGATGTCATCGTAGTGCAGTGTTAATAAATACTGAGTACTGTTAACTCTTACTTTGTTTAATTACATTAACTTGTGATTAACACAATACTGTTAAGTTGCGGATAGTAAGTCTGTGTGATGGTAATGAATAACTCCTGTGTTACGTACTGTGAAAAGTCTAATCAGAATTTTGAGAGTAAGCGATTCGATATTGAACACTAAGTTAATTGGGAAAATTAAGATATAGGGCCTCTGATTTATCAGACCCCTATCACTCCCAAGAACCTGAAAGAACTTAAAAGTGCCTATGACGGAAGCGCACTTTTGACATTTGCTATCTCACAAAGTCTGCACTAGCCATCAGGGCATACTTTTTGCCTCCTCTATACTAGCCCTCTCATCAACAAGTGTATCATGTAAATCTGGATAAAAAATGGAATGATTTGTATGATCATGTGAAATGTATAAACGTTGAGAAACTGCCTCATTTGGACCATCACTTGACTATCCACTTGTAAAAGGAGGTAGCAAAGTTTCATATGTACTTTGAGCTAATTGATGTCTCCTTAGTACATGGTAATAATGGCTAAATTGCATCTTCCACAAAGAAAACATCACATCTAACCAATGTGCATTTAGCTTATGGATGATACAGACAATTGCCTTTACTTTTAGAACTATACCCAAAAAAGATACATTTTATTTCTTATCATCCAAATTTCTGCATTGTTGTTCAGGCACTAATGTGTATGCAAGACAACCAAAGACACAAAGATGATCAATGGATGGATTGCAACCATACCTAGCCTCATATTGAGTGATAGATTACAGTGCTTTGGTGGGAGACCTGTTAAGTACATATACTACAGTCATAATAGCCTCATGCTTGAAGCTATATGGTAAAGCCTGACTTTTGACTATGCACCTCACCATCTCCATGCAAAATGTGTTCTTTCTTTCAACAAATCCATTCTATTGAGGTGAATAATACACTCCACACTCATGTTTTATCCCACATTTAACCATAAATGCATTGAAATCAGAAGAGATGTATTCTCCTCCTTGATGAGAATGGAGGGTGTCCATTTTACATGTTGAGAGATCTTCAAGGAAAACCAAAAACTATTTGAAGCACATAAACACTGTAGACTTTTCTTTCAATGGATAGACCCATGCATGCCTATAAAGTTCATCAATAAGAGTCACAAATTAAGGGTAGTTCCCAAATTCATGTGTCTACATAGGACCACAGACATCACCATGAACAAGCTACAATTTCTAAGTAGCTCACATAGAAACATCTTTTCGGAGGGAGCAATGCTGCATTTTGCCCAAAATACAACCTTTATAGACATTTTTACTAGGTGCCTCAAGTTTGGGGAGAGGAGACACCATTTCAAATTTTTATAGGCATAATAAACTAGCAAAATTTAGATGACCAAAGCATGCATACCAAAGCTTTGCATCTGAGATAACATGAGAATCTTCAACTACACATGATTAATCGTTCACAGATTTTGCATAGTCTATGAGCTTATAGAGCCCAAGACATAAAATGCCAAAAGCAATAATAACATTGGCGTTTGACAGATCATGAACTATACATCTATCATATATCAAAAAATTTGATAGCCAAGTCGATGTTGGGTAATGCTCAAACTAACAATAGATTTTTATTGATCTGTGGCATAAACAAAGCATCTCACAATGTGAAAGAATCACCATCAATGGTAGTGAGAATGATCTCACCAACTCTCATTACAAGATAAGAAGATTTGTTAGCACATGTGATAATATTCCCATGTAGGGATAGGCTCAAGTGAACTGAAGAAACTATGCAACGAAGTAATATGTTTGGTTGCTTCACTATCAAACTACCAAACATCTGCGTTTGTTGCAGACATACACTATTCATGAGAAGATGGGTCATAATAGCAAATAGTAGTAAATGACCATTCTTCATTCTGCACAAGATCAAGAGACTTTGTTTTAGGTGTAGAGGCCTCTACAACAACTGTTCTGGCCTCTTTTTTCTTTGCCTCTTTTGCAACCAATTTTGGACAACCGTCTATAAAATTATCATTTCATTTACAATATTTGCAAAATAATTTCTACTTCTCTATTTTCTTTTCTTCTTTCTCTTCCTTTTTTGACTTTGTAGAATTAGCAGATTTCTACTTACTAGTAGATGAGCTCCATTTACCTTTGCCCTTCTAACTAGCTAAGAAACCTTGATCTGCTACATGCATGATGGACTTGTTGTACTTGGAATAACCTTCCTACAACAAAATGGAGACTAACTCCTCAAATGTTAAGGCATTTGGATTTCCTTTCATCATCAACGAAATGATAGAAGCAAAACAATGATATGGATATGGAAGACCATTCATAATGGGCTACACAAGTGAACTATCTGGTAAGACTTCATTAGTAGAAATTAAATGCTCCTTCAAATCTTTGATCTTTCTCAAAAAATATCCATAGAATCTCCTTCATTCATATGCTCACTTTCCCAATATTTTCAAAGCTAAGAAACAAGAACCTCATTCCTTTCATATTATAAAGTGGTAAGTGTATTCCAAGCATCCTTTGTTGTTTTGAAAGAGTGAATATGAGGATAATGGCACGTTTGATAGACAAGGCTATCAAAGCGTGTGCTTGAGCATCTCTGCCATCCCAACAAAGTTGTGTTGTAGTAGGTACAATAGAAACCATGGCATGAACAAGAACCTGAAGATCATTATCTTCAACACCATCCACATCACCTTCAATAACAATAGTTGTAGGTGTAGTAGGTTGTCGTTCAATACCCTACACAATATTCCACATTCCTTTTGTGACAAATACATGAAACAAAAAATATGCCAATAATGGGTATTTGGTACCATCCAACTTATCCTTAATAGCTAACATATGAAATACATAATTGCGTTTAGCCATGGCCACTAAGTAAAATACCTTGATGCAGAAAAATGAATATATCTCTAAAATTTGAAGAAGACTACTCTATTGAGTTCTACTAAACCTATAGCAGACTTTTATGGCCTTGTATTGGTGAATCAAAACATGTATATATATTAGGCACATAAAGACAAAATTACCTACATAAGCATTAGGATAGTGCATTTGGAGGCCAAAATGAGCTGAGATCAAAATTTTGACACCATAGAATAAATTTCTTTTGAGCTCCTAATTAGCCTAACTATGCTCACTAGATTTCATGAAATTTTAAGACTCTGAACAGAGGGGTGTCGATGACACCCTAAATGAAGCAGTGACCTACTTTGATACCAATTCATTGAGTTTGAGGTCTACGGGAGCACCCGAACAACAAAAAGAAGAAGAAGAAGGAGCTTAGAGCACAACACACACTACTCAATGTATTACCAAGTGAATGTACAAAGATAAGTAACCCATTAGGGTTACAAACGTATATACAATATCAATAAAAAAACCTCCAAAAGAGGTAAATAAGTGCCCAAATTGTCCTAATTGTTTTCACACACATCACTACCAAAATATATCACCATCCTTTCTTATGAAAGTAATGACATTCGATATCCCTCTTCCTTGATTTACTTCTACTCTTATTTCATTGACCATTATTTTCCTTGTTCTTGCTCCTCCCAAGTTGATCATCCTTTCCTTGATATGAATCAAGATCATTATATGCATCTCCACTTTGAGTGCGAACCGTCTATTTTCTATGAATCTCCTCACTCAAGTGTGCTCTACATATGTGATCATAGACAACTTTACCACCAGGTACACTATTGCTAATACCTGTGCAAAATGTATCCCATGATGATGGTAGGGTGCCTAACAATAGGATTAATTTCATTTCATTATCCATCTCCATTTTCCAAGCCTACAACTAAGATAATATAGTATCAAACTCATTTAGAGGAGTAGCAATACTATCTACGTCCTTCATGCAAAGGTCATATAACTTTCTCATCAAGTACTCTATTTGATGCCATTTTCTTCATATGTATTGCATAACTTCTTCGAACGGTCCTCAGTAGTTTTCGAGTCCAATATTGTAAAACATACATTATCTCCTAGGTGCAATTGAATGGTAGAACTAGCCATTTCATGTTGATATATTTAGGTAGTGATGTGTATGAACACACTCTGTATATCAACAATAATTTGATTCTATATATGGTTTTTAAGTAAAATAATGACATTAATATATATAGAAAATACATACCCAAGCATTATCACGTTGACTAGGTGATGGTGCACGCTCAAAAGTACCATACTCTGCCTCATGTTCAATACATTCGAATCGTGGTGTTTGATACGTGCCATAACAAGAGTTACGCCAACATATAATATGCTCTTCATAGTAAAATTCATCATAATTCCTATCGGAGGACACATGTGAAGTCGTTGCATGGGTAGGAGGTGGTGGAGTACCCTCTGATTGATCAAATATGTATGTATATGTGTATATGTATACATATATGTATGTGTATATGTTTGCATGTATATGTGTATGTGGGTATGTGTATGTGTATGTGTGTGTATATATGTGTATGTATTCTGATTTTTTTTTCTGTTTGAGATTAAATTAACAAGAGATATTGTATGGTCGAAAAAAATAAGAGGCGAGCTAACATACCACCTGAGACGTGTCAACTTTTTCGTAGACAGCTACATCTTCAGGAGTCATTTCCTCAGTAGAAGGTACACAAATTAATAGTTTATATTTATAATTTTTATATATTTTAGTAATTTTCTACATTTAATTTATGTATTTTTTTTCTTGAATAAACAGGCTACTGCAAAGAAGAGAGTGGAGTCGGGCCACACATCGCACCTAGGCCAACTAGGCCATAATGGTTTTGTAGCTACGTTTGTAAGTATATGTGTTATTGTGAGTATATTTTTTATTTTAGTTAAAATGCAAGCAACTAATGTTTTTTATTTGTTTCATTGCAGCGGAAGGATTATGGCCGATATCCTACGAAACATGAGATCGAGTATGCTACACATTTTGGATATTGGCGTTTGGGTGAGTATATGCAAGATCATCCTGATACCTTTGTGAGTATTTTTAAATTTTATATAGTTATTTTGTTTTTATGAATGGTTTAATTATTTTATTTATTTATGTTTGTTATATGTAATAAAGGAGTATGATGGAGAGACAAATATGGATGAGGTGGAGAGACAGACACAGGAGGGATGATCTCGATCGTCACAGGGTGATCATGACAATGAGGATGAGGAAGATCAGGATGATCATGATATTGCTGATGATGATGATCATCATGATGATGATGATTAGGATTTTAGTTGATTATGACATTGGATTATATGTATTTACATTGATATATATATATATATGTATATATATATATATATATATATATATATATATATATATATATATATATATATATATATATATATATATATATATATATATATATATATATATATTATCTATATATTTTTCATTTAAGTTATGTTTTGAATTGTGTGTATGGTATTAAGTAATGGATATTTTTGTTCTATTGATTGTTATTATTGTTTATATTAAGCATGTATTTTAATACTTTAATTATATAATTCATTCATATGTGTGTATCTAAGTGTATATTTATGTAGTGTATATGTATGTATGTGCATGTGTATGTGTGTGTATATGTATGTCTGTGCATGTGCATGTGTAAGTGTATATGTGTGTATGAGTATGTGCATGTGCATGTGCATGTGCATGAGTATGTGTATATGTAGGTATGTGAATGTGTGTGTGCATGTGTAGATGTGTTTTAATACTTTAATTATATAATTCATTCATATATGTGTACCTAAGTGTATATGTATATGTGTGTATATGTATGTATGTGCATGTGTATGTGTGTATATGTATGTATGTGCATGTGCATGTATAAGTGTATATGTGTGTATGAGTATGTGCATATGCATGTGTATGTATGTGTATATGTATATGCATGTATATGTATAACTCTATGTGTATATGTGTGTATGTGCATGCATATGTGTATATGTAGGTATGTGCATGTGTATATGTGTTTTAATACTTTAATTATATAATTCATTCATATGTGTGTACTTAATTGTATATGTATGTGTGTGTATATGTATATATGTGCATGTGGATGTGTGTGTATATGTATGTATGTGCATGTGCATGTATAAGTGTATATGTGTGTATGAGTATGTGCATGTTCTTGTGTATGTGTGTGTATATGTATATGTGTGTATATGTATATGTATATGTGTATATGTATATGCATGTGTATGTATATGCATGTGTATATGTATGAAACATGCATGTGTATGTGGATGCATTTCCATTTGCATCCATGTGCATGCATGTGAATGTGCATGCATGCGGATGTGCATATACATGTATTTTCATATATGTCAATGTGTGTATGTATGTATATATATATATATATATATATATATATATATATATAAATGCAATAATGCATGCATGTTAGTCTTTTTATGTGGTTGTAGGAATGTTTGTGCATATGCATGTGTATATGTGTGTATGTCTAAGTGTATGTGCACATGTATCTGTGCGTATATATGTGTGTGTATGTGCATGTGTATATGTGTATATGTGTGAAAGTGCATCTTCATCATGTATAAGTGTACAAGTGCATAGCAATAAGTGTGAGTATGCTATGTAATGAAAATAACACCATTGAAATGATAGACAAAGAATATAAATTGTACTTACAATTGTTAGCCATACTTTTTGCTTGGTTAGCTTCTTGAATAACCTGCAATAAAGAGAGAAAGAAGAGAGAGAGAGAGAGAGAGAGAGAGAGAGAGAGAGAGAATTCAAAGAGAGAAAGATGTAGAAAGAAAGAAACAGAGACAGAGGGAGACAATAAGAGAGAGCTTAGGCAAAACAACAATTCTGCATATACTTGATTCAGCTCATAAGCGCAGCGCAATTGCGAACGTTGGAGAGCTCTTTGATCGGATGCATAAAAATGCCGATCGAAGAGCCTCCAACGTTTTAATTTTTGTTCGTCAATAGACCATCGTGTAAACGATGCTGTTCGTCCTCGCATAAGCGACACCTTTTTAGCGTCACTTATGTGACGGTAATGATCTTTGCCTATGCAACACAGAAAAGCATCACTTATGTGACGCTCTTAAATAGCGTCGTGTTAACGACGCTGTATGGGAGCGTCGCAGTCCCGTTGCACCACAAGTCGCAGAATCCCTCGTTTAATCGATGGTCGGCGTGCGACGCTAATTACGACGCATGTTGCAATTTTATAGCCACAAAATTCTATCGCCTTAACCATCGCTATACGCCCGTATTCCTTGTAGTGTGGAATGGTTGTTGTAGAGGCCTCTACACCGAAAACAAAGTCTACTAATCTAGTGTAGAGTGAATAATGGGTGTTTACTATTGTTTATAGTTTTGACCCATCTTCTCGTGAATAGTGTATGCTTGTAGTAGACTCAGATGTTTGGTACTTTGATAGTGGGGCAACCAAACATATTACCTTGGAGCAGAGCTTCTTCGCTTCATTGGAGCATGCCCCTATAGAGAATACTATCACATGTGCCAACAACTCCTCTTATTCTATCATGGGAGTTGGAAAGATCATTCTGACTACTACTGATGGTAGTTCTTTTACATTTTTGGATGCTTTATTTGAGCCAGGGATCAAGAAGAATCTCTTATTAGTTTTAGCTTTAGCGAAGTTTGGATTGGTTGTGAAATTTGTTAATGATAGATGTACAGTTCATGATATGTCAAATGGCAACGTGATTATTGCTTCAGGCATTTTATGTCATGGGCTGTATAAGCTCATAGACTATGAAAAATCTGTGAATGATTTGGCATGTGCAGTACATGATCCTTAGGCTATGTCAGGTGCAAAGCTTTGGCATGCACACTTCGGTCATCTGAATTTTGCTAGTTTGCTATGCCTACAAAAATCTCAAATGGTGTCATCTCTGCCCAACTTAAGGCACCTAGCAAACACGTATGTGAAGGCTATATTTTGGGCAAAATGCAGTGTTCCTCATTTCTAAAAGATGGTTCAGTTCGAGCTACTCATAAATCATAGCTTGTTCATAGTGATATCTATGGTCCTATGCATACACCCTCTTTTGGGAACTATCTTTACTTTGTGACTTTCATCGATGATTTTTCCAAGCATGCATGGATATATCCATTGAAAGAAAAGTCTGAATTGTTTATGTGCTTCAAACAGTTTCTGGTTTTGGCTGAAAATTTATCAGCATGTAAAATACGCACCCTCCGTTTTGATCAAGGGGGGAATATATGCCTTCTGACTTTAATGCATTTCTTGCTGAGTGTGAGATAAAACATTAGTGTACAATGCCATATACACCTCAACAGAATGGAGTTGCTGAACCAGAGAACAAGTCACTCATGGAGATGGCGAGGTGTATGGTCAAGAGTCAGGCTTTACCACATAGTTTTTGGCTTGAGGCTGTCATGTGTGCAGCATATGTACTTAACACGTATCCCACTAAAGCATTGCAGTCTATCACTCCATATGAGGCTTGGCATGGTCGCAAGCCAACTTTTGCTCACTATGTGTTTTTGGTTGTTTGGCATATGCATTAGTGCATGAACAACAATGCACGAAATTGGATGATAAAGTAGTGAAATATATTTTTATTGGGTATAGTTCTAAAAGTAAAGGCTATTGTTTGTATCATACATAGAATAAATGCATTTTGGTTAGTTGTGATATTGTTTCTTTAGAAGATGCTATTGAGCCATTACTTTCATGTACTATGGAGACATCAGTTAGGTCCAAAGACATGTATGACACTTTTCTTTCTCTTTTTATAGGTGGATATACTAGTGCTAGTCCTAGTGAGGAAACTTCTCGGACTTTATAGGTTTCATGTGATCATGCATATCATTCCATTTCTGATGCAGATCTACATGATGCACTTGTTGATGAGAGAGCTGATATTGAGGAGGCAAAAACTATGCCATAAATGGTTGGTGTAGACTTTGCATGATAGAAAATTAGATGCACCTCTTTCATATCGTACTCCATCATGCTCTCATAGTTCTTCTTTTGCATCAGATTGCTATGCTATGGCTGCCTCTAGTCTCTCTGATGAGAATGATCTTGTTTCGTTTGATGAAGCACAAAATTCTAAAAATTGTATGGTTGTTATGGAATCAGAATATGATGCTATCATGAAAAATGGTACTTGGTCTTTATGTGACTTGCCTCCTGTCAAGAAGGCCATTGGCACCAAGTGGTTATACAAGCTGAAGTGTAAGCCTAATGGAGCAGTTGACAAGTATATGGCTAGGATTGTTGTAAAGAATTATGCTCAAGAAAGAGGCATTGATTTTGATGATACATTTGCTCCTACTTGCTGAATGACTACTCTTCATAGCATGTGTGCACTTGCAGCTCATCATGATTAGAATGTACATTAGTTGGACATTAAAACTACATTTCTGAATAGTGATTTGCATGAAGAAGTGTATGTTTTTCAGCCCTCTAGCTTTGTGAAAGAAGGGCATGAAAATCAGGTGTGCATGTTAAAGAAGGCATTATATGGTTTAAAGAAAGCACCACATGCTTGGTATGATAAGATACATGCCTATCTGATTGTAGATGGTTTTTAGAATAGTCCAATGGAAAGCACCTTATATGTTAAGTGTGCAAATGATGTGCTTCTAATCATTGTTGTGAATGTTGATGAAATAATGCTCACTTGTCCTCATGAGAAGCATATTGCTGATTTTAAGGCTGATATGCGTGCCTCATTAGAGATGTCAAATCTGAGGCATTTGTGTCATTATTTGGGTATTCAGTTTATGCAAGTTGATGGCAAAAAAAAATTGTGTTAAATGAAATATATTGGTAGATTATTGCAACGTTTTGGACTTCAAGACTGTAAACCTATTGCCACTCCTATGGAGACAGGTTTACGATTGAGTCTTCATGACTCTAGGGTTGCATTTGATGTTGTTCTCTATTAGCAAGTTGTTGGATGCTTAATTAACTTATGCATTACTCGGTTAGATATTCAGTTTGTTGTCTCACAGATGATCAGGTTTATGCATTTTCTCAAGTGTCAAGCATTGGCAGACAGTTAAGTGCATCTTCACTTCTTGAGTGGTACGTGGCTACATGGATTGTTTTATCCCAAGGAGGGATCGCTACTGCCAAACTTACATGCTTTTTGTGACTATAACTAGGCTGGTTGCTATGACACTCATGTGTCCACTAGTGGTTTTTGCTTCATGCTTGGTAGCTCATGCATATCTAGGTTGAGCAAGAAGCACCCTATAGCCACTTCCAATTGTGAGGCTGAGTATAGGGAAGCTTTCACAGCGATTGTTGAGTGTGCGCAACTCAAAAACCTTATGGCTGATTTGGGTTTTGGTCAGTCTTTTTCCACCACCATCTTCACAGACAGTTAGAGTGCATTTGTAGTTGTGAAGAACCCTATGTTCCATGCTGGAACTAAGAACATTGAGGTGCATTATAATGATGTTAAGGAGAGGTTCTCTTCTGGAGAGATTAGCTTCGCATATGTGCCTACGTAGGAGAACATTGTAGATCCTTGTATTGATTCCACATAGCTTGGCACTTCCTTATACATTGTAGATCCTTGTATTGATTCCACATAGCTTGGCACTTCCTTATACATGCGTGCCAGATCCTTGTTCACCGCATCAATCCAAGGGGGGTTTTGTCTATATATTTGGGTACTGATGTGTGTGAACACACTAGGAATACTAGGGCACTTTTTTCCCTCTTTAGGAGGTTTTTCCCCTTGGCTTGTGTATACACCTATTTCCATAATGGGTTACTTATCTTTGTAAATTCTAGTGTTAATACATTCAGTATTGTGTGTTGTGCTCCAAGCTTCTTCTTCTTCCTTTTGTTGTTGGCATGCTTCTACAAACCTCAAACTCCAATATTTCATCCAATGCATTCCAATCATCTTCATCCATTTCTATACGCGTCATTCATATTCCATTTATTGGCTTCTATTTCCTCCTATGAAACAACACATCTTTAATTTGGTTCTTCCATAGAGCAATGTTTGTGCCATCAAATTTTGAGATCTCAAAATGGTGTTCACCTTGCAAGTTATAACTCCTTCAAGGAACACTGGGACTAGACCTTGATCCATGAGATGTGTTTGATATCTCTAATAACATGACCATAGAGAACTTAGTAGAATGATAATAGAACTAGAAGAGCCCAAACACCATTAAGGCTCAAAAAGGATGACCAAGTGTTTGATTCTAGGAATATTTAGTAGAGTCTCCCAAAAAATGTAGATTAATGAATAGTAGTAACCAACCAAAAGGATTATGTGGGAATAAATGTGCTCACACCAATAAGTGTATCAAGGTGTAAATCAACCACTATAGAGTTGAAAAAAACCAAAAACTTGGAAAAAAATTTCAGAGTTTGCTCTGAAAAATGTGCATATGATCAGTGTCAACATCTCATAAAATTGCAAGTAGTGAAATGTAAACCTACATAGTAAATCACTTACTCCACTGCATATAACTAGTTATCAAAAGAAGCCAACTAGGCTTATCAAGCACCTATGAACAACTACCATACATCTCATATGGTGAGGCTAGGTAAGCTTCCCATCTACATCATCAAAGACATGCCAACATTTTGGTGTCTCCCACTTAAGAAACCACACCATGACTCCCTTTTAACAAAGGCAAAGGCTTTATGCAAAAACATAACCACTATATCAATGACCACATGGATGTACATTTCATATCCACACACCCATAAAAAGTGTGCATGTGCTCAATATATGCTATGACACTAAAAGGCTGAATTCATAGCCCAAATACTAGCCAAAAACACCTAGAAATGTCTGTCAAGTATGTTCTTTAGGCTCAAAAAAGGCTGCATGAACTTGGAGTGTCTACTCCCATCACAACTCAGAAAGTTTCAAGAAACCTTTAGATCTACTAGTGTGGCTAAAAATGCATCTAGAAGACTGAATATTCATTGTCAAAGAATTAGAAAGAAATCTCTTCTTGGTGTTCTTAAACTTGTGTAAACAAAACTGTGTGAAAGTAATGCAAATGGCTCCAAGAATCACCCCAAAAATACTTCAAAAACAAGATTCGAGAGCAAGGAATGAAGCTTTGAGGGCCCAAAAGGTGTTCAATGTGACATGAAACTTATTCTTTCCCCTTCATCAAGAACCAAAAGAGTGTAGCTTAGTGGGAAGAGATTGCTTATTAAGCAAGCTCTCGAGGGGGGGACTGGGATGGGTGACCTCCCAATAAGTATTGGGAACCTCCATCTTCCTTGATTGTTGAGTTCGTCCCTTGCATGTAGTGAACGACACCAATGGTGACTTTGGTGACTAAGATGACAAGGTATGCCATGCCATAGTTGATCCTTGGCCAAAATCCTTGGGTGATTGTACAGCTGCTTGCTTTACTCACACAAACACAACAAAACGTTTGCATTAGAAAGCTTTGATACTAGTGAAAAGATATGATGATGATGCACCATGCTAGAATCTCCTTCTTGAGAGGTCCATGATGATATTCTCACAGTCAAAAATTGTATTTCACACAAGCTATGTAGAATATGCAAAGAATACATAAATATGTGTGGCATCGGGAGCTCAATTTTCTACTCTGAAAGTACCATCATGGAGCACAAAACCAAAAAAATTTCTGCATCAAAGAGCTGTGATACCATTCAAATGATGTGATGGTGATCCACCATGGTTCTTGAAAGCTCCATGATGATACTCTCATATTAGAAAAATGAGCTTTGGATATCACACATAGCACTTTGCACAGGCCATGTAGAATATGTAAAAACACAAAAATAGGTGCAGCATCTGGAGCTTAGTTTTCTATTGTGATAGTATCATGTGGAAGTGTAGAGTTTTTCCTCCTCTTGAAGTGGTTTTATGAGGGATTCCTTGAAAATATAGACATCTCTAGATATTCTTATGGGAAACAGAAATTTATGCTTGCGAAGTGAATTGAAATTGAAGTGGTTAACATTTCATATTTGTTATAAGAGGGAGTATGGGGAGACAGTATGTCTTTAAATGATTTCTTGGATGCCTTGATGGGCAAGACCAAACTCCGAAATTCAAAATAAAAAATAACAAGAACTCTTTGGATTTAGGAGCACATGTGCCTTGGGATTCATATAGGAGTAGAGGATCCACAAGAGGATGGGAATCCCTTACTAACTTTTACACATTAATCAATATATTGTGTACCTTTGTTTGTAAAAGTTTACACGCATAGATGGCATAGCTATGTTGCACTCAATAGTGAAAAGGAAACCATGGCTAATAAGGGGATAGAGAGAGAGAGGGATCATCATTTCCACTCATCACTTACATGGTAGTGCCAGCAATAGAACACCTTATACAATTTTCCATCCATGCTCTAGTCATGAATGTGGAATTACATCCCTTGTTGTCCATGGCTTGCGATTGATTCTTTCCCCAAAGCTTTTTTTTGCACATGCATTAGAGTATAAAATGAAGGTTTTTCTTCTGGTATATTGTGGGTATTGTTTTGTGTGGTTTATTATGGGTATTGTTTTGTGTGATTGATTATGAAGATAAAGAGGGGATCACGAAGACTATGAATAACAAGAGATTGCTTGATTGTCCATCATTTTTCATGCTTCTATGAATAACAAGAACGTGTAAGTAAATGTATGTTTGCTTGTTTGCAGATGCAGGTCACTATGAATCAAATAGTCGTTTACTTCGAAGGTGCTTGTAAAGTAACTATTTGATGCATCTCCTTCATGAATTACATATGTACGTGAACATGTTCATACCTCTTGTGCACGTGTCTGTAGACAATTATTCTTTTGTACTTTCGAGGTTTAGGAGTCATCCATAGTCATGCAAATATGTTATCGTTTATATAAAAAACACACACACACACACACACACACACATATATATATATATATATATATATATATATATATATATATATATATATATATATATATATATATATATATATATATATATGTATATATATATATATATATATATATATATATATAATGTGTGTGTATAAATGTAATATGCACGCAATATACTGACATGTACTCATAAGTATTAATAAGTATACATATATTCACGCTATGAGGAGAGTATACACATGCATTCATATAGGAATGCATATGTATAAATACATGTGTATATATGCATTCTTAAGAAAGCAATTGTGTTTAGGTGTTTCTAAATTTTCACACATGTGGTAGTCAATAGAAGTATTACCTTGTCTCTGCATTTATTTGCAAGGACAAGATACGAGCAGAGACAAAGACTTATTTAAACTTACAAACATAGAGATATGAAGGAACGATGACACAAAAATGGATTAATTATTTTCTTTAGCACATATTAAAAAGTGACAACGTTTGCGTGACACTAGAAACAACATAAAAACAAGTTAAAATACAGAAGATATAGTATGTGAAGATGTTCTTCACTGCTAATGAGTAAAAAAAATAAATATGATTTTTCTCTCAAGAGGTGAAGTATGCCCATGAATCCCATCGGAAATGTTGGTGGAGCATAGTAGTACAAGTTTGCATATATGGTAAAAATATGGGGAAGAAGGAAAGCAGGAAAATCATACCACAGGATCATCTTCTAAGCTTGATACCTCACTACGGTACTTTTAAGAGAGGATTAAACTTCGGAAGTAAAGAGGAAGTCTAGATTTTTCAGCTCATCAAAATTCTTGTTATGATCATAATGCCCTCTCCCATCAATGGAGAAACATATCAAACTAACATGCAGGTAACGATTTCCTTCGCATATGAAGCATTTATAAAGGTAAGTTGTTTCTGAATCCTAATGCTTAGCTTGAATAAAAAAAAAGAAAATTATAGATATTTCTGGTTTATATAATCGCCAAATGCATCTAGATGCATCACATGCTATAAGATTTATCAATAAGAAATACGTTTATATGAGATAATATAAGTATATAGAAAGATTTGATGTCCATGATGAAAAGATATGAAAAGATATCCTCAAGAACAAATTTCATAAGATATATTATATTGGTAGAAGACTAGGGAAGAAAATCAGAAAAGACAAAGAAAGAGAATCTCATTAACCGAAGTAAAAGAACGATCATCTTGTCCACCGGTGCGCTCTAAAAGTACAGCTTCTATGGTTATCGACATAACTCTAGATGAGTAAATACTAATTAGAGGTGTGTTGGCACAACCTGGTCGTTTGGATATAATGGACATCATCTACAAGTAGGCCATGCGAGATATTTCATATGCATGTAGTGCTGCATTGTCAGCCATCACGCACCACGTTTTATGCAGGCTAACTCACGTGGTCCCATAACACATCTTATTCTAGATCAGCTAACCAAATTCATGTAAAACGAAATGGGATCAATAAAGGGCTTTAAATTTTGAGTTTAGAACTGACCTGCAAGTCTCTAGATATAAATATCATAACCTTAAACTATTTCTCAAAAAATAAAGGACCAATAGAACTTCCTTCTCTTACATTCCACCTACTAAAAATCACACTTGGCAGTAAAGCAAGTCTAGGTCCGGTCGGACAAAATGCACGATCACGTAGCGACAAAATGTGTTGCGTTAACCATCATTATGCCCTCGTATTCTTTGCAATGAGGTATGTTACCTTATCACGATAAACGAGCTGATAAGAATGTTATCAATCATCTAGGTTGGGGTTCTGAACAAGTGATCATGCACAATATGTGGTATCCTCAAAACGCAGTCCTAAATCATGGTCCTATCTGCGTCGATTATGTTTCTTAACTTATAATCAATTGTAGGTATTGCGTAGAGCATTGACATGTTATATGTGATTAATCAATGTATTAATGGTGACTAATCATGGTATTAATGATGACTAATCAATGTATTAACAATGAATGATCAATGTATTAACGATGACTAACCATGTTCGATAACTTATAAGAAAATATAGTCCTTTAATGATAACTGCCCGGTGAGTGACCATCCTTCTTGGATGTGTCTTCTAGGTGTGGGATCAACTCCTGAAGAGTAGGGAGACATTAGGGGAAAAAGTGAGCCTTGCATGGGCCTTGTAAGGATCCCTAATTTTTAGGGATTAAAATTAAGAGTCTTCGTGATTAGGGGGCAAACAATACCAGGGTGGCTTTCTCCATTAAAATAAAGAAGAAAAAGAAACCTCAACTAGATGCTCAGTCCAATTGGATATAAGCCATTGGATTTTTCCCATTGAATGGCTAGGATTAAAACAAAGTGGAACAGAACATTTAATGCGTGCTAGTTCCCCAAGTAGCACAGAAGAGAGAGACAAAAATTCGAGTAGCACAGTAGAGAGAGATGGCGAATTCGCAGTCAATCTGTACCTTTCATTTTGCAAGATCTAAGGGAGTACAAACAAAGGCGCTGATCCGTAAGATAGCTTCATTTGCGTCAGTCAGATGCCTGATATGATATAGCGATCGGGCGCATTTCAAGCTGACCGCCTTTTTCTTTTATGTCGACTGTTCGATGGAGCTTGGATCCAACGTTACACACCGACTAGCGCCTTTCCATAAAGATCTCAATCTTGAGCCCTTCGATTTCAGGCTGATCCAACGATCCAAAAGAGAACACACAATTTAATATGTAGATTCACATTGAGCCCTTGGATCGGCGCAGGGAATCGAATGGTCAAGGACCTTTTGCACATTTTTTAATCTCCTTTCAATCGGAACCCCACGATCTACACATTATCTGATGGTTGAGCTTTCACGAAGCCTTCACTTTTGCAAAATAACACCATCCCTGGGATTTTTTGGAGCATCCAATGTTCATGATTCAAAGTTTTGAATTTGAATACCAGTGTTCCCTCAGAACCCACGAATTCATGGTGGTTTTGTGAACTTTGACTATTTGAAACCAAGGGAACCCTACTCCTAGTCTAGTGGAAAAGGAATGTAGGCTGTGGCCACCACCCTCTTCTCATTGGTCCATCACTAATCACTCCTTAATCTAAAAGGCCCATGTAGGGTTCATTTTTTACCCTAATGAGGATATCTATACAAGATGGTAGGAATAAGGAGTTTCCACTTGTCTTGCCCTCTCAGCCCATTGAGATTAGTTTGCATAAGGTCTTCCTCATCTAATTTGTAGCCAATGGATGCCAATTGCTCCCTCAACTCCTTCACCCTCAAGGTGTATTCAACAATAGATTAACCACTACTCTTCTTCAAGGAATGGAGTTCATTCTTAAGCTGCATCTTTCTACTTCTTGTGGAAGTGGCATATATCCTCTCTAAGGCCTCTCAAACATCTCGAGCATGATCAAACTCTCATATATGACCAATCATAGTGTTAGAGATTACTTGTGATATGTAAAAGATAGCTCTTCTACTCCTTTCCTCCCAATCCTTCAACATCTTCAGTTCTTGATTGGTGACCTTTGGCTCTTTGGGATCCATATTGGGCTTATCCTCATCTCCATGCACAATAGTCCATAAACCTTTGCTTATGAGGCAGTTCATGAATCGGAACC
The DNA here is from genome assembly GCA_020310875.1 of Ceratopteris richardii. Classification (NCBI taxonomy): domain Eukaryota; kingdom Viridiplantae; phylum Streptophyta; class Polypodiopsida; order Polypodiales; family Pteridaceae; genus Ceratopteris; species Ceratopteris richardii. The sequence continues at coordinate 88,812,504 of CM035408.1, read as the reverse complement.
TCCATGGATGATAGTTCTCTTTGTCAAGAGACTCCACTTTTTGATAGATCTACCATAATGAATAGAAAATTAGGGTTACACTAAAATGTACCTCTTAGCCTTGATGTCCAACCTCCTGTGTCCTCCTAAAGTCTTCAAAGGATGTTTGCTACTTTGATACCAACTGATGGAATTTAATCCCTCATATTTGCACACTAAAAGTGAAATGAACCCAATACCTATGTCCCTTCATAAACCATTTTTGCTACCCTACAACAAAACTCTGATTCACCTACCTCAAACTAATTCAATATGCTTTTACCCACACTTTGGCTTTCCAAGAAGCTATAGAAGACCTCGAATGGATCTGTTTAGGACAATCAATAACTCTATACAAATCAAAGTATGCAGAGATGTAGGATATGCAAAAATTAGGGTTACAAAGATACACCAACTTATCTACACATAAACCTGATTTCAAGGAGCCCTCTTAGGGACATTAATATACATAATGCACTTTAAATATGTTGATTTGGATATTTACACAAAGAGTTACAATTGTTATAAGCAAACTATGTCTATACATAGAAGGGGCTAGAGGGGGTGTGGGCTTGATAGCTCCTCTTTGCTTCTCGTTTGGGCATATAACACTCTTCTCTGTGTTTTTCCTAGCTTGGATTGCTGGGTTTTTGCTCCTTGAGCCTTGGATGACTCTCTCCTTGAGCCTGCGTGAGTATATGTCTCCTAGTCTTGAATGACCTACAAGACTTTCATACAATTGATGTCTCTTCACCTCCTTTTATAGCTTTTGGATGCCTTTCTTGACTTTTCCACCACCTTGATTGAATTGCCTAACCTTGACAACCTTGAAACCACCCCAAATGATTTATAAACACACACACACACACATACATACATACATACATACATACATACATACATATATATATATATATATATATATATATATATATATATATATATATATATATATATATATATATATATATATATATATATATATATATATATATATATTCACACACATACATACATATACACCCCTTGTCTACATTTTATATTATGCATGCTATATACTGACAAGTATTTATATGTATACATGAGGGAAAAGTTATATCCGTTCACGGTATGATGATAGTATACATATGCTTTCATATGTATAAACACATGCGTATATATGCATGCTTAGGAAAGCAATCGTGTTTATGTGCTTCTAAATTCTCAGACATGTGATAGAAAATGTAAGCATTTTCCCTTATCTACATTTTATAGGGAAACCATATAGAAAAAAGACATCTGCATTTATTTGCAAGGACAAGATACGAGGAGAAACAAAGACTTATTTAAACTTATAAACAGAAAGATGAGAAGGAACGATGACATAAAAACGGATAAATTATTTTCTTTTGCACTTTTTAAAAAGTGACAACGTTAGCGTGACACTAGAAACAACACAAAAAAAGTTAAATTACAGACGATAGAGTATGTGAAGATGTCTTCACTGCTAATGAGTAGAAGATGTTCTTGTCAGATGCCGTTTGTCACGGACAATTTTTTAATACCTTTCCTGAGCGTCTCCTCGCCATAGCTTGTCACTGTGTTTAGACACTTCAGATACTTCACTACAGTACTTTTAAGAAAGGATGAAAGTTCGAAAATAAAGAGAAATTCTAGATTCTTAAGCTCATCAAAAATCTTGTTGTGATTACAATAGCTCTCTCCCATCCATGGAGAAGCATATCAAACTAACATGCACGTAAATGTTTCCTTTGCATATGAAGCATACTCAAAGGTAAATTGTCTCTAAATCCTAATGATTAGCTTGAATAAAAAGAGAAAATGATAGATATTTCTGGTTCATGCAGTCATCAAATGCACCTAGATGCATCACATGCTATTCGGTTTAACAATGAGTAATAATTTTATATGAGATAATATAAACATATAGAAAGAATTGATGCCGATGATGAAAAGATATCCTCACGAACAAAGTTCAAAAGATATATTATATTGGTAGAAGACTAGGGAAGAAATTCAGCAACAAAATAGAAAGAGAATCTCATTAACGGAAGTACAGGAACGATCATCTTGTCCACCGGTACGCTCTAAAGTACAACTTCTATGGTTATCGACATAAGTCTAGATGAGTAAATACAAATTAGAGGTGTGTTGGTACAACCTGATCCTTGTGCTATAATAGACAACATCTACAAATAGGCGATGAGAGATACTTCATATGCATTGGCAGCCATCACGTACCACTTTCATGCAGGATAACTCACGTGGTCCCTTATTAAATCTTATTCATGCAAAACGAAATGGTATCATTTAAGGGCTTTAAATTTTGAATTTAGAACTGACCTGCAAGTGAGTAGATATAAGTATCATAGCTTTAAACTATTTCTCAAAAGATAAAGGACCAATAGAATTACCTTCTCTTACATTCCACGTACTAAGAATCACACTTGGTAGAATCACACTTGGTAGTAAAACAAGGCTAGGCTCGGTCCCACGAAATGCACGATCATGTAGTAACAAAAATCTGTCATGTTAACCATCATTATGCTCTCGTATTCTTTGCGATGAGATATGTTACCTTATCACGATAAACGAGCTGATAACAATCTCATCAATCATGTAGGTTGGGGTTCTGAACAGGTGATCATGCACAATATGCGGTATCCTCATAACGCGGTCCTTAATCATGGTCGTATCTGCGTCGATTACGTTTCTTAACTTATAATCAATTGTAGGTATTGCGTAGAGCCTTGACATGTTACATGTGATTAATCAATGTATTAATGATGACTAATCATGGTATTAACGATGACTAATCAATGTATTAACGATGAGTGATCAATGTATTAACGATGACTAACCATGTTCGATAACTTATAAAAAAATATAGTCGTTTAATGATAACCGCATCCGAGTAATATAGGCATCAATGCAATTTATAAACATTTTTTAAACGTGTTGTACTTGAGCCCCCGAAAATATGCATGTATTCGTTAGTCAACCCACGTGATAATTTCTTGGCGCACACATGCGTAGACATCCTAAACACTCTCACTTCCAAAAATGATTCCTTTTAATGCTGATGCCCTTCGAGGTGACAGCCCTCGCATGCGAAGAAGAATTCATAACCTGACGTTTGTTTTCGGATCTTCTTTTGTCATTGCTGACCTTTTCCACCTATGCGATGGAGAAGCCATAGCCCAACAGTAGAATTCATTTCCACGTCCATTCATAGATTGATAAAGCACACCGCTCGACTTCTTGCCGCGTTATCTTCGGAGGTCGGACGCAAATACAAGTGCGTCACATTCGTTCAAGGAAGGCAAGCAAATCAAATAAGGGACGCACAAACGCGGAGCATGTACTTCAGTCACTATTTACAATTAAAGCTGATTCTATACAGAGATCGAAATACATTTCATCGCTACGACGAAGAAGGCAGTAGCATTTGGACATCTGTTGAAAGTTTGCACCATGTTGTCCCAAATATACAGAAACTCAAAACCAAAATTAGTAAAGCAAATCTCTTCAAAATATCTGATCTTGTCTAACATCAACTCATAACACAGCAATTGAACAATAGAAGTACTTTCGCGAACATATTATTTATAACAGTGTTTTTGTTTAAGAAGCAATCAACCCTAGGTGGGATTTGAACCCTAGCCATGTGCTTAGAAGTACAAGGCACATCCGCTAAACCACATCCACTAGATGTATGACGACTAATGGATGCCCGTAATGGTATGGGAATACACGCTCAAGTAAGGAACATGTCATTACTTTATTGAAAGCCAAGTACTAAGGTTATAAAATTCTGCAGATAAGACATCTGAGATGATGAAAATTCCTGTGTATGAAAAGAAAATGATAGACCAATGTAGTTGCGAGCTAAGATCTCTGTTTATATAAAGATTGCACATTTTTCCAACAGCACAACTAGAGTGTTTAACGTATGCTTTTTCTAGAGCGCCGGCTGTTATAACTATATATAAAAGCGATGGTTTTACGGTGCTTTTTCTAAAGCATTGATTGTATAAAAACATACAAAATCTTTCGTTCTTATTAAAAAAATGTTGTGAGCATTCTCGCACTAAAGCTTTGTTTGAAGACCATTTTAATCTGACAAGATGTTTGAGCCTTTGTAAGCTTTGTTCCATCAAGCGCTTTGGTCATTATCTCAGCTAAATAATGTTTTAAAGAGACAAAAGAAATGTCAATCTCTTCATCTGAACATACTGGTTATGGACTTTGATGTGCTTGGTACATGCATGGATTACTTGATTAACAGTCATATGTATATTACTCATATTATCCCCATACATATTTGGACTCACATAGGATAGTTACATATCAGCAAATATCTTCTTGAGCCGCATCACTTCACATGTTAACACAACCACCACACAATACTATGCTTTTGCAAATGAAAGTGCGATGGTCAATTGTTCTCTTAAGCCCAGAGATACAAACCAACTTCGTGCAAGGGCACAATATGCTACTTTTATAGATGAAAGAACCACAATTAGTTATTTTCTAGAGCTCCAAGGTACATGCTAAATGCATGTCATCAATATGGAGCTACTTATGCTAGTGATGGACTTTGATGTGTTTGGTACATGCATGGATTACTTGACTAGCAATCATATGTATATTAATCATTTTATCCCCATACATTTTTGGAATCACATAGGATAGTTACATATCATCAAATAACTTCTTGAGCCACATCACTTCACATGTTAACACAACCACCACATAATACTCTACTTTTGTGGATGAAAGTACGATTATCTATTGTTCTCTTAAGCCCAGAGATACAAACCAACTTCATGCAATGGAACAATATGCTACTTTTGTAGATGAAAGAACCACAATTCATTGTTTTCTAGAGCTCCAAGGTACAAGCTAAATGCATGTCATCAATATGTAGCTACTCATGCTGGTTATGGACTTTGATGTGCTTGGTACATGCATGGATTACTTGATTAGCAATCATCTATATATTACTCATATTATCCCCATAAGTTTTTGGACTTACATAGGATAGTTAGATATCATCAAATAACTTTTTGAGCCACATCACTTCACATGATAACACAACCACCACATAATACTCTACTTTTGTGGATGAAAGTGTGATGAAAGTGTGATGGTCCATTGTTCTTTTAAGCCCAGATATACAAACCAACTTCATGCAAGGGCTCAATACGCTACTTTTTGAGATGAAAGAACCAGTACAATTGGTTGTTTTCTAGAGCTTTGAGGTACAAGAAAAATGCATGTCATCAATATGCAGCTACTCATGCTTCCTTAATCCTCCTTGTTTCCTATAGAGTTTTCATCACTACAAGCTTTTACATCAAGATTAGTATTGTAGGAAATAAACCATCATTCAGGGTGCAATTCAAGTAGTGTAGCACATACTTACCTACATTCCAATTTATATGTACATGATTGCGCATAACCTATGGAAGAACTCCAATTGCATGGGAAATGTCTACACATGTATCTACTTCATATGTAAATGAGGCAATCAATTATCCTTGGAGAAGTATTTTACCCCTCCATCAGATTTTATCTTCTATAATGATCTACCTGTGTAGTTTTGTACATGTGCTAAGTATCATTTGAAGCAATTAAACACTTCATTTTTGTTTTCTATAAAGTATAGGATCTTCCACGTACTCTAATCATCAACAAAAGATACATAATACCTTGATCCAGCTAATGTGGTTCTTGGATCTATCCTTAACTATGAAAAGGTTGTCTGTGATTTCCCAATTTGAGAGACACCACATCTGCTAATCATATGTTGCTTGGAGATATTTCACATCCCTAAAACACTTTGGCCCTTGCATATATCCTTAACTATTCTTTCATTTACAAGAGAAAGTCTATTATCTCATACCTCCTACTCACTTATGATTTGAGAACCAAAGTTATTAAGCTATGTTTTAGAGTTCTCCCATTTCAAATGTGAGTAATCTACCATGTTGTTCACCTTTGGCTATCTTCTTGAAGCATTGACATGGATCTTCCACATAAGCTCCATGTTGAGTGAACCTAACATTCAAGCAATTTTTTATAATGTTTTCTACACTTATGAGGTTTTTGGTGATGGTACATCCTTACTTTGAATGTTTGTCTTGCCATTTGATTCTTTGAAATTACCACTCCTTTCCACATTGTGCTTGGTATCATTCCCTATTTGTACCTCATGTTTGTGGTTAGGTTTCTCCAAGTGAGATAGGAGAGCAATATTGCCTCCAACATGGTTAGAACAACAAAAATCTATGTAGAACAAATAATCATCGTCTTTACCCTATCTATGGCTCACATTCTTAAAAAGTAAAGTGTATGTGTTTGCTCCTTGATTAGTTGTTGTAATCTCTTCTGGTGTTGTTCCTATTGTTGTGGTAATTTTATCAACCTCTGCCTCTTGTATTGTAGAATCCACATATACCTTGTCCTTTGTGTGTTCTTCCATTGAACCAAAAATTTTGGGTTTTCATGATTAGTCTTCTTATAAATGGGCACATGGGTGACCTTCTTGTCCTTTGGACTTATCTTGCTTTTATCCTTTGTTCTTTCCTTACCACTTTCTTTGGCTTACATAGTTGGCTTGGGAGATTTTTTCATCATCATCCTTGTTCTTTTTACCTTTGTTCTTCTTGTGTCTTACCTATATAAAGAGCATTAGTAAAGTTATCTTGAAAAGATTTGTCTTCCTGTCTATTGTTTTTGGCTTCTTAGTTGAATATTTTCCAAAGAAAAATATTGAGATTACATGTCTGCATATCCATGATGAGGTCATAGGCAATAGTGAATGATTGCCATTGTTTATCATTCCTAATGGCACTCAAAATTTTCCTCATAATGGATTCATCTTCAAAGAGTTATTCAATTGAAGCTAACTGATTTGAAACCTCCTTGACCTTGGTAACATATTCTTTGATTATTTGCTTAGGTTTCTGATTCATTTGGTTCAGCTGATTCCCCAAACGATTATTCATATCCTTGATGCTAGCAAAGAATAATTTTTCAAGTTCATCCCAAGTTTCTTGTGATGTTTTGAAACTTCTTATATGTGAAAAAAAAATCAGAGATAGATTTCAAGATATAATGGCTCAAGAATATCTTGCACACCATAATGTGAGATTCATAGTATGCTCTTGTTTAAGTCTTCCTTTGGATCTTGGCATAGGCATGACATCATCACCCTTCACTACTCAAAACTAAAATTCTTCCTTGAGGATGAGGTTTCATCCTGATTTTCCAAGCATCATGGTTTTTCCTATCAAGCTTTTCAATTATAGAAGAAAATCCATCACCCATGTTGAAGAATATTGCTCTGATACCACTCACAATGCTAATTATAAGGAGAAAGATGAAGATAACGTGTAATTCAACTTTCTAGTATAGAATCAACCTATTATCACATGAAAGATTTATAGGCTTGCACGTGATGTAACAAAACACCATATGTGCTTTGTATCATCACAAGGAAGTAACGAATGCAAAACAAGATATCAACTTGAAGTGTGATTGTGAACAACCCTCTATTTCTAGAAGAGAAGTTCAACTCCAAATGCTTAATGCTCTCAGTGTGATTGCAATTAATCTTATTCCTCTAGGAGGAAGTTTTCTAACAAAGTGATGAATCTATTATGCAAGAGAGTCGGAAACATGAACAAGATATGGATTGATTAGAATTTTAACACCATCAGGGATTCACCTTGACTTTTCAAGGAGTAGCAAACATAGTGCTGGAGGCAAAGACTTTTCTGTAGCACACAAAATAAGAATCTAGATTCTACGAAACTTTGAAGTAATCACATAGAAACATTTGCCTTTTGAATGAGCCATTACTCAAGAAGGATCGAGTTCAAAGTTGTTGGATCTAGCCTCTGCAATCTTGCTCATTTCAACAAGGAGACAAAAAGAAATAGGCAAAAAGCAAGATGATGACAACAAGTGATCATATATTCATCAAATTTGGTGTACAAGCTCTTTAGAGTCTTTATAAAGACTCCTTGGAATTTCCACATGGATTTTCAAAACTCTTTACAATCACTTGAATTTGAAGAACCCCATGGTTCTAGTTTTTTATGACTAAATCCCTTTTCCTATAATCTAGGAATTGAAATCATCGAATTGAAATTGATTTGAAGTGTTGATTGAGTACGTATTTAATATCTTGTGGCTCTTAGGACTTCTTAGTTATTTCTTAAATGAGATTAATGATCGATACTCCATACATATTTATGGATTTTTACAAGGACAAAAAATTACACGACTCATCCTGAAGAACCAAGTTTCTCTTCATGAATGTACTTGTACTATGATAAGTCCTTCTCCAAAGCATGAAAAAAGCTTGATGCTCTAACAAGGATGAAAATAATGATGAAGATGACAATTGTTGCTCCACCATCATTGATGTTGAGATCTTCTTCTTCATGGGGAAAGGATGCATACACACATGTGCTTATATAATATTCATAGGCATACACACACACACACACACACACACACACACATATATATATATATATATATATATATATATATATATATATATATATATATATATATATATATATATATATATATATATATATATATATATATATATATATATGTATATATATATATATATATCTATATATATATATATATATATATACACACACACACACATATATATATATATATATATATATATATATATATATATATATATATATATATATATATATATATATATATATATATATATATATATATATATATATATGTGTGTGTGTGTGTGTGTGTGTGTGCTCGAAAACATGAAACTTGATGATCTCATCACTAATGTCTTAATTCTATTATTTCGCCATATGTGATTCTTCTACTTTAAGCACCAGTCCATTGCAACCTTTCTTGAGAATATCCGTAAGGCCCTGTTTTTCGTTGTTGTGGAATATCTACACTATTTTCCCCTTTGTCCTTCTCTTGTTGTAGTTGATCTTATTTCTTTAAAAGCACAGGATATTCTTATATCGCCATGTATGCATGTTGTGTGTATGTTCGCTCCATCGCTCTCGTCCTCTCTACTGTTTGTTTTGCTTCTTTGGAATCAAACGTAATCGTATATGATTTCTTTTTTTGCATACGTGCACAGTGACTACGTATGTAAGAACTCTACGTAAGTGTACGCCAACAATTCATCACATGAGTTGACTAATGAACACATGCATAGTCTCGGGCGACTCAACAACAGAACGTTTCTAGAATTTTTGAACGGAAAGAACAAGGAGCTATACAAAACAATTCTCAAGAGAATCCAATAAACATATAAGACGCGTGCACAGTATAAATGAGTACCTACGTTCACACATACATAGTACCGAGATAAAGAAACACTCAAAGAAAATCGAGAGGGCAGATATACATGAATATGAACTGTCCAATGTTCGGTTTGCAGACAAGCTCATTTCTTATCGATCCGCGACCTATTTTCTAACAAGCTCTCTATAAATTGTGCGTCCGGATAATGACATTGTTTGCTGTTTTCATATCGATGCTCAATAAGATGCATCCATAAGGAAGAAAAAGAAGAACGTACAGGTGTGCGAAAGTTTCGCGGCGATGCTAAGATCCTAGTGGACGTAGATGGATCGATCAATAGATAGATAGATGGATCGATCAATAGATAGATGGATCCATCTAATACAGAACGTTTCTAGAATTTTTGAACGGAAAGAACAAGGAGCTATACAAAAGAATTCTCAAAAGAATCCAATAAACATATAAGACGCGTGCACAATATAAATGAGTACTTACGTTCACAGAAACACAGTACAGAGATAAAGAAACACTCAAAGAAAATCCAGAGGGCAGATATACATAAATATGAACTGTCTAATGTTGGGTTTGTAGATAAGCTCATTTCCAATCAATCCGCGAACTATTTTCTAGCGAGCTCTCTATAAATAGTGCGTCCGGATAATGAAATTGTTTGCTGTTTTCATATCGATGTTCAATGAGATGCATCCATAAGGAAGAAAAAGAAGAACGTACTGGTGTGCGAAAGTTTCGCGGTGATGCTAACATCCGGATGGACGTAGATGGATCGATCAATACATAGATAGATGGATCGATCAATAGATAGATGGATCGATCAATACATAGATGGATCTATCTAATACATAGATAGATGGATCGATCAATGGATAGATGGATCGATCAAATAGATGGATCGATCAATAGATAGATAGATAGATAAACAAAGATTCAGACACAAATCAAACGCATGATCACAATTAATACAACTTTCCACAATTGTGGGTGGTGAAGGCAAGAACAAGAACTTCGGTCACCAATGGAAGCATACTGAGAAGAGATCGAGACATAGTCAAACAGATGGATCGATCAATAGATAGATAGATAGATAGATAGATCGACACAAATCAAAGGCATGATCACAATCTAATACAATTATCCACAGTTGAAATCAGAACCCGATTTCTTGCATGATCATATTATAGAAGAAGGATGACATGTTCTTATAAGGCAAGGAACATGATTAAGCAAGACAAGTCCATCATTAGGCATCGTTGATGCACTCATTAATCAGGTACAACATGCCCAAGCTCTAGGCGGAAGCATAATCTATGCATATACGACCATGATTAAGGCTTTCATTATGAGGATAAAGAAAATTTTGCATGGTCACCTGATGATAGCCCTCAGTTACATGATAGATAATGTTTACATTGGCTCATTTATGGTGAAAAGGAAATCTACCTAGATCTCTCTTACTACCGGCTGTGATTCTTGGTAGGTGGACTGAAACAAAAGAAAATTTTCCTCGTCTCTTATATTGTACAGAATAGTTTAAGTCTTTGATAATCTATCTAATAACTTGCAAGTGAATTCTCAATTAAATTTGTGAAAGGCCTTCTTTCATCTCATTTCCTTTTACACGAATTTGGATAGTTGGTTTAGAATGAAATGTGTTAAGGGACCACTTGATTTAGCTTGCATATATGTGTATGGTGACCATGTGAGTTATGGCTGCCCATGTATCTCATAGCCTACATGTACATGATGCCTACTATAGACCGGGGGATCAAGTTGTGTCAATGTATTTTTATTCATCCATCTAACGTTATGTGGATGGATCAACAAAAGCTGTACTCTTAGAGTCAAGCAGTTGACAACGTGATCATTCTTGTGCTTCCTTTAAGATTTTCTTTCTTTCATTTTACTCAATTCCTTCCCTAGTCTTCCCAAGTCTTCTAATGGAATTGCTTCTTGAGGAAATGTTTTCATCATGCACATTCATTCCTTCTACATTTGTATTATCCGCTATAAGTCCATCATTCATAAAGCTCCTGGTATCATGTGATGCATTTAGGTGCATTGATGATTATTTGGACTAGATTATTCAAGCTAAGTTTTAGAACGTACAAAAAATGTGCCTTTATGTACGATCATAAGAAAAGGAAACCTACACTTATATAGTAGTTTGATATGGCTCAACTGATGCAACAGATGCCTTGTGATCATAACTTGAGTTTTGATGAACTTATAAATCTCAATTGTCTCTCACTTCGAAACTTGAAGCCTTGCTTTCAAGTATGTTAGTGACCTATCAAGCTTAGAACATGACTCGGTGATTTGACTTTCTTATGCTCTTTCTTCGTCATATTTCTGTCCTACATGTGGCCATGTAGTATCCTCCATAGACATTTTCATTGGGATTGATTGACTTGCATTGGCTTATAAGAGAAATAGCAGATCTACTTTTCTGCTTCGTTACTAGTGACGATCATCGTCACTTACTCTAATTTTTCAATTTTACCTCCTAAACCCGTTTTCATGTGCTCTTTCCTTCTTATATCTATGTTTATAACTCTAAATATCTTTATGTCTGTACTCCTATCTTGTCCTTGCAAATAAATGCAGATTTTTACTCCCACATGGTATCCCTACAAAATGTAGATATTAAGGCAACTATTTCGTTGGCTATCACATGTGTCGCGATTGAGAATATCCAAATTCACTTACATACATCTTCTGCATTTCTTACAACTATAAAAATTCTGGAATATCCAAATATTGCACAATGTGTCTTCTATCATCACATCTTGAAGTGGTGATCTTGCTTAGTTTTTTTTTTTAATATAAAGGAAGTGCGACCTTAGCCTACTCCCTCGGACTTGTATTAAATAAAAGGAAAGAAAAAGTACAAGTGAAGGGGACTAGTGCCCATGGGACCCCCCAAATCCCACAAACCAGGGTTAGAACTTGCAGAGTTTAAATGGCATTACAAAGAAGCTTAATCAGCCTCTCATCTCCCTCATGTGGGACCCACTTAGGTATAAGCTTGTTATTGATCAGAAGGAGCACTTTATGATGCTAGACTCAAATGGATGTTGCTACGTTTTGTTGCACGTATTATGAGACATCTTCAATGTTGCTTGTTAGGTCTTTTATGGCCTTTCGTTTAAACAACTTAGATTTTATATTTCATATTTTTTGGTGCATTATTGTTAGTTGTCCTAAAGCGTAACTTCTACAAGTTAGTAGATCATTGAACCAAGGCTATGGGAAATTTTGTGGGAGAGGATAAACATGTCAAAAATCTTACAAAAGGTCTGCGAGGTGTGACCATGCATAGAAGTCCCATGTTACATGCATTTAGGGTGTGGAAGTCGAACTCTATCGGAGTTTTTGGACTCATGGATATGATTTCATATATTCCAGAAGATAGCTAACAAATTGTATTTGTAAACTGACTTTTCATTTTTATTTTTGGTATTATACGATTTCAAAATTTGTAAGGTTCAATACAGGCAAATCCGAGTCCAGATACCACAACTTGTAAGTCAACCACATGCTTTGCAAGAGAATGATGAAATGTATGCATGATTGATAGTTCTGTTTCATTGAAATTTATGAATGTATCCGTGAGTTCGCACAAGCTTTACGGAATGCATCAATGGAACCTAAATATAAAGCTGTAGAAGACAAGGTCAAAGATCTTGTTACCTTCTCCCTAAGGAAAGATTCTAGAAAACTATTGTAGCTGAGCTATGAAACCCTTGCGATACTTCGCTAAGGTAGACCACAAATTCACAAAGGAAACTTTGATTCAACTAGTCATAGGGGGCAACAATTTCCTCAACCCTTGTGAGAAAGTGAAACAAGGCACGTATAAGGTTTGAAAAACTATGTTGTGCTTCCTCTAGTGGTTCCTAGACTTCCTTCCTAATATGCGCAAGCCTTTGCACTATCCAATCTAGGTCAAGCTCCCTAATCTTACCTAATTACTTTATGGATTCATTAAGGAGATTGAATTGCCTAATGGTCATCCTCTTGACTCCTAAGATGACGTCAAAGGCTTCACCTAAATATATGCCACTCACTTGTTCAACGTGAAAAGGCACCTATAGATTTGTGTCAAAGAAGATCTAAACAAAGATTTTCACATTAATATTACTATAGATATTGGTGAGGATGAGCTGCCTCTGCAAGAAGTTATTTACAAAACCCTCCAAAATGAATGCTTTGACTATGATATGTAGCAATATACAATGAAAGATTGCACTCTAAGGTAGAAAACTATGGGTAAAAACAAGGCAATGAAAAGGCTTAATTTACAGCCAACAAAGCAAGAAGTGATCTAAAGAAGCCTCCAAAATGCTTGCTTTCACTATGATATGTAGCAATTTACAATCAAACATTTTACTCTAAGGTAGATGACTATTGTTAAAAATAAAGACAATGAAAAGGCTCAAGCTACAACAACAAAGCAAAATCGAGGACCCAAAAAAATCGACCTTGTGAGTTGAAAGTTCACTCATTGCTGTCAGATAAAGTAATGAGAATGCAACTCTATGCATATTACTCTAGGGTATCATGAAAATAAGATGTAGAAGGAGAAGAAGTCCTAAAGGTTATGGTGGGACAAGTCCTTCTCTTCTCAATTCACAAAACCAAGATGTTTTATAACTTGGAATTGGAAATCAACCTAGTGGATTTCTCGAGGAGGAATTAATTAGCTTGTGGCTTCTTGTAGCAAGAAGAGACCAAAGGATGTTTCCTGAAGCAAGGAAGAAAAACAAAAAGGATACACCACCAGTAAAGAGGACAAATTCACCACAAGAAAATAAGGTAAACCTGATGGAAAAAGTCAAGTTAGATATAGAAGGAGAAGAAGTCCTAAAGGTAGGGTTGGGACTCCATCTATTTTTAAGAGATCTACTATTTTAACAAAAAAGTTGCTTTCTAAGAGATCTCATAATTTACAAAAACATCACTTTCTTATGCGATCTATTATTTTTATAGAAAATAGCTAAAATACTATCTTCTAAATATTCTCCCAAATATCTTCAAAAATATTTGAATAATTCCATGTGCGTTCACACCCTCACGAGTCTTCACCTACTAAATATAAACACAAATCACATTAAAAACTTCAAGACATTAAAATCCATATAACATTCCATTATTCAATAAAGTATAACATGCTTCCCAATTGATGAGCAACTCACCTCACTTGATAAGAATAAAATAGACATGGATGGTCGTCTGATGTCCCATCAGTAAACAATTATAAGCATGTTCCATGTAAAAACACATGCATGGAATTGGAAAAGTGGAATTTAATGTGATTGTGAATGATATGCAAGAATCAATATATCATAATGCGAAGTTAGTGATGTTTGATGAATCCATTGACATTCTTCAAGTGAGTGCTTTTTATATTTAACTAAATATCTATAATGATACTTACTAGTGCATGTAGACGTAACATCATAATCAAGTATTTTCTCTCGAACTAAAATTTCAGCATCCTCTTCCAATAAAGGAGGATCATCTAAGATAAAATGAGTGGTAACGTTGCTTTTAAGGATTTCAATAAGCTCATATGAGAAGAATTATTTATATTCCAATGAGAACGTATGTCTAGTCTAAAAGCATTCTCATGAATTTTTTGAATAATATGGAAAGGTCCATAATAGCGTGGCGCAAGTTTGGCCTTCGAATGTTTTGAAATATGTTTCAAATATATTTTAATTATTCGTAACCATACAAAGTCATTTTCATTATATTGTTTAGCTACTCTTTTCTTACTAACATTATGCATGTAACATTCTTGACTCTTTTTATTGTGCTCATGAACCTCATGAAGTTAGAAATATGATCTTTTGCAAAAAAATAAACCATATGAATATTAGTGTGAGTGATAGACATGGGAGTGGGAAGCATTTTACCATACAATTAATCTTACCCCTCTAGGAGGAAGTTTTCTAACAAAGTGATGAATCTATTATGCAAGGGAGTTGGAAACATGAACAAGATATGGATTGATTAGATTTTTAACACCATGAGGGATTCACCTTGACTTTTCAAGAAGTAGCAAACATAGTACTGGAGGCAAAGAATTTTCTCTAGCACACAAAATAAGAATCTAGACTCTATGAAACTTTGAAGTAATCACATAGACACATTTACCTTTTGAATGCGCCATTACTCAAGAAGGATGGACTTCAAAATTGTTGGAACTAGCCTCTGCAATCTTGCTCATTTGAATAAGGAGACAAAAAGAAATAGGCAAAAAGCAAGATGATGATAACAAGTGATCATATATTCATGTAATTTTTTGTACAAGCTCTTTAGAGTCTTTATAAAGACTCCTTGGAATTTCCACATGGATTTTCAAAACTCTTAACAATCACTTGGTTCTAGTGTTTTTATGACTAAATCCCTTTTCCTATAATCTAGGAATTGAAATCATCGAATTGAAATTGATTTGAAGTGTTGGTTGAGTACGTATTTTATATCTTGTGGCTCTTAGGACTTCTTAGTTATTTCTTAAATGAGATTAATGATCGATACTCCATACATATTTATGTTTTCTAGAAGGACAAAAAATTACATGACTCATCATGAGAAACTAAGGTTCTCTTCATGAATATACTTGTACTATGGTAAGTCCTTCTCCAAAGCATGATAAAACCTTGATGCTCTAACAAGGATGGAAATAATGATGAAGATGACAATTGGTGCTCCACCATCATTGATGTTGAGATCTTCTTCTTCATGGGGAAAGGATACATACACACATGTGGTTATATAATATTCATGAAGGCACACACACACACACATATATATACATATATATATATATATATATATATATATATATATATATATATATATATATATATATATATATATATATATATATATATATATATATATATATATATATATATATATAGGCTGAACAATCACATTGTTGTAACTCTTCATGATCTATACTATTTTCCCCTTGCCCTTCTCTTTTTGTAGTTGGTCTTATTTGTTGAAAAGCACAGGATATTCTTATATCGCCATGTATGCATGTTGTGTGTATGTTCGCTCCATCGCTGTCGTCCTCTCTAAAGATTATTCAAGCTAAGTTTTAGAACTTACAAAGAATGTGCCTTTATATATGATCATAAGAAAAGGAAACCTACAGTTATATAGTAGTTTGATATAGTTGAACTAATGCAATAGATCCCTTGTGACCATAACTTGAGTTTTGATGAACTCATAAATCTCAATTATCTCTTACTTCCGAGCTTGAAGCCTTGCTTTCAAGTATGTTAGTGACCTATCAAGCTTAGAACATGACTCTATGATTTGACTTTCCTACGCTCTTTCTGCCTCATATTTCTATCCTATATGTGGACATGTAGTATCCTCCACAGACACTTCCATTGGGATTGATTGACTTACATTGGCTTATGAGAGAAATATCAGATCTACTTTTCTGCTTCGTTCCTAGTGACGATCATCGTCACTTACTCTACTTTTTCAATTTTACCTCCTACATCCATTTTCATGTGCTCTTTCCTTCTTATCTCTATGTTTATAACTCTAAATATCTCTATTTCTCTACTCCTATCTTTTCCTTCCAAATAAATGCAGATTTTTACTCCTACATGGTATCCCTACAAAATATAGATATTAGGGCAAATGTTTACGTCGGGTATCACATGTGTCGCAATTGAGAATATTCAAATTCATTACATACATGTTGTGGGTTTCTTACAACTATAAAAATTTTGGAATATCCAAATATTGCACAATGTGTCTTCTGTCATCACATTTTGAAGTGGTGATTTTGCTTAGTTTTTTTTAATATAAAGGAAGTTTAGCCTTAGCCTACTCCCCTGCACTTGTATTAAATAAAAGGAAAGAAAAAGTACAAGTGAAGGGGACTAGTGCCCACGTAACCCCCCAAGTCCCACAAAGCAGGGGTAGAACTTGCAGAGTTTAGATGGCATTACAAAGAAGGTTAATCATCCTCTCATCTCCCTCATGTGGGGCTCACTTAGGTATAAGCTTGTTATTGATCACAAGGAGCACTTTATGATGGTAGACTCAAATGGATGTTGCTTAGTTTTGTTGCACGTATTATGAGATATCTTCAATGTTGCTTGTTCGGTCTTTTATGGCTTGTCGCTTAAACAACTTAGATTTTATATCTCATATTCATTTGGTGTGTTATTGTTAGTTGTCCTAAAGCTTAAACTTCTTGTCAAATTGTTCAAGTTGGTAGATCATTGAACCAAGGCTATGGGAAATTTTGTGGGAGAGGATAAACATGTCAGAAATCTTAACAAAGGTTTGCGAGGTGTGACCATGCATAGAAATCATATGTTACATGCAAATAGGGTGTGAAAGTTGAACTCTACCGGAGTTTTTAGACTCACGGATATGATTTCATATATTGTAGAAGATAGCTAACAAATTGTGTTTGTAAACTCACTTTGCATTTTTTTTTTGGGTATTATACGATTTCAAAATTCATAAGGTTCAATACAGGAAAATCCGAGTCCGGATACTACAAATTGTAAGTCAACCACATGCTTTGCAAGAGAATGATGAAATGTACGCATGATCGATAGTTTTGTTTCATTGAAATTTATGAATATCTCCGTCAGTTCCCACAAGCTTTACGGAATGCATCAATGGAACATAAATATAAAACTTGTTACCTGCTCCCTAAGGAAAGATTTGAGAAAACTAGTGCAGCTGAGCTATGAAACCCCCTTGCGATACTTCGCTAAGGTAGACCACAAATTCACAAAGGAAACTCTGATTCAACTAGTCATAGGGGGCAACAATTTCCTCAACCCTTGTGAGAAAGTGAAACTAGGCACGTATAAGGTTTGACAAACTATAATGTGCTTCCTCTACTGGTTCCTAGACTTCCTTCCTAATATGCGCAAGCATTTGCACTATCCAATCTAGGGCAAGCTCCCTAATCTTACCTAATTACTTTATGGATTCATTAGGGAGATTGAATTGCCTAATGGTCATCCTTTGGACTCATCCAAACATGACATCAAGGCTTCACCTACATATGTGCCACTCAATTGTTCAACGTCAAAACGCACCTATAGATTTGTGTCAAAGAAGATCTAAACAAAGATTTTCACATTAAAACTACTATAGATATTGGTGACGATGAGCTGCCTCTACAAGAAGTAAGTTACAAAACCCTCCAAAATGAATGTTTTCGCTATGATATGTAGCAATATACAATCAAAGATTGCACTCTAGGTAGAAAACTATGGGTAAAAATAAGGCAATGGAAAGGCTCAATTTATAGCCAACAAAGCAAGAATTGATCTAAAAACGCCTCCAAAATTCTTGCTTTCACTATGATATGTAGCAATATACAATCAAAGATTTTGCTCTAAGGTAGATGACTATAGTTAAAAGTAAAGACAATGAAAAGGCTCAAGCTACAACAACAAAGCAAAATCGAGGACCCAAAAAATCGACCTTGTGAGTTGAAAGTTCATTCATTCTTGTCTGATAAAGTAATGAGAATGCAACTCTTTGCATATTACTCTAGGGTATCATGAAAATAAGATGTAGAAGGAGAAGAAGTCCTAAAGGTTATGGTGGGACAAGTCCTTCTCTTCTCAATTCACAGAACCAATATGTTTTATAACTTGGAAATGGAAATCAACCTAGTGGACTTCTCGAGGAGAAAATAATTAGCTTGTGGCTTCTTGTAGCAAGAAGAGACCAAAGGATGTTTCTAGAAGCAAGGAAGAAAACCAAAAAGGATACAACACCAGTAAAGAGGACAAATTGACCACAAGAAAATAAGGTAAACCCAATGGCAAAAGTAAAGTTAGATATAGAAGGAGAGGAATTCCTAAAGGTAGGGTTGCGACTCCGTCTATTTTTAAGAGATCTACTATTTTTACAAAAAGGTTGCTTTCTAAGAGATCTACTATTTTACAAAAACATCGCTTTCTTACGCGATCTATGATTTTTATAGAAAATATCTAAAATACTATCTTCTAAATATTCTCCTAAATATCTTCAAAATATTTGAATAATTCCATGTGCGTTCACACCCTCATGAGTCTTCACCTGCTAAATCAAAACACAAACCACATTAAAAATCTCAAGACATAAAAATCCATATACCATTCCATTATTCGATAAAGTATAACATGCCTCCTAGTTGACCAGCAAGTGACCTAAATCGATAAGAATAAAATAGACATGGATGGCCAGTCTGATGTCCCATGAGTAAACAATCATAAGCATGTTCCATGTAAAAACATATGCATGGAATCGGAAAAGTGGAATTTAATGTGATTGTGAATGATATGCAAAAATCAATATATCATAATGCGAAGTTAGTGATGTTTTATGAATCCATTGACATTCTTCAAGTGAATTCTTTTTATATTTAACTAAATATCTATAATACTACTTACTAGTGCATGTAGTCGTAACATCATAATCAAGTATTTTCTCTCGAACTAAAATTTCAGCATCCTCTTCCAATAAAGGAGGATCATCTAAGATAAAATGAGTGGTAAAGTTGCTTTGAAGGATTTCAATAAGCTCATATGAGAAGAATTATCTATATTCCAATGAGAAGGTATGTCTAGTCTAAAAGCATTCTCATGAGTTTTTTGAGTAATATGGAAAGGTCCATAATAACGTGGTGCAAGTTTGGTCTTCGAATGTTTTGAAATATTTTTCAAATATCTTTTAATTATTCGTAACCATACAAAGTCATTTTCATTAAATTGTTTAGCTACTCTTTTCTTATTAACATTATGCATGTAACATTCTTGACTCTTTTTATTGTGCTCATGAAGCTCATGAAGTGTAGAAATATGATCTTTTGCAAAAGAGTAAACCATATGAATATTAGTGTGAGTGATAGACATGGGAGTGGGAAGCATTTTACCATACACAATTTCATACGATGCACATCTAATGGTGGTATGTGTTGCATTATTATATGAAAACTATAATGAAGGAATTTTCTCATCCCAATTACTTGGATTATCTAAAGAATAACAATGTAATAAATCTAAAATGGTACTATTCATAACTTCACTTTGCCCATTACTTTTTGGATGAAATGCAGAGCTAAGGTCTATTTTGGAACCTAAATTTTGAGATAATGCACATCTTGATTTGAAGAAATAACTTTTGGAAAACCATGATGTGGAAAGTTACATTTAATAAATAACCTAGCAGCTTGAGGTGCAAAAAGATTCTTTTTAGAAGAAATGAAATATGCTTGTTTACTAAACCTATCAACAATTGTCCAAATCATATCATTATGAGATGAAGTTTTAGGAGACGAGTAATGAAATCCATAGAAATTTTCTCCCATGGTCCATTAGGTATGGGAAGTGGCATTAATAATCCAAATGCTTTACCATGATGTTGTTTCACTCATTGACACATGATACAGGATGACACATATCACTTTTTCATTTCTCTAATAGGTATAGTGGTCATGCCAGTATATGTCACGGACACTTCATTGAGCTTTATTAGAGTTATCTATCGAGAGTGATGACACATTTTTTTCTTGCCAGCTCACTTATTTGTGGACATTAGGTTTTTCCTTATGTATTTTTCTTTATATATTGCACTAGTTGTATACTTGTTTTTAGTTCATTCTTGTACATTCCTTTTAAGTAACAGAAGAAGAAGAAGATCATTCTTCCTTGCCTCAATCTATGTGTGTGCTTCTCTTTGATTGTGAGTGTGTGTGTGAGCTCTCTTCCTTATCTCGTTCCTCGTGTCATGGTACCAAATCTAGTGTGGTTGTAGAGAGTTCATGGAGAAGGTAGATGGTGGAGAGTACGTGAGAAGGCATGGAGAAATTGCGATTCACAAACGACCTTGAATTACTATGAAAATCGACGTGAAGGTAGAAGGCATCAAAATATTTTCAGGAGTTAACCCTTTAGGGTCACTTGTTTTTGTCAGATTGAAGTTTTGGAGTTGGAGCCCTCTCGACCTCCATTTCAAACATGCAAGGTGGGGTCTACAAAAAAACCAAGTCACCTTGCAAAAATGCAGCTTGCTTCTTGTTTGAAAACACTCATATATTTTGGACCTAGAATCTCAAGCAATTCCATGTATTGTTGATACATAAAAACTATGTTTTTCTTAGATCAAATTGTCACGTCATAGTGTGACAATGTTCAGGTGGAAGTACTACTTGTAGTGTTCTTGGGGTGTTGAAAATTAAGAGAGTACATGCATTGAAGAAAAATGAAAAGAAGAGTGTACTCACAAAAGAAAGAGTGTGTGAGACTCAAAATGAATAGACCATGAAATGCGTAAACTCATGTGGATTAGAAATGAGCTTGCCAATAGCATGAAATAGGCTCCTAAGCTTCTAACCAAGTACAAATGAGTGGAGAGGCCCTCCTTATATAGATTTGGGAGGGGCTCTCAAAAGTACATCTCATGTGGGATAATTCCCTTGAAAGGAGAATGAGTACATTTGGTAGAAGAAAATGGCAAGGTACCCAAATACAAATGATATAATATAAAATGGAAATATAATGGAAATGGAATGGATATAGAGTGACTCCAAGATACAAAATGGAGATGCACTCTCATATTCTCAACACTCCCTTTTGTAGAGTATGGAGGCTGCTTGAGTATGAGAGGAAGGTCCACCATGAATGTAGCAGCAGTAGCACAAGCACTGAATAGGAAGTCTCCATGTAAAAATGCATAGCTACCAAGTTCTAACAACCATGCAAGATCGCCATGTACTCCAAAAGATGTCCACTAGATGGATCACACGGATGCTCCATAGGTATGCCACCAACAAGGTACAAGAACAAGACAAGATGTCACTAGATGAGATCACCTCCATCGAAGATAGGTAGGATGACTCCATGTGGTATGTGAGAGCCTCCAAAGCTTTGAAAATATCCACCATGAGATGTGTCTGAGTAGCCATCTTAGGTATAAGCTGAGATTGGATGGCTAATTCTTCTTGCTCAAAAATTGTATCATGATCTGGAAAGTCATGTAAAAATAGAGCATGTTCCACATAGTGTGATTGTCCAAAACTAGAATGATCCCCCTTTGGAGCGGAAATGGGAGGATCCGAAAGCGATGAATACTTAGAGTATTCATTAAAGGTGCAATCTTTGGTTACTAGAACGGAGTGACTCTTTGGTGTTAGATGTGATGGCTGGGTACAATCAGAAGATCAAGGTGGTGCTGCTAGACCTGCTTCACACCTGCCCTTTCTTTTCTTCAGATATGGTTAGGAGACTCCTTGAGCTTCCAAATGACACCAAGAAACTATATATGTGTTGTACAAGGTGATTGAGTAATGATCAAATCAAAACAGATAAGTTTGAATCTTCATAAGTCCAAAAACTTGCTATTTCTGTAATGATACCTGCTCAGTCCTAAGCTCAGTGTGTCCAGCACACTTACAATTGGTCTAATTCCTTCTGGGAGTATTAAATTAACTTAACAAGCTACCATTAGCAAGTTAAATCACTCCAAATGACAAACTATACACTGAGCATGATGTTTAGCAAAATCAGAGACACCCCCGACTTTTCAGGAAACACACAGAAATATACCAGTGATCACTTCGACAGCGATTTCTCCCAATTGGCTGAATAGATTGACTTGAAACTTTGTAGTGTTGTAGAATGCTTTGAGCTGGTTCCAATGAGCCCTTGATCATCAATTTTGGTTCAGTAGATCTTGAGATATGTCCTGTTGAAGTCGACAGACTTGGAGGTAGTCACTCAGAGAAAACAGAGAGTAAAGAACTATGAGTATATGTATTGATACTATCAAATGTACATTCCCATTGGCAAGAGATGTAATGCACAATGGTACTCTGAGGTGTAGGCTAGGTAGTAGCACTCACACACTCACAAATTTGATTGGATTAGCCTCGGGAAGAGTGTCACATATCCCGCGACTTTTTACATTGGCTTTTATAGTTGTTTTTGAATGAATTTGAATTTGAATTCAAATTAAAGCTTCCTTGATCCTCTCCACTAGACTTAGGGAGATATTCCCTCAACTAAAATCATCTAACTTTTCCACGACTCTAGTCTAGTAGGTATGATTACAATGTTTGATAAAGTCACATGGACTTTTACATGAGATAAAAGTAAGAATCAATAAGACTAGGTTCACATGATTATTGACTCTTGTGAATGTATCATCCAAGGATCCAATCTTTTATGTTTTCCAAGGGTTCAATAGTCCAAGCTTCATGTTGGGTCTTCAAATGCACAAAGCAAAGCCAAGTGTTAAGGCTTGTTTGCACCAACAGCTCCCCCTCAAGCCAAACACTTGCTTGAGTCTTCATCTTTAGTCTTCAATGATATCCTGTAATCCAATCATGGATTTAAACCTGCATAACTTGCTCCCATCCAAAGCTTTGGTAAGCAAATCTGCACATTGAATATTAGTGGACACATATGATAATTGGATTTCTTTACTAAGTAGTTTCTCCCTCACATAGTGGTAATGCACCTCTATGTGTTTTGTCCTAGCATGATACACAGGATTAGCAGCTAAATGAAGTGAACTTGTGTTATCACCAAATATGATAGGTGGCCTTGTGTATAGGCCCAATTCTGAATAGAGTAACTTCAACCATATTGATTCTTGAGTGGCATTAGCTAGCCCTCTGTATTCTGCCTCAGTAGATGATAGAGCCACTGTGGGTTGTTTCTTGGATGACCAAGAAATAGGTTTATCACCTGCAAAGCATATGTAACCAGATGTACTCCTCCTGTCATCCTTGCAACCTGCCCAATCTGCATCTGAGTATACCTTGATGTCAATGTCTGATGAATATGGATAATACAAACCATGATTTTGTGTTCCCTTTAGGTACTTTACTATCTTCTTGGCTGCCTCCAAATGTGGTACTCTTGGCTTATGCATAAATTGACTAAGTACACTAACACCATATGATATATCAATCCTAGTTAAGGTAGCATAATTGAGACTACCTACCAAACTTTGGTAACCTGTAATATCCTTGAGTTCTTCTCCTTCATGTGCACTGAGTTTGTGGTTGACATCCATAGGAATGTTTGAGACTTTAGCTTCCTGCAAGTTAAACTTCTTGATCATGTCCTGAATGTACTTCTTTTGAGTAATGTATATACCTGAATTTGTGTAGACCAATTCAAGCCCTAGGAAGTACTTCAATAATCCAAGATCATTGATCTTGAATTCCTTCATCATTTGTCCTTTGATGTGTCTAATTCCTTGAACATCATTTCCTGTAATAATGATGTCATCAACATAGACACACAAGTATATTACCTCTGAATTGTTCTTCTTTATAAACAATGAAGTATCTGCTTTACTCATCACAAATCCTTGATCCAAGAGATAGGTTGTCAACCTATAGTTCCATGCTCTAGGTGCCTGCTTCAATCCATACAGAGCTTTCTTCAATTTGCAAACATGATTTACCTTATTGGGATCCTCATAGCCAGGTGGTTGTGACATGTAGACTTCCTCAGATATCCATCCATTCAAGAATGCATTCTTCACATCCAATTGGTACATGTTCCAATTCTTGGATGCAGCTACACTCACCATAATTCTGATAGTTGGCATCTTTGCCACAGGAGAAAATGTCTCCTCATAATCAATGCCTTGGGTTTGTGCAAAGCCCTTGGCCACCAACCTAGCTTTGTACCTGCTTATTGAACCATCTGAGTTCCTTTTGAGTTTGTAGATCCATCTGGATCCTATGACCTTCATGGAGTCCTTCTTGGGTACCAAGTCCCAAGTATCACTCTCCTTGAGAGCCTCCATTTCTTCATCCATTGCTTCCTTCCATTCTGGTTTAGTAATGGCTTCCTCAAATGTACCTGGTTCTTCACTTAAGATGTCCTTTGCAAGATATACAGAGTGCTTGGTTACAAGTGAAGTATCATATCCATACCTAATAGGTTTCTTCTTTTCCCTTGAAGATCTCCTCATAGCTTGTGTTGAGGATTCTGGATTGTCTTCAAGTTGCTTCATCTTCATCTTCCCTTTTGATTTCCAAGCTTTGAACTCTTCAATGTTGATGGTGTCTTCATCATCTGAGCTTGTGTCCTCATTCTGAGTTGGTTCTTGCCTGACAAGCTTTGGAAAGTCTTCTTCCATATCATAAGGTAGGCTCACTTTCCTGCACTCATTATCATACCATGAATCATTTTCATCAAAGATGACATCTCTGCTTACCTTGAAGCCTTTGTTTGAGGGGTTATAGAACCTGTATCCTTTCTGATTCAAATCATAACCAATAAAGATAAACTTCTCAGCCTTAGGGTCTAGCTTTCCCCTTACCTGTGAGGGAATATGCACATATGCAACACACCCAAAAATCTTGCAATGATCCAGAGATGGTCTCTTACCATGCCAAGCCTCATAGGGTGTCATTCCATCAAGTGTCTTTGATGGCAACCTGTTGATTAAGTATGTGGCAGTAGATACACTCTCTGCCCAAAGATAATTTGGCAGTTTCTTCTCATTGAGCATAGACCTAGCTGTCTCCACAATGAGTCTATTTCTTCTTTCAGCTACCCCATTTTGTTCTGGTGAGTACCTTGTGGTAATCTCCCTCTTGATGCCTCTTTCCTGCAAGAACTCTTCAAAATCATTGGAAAAGTATTCTCCACCACCATCAGATCTTAATCTCTTCAAATGTCTACCTGTTTGATTCTCTACTAATGCAAGATACCTTTTGAAGCAATTAAATACTTCATCTTTATGTTTCATGAAGTACAAGACAGTCCATCTGCTATAATCATCTATAAAAGATACATAGTACCTTGATCCAGATATGGATGGCTCCTTGCTTGGTCCCCAAACATCTGTATGCACCAATTCCAAGTAATCTTCATGCATAAATCCTTTCTTGGTATATGGCAACCTGTGTGACTTACCAAATTGACAAGCCCCACACTTGTATATCATGTGTTGCTTGGATACATTAGGTATCCCAAGCACACATTGATCTCTGCTCATCTGCTTTATGGTTCTCTCTCCAATGTGACCCAATCTTTTGTGCCACATCTCCAATTCTGATAGGGTTTGGTCCCTATAGTTGTACAAGGCAATATTTTTAGTATCTTCAAGTTCAAAGGTAAACAATCTACCTGACTTCTCTCCCTTGGCTATCCTTCTGAAACCATGTCTTGGATCCTCCACATATGCACCATGTTGAGTGAACCTGACCTGTAGACCTTTTTCAACAATCTGACCTACACTCATCAGATTCTTGGTGATTGTTGGAACATACAATACTCTGCTTAGCAAATTCTGATTACCATCACTTGTTTTGACATTACCTACTTTAACCACTGAGTGTTTAGTGTCATCACCTGTCTGCACTTGGTGCTTGCCTTTAGGTTCTTCCAAATCAGAGAGTAAGGCAACATTCCCAGCTACATGGTTAGAGCAACCTGAGTCAATATAGAACAAATGATCATCATTGATACCTGATTTAGATGTCATGTTCATAATCAACAAGGAATCATCTTGATCCTCTGCATAATTGTTGTAATCCTTTCTGTTCCTGTATCCTCCTTGATAATTGCCATTGTGGTTGTAGTTATTGTTGTAATTGTTGTTGTAGTTATTGTTGTAGCCATGGTAGCCTTGAGATTGATTGAACCTGCCTCTGCCTTGGGAGTATCCTCCTCTTTCGTGACCTCTTCCTCTTTGGTTCTTGTAGTTTTTGTAGCATTCATCTGTAGTATGATTAGACAAGCCACAAATATTGCATGGAGATTGATTATAGGGTCTCCCCCTACCTGACTTACCTCCTCTGCCCCTACCTCTAGATGATCTACCTCTCCCTGCATAGTTTGCTTGGGAGGTGGATCCTTCATCATCAACCTTCTTGCTTTTACCCTTATCTTTAGACTTCTTATCTGTATATAGGGCAGAGGGATTGTTACCTTTTGATTGCTCTCCATTCTTTGTGATCTTGGCTTCATGTGTAAAGAGTTGTCCAATCAAAGTTGTTAGATCAGGTGCTTGAATGTCCATGTACAAGTCCATTGCAGTGGTAAAGCTCTCCCACTTGTCATCTGCTTTGAGTCCATTGATCACTTGTCTGACTATTTGCTCTTCTTCAATCTCTTCTCCAACACTTGCAAGTTGATCTGCTATATCTTTGACTTTGGTGACAAAATCTGAAACACATTGTTTTGATTGCTTCCTAAGAGTTGTAAACTCAATCCATAGCTGATTCTTTCTGGCCCTTGTGCTTGATGAGAAGTATGTTGCCAAGGTCTCCCAAGTCTCTTGGGAAGTCTTACAGTTCCTAACATGAGGTAGAAGGAAATCAGAGATAGATTTTAGAAGATATGACCTGGCTAAAGCATCTTTAGCACACCATTGATTAAGTCTCTCATGCTCATCCTTTGTAGGTAGGCCTCTGGTTTTGAATGAGGGCAACTCCTCATCTCCTGATATGTATCCATACAAGCTTCTCCCTTGTAGATAAGTCTTCATTCTTAATGACCATGCCTGGTAGTTATTCCTATCCAATTTGTCAATAAAGGAAGGGAAACCATCACCCATGATTACCTTGTTTTGCTCTGATACCACTGTTAGATGTGATGGCTGGGTACAATCAGAAGATCAAGGTGGTGCTGCTAGACCTGCTTCACACCTGCCCTTTCTTTTCTTCAGATATGGTTAGGAGACTCCTTGAGCTTCCAAATGACACCAAGAAACTATATATGTGTTGTACAAGGTGATTGAGTAATGATCAAATCAAAACAGATAAGTTTGAATCTTCATAAGTCCAAAAACTTGCTATTTCTGTAATGATACCTGCTCAGTCCTAAGCTCAGTGTGTCCAGCACACTTACAATTGGTCTAATTCCTTCTGGGAGTATTAAATTAACTTAACAAGCTACCATTAGCAAGTTAAATCACTCCAAATGACAAACTATACACTGAGCATGATGTTTAGCAAAATCAGAGACACCCCCGACTTTTCAGGAAACACACAGAAATATACCAGTGATCACTTCGACAGCGATTTCTCCCAATTGGCTGAATAGATTGACTTGAAACTTTGTAGTGTTGTAGAATGCTTTGAGCTGGTTCCAATGAGCCCTTGATCATCAATTTTGGTTCAGTAGATCTTGAGATATGTCCTGTTGAAGTCGACAGACTTGGAGGTAGTCACTCAGAGAAAACAGAGAGTAAAGAACTATGAGTATATGTATTGATACTATCAAATGTACATTCCCATTGGCAAGAGATGTAATGCACAATGGTACTCTGAGGTGTAGGCTAGGTAGTAGCACTCACACACTCACAAATTTGATTGGATTAGCCTCGGGAAGAGTGTCACATATCCCGCGACTTTTTACATTGGCTTTTATAGTTGTTTTTGAATGAATTTGAATTTGAATTCAAATTAAAGCTTCCTTGATCCTCTCCACTAGACTTAGGGAGATATTCCCTCAACTAAAATCATCTAACTTTTCCACGACTCTAGTCTAGTAGGTATGATTACAATGTTTGATAAAGTCACATGGACTTTTACATGAGATAAAAGTAAGAATCAATAAGACTAGGTTCACATGATTATTGACTCTTGTGAATGTATCATCCAAGGATCCAATCTTTTATGTTTTCCAAGGGTTCAATAGTCCAAGCTTCATGTTGGGTCTTCAAATGCACAAAGCAAAGCCAAGTGTTAAGGCTTGTTTGCACCAACATTTGGGTCGTACAGTTCCTATGCCTTCTATGGTTCACTATAACTGATGAAAATGTAGTGCTTAGGCCGATCATCATCATGGACTTGGACATAGGCATCACTACCAAAGATGTGGAAATAACTCACACTTGGTTTCTTCTTAAAGTGAGCCTCAAATGGTGTTTGGTTCTTCAAGACATCTGAGAACCCTCGGTTTTGAATATGTAGTGTTGTCTGTATTGCTTCACCCTAATACTTTAGTGGAAGTTGCTTTTGACTAAGCATAACCTTGGCCATCTAGATCACAAATCGAATCCTCTATAAGGCAATACCTTGTTCAGTATCTTGCATTGCTTGATACTTGATTCCACGTTGCTTCAAGTACTTGGAGAAGTTGTGACTAACAAAGCTACTATCTCCATCAGATCGGATGTCTTCAAAGAACTTGGAAAGTCTTCTTGAACTATTTTCATCCACTCCTTAAACTTGGAAAGGGAATCCTCTATATGCTTGAGTGAACACACCGAGGTGTATCTAGTGAAGTCATCTAATATCAAGAAGAAGTAAATTGACCCATTTAGAGAAGGTATTTGCATAGGTCCACAACTATCAGCATGTACTAATGCTAAGGGTTTATTTGCAGCAATGGATGCTTCTGTATGCAAAGGGGAAATTTTTTGCTTGTCACATGATTGGCAATTCGATTGCATTGGTGTGATCCTGGGTAAACCCTTGACAAGATTATTGGAAGAGATCTTAGCTAAGCAAGATCTTCTTGAACTATTTTCATCCACTCCTTAAACTTGGAAAGGGCATCCTCTATATGCTTGAGTGAACACACCGAGATGTATCTAGTGAAGTCATCTACTATCAAGAAGAAGTAAATTGACCCACTTAGAGAAGGTATTTGCATATGTCCACAACTATCGGCATGGACTAATGCTAAGGGTTTATTTGCAGCAATGCATGCTTCTATATGCAAAGGGGAAATTGTTTGCTTGTCACATGCTTGGCAATTTGATTGCACTGGTGTGATTGTGGGTAAACCCTTGACAAGATGACTGGAAGAGATCTTAGCTAAGCAAGAGGTATGTCCAAATCTACAATGCCACAAGCTAAGACTTGAATCTTTGGCCATAAAACTTGAAAGCTTGTAGAGACCTTTGTCTTCAAAGCCTTGAGCTATTACTTCATTGGATTCATGATCAATGACTTGAACCTTGTTGTGATTGAATTGTATTGCCATATTTACTATGTAATGGATTTGGGTGAATTCAATGCAAATGATCTCATATAATCATGTGTTATAATACATATACTTCATTAATCATCTCTGTCTAATTCTCTGATATGACTACTCATAATAGTGAACTTTGTCTGATCATAGCTCAGTGAATTCTCAATCATTCTGCATGATCTATAGCGTTTTGGAACCAGCTTGAATTCTACTTTATGCTATCAAAGTTTCAAAAAATTTGGTCCCTAAAAAATCGGGGGTAAGCTTTGGATTGTTAAATTGATTTCTCGGAGCATACTTGATCATTTTAGATGATTCCACTTGTAATCATTAGCTATCTAAGATAATTGAATTCCCTCAAAAGGAATTTAATCAGTTGTTACTGTACTGTGAGCATTGAGCAAAAGAAATAGAAGGTGTGTGGACTAAAATAGCAAGTTCTTTGTAACTAGATACTCTTGAAGTAGTGTCCCCCTCAAGCAAAACATCTTAGCTTGCACATCTTCATCAATCTTCTTGAATATCTTGCAATCCATTGATGGTTTTAAACCTGCAAAGCTTAGTACCATCAAGTGCTTTGGTCAACAAATCAACAGATTCCATGTTTGTAGATACATATGATAATTGAATTTCTTTGCTCAAGAGCTTCTCTCTAACATAGTGAGTGTACTTTTATATGCTTGATTCTTGCATGATAAATGGGATCGGCTACAAGATGCAAAGAACTAGTATTGTCACCAAAGATCATAGGTGAATGAGTATGAAGTCCTAAATCTGATTAGAGCAATCTAATCCAAATAGCTTCCTGTGTAGCATTTGCTAATCCCCTGTATTCAGTCTGTGTTGAAGATAGAGCAACAAATTGGTTGCTTCTACAAGACCATGATATGGGGTTATCACGTGCAAAAGATAAATATCCAGACGTACTTCTTCTATCATCCTTACATCCTGCCCAATCTGCATCTAAGTATAACTTAATGTCCAAATCTGATGTGTATGGGACGTAAAGACCTTGGTTTTGAGTACCTTTGAGATACTTCAAACTTCTTTTAGCAACTTCCAAGTGAGATGCTCTAGGCTTATCCATGAATTAACTCAGAACACTTACTCCTTAACATATGCCAATGCTTGTTAATGTTGCGTAGTTTAGACTTCCAATGATGCTTTGATAACCTGCAATGTCTTCAAGAAAATCACCTTCATGAGCACTCAATTTATGATTTACCTCCATAGGGGTGCTAGCTACCTTTGCATTCTCCAAGTGGAACTTCTTCAACATGTTTGCACATATTTCCTTTGAGTGATGTAGATTCGAGAATTAGTGTATACTAACTCAAGTCCAAGAAAATACTTCAGAAACCCTAGGTCACGGATCTTGAACTCGTGCATCATCTAGTTCTTGATTCGTTTGATGCCATTGGCATCACTACCTATAAGAATGATGTCATCAACTTACACACATAAATATATTATTTCTGAATTACTCCTCTTGACAAACAGAGAGGAATTTGCCTTGCTGATCATGAAATCTTCGTCTTGAAGATAGGTTGTTAACCTATGGTTCCATGCCCTAGGTGCCTACTTCAAACCATAAAGGGCTTTCTTCAGTCTGCATACATGATTTACCTTGCTTGGGTCCTCATAGCTATGAGGTTTAGCCATGTAAACCTCCTCTAAAATCTAGCCATTGCGAAAAGCATTTTTCACATCTAGTTGATACATATTGCAATTTCTAGATGCAGCTACACTTACCAATACTCTGATGGTTCGCATCTTAGCCATAGGTGAAAAGGTTTCTTCATAATCTACTCCTCAGGTTTGTGCAAAACCCATAGGCACAAGCCTAGCTTTATACTTGTTTATGGATCCATCTGTGTTCCTTTTGATTTTGTAAATCCACCTAGAACCCGTTACCTTCATTGATGCTTTCTTGGGTACTAACTCCCAAGTGTAATTCTCTTGGAGTGCTTCTATCTCTTCATCCATAGCCTCCTTGCATTCTTCTTTCGTACTTGCTTCTTCATATGAAGAAGGTTCTTAAAGTGATAAATCCTTAACAAGATCAATGGAATGCTTAGTAACTAATGAAGTATCATACCGATATCTGATTGGCTTCTTACTCTCTCTTTGTGATCTGCTTAAGGCTTGGTTGGATGATTCAGGAATGTCCACTAACCTCTTCTTCTTGGCCTTGCCTTTTGATTTCCATGCTTTAAGTTCTTCCAAGTTGATGGTGTCCTCATCATCTGATTTGATATGTTCAATTGTGCTTGGCTCCTCCTTGGTGAGGCTCGGAAATTCTTCTTCCAAGTCATATGGCAATTTGACCCTGCTGCATTCACTTTCAAACCAAGAATCATTCTCATCAAATACAACATCACTACTGACCATAAATCCTTTCTTGGATGGATTATAAAACCTGTATCCTTTCTGATTTAAATAATACCCTATGAAGATGCATTTCTCTACCTTAGGGTCTAACTTGGAACATACACATAAGCAATGCAACCAGAAATTTTGCAATGTTCAAGTGATGGTCTCCTACCATGCCATGCCTCATAGGGAGTCATCCCATCAAGAAATTTAGAAGGTAACCTGTTGCTAAGATAAGTGGCAGTACAAGTAATTTGGAAACCCTTTTTGATTAAGCATTGGTCTAGCTGTTTCACAATCAATATGTTCCTCCTCTCTACTACTCCATTTTGCTCTACAATATACCTGGTAGTGATCTCCCTTTTGATACCTCTATCCTACAGGAATGCATCAAATTCATTGGAGGAGTACTCACCTCCTCCATCTGAACTTATCCTCTTTATATTGTATCCTATTTGATTTTCCACAAGTGCAAGATACTCCTTAAAGCAGCTGAACACTTCATCCTTATGTTTCATGAAGTACAAGATAGTCCACCTACTGAAATCATCAATAAATGACACATAGTACCTTACTCCTGAAATTGAAGGATCCTTGCTTGGTCCCCACAGATCTTTGTGGACAAGTTCCAAATAATCCTCATGCATATAGCCTTCCTTTGGAAAGGGTAACCTGTGTGATTTACTAAACTGACATGCAGCACATTTATAGATCATATGTTGCTTGGATACATTAGGTATCCCAAGTACACATTGATCTCTACATATCTGCTTTAATGTTCTCTTACCAATGTGCCCTAGTCTTTTGTGCCATATCTCTAACTCAGACAAAGTTTGATCCTTATAATTGAAAAGTGCAATGTTTCTATTGAAATACTACCAAAATACCCAAAAGATGGAGTGATCAGTTCCAAACATGACACGACCTACACCAAGTGTCATGAGTGTGGTATTGCAGGTTTGAAGATAGATTTTGCATGTACAGGCACATAGGAGTGACAAGGAGGACACAAGGTACTCATATTTGCAAAAATTTTTGAGTTTGGACTCCAAAAAGTCCAAATGTCGTGACCAGTTGAGTTCAAGTGTCCCGATACTTGAATTCCCATGTGTCATGATATTTGGTAGATATCAAGTGTCACGATATCTGTGACCTCCAAGTGTCATGACATCTGTGACCTCCAAGTGTCACGATATCTCTGACCTCCAAGTGTCGCAATACCTGTGTCCTCCAAGTGTCACGATATCTATGACCTCCAAGTGTCGCGATATTTGTGACCTCCAAGTGTCGTGATATTTGCCAAGTGACATGATATTCCTCAGGTGTCGAGTGTCGTGCTCAAGGCCAAGTGTCGCAATATTCCTCAGGTATCGAGTGTCGTGACCAACCAGGTGTCGTGTGTCCAAGTGTCATGATATTTCCCAAGTGTCGCGATACTTCCCAAGTGTCCTGTATCATGGAATTTCTAGTGTCGTGTATCGTTTAGTTCAGATATTGTGTATCGTGGCAAGGCAAGTATCATGTATCGTCTACTTCCAAGTATTGCCGATACTTAGTGTTGTGTGTCGCCTTTCTGAAGCACTTCTTGAGAGGTCTTGTTTCCCTATTTTAAACCTCGAAACCTTGAACTAACATAACTTTCTCATACAAAATCCGTTTGTAGTGATTTTGGGTTCATTGGAAAGCTCATGGGCAGTACAACAAAAATAATAACTAGATTATTAGATATAGTATTTTTAAGTTGACCCTCAGGTGGACTAGGAAACCAAGGAGTTCCAAAGGATTTTGTGCAATACCAGGGGAAATTATGGACTTGTAGACAAATCTTATGAACCTAAGATCGTCTGAGGCTAGTGTCAACCATACAGCTAAGTGTTAGGCACAACAACTAAGTGGTTATCCCTACGTGCTAAGTTCCAACACAAGTGACTCAGAAATGCCCTTCAACATGGAGAGACCCACATGTAGCTCAAATACTTCCTATTTACGGACACCAGAAGGTCCCTATAAGACACAATTGGAATATATCAGGACCAACCAATTAGGTGCTCGCATATATGAGGATGGCTTGAGGCAATGAGTGGTCTAAATAAAAAATCTAGATCAACGCTTTGGACTCGAACACCCTGTGGTCAAGTTCAAATAGGGTTCATACATTGATAAGGAAGGAAGCAGGTATGTGGTAACCAATCTCCCAAATAGGACAGATGAGTTTGGAAATTTCATTCCTGAGAATGAGAAAGGAGACCTAGAGCAAGGGGACCTAGGAGGAGAACCCAAGACTCCTAAAGGTAAGTCAGTTGGATGAGGAGTTAGGACTCTCCAAACTTTATAAGGATTCTGACAGTTCTACTAGTCATACCTCTAGAACCTCCATTGAGATAGATGAGATAGCTGAGAAAGTTGCCAAGAAGCTAGGAGTCCAAAATAGACAAACACCAAGAGTCACCTCATTGAACTCTCTAGAACCTCCATTGAGATAGATGAGATAGCTGAGAAAGTTGCCAAGAAGCTAGGAGTCCAAAATAGACAAACACCAAGAGCCACCTCATTGAACCAGTGTTATACTTGCAGAGGAGACCACATCGCCAATATTTGCCCAATGATGGCTCAACCCCAAGGAAACCCTAATGCTCCATATTGCACCATTGAGAAAAAAATACACAAACCACACGGCTCAAGATTGTCCCTACAACAGGCACCCTATTAGACAAAATTATTAGCAACCTTATCAGCAGGGTAGGTATCAGAATCAATACCAACAGCCATATTTTAGGCCACAATAGCAATATCAGGCACCATATAGACCACAACATATCCTAGGAAACCAACCACCAGCGACTACTAATGTGATTCTAGGTAAGTATGCAGTGGCAAAGGAGAACCTTAATAGAGCATTGGTGCTAGTGACCCCTTTGATTTCAAAAAATGACTCTCATGCTCATATTACAGACTACTCCCATGAAGAGAGTCCACATGGTTATTACATAGAGTCACCTGAGCCTAGTGAGAATTATTCATATCAATATGAGGCACCATCTATGGAACAAAATTGGGAGCCAAAATACTCTAATGTCATGTACATGAATCCCAACCCAGACCCCAAGCAAGACAAGTAAGACCACAAGCCCCTAGAGGTCCATGTTTTAGATGTGAGGGTGACCATTTCATTTGTGAATGTCCCCACCCATCAAGTCTCGGACAAGGACAAAACATTACAATACAAGGCTTTTGTCCTGAGTGCGGCAAAGAACATCTCCCGAGAGAATGTCCCAAGAACCCCTCTAGTGCACCCAAGGTCACCCCCATTAATGTGGTAGGCTTAGTGGTGGATTCAAGTGCAAGTGGTAGTAATGTGGCTCCTGTATAGGCAGTTACTAGGGCACAAAGATTAAAACAAGATAAACCAGCAGAGCAATCAGATTCAAGTGAATAACGAGATCCTAGTAAGAGGAAAACAAGAACATGGAAGGATACCAGGGAGAAAGCTATTCGCAAGGGGAATAAAAAGCTATCTGAAATAGAAGAAAGCTTGAAGGATGCAAAAACAAAAATAGAAGATATTACATCTCAAAGCCCCGCCCATGCCAAAGCTCCATCCACTCCACCTCATCCCACCCCACCACCCACTATAAATAAACCAAAACCAGGATTTGTTTTAGCAGATCCAACCCTAGAAGGCTTGGACATGATGTTCAAGGCCTACCAGGCTTGACTTCAAGAAGGACGGCTGCAAACCTAGACAAGAGTTACCCTAGAGTAGACTTAGAGATTGAATGGACAAAAATGTGCATGAAAATGTTAGAGCTAGCTCAGGCTATGCTCGAGACTAGTCAATTGTTCAATCAGACAAACTCTATCGAGCCGAATTTGTATTTCCAAGGCTTACTAGAAAGATTAGAGCAGTTGGTAAACAAGCCCCTAGATTCTTTACCTCCACAGGCTCAACCAGTTGTTGAAAGAGAAAGCTCACCCCCAATGAAAGCTTATGTTCCTAACTCCACGGACTTTGGAACACCTTTTTCAATTCAAGAGTACTCTCAAGAGTTCTTGTGGGAAATACAAGAAGAGAAATGGGCCAAGGAGAAGGGTAATCCCCCTCCTCTTCCTGAAATTGATGACCTTCATGATCAATTTCCCGAAGACATTGCATCTATCTATGGAGATCAAATAGAGCAACAAGAAGATGAAAGATTGGATTTTGGATCTACTTCTTTACAAGAGTTGCCACAATTCACAGGCCCTTGGGAATCTGAATCTCTCTAGATTAGAGCTCCCACCATACTAGTAAGAAACAAAGACTCAGTGGTTCCACGGAACACTGATGTCATGAAGAACAGTTAAGGTTCATTGTCATCTCACCGCAGAAGAGCTGTTCAAAGCAAAACCTGAGCTATGGAATCATGTGAAGGATCAGGTTCCAGAACTTGATTCCAATATGCCAAAAGCAGGCTCTAAGCAAAAATTTCCAGAGATACCTCTCGATAAAATAGGGGACATGAGTGAAGGTGAAGAAGGTAATACTTATCTTCCCATCACCTACCAAGGTTACACAACCAAAGCAATCGTAGATTTAGGTGCGGGTGTTGCTATTGCGACCACCTCCTTGTGGAAGCCATGGGGCAAACCCACATTAAGACCAACTAGAATGAAGCTTCAAATGGCGAACGGCCATTTTGAAAGACCTCTAGGATTGATCTAAGGAATAACTTTAACCACTTGTGGTGTAGAGTTTGAACACACATTTGCTATATGTGACTTCGAGAAAAATAATGTCTATGAGATGATCCTAGGAAGACCCTTCCGATGTCAACTACAAATAGTACAGGATTGGGGAATCAACTCCTGGTACTTGCAACACTAAAGGGTCACAACAAAGGTCAATTTGAAGGATTACACCTTCAGAGATCTACCACTCCTAGAGTGGAATGCTATCCACAAGGCACCAAAAGAGTCAATCTCTGTGCATTCTGAAAGTAATTCTAATCCATTTTGGATGCATGAAGATATTCACTTGTGGATAAGCAAGGTCGCAAAGGAAGAGGAAAAGCACCTAAAAGCAAGAGAAGAAAAACTCCCCCAGGAGATAGGCCAGTTAAAGACCTAGCCTATACACCAATGACATTTCCAAATGAGGAATTTGAGCCTCACGGTTGGGCAAAAATCTTGTCCACCATGGACATTGCTGTCAATGAAGAACAATGGACACCTCATTGTGATGAGGAGGGTTATGATATTTCAGTGTTCATGTGTCAATCCTTGTTGGAAGATTGTGAGCCTAGTGACTTCATAGAAGAAGAAGAGAATGATGATGATCTAGAGTCCATTGTGATGGATAGTTGCTTTAATTCAGAGAAGCACTGTCTAGAAGGTATATGAGTGTTTACCCAAAAAAAAAGAAGAACTTCTCCCAAGCATTAAAACGGTAGATCCAAAGGATGGAAGTGAAGGTAGTAAAAAGAAAAAGAAAAGAAAAGTAGTGAAACAAGAAGACGAAGAAGCATTCTTTGAAGTACCAGAAAAATTCAAGAAATATGAAGTTGAAGATCGGAAAAATTTGGTACAAATGCATAGGAGAGAGGCCATCATAGGATATGATAACAAAGAAAAGACCAAGAAAATTGTTGTAACCATTGAAGGGAACGAAGAGCGATGTACATACATAGGAGATGACGTAAGTTGAAAAGAAGAAGTACAGCTTGTAGCTCTGTTAAGGGAATATAGGGACGTTTTTGCATGGATCTATAGAGATTTGAAGGAGTAGATCCAAAAATTTGCTCTCATACGATCCCCATGACTGCCGATGCCAAGCCCACCAAACAAAGCCCTACACATATAATGACATTTATGTAGCTAAAATCAAAGAGGAAATTGAGAGGTTGATTGAAGCTCGATTTATCTATGAGATTGATCATACGGAATGGGTGTCCCCCATTGTAGTGGTGCCCAAAAAGAATGGAAAATTGTGAGTGTATTAACCTTAAAAAAGTTAATGCTGCTATGATCACAGATAGTTATCCGCTTGCAATCACTCAACATTTATTGGAGCGTGTTTCAGGCAAGGAATTTTATAGCTTTCTTGATGGATTTTCAGGTTATAATCAAGTAGCCATTGCCCTAGAAGATCAACAGAAGACAACTTTTGCCACAGAGTGGGGAATCTTTGCATTCTGGGTGATGCCATTTGGGCTCACTAATGCACCTGCAATATTCCAAAGGCTCATGTGTCATGTCTTCAAAGAGTTCTAGCAAAAGAGCTTAGAAGTATATGTGGATGATCTATGTGCTTATTCCCAAGAGAGAAGATACCACATTCTTGTTGAAGAATCACTCACGAATTTGACGTACAGACAAAAAGATAAAGAGAAGCGGAATCAAATATTCAGAAAATCAAAAGTCTTAATGAAGAGACAAATTCACGGCCATTATGTACAGCACAGAATCTTGCAGAATCAAAGTTCGTTACACCGAATCAAACTATATATACAGACGAACGTGCATAAGAATAATAGAGAGGGAAGTGCGAATAAGAACGTGCGTGAGAAGAGCGTGCAGTATAAATAAGAGCACAAATAGAAGAAGAAGGATATAGAGGGAGAGAATATCAGGAAGTGAGAAGACGCCATAGATGGCGTATGAGAGAACAAAGAGTGAGAAGGTTTTTCAGAAGACGCCATAGATCCCATATGTACAGATGAATAACAGAAACCTGAAATGTCAGGTGTTCATCTGAGAGAGATGGTAGAAGAAACTACTCAGTGTAGGAGAGTTTCCATAACTTGAGCAAGAAGAGGCCAAGTTAATTTGTACACATCTTCTCTAAAAGAAAACACATGTTCATGTGGAAGTTTGAGCGCACTGTTCGTATGTGAGGAATCTGAGTATTTTTCGTGTTATCGTAGAAAGTTACCGTTATCAGTTACAGTTCGTTAGTAAACATGTCCCTCGGTACCCTCTCAGTCAACAAATGTTTCGGTCAAACAAAGTTATCTCAGTAAACGAATGTTCCGGTCAGTTACAGTTTTCTTAGAAAACGTGTTTTCCGGTAGAACAACGAAGTATATCTCGTAGAGTAAATTAAGGTTTTGTATGAGAGTCATCTTACCTTATAGCTAGACATCTCTACTATCAGTTCACCAAAGATTTCGGTGAAATGGATATGTACACACAGTACAAAGTCTGACCGAAAGAAGGCACTGTGAACTGGAGAAGTTTTTTTCTTAAACTTCAGAAAGAGAAGGAAGTTCATGCATCACTTCCTTACTTCTTGTATACTCACTTGAAGTAATTATAAACAGAACAGGAGTTGATTCCGGTAAGATTCCGATATAAGTCTGGTAACAGTCTAGTGAAGTTCCGGTGGAATTTTTCCAGTAAATTCAAAGCGCAGGTTTATATGTTAAGTGATAGTAACCATGCTGAGCTACTGCTGATTATAGAAGTGTTCTAATATCACTCTAGCTTAGTATCCTTTTCGGTGGCACAGCAATTTCCGAAGGCGTGACAAGGTTCAAGCCTTGCCGTGATGACCACCAATAAGTGATACAAGAGCGAAAGTTAATCGCCCACAAGTGGTATCAGAGAATAAGAAGGCCCAACAATGGTATCAGAGCCAGAATATCCACCCTCAATTGGCATCAGAGCCAGAGCATCAGAGCCGGTTAACCACAACAAGTGGAACCAGAACGAGAAAGATTCTGAAGAGCAGAAAGATTCTCATAAAAGGTCACCGGAAGTAACAGAAACAAGTAGACCATGGCAGATCATGTCCAAATTGATAAATTGGATAGAGATAATTATCCCGCATGGGTAATGCGTATGGAAGCCTTACTTATGAGTAAGGACTTAATGATGTATGTGACCGGAGAAGAAAAGAAGCCGATTTTCGAAGATGATAGTCAACTGGAAAAAGAAGAATTAGAAGCCTTGAAGCAGTGGCAGAAGAAAGATGCAACGGCAAGAGCTTACATTTATAATACCGTTTCAGACCATTTACTACCACACATCAGAGGTCTGGAGAAAGCGGAGGACATATGGAGTGTGTTGGAAGATCACTTCCAAAATACTACGAAAGCTAGGAAGGCTAGCTTATGGTCGGAGTTCACAACGTTCAAAAAGAAGTCGAGTCAAAGCATTAGTGACTATGTCACCAAGATGAAGGATCTAGCAGATAGTCTTGGATCCATAAATGAAGATGTCGAAGATCACAGATTGATAGCGCAACTGCTAATAGGTTTGAGAGGAGATGAAAGGTGGAAACCCTTCGTACTCTCAACTGAAATATCTTTAAATCATTTTGTACCAGATTTAAATCACTTGCTTGGTTTGATGCTCACATATGAGCAAGACCTAAAAGGAGATGCAGATAAAGGACAAAGTTCTGCAATGTACATGAAGAACAAGAAGAAAGCAGACAAAGGTAAGTCAAAAGACGAAGAAGAGTCGAGTTCTCAGGCTTATTATGCAAGAGGTAAAGGCACCGGCAGAGGAAGAGCAAGAGGCTTTGGAAGAGGAAGAGGCAGCCAGAGCAACAACAAGAAGGCTTGCTGGATCTGTGGACTAAGTAATCATTTGGCTCATGATTGCTGGCACAATCAACAAGGATCAAATCAAAACAGTAATAGCAGAGGTAGAAGTGGAAGATATCAGAATAACTTTCAAAGTGGTAGACAGAGTCAAAGAGGAGGCTACGGTAGAGGTGGAGCAAGAAGTTGGGGCCAGAATCAATCCTACAACACCACCTACAACAACTACGCAAATGACACTCAGAATGAAAGTCATACATCATTGATGATGAACTCAATCAGCACATCAGATAACCAAGACCTGAAGGTATTTTACATTGACTCTGGGTGCTCTA
This sequence comes from Ceratopteris richardii, assembly GCA_020310875.1. Classification (NCBI taxonomy): domain Eukaryota; kingdom Viridiplantae; phylum Streptophyta; class Polypodiopsida; order Polypodiales; family Pteridaceae; genus Ceratopteris; species Ceratopteris richardii. The sequence goes on along the minus strand of CM035408.1, from coordinate 88,770,960 downwards.
ATCATTTGTCAGGAAATATAGAACTGATGTCAGAATTGGAGAAAGGTAGTTCCAGTCATACTGTTCAAACAGGTGACAATACGAGGCATAGTGTACATTCAGTTGGAAAGGTGAAGTGTAATGAGTGGAGCAGATTTGCTAACCAATGTTTTGTATGTTCCAACGATACCAAAAAATTTTGATTAGTGTAGGACAGATAGTTGAGAAAGGTTTTCAGGTCAGATTTACAAATGAAGGAGTATTTGTAGAAGATCCCGAGAACGGATATAATCAGATCGTCTCTGGTAAGAAAGAAGGCAGACTCTTTACTTTAAGAGTACAAGGGAACATCGGCCAAGCGCTGCTCACACATGGTGAAAAGGTGATTACAGAACTTGATCTCTGGCATAAGAGATTAGGTCATTTTAATGAAAAAGGAATTAAAGCTATGATAGCGAATCAGTCAGTACTGGGATAACCGAATGTACAGAATCAACATATGCACAAGTGCGAAGCATGTCAGATGGGAAAAGCCCACAGGTTACCTTTCCAGAAGAAAGGATTCAAACATGATGGAGTACTCGAACTCATTCATACAGATGTATGGGATCCAACAAAAGAAGGATCAATCAGCGGATCGAGGTATTATGTTCTTTTCATTGATGATGCTACAAGGTGGATAACTCTTTATGTTTTGAAAGAGAAATCAGAAGTGTTTGGAGCTTTCAGGAATTTTCATGCATATGCTGAAAGACTCACAGGTCAAAAACTGAAGAGACTGAGGTCTGATGGAGGGGGAGAATACTTCTCCCGAGAGTTCAATGACTATCTTTGGAATGCAGGTATTAAGAGATAAATAACCTACAGGTATACACCACAACAAAATGGTGTAGCAGAAAGAAGGAACCGAACTCTAGTTGAGTTTGCACGAGCTATGCTAATGGAAAAGGAGTGTCCAAATTATCTTTGGGCTGAAGCCGTAAATATAGCTACATACTTGGTAAACAGATTACCATGTACGGCATTAGATGGAAAAGACCCCGTATGAAGCTTGGTGGGGAAAGAAACCAACACTTGATCATTGCAAGGTGTTTGGATCAGTAGCTTACGCTTATGTACCATCACAACTTAGACATAAGCTTGAACCAAAAGCCGAGAAATATGTGTTCATCGGATATGATGAAAAACAGATGGGCTACAAGCTGTGGAGCCCTCTAACAAAACAGTTTACTGTTTCCAGAGATGTTACATTTGATGAACAGAAAAGCTGGTATACAAATCAGAATCATACAACGAAAGAATTCGAAGAAGAAGTAAGAAGGAAAGAGAAAGGGAAATCAATTGTGCATGTGAATAGAGATGAAGATCATATGCAGGCAAGTACGTCCAGGATCGGATCAGGTATAAGAAATGGAGATGAACAGGGATTTGATGAAGACGTGTATTCAGATACACATGAAGAGTTTGAACCAAGAAGGTGAAACAAGAGTAGAAGACAACCAGAAAGGTATTATTATGATACCTCGTATATAACTCAAAAAAATTATGCATACATGGTCAAGGATGATGAAGAACCTCAGAACTATGATGAAGCTAAAGGCAAGAAGCAATGGGAAGAAGCAATGAAAGAAGAGTTTATCGCACTAGAGGAGAACAAGACATGGGAACTTGTTCCGAAACCAAATGGTAAGAAAGTGATTGGAAATAAATGGGTTTTCAAAGTTAAGAAGCTTGCAGATGGAAGGATAGCCAGACACAAAGCTAGACTGGTTATCAAGGGCTATGCTCAGACGCATGGCATAGATTATGACGAGACGTTTAGTTCGGTGGCAAAGATGTCAACCATAAGGACAGTGATTGCTATAGCAGCATCAAAAGGATGGAAGCTAAGTCAACTAGATATAAAGAATGCATTTCTGAATGGATACATATCAGATGAAGTCTACATGGAACAATCGGAAGGGTTTGTAAGTTCCAAATACCCAAATTTTGTTTGCAGATTAAGAAAAGCACTTTGCGGACCAAAGCAAGCTCCAAGAGCTTGGAATTACAGACTTGTGAAATATCTCAATGAACTTGGATACCAAAGTTCGAAAGTAGATGCAAGTCTACTCATTAAGAGAACAAAAGAAGGTATGATCTACATTTGCATTTATGTAGACCACATTATAATCACAGGTACCTCAGATGAAGGAATTAAAGAAGTAAAGAGATTACTCAAAAAGGAGTTTCATATCAGTGACCTAGGAAAGTTGTCATACTTTCTAGGAATGGAAATCACATACACAGATCATGGTGTATATATTACGCAAGAAAGGTATCTCCTAAACTTACTGAAGAAGTTTAATATGGAGAATTGCAGAGAAGCTTCAACACCGCTTGAAGTGAATCATAAACTCAACAAATATAGTGGTGCAAAATTTAAAGATATGAGGAGATATCAGTCGTTAGTGGGAAGCTTAATTTACGCTACACTAACACGACCGGATCTTAGCTATGCAGTGGGAGTTCTCTCACAGTTTATGCAGTGGGAGAGCATTCAGTGACTCAGACTGGGCAGGAAGTGAAGATGACAGAAGACCAACACATGGGTATATGATATACCTACGAGATAAGCTAGTAAGCTGGTGTTCAAAGAAACAACACACAGTGGCTCTATCATCAACAAAAGCAGAATATAAAGGACTTGTAGAAGCAGCTAAAGAAGTGATATGGATGCAGACCTTGTTCAAAAGCATGGGTATTGATCAAGGTATACTGATCATACATGGAGATAATATGAGCTCGTTGTATCTTGCAGCAAATCCAGTATTTCATGCAAGAACAAAGCACATAGAAATTCAGTATCATTTCCTGAGGGAAAAGGTAATGGAGAAGGAGATAGAAATAGTATACACTCTGACAAAAGATCAGATTGCAGATATTTTGACAAAGAGCTTGGATGGAGCAAAGACAAGCAGATTCAAAGAAATGGCAGGTATAAAAGAAAGAAAAATATATGAAGACACGAAGAGTCAAATTAGTTAATCACTCACGAATTTGACGTAGAGACAAAAAGATAAAGAGAAGCGGAATCAAATATTCAGAAAATCAAAAGTCTTATTGAGGAGACAAATTCACAGCCATTATGTACAACACAGAATCCTGCAGAATCAAAGTTCGTTACACCGAATCAAACTGTATATACAGAAGAACGTGCATAAGAATAATAGAGAGGGAAGTGCGAATAAGAACGTGCGTGAGAAGAGCGCGCAGTATAAATAAGAGCACAAATAGAAGAAGAAGGATATAGAGGGAGAGAATATGAGGAAGTGAGAAGACGCCATAGATTGCGTATGAGAGAACAGAGAGTGAGAAGGTTTTTCAGAAGACGCCATAGATCGTGTATGTACAGATGAATAACAGAAACCTGAAATGTCAGGTGTTCATCTGAGAGAGATGGTAGAAGAAAATACTCAGTGTAGGAGAGTTTCCATAACTTGAGCAAGAAGAGGCCAAGTTAATTTGTACACGTCTTCTCTAAAAGAAAACACATGTTCATGTGGAAGTTTGAGCGCACTGTTCGTATGTGAAGAATCTGAGTATTTTTCGTGTTACGGTAAAAAGTTCGTTAACCGTTAACAGTTACAGTTCGTTAGTAAACGTGTCCCTCGATACTCTCTCAGTCAACGAATGTTTCGGTCAAATAAAGTTATCTCAGTAAACGAATGTTTTGGTCAGTTATAGTTTTCTTAGAAAACGTGTTTTGCGGTAGAACAACGAAGTATATCTCGCAGAGTAAATTAAGGTTTTGTATGAGAGTCAGCTTACCTTATAGCTAGACATCTCTACTATCAGTCCACCAAAGATTTCGGTGAAATGGATATGTACACACAGTACCAAGTCTGACCGAAAGAAGGCACTGTGAACTGGAGAAGTTTTTTCCTTAAGCTTCAGAAAGAGAAGGAAGTTCACGCATCACTTCCTTACTTCTTGTATACTCACTTGAAGTAATTATAAACAGAACAGGAGTTGATTCCGATAAGATTCCGATATAAGTCTGGTAACAGTCCAGTGAAGTTCCGATGGAATTTTTCCAGTAAATTCAAAGTGCAGGTTTATATGTTAAGTGATAGTAACCATGCTGAGCTACTGCTGATTATAGAAGTGCTCTAATATCACTCTAGCTTAGTATCCTTTTTGGTGGGGTGGCAATTTCCGTAGGCCTGACAAGGTTCAAGCCTTGTCGTGACGACCACCAATAAGTGGTACAAGAGCGAAAGTTAATCACCCACAAGTGGTATCAGAGAATAAGAAGGCCCAACAATTCCTGAGCTCAGATAGATTTTCAACAAGTGTAGAGAATATCGAGTGTGTCTGAACCCAGAAAAGTGTGTGTTCATGGTACGAGAAGGTAAAATCTTAGGTCCCATTGTTTCTAAGAACGGAACATCAACAGACGAGGACAAAGTTAGAGCCATAGCAGAGCTATCGAGGCCAAGGAGCGTTAAAGAGGTAGAAGCCTTTATAGGCCATTGTAGATATTACCGCAGATTTATCTACATGTATGCAATCATAGCCAAACCTCTTTACGCCTTGCTGACCAATTTTGAGTGGAATGATGAATGTGAAAAATCCTTCGATGAGCTAAAAATATGTTTATGCTCAGCACCAATACTAACCACTCCTGATTGCAATAAACCCTTCCATGTGCATGTAGATGCTTCCAATCATGCGATAGGATGTGTGCTAGCACAACCCACAAGTGAACGAAATTTAGATTTGCATATAGCAGATGCTAGTAGACAACTAAATGCGGCTGAATGAAACTATACCACAACTGAGTGAGAAGGTTTAGGCATGGTATATGCTCTGAAGGAGTTTACAAACTATCTTTTGGCCAACAAGTTCAAGCTTTTCATTGATCATCAAGCTTTCTTAGACTTGGTCAATAAACCTTGCAATACAAGACGCTTAGTAAAATCGTTCCTCTTACTAATGGAATACGATTTTGAAGTGGTTGTTAGGAAAGGTAGAAGCCACCTCAGGGTAGATCACCTTTCTCGCATCACCTCAGGAGAACCATAATCAAGACCATTCTATTCTCATGACTTTGGTGGCCCACTCTTCATATGGATGCACATACCTATGTGAACAAATGTGACACATGAAAACATGCACAATATCCGATAAGAAAAGACGAGATGCCACTAAGGCCAATGATGGGAGGATGTGCATTCTCAAAGTGGGGTATCGACTTTGTAGGTCCTATTAACCCCCTGCTAGAAACTCCCATGGAGAGTACATTATTGTAGCCACAGATTACCTTACAAAGTGGGTAGAAGTAAAAGCTACGACAAAGAATGATGCTCAAATGACGGCAAAGTTTTTATTCGAGAATGTGTTCACTAGATATAGGTTATCAATAAGCCCTATTCAAGAAAAATGGGAATTACTTTGGATTTTGATACAATTCTTTGTGTCCCAATGTTTTATTAGCTTATCCTCTGTGACTTTGTTGCAAGTAATCAACTAGTCTTTTGCTATATATTGTTGCTTCTACTCATCTTCAAAATCCTGTCAAGCCAAATCAGAGTCAAAAATAGGATTATGGAGCACATCTCTTGTGTCTAGTACCTACTTTATCAGTGGTGTGCAAGTCACCACACATGTTGAAGAGACTTGTGATGTAGTAAAGGCTATAAGTCAACTACCCCAAGAGATAATAGATCACCATTGGTATTCAAAAATTCATCTTCCTCATCATCTATCAATCCATCCAACATATGAACTAGATCAGCGATGTGATGGAGTGCATGAACGTCATGATATTGCATTCTATCTAAGGGAACTCGGTATTCATGATGCAAGCTTGTATTTGACAATTAATTCCCTTTTTGAAAAATCTTGTAAAACCTTGGCTTGTTTAAGCCAAGATCGACGAAACAAAAGTTTGTAATCATAAGTGTCCTCCAGCAGTCTAATGCTACAATGGTCAAGGGGAAAACTACTCCTTGCAAGCTAATGAGAATATCCTTCACGAGTCCCACTGCATGAACCTGGGACTAATCAACCATCTTGATGAAAAACCTAACTGGTTTGATATTCATCCATCCTAGTCTTTCGCAAAGAGCATAGGTAACCAGATTAACACTGCAACCTTCTTCGATTAAAACTTTATCTATGTAGTGGTTCTTATACCACACCATAATAAGGGGAAAAATGTAGTCTATCAATTCAACTTCCGATTATAGTGTGGCTATGCAAGGGTATGTTCGCTCTTCCTTTCCACCAAAATGCTATTCAAATGGCTCCCTAACTTTGGGTACCAATGATTGAAGTTGTCCAAGTTGTAGGGTCATGGAAAAAGCCTTTAATACCATCCAAAGGTCATTAGCCTTTGGGCTCTATGTTAGCACTAGAACACTTTCTTGCACATGTTTTGATGCAACTGCTTCAGATGTGGATGGTTTTGATTCTCGAGGGATTGAATTCACCATCGAGAAGATTGGCTATTCTTCACCTGCCCATTTCTTTGCTCTTTGCACCATCCACATATGTTCAACCTGCATCTCTTTTTTAGTGATTATTACAGAGTTCATCATTGGCACTGCTATGTTTTTTTGTCGTTTATGATAATCCTATGCTTCTTTACAATTTTCGTGTATGTGGCCCAATTTTCCACAGAAGTAACATCTGCTAAGCTCTTGGAGCACAAAATTGGATGTTCCGGCCTATGACCTTGTGGGGTGTGGTAAAATACCTTGCCGCGTTCTTGGTTGACTATAATACCATTGATATGGTGTTGCGTATTTGTGGTGGTACATAGGTATTGGATGGTGCTTGTTCTTGAACTATTGCATTCACTCTTACTTGATTATGAGCTTTAACATTATACATGCAATACACTATGTCATGGTTATCCATATTATAGATGGCACAATGTACTTAGTTCATCCTGGAATTTGCTGCAATGTGTCCTAGATTCTTATAATTCACAAAGAATACTTGTGTCGCTGAACTTGTACCTTTAACCTTTCGGCCAGGTCTTCAACAAAGCTATCAACTTTATTTTCTAGTTGCAATGCCTGGTCTACTATAGTATCAAGAGATAGTCCTCCAGTGCTTCGGATGATCATGATTTGTTTTAACTATATATTTAATCCATTAATAAACCATTGTGTAATTACATGATCTATTAACTTACTTTTGGTCAGTAATTGTCATAAATGCATCCAAAAAACTGCTGCATAATCGTGGAGAGCATGTTTGTCTTTTTGCCTATTGATATAAAGAAAGTAAAAAATGGGGGCTTGATTTTTTCCTTCACAACCTCGTACTCCATGAAATGGTCTATATCATATTTTGACGACCACTTTGCTCCTTCATTGACCAACATTGTTTGAAAAAGCCTGGCTTTGTCTCCATGATTCACCATAAAATTGTTCATACTTTCAAAGACATCAAAGTAAACTTCAAATGCTCGTGTGTGAGCATCTACATCATCTCTAGCGAATCCTAAAACTAGGTATAAGTGACTTCCATCGAATAATATTGTCTATTTTCATCGTTTGCCATTCTTAGACCGTGAGATTTTACCACCATAAGAGGAAAGTTTCTAGTGATGGTGATTCTGGTGATTCTTTATCTTGATTGTCTTCTTGCCACTACTTTAAAGTCTCAATTGCTTTAGATGTCTCCAAACGTCCTATTCCAAACCACTTGGATAGATATTCTCCTACTCTTTTAGTAGGTGTTCAGTTTCTAAGAGTTTTTCTTCCTTCCACTTGTTGTTTGCCTTCACTTTCTAGTGTTTCTGCTCTCGACACCAAAATATTAGCAAGATCTATGATCTCTTCTTGGTTCCGTCCTTCATACACCAACAGGTCTCTCGTATCTAAAATGTTCTTTACTCCTATAAAATTTTCTCCTTTGAATATTGGTCCTCCTTTATCCATGTCGCTTTACCAATACTCCTTGGGTTTTACTCGCACATCCGGTGGATCCTTCCGTGATGAACTTTCACCAAATTCAACAATGCATGCAAGTACTTGTATGGGTGTTTTAATTTGCCGATATTGCGAACATTCTACAGCAAAGCCTATAATTGGCATAAACTAGCCTTCTTATCTTCATATTTCGATCTTCACGCTTTTCAATCTCTACTATTACGGTCTCCACTCCCTTTAATTTCTACTCCTATTATCTCTAGTCTGCAACAAGATTTACAAAGTGTTAATCACACTATCCTACTCACAATTAAGAGCCAAAAATAGGGATTACAAGAATGGGTTCTTGGGTGGTAGTCATACAAATAATTGCAGATTGTATAAATTTTCCATCACCACTCAGAGATTACAATCAGCCACATAGCGATGTATACATGAACTTAACTGTTGAAGCTCAAGATTAAGGACAAAGCATCAAAGCGCATCAAGGAAGTGAACACACGAGAAGAAGGAGCAAGTAGGGAGCTCCAAGAAGCACCTGTCAAATTTTTAGAAGAAATCCCTATAACAATAGTGATTTTTATCACTAAAAACCATTGTAAATACCATTTTGCACTTTTGCAACTCCATTTTGTTCAAGTCGAGGAGTCCTCGAGCTTGAGGAGTATTAGAACTACCTACATGCCAATTTTCATAATTTTTAGACTCCGTTTGAGTCCCCAAATAAGCTCTGGAACCTATTTTTTAACTAGGGTGGACACTAGGTCTGGACAGGGCCAAAACCACTCAAAAACCTATAAAAAGGGCTGGAGAGCTCATTTTTGGGGTTAGCCTGTTGTAGATTTCAGCTTTGTAAGAGAGTTCATTTGTAATTGAAGATCTTCCATTGTTCCACTCTTTGCTCTTACCTTGTGTGCATGTGTGTGTATGTGTGTGCATGCTTGTGTGCTTTCACTCATACACTTGTGCACTTCACTTGCTCTTGGTCTTCATACCGGTCCTCACGTCTCCATGGATTGACATTTATGAGGTGAAACTCCTCACGTTGGTACTCACCATTGTGTTAGAGTGACACCAAATTTGGCGCCGTTGCCGGGGAGAGAGCTTGGAGGACGAGCGTGTGACGGTAAGATGTAGAGTAGCGACGTTGGAAGGTAAAGAAATCACCATTTTCAGTTCAGTTTCTGAGTTTTCCTTCATCTCCATCTTCATCATCACCACCATCTTCCCCACCTTCATCTTCTCATATTTTCTTCACTTTCGGTTGTACATTCATCTCGTTTTTCACCTTTGGCTGCGATCAGGAAGCATAAAATGCATTCAGAACTAAAACGCTAGAGAAATCGCCTTGAAATCCACATAAAACATCAAAAAATTGAGTGAACAGCCCCGGATGTGACATAACCTGCGCCAAGTATCGTGAGTGCAATATCGTAGCTTTGAAGGGAAATTTTGCATCTATAGACACATAGGAGTGACAAGGTGGACACAAGGTACTCATATTTGCAAAAATTTTTGAATTTGGACTCCAAAAAATCCAAGTATCGTGTTCTCCCCCGGTCGAGTATCATGATAACTAAGTATCGTGGTCTCCTGTGGTCGAGTATCGCGATACCTGACCTGGCCAAGTATCGAGTATCGTGAGATCCCTGATCGCGATACTTACCAAGTATCAAGTATCGTGAGATCCTTGATCACGATACTTACCAAGTATCGAGTATCGTGTTTTCCTGGTCGCGATACCTAGCAAGTATCGTGCATCGAGTATCGTCTTTATCGAGTATCGAGTATCGTCTTTATCCAAGTATCGTATATCGTCTTCGGTGAAGTATTGCGTATCGTCTCGGGTAGATATCATGTATCGTCTGATTCAAAGGTCGAGTATCGTGTTCATCAAGTATCGTGTATCGTGGCAAGGCAAGTATCGAGTATCGCCTACTTCAAGTATCGTGATACATACCAAGTATCAAGTATCACCTACTTCAAGTATCGCGATATTTCCCAAGTATCGTGTATCATGACATCCCAAGTATCATGTGTCGTGGAATTCCAAGTATTGTATATCGTTTGCATCCAAGTATTGCGATACTTGATAAGTATTGTGTATCGCCTGTTTTGAAGGGTTTCCTGAGAGGTCCTGTTTCCCTGTTTTAATCCCCAAAACCCTGAACTGGCATAACTTTCTCATACGAAATCCGTTCGGAGTGATCTTGGGTTTGTTGGAAAGCTCGTGGGGAGTTAAGGTAAAATTAATACCAGGATTATTAGATAGGGTGTTTTTAAGTTGACCCTCAGGTTGGACTAGGAAGCAAGGGGTTCCACAAGATTTTGAGCAATTCAAAGGACAATTGTGGACTTGTAGACAAGGCTTATGAACCTAAGCTCAAGTTGATACTTAGAAAGAGATAGATAAAGTACCATATCACTTGATACTAAGATCAACCACACAATCAAGTCAGGGACTCACAACTCAGGGGTTAACACTACGTGCTGAGTACATAGACAGTCAAAAATGTCACTTAACTGGGAGAGACTCTTGGTTTCTGAAGACATACATAGTTCCGTACCTAGGGAAGGCCTTATGTCTACAATGGAAGGGGAATATAGGACGTCTCTTCAATACATATCCACCAACTTGCAGGGAATACCCATCTACCTTGATGGTCTACAGAGGACAGTAGCGAGAATGATAAACACCACAGAAACTGAAATAGTTCCAAGACCAGCGGTCATGTATGAAGGTGGAGTTTATAGGGACAAGATGGGCCAGATATATGTAGTAACTGAAAACCCTGATCAGATAAATGAAAGAGGAAAGTTAGCTCGAGATCAGGCAACCACCTCACAAAACCCATTTGAGACCCAGCAAAGAACCGAAAATGTGTTGTTAGGACAAAGGAGCCAAGGTAGTATACCCAATAGACCACATGTGCAATTCACCATGCTAGGAATTAACCCCCACAACCACACTAGCCAAGGAATGGGAAATATGAACAAAACCACCCTTAGTGCAGAACCACCCCAAGGTGTGAGAGCTGGAATACATCCAAAGAAACCCGCGTTTCCCATCATAAGTCAAACCCGAGAGCCTGGCAAAATACTGAGACCAATCCAATTGGCTAAATGTATGCGAAATCGTTACGATGGCACAGGAGAGCCGTATGACCACATTGCAAAATTCAAGCAGGTATTGCGAGCGGAGCAAGTGGATGACTTTTTCATGCAATATGAATCCTTTGGGCTAACCCTCACAAGAATAGCCTTGACCTAGTTTCAATCCTTGGATCCAAGTTGCTTTGAACATATTGAACAATTCTTCCAAGAACTTATTTGGGAGTTCACTAAGCCAGGGATCAAGCACAATTCATCATCCTTAATACATAGTTTCAAACAAGCTCCTAATGAGACAGTAAAAAATGCAGCACAAAGATTTAATCAATACGTAACCCGATGCCCTGTGACAGAGAGACCTTCTCAGCAAAAAATGATATCCCTATTTTTAGAAGGTCTAACCAATGGAACATTGAGAATCTTAGTATACGTAAAATGACTGCAAACCCTAAGTGAGTGTCTTCAGGAGTGCATAGACTTGGAAGACAACTTAGCTGAGGATCTCAAAATCACACAAGATCCTACCAGAATAGAGGATACAAAGAGAAATGAAACTTCAAGTTCGAGTTATGTGGAGGAAGTAACAGAGTTAGTGGCCAAGAAATTAGGGGTACAAGGACAAAGGAACTACCAGAACTCCTCCTTGAGAGTGCCAATGTTAGGAAGTTGCACACTTTGCGGTGGGGATCATCCATCTCATGTCTGCATCGGAGAAGCATTAGGGTTATCACAACCTTACCCTTACGGTAGACAACCAATTCAAGCGCCAAACATGTACTCATATAGTGAGCAAAAGTACATCAACTACGACACCAAAAACTATCCAATGAATAGACAACCACGACCATTTGTACCACCCCAATGTAAACAATACGAGTACCCTCCTAGAGAACAAGGTAGAGAAGTTCCTAGGTATAACCCATGTCGAGGACCACGAGGAACAACTAGACCATATGAACATGGAGGATATGGCCAACCTCAACCTATACCAGGACAACAACCACCCCACACACTAGCTCCGATACAAGGGCAAAACCTCACAATACAAGTTGTTTGTCTTGAGTGTGGCAAAGAACAGCTCCTAAGAGATTGTCCCGGACATCCCTCTAGTGCACCAAAGGTTACACCCGTTAATGTAGTTGGCTTTGTAGGGGATTCAAGTTCCAGTAGTGATAATGTGGCTCCTATACATGCAGTTACCAGGGCACAAGGCTTACAAAAAGCTAAACTAGCTGAGCAATCAGAGCCAAGTGAATCAGGAGAGCCTAGTAAGAGGAAAACAAGAACATGGAAGGATACTAGAGAAAAGGCCAATCGTAAGTGGACCAAAAAGCTATCCGAACTAGAAGAAAGCCTAAAAGATGCAAAAACAAAAATAGAAGACATTGCCTCTCAAAGCCCCTCACATGTCAAAACTCCATCCACACCACCTCATCCCCACCCACCAACCACTGTAAATAGACCACCACAATCAGGGTCTGTTCTTGCAGATCCAACCCCAGACGGCTTGGACATGATGCTCAAGGCATACCAGGCTCGACTTCAAGAAGGGCCAACACCTGCAAACCTAGACAAGAGCTACCCTAGAGCAGATTTAGAGATTGAACGGACAAAAATGTGCATCAAAATGGTGGAACTAGCTCAAGCTATGTTTGAGGCCAACCAATCGTTCAATCATACAAAAACTGTTACACCAGGTTTGCACTTCCAGGGCTTACTAGATAGATTAGAGCAGTTGGTAAACAAACCACAAGTTTCTTTACCTCCATAGGCTCGACTAACTATTGAAAGAGAAAGCTCATCACCAAAGAAAGTCTATGTTCCTGACTCCATAGATGATGGGGAACCTCTTTCAATTCAACAACACACTCAAAAGTTCTTACGGGAAATACAAGAAGAGAAATGGGCCAAGGAGAAGGATGTTCCCCCTCCTATTTTTGAGATTGATGACCTTCATGATCAATTTCCACAAGACATTCCATCTATTTATGGAGAAAAAATAGAGCAACAAGAAGATGAACGGTTAGATTTTGAATCTAATTCTTTACAAGAGTTGCCACAGTTCAGAGGCCCATGGGAATCTGAATCTCTCCAAATCAGAGCTCCCACAATATTGATCAGAAATGAAGACTCGGTGGTTCCAAGAAACACTGAAGTCGTGAAAAACACTAAGGTTCAGTGTCATCTCACTTTAGAAGAGCTGCTCAAAGTAAAACAGGAGTTATGGAATCATGTGAAGGATCAAGTTCGAGAACTTGATTCCCATATGCCAGAAGTTGGTTCTGAGCAAAAAATCCCAGAGATACCTTCAAACAAAATAGGGGACATGTGTGAGGGTGAAGAAGGTAATACTTATCTTCCAATCACCTATCAAGGTTACACAACCAAAGCAATCATAGATTCAAGTGCTGGTGCTGCTATTGCAACCACCTCCTTGTGGAAGCGAAGGGGCAAGCCCACATTAAGACCAACTAGAATGAAGCTTCAGATGGCTGACGGCCATGTGGAAAAACTCTAGGATTGCTCAAAGGGATAACTCTAACCACTTGTGGTGTAGAGTTTGAGCACACCTTTGCTATATGTAACTTTGAAAAAAATAATGTCTACAAGATGATCCTAGGAAGACCCTTCCTACGACAACTGCAAGTTGTACAGGATTGGGGAACCAACTCCTTATACTTGCAACGCTTAGGGGTCACAACCAAGGTCAATTTTAAGGACTACTCCTTCAGAGATGTACCACCCCTAGAGTGGAATCCTATCCACAAGGAGCAAGAAGGTTCAATCTCTCTGCTTTCTAAAAGTTCATCTCATACATCCTGGATGCATGAAGATACTCATTTGTGGATGTGCAAGGTCACAAAGGAAGAGGAAAAATGCTTAAAGGCTAGAGAAAAAGGAACTTCTCGAGGAGATAGACCAGTTAGAGACTCAGCCTATACGCCGATGATATTTCCAGATGAAGAATTTGAGCCTCATGGTTGGGCAGAAATCTTAGCTACCATGGACATTGCTGTCAATGTAGAACAATGGACACCTCATTGTGATGAGGAGGGTTATGATATTTCAGTGTTCATGTGTCAGCCCTTGCTAGAAGAATGTGATTCTAACGACTTCATAGAAGAGGAAGAGAATGATGATGATCTAGAGTCCATTGTGATCGATAGCTGCTTTATTTCAGAGAAGCACTATCTAGAAGACATAGGAGTATTTACACAAAAAGAAGAAGAACCTCTCACAAGCATCAAAATGGTAAATTCAAAGGATGGGAGTGAAGGTAGTAAAAAGAAAAAGAAAAGAGAAGTAGCGAAACAGGACGAGGAGGAACCATTGTTTGAAGTACCAGAAAATTTCAAAAAATACGAAGTTGAGGACCAAAAAATTTTGGTACGAATGCCTAAGAGAGAGGCCACAATACGAGAAGCATATGATAACAAAGAAAAGACCAAAAAAATCGTAGTCAACATTGAAGAGAACTAAGAGAGGTGTACATACATAGGAGCTGACCTAAGTAAAGAAGAGGAAGTAGAGTTGGTAGCATTATTAAGGGAATACAGGGACATGTTTGCATGGCACTATAGAGACTTGAAGGGAGTAGATCCAAAAATTTGTTCTCATATGATCCCCATGATAGCAGATGCCAAGCCCACCAAACATAAGCCCTACACATATAATGACACCTATTCTGCCAAAATAAAAGAAGAAATTGATAGATTGATTGAAGCTGGGTTCATCTATGAGATTGAGCATACTGAATGGGTGTCCCCCATCGTAGTGGTGCCCAAGAAGAATGGAAAGTTACGTGTGTGTATTAGCCTTAAAAAAGTTAATGCCGCCACGATAAGAGATAGTTATCCGCTTCCAATCACTCAACATTTATTGGAACGTGTTGTAGGCAAGAAAGTTTACAGCTTCCTTGATGGATTTTCAGGTTACAAGCAAGTAGCCATTGCCCCAGAAGATCAACACAAAACGGCTTTTGCCAAAGAATGGGGGATCTTTACATTTTGGGTGATGCCATTTGGCCTCACCAATGCACCTGCAACCTTTCAACGGCTCATGTGCCATGTCTTCAAAGAGTTCTTGCGAAAGAGCTTAGAAGTATATGTGGATGATTTATGTGCTCATTCCTAAGAGCGAAGATACCACATCCCTAAGCTCAGACAGATCTTCAACAAGTGTAGAGAATATCGAGTGTGTCTGAACACAAAAAAGTGTGTGTTCATGGTACGTCAAGGTAAAATCTTAGGTCATATTGTTTCTAAGAATGGAATATCGACAGATGAGGACAAGTTAAAAGCCATAGCGGAGTTGCCGAGGCCAAGGAATGTTAAAGAGGTACAAGCCTCCATGGGCCATTGTGGATATTACCGTAGGTTCATTCACATGTATGCAATCATAGCTAAACCTCTTTACACCTTGTTGACAAATTTTGAGTGGAATGATGAATGTGAAAAGTCCTTTAATGAGCTGAAGAGACACTTGTGCACATCACCAATACTGACCACTCCTGATTGGAATAAGCCATTCCATGTACACGTGGATGCATCCAGTTATGCAATAGGATGTGTGCTGTCACAACCAACTGGTGAAGGGAATTTAGATTTACCTATAGCATATGCTAGTAGGCAATTGAATGCGGCTGAACGAAACTACACCACAATCGAAAGAGAAGGTTTAGGCATGGTATATGCTGTGAAGAAGTTTAGACACTATGTATTGGCCAACAAGTTCAAATTTTTCACTGATCATCAAGCTTTACTATACTTGGTCAATAAACCTTGCAATACAGGACGCTTAGTAAGATGGTTCCTCTTACTAATGGAATATGACTTCAAAGTGGTTGTTAGGAAAGCTAGAACCCACCTTAGGGCGGATCACCTATCTCGCATCACTTCAGGTGAGTCACCGCAAGGAGTGTCCGATGAATTGCCCGACACTTATCTGTTCAATCTAGAAGTCATTCCTAAATGGGCAAACAAGTTGGTACCAGTCCTAACCTTTGGACCTGCAAATAAGAATGTGAAATCAAACAAAGATGAAATTGTAAAATCACAAAATTATCAAATATTGGCAGGAAGCATGTATAAACAAGACACGGAAGGTGTTCTAGCTTGTTGTGTCGAGGACGATGAACATAGTAGTTGGTTGCAACAAGCCCATGAAGGATTTCTAGGGAATCACTATTCTAAACAACGAACACTGCAAAATCTAAAACGTTTAGGAGTGTATTGGCCTAGTATGGATAAAGAAATTCATGACTGGATTAAGAATTGTCCAATGTGCAAAGAGAGACCCCCAATGGAACATGCTACCCTTTATCACGTGTCATTAATTCCAGACTGGAGTGCTCCATTGGTAGAATTCATGAGATCGGGAACCTTACCCAAAGAGGGTAGTCTAGCAAGGAAACGAAGCATGGAGCAAGAGGCTAAAGACTACGCCTTCGTAGGAGACAACCTATATAGGAGAGGAAAAGATGGTTACTTAAGATTGTGCGTTCACGAATCAGACTACTTGAAGGTCTTAGAAACTGCCCATAGTAGTGTCGTAGGCGGACATTTTGGTCCTAATAGAGTAATTAAGACTATTCTATTCTCAGGACTTCGGTGGCCCACTCTTCATATGGATGCACATACCTATGTGAAGAAATGTGACACATGCCAATGTGCCCAATACCCAATTAGAAAGGATGAGATGCCTTTGAGGCCAATGATGGGAGGACGTGCATTCTCGAAGTGGGGCATAGACTTTGTAGGTCCTATTAACCCCCGAGCTAGAAACTCTCATGCAGAATACATTATTGTAGCCACGGACTACCTTACAAAGTGGGTAGAAGTCAAAGCCACAACGAAGAATGCTGCTCAAACAACGGCAAAGTTTTTATTTGAGAATGTGTTCACGAGATACGGATTACCAATATAGTTAGTAAGTGATAGAGGTACACACTTCTTGAATGAAGTAATCGAAAATCTTCTCCAAGAATTCTTGGTGATACATAAGAAGTCTGCCCCCTATCATCCACAAGCTAACGGACAAGTTGAGAGCACGAATATGATCCTATGTAACGTATTGACAAAACTCGTAAATAAAAAACGCTTTGATTGGGACAAACAACTTCATCATGTTGTTTGGGCCTACCGAGTTGCCTATAAAACGGTACTCAATGCCACCCCATTTCAGATGGTCTTCGGACAGAATGCTATGCTACCATTGGACTTCCTAATCCCAACTTTAAAAGTAGCAGAAGAGCATGAGTGGAATGGACATGAATTATCCTCTAGAATCTTTGATCTAGAATGCTTAGGTGAGACAAGGTTACGAGCGGCTGCCGGCATCTATGCTGCAAAGAAAAGGCAAAAGGCATACTTTGATGCACATATCAAGGATAAAGGCTTGAAAGAGGGAGACCTAGTGTTGGTTTTTACACTAAAGCAACATGCCTGTAAATTGGAAAAGAGAGGATATGGACCCATGATCATTAATAGAATTTCCACTAGCGGTGCAGTCCAATTGGCCACACTAGAAGGTGATATCTTGCCCAACTATATCAGTGGTTGTAGAGTCAAGCTATATCAAGAACCTCTTACAGAGGATATGCTAAAGAGACTCAACACTGCGAAGAAGCGAAAAGAAGAAGAGCTAAGGGTTAGAGAAGAAGCAGAGGCAGAGGCTCGAGAACGCATTAGGAGAAATAAGTTAAGATGCCTAGGCCTAGATGTTAACCTGGAGGTCCCAAGATACCACATGGCCATGTGTCAAAGATCACGTGTAATTGCTTCCCAAGTAATTGATCAACGTCCATTTGTGACCATAGTGGTAGGAAAAGGGAAGAATGCAAAGGCTGTTAGAGCATTGATTGACACAGGTGCAACAACTAGCGCAGTTAGACTATCCTACTGCCAAGACTTGCAAGTGAAAATAAAGCCTATAGAAGCCTATCCCATAGGTTTGGGAGGTGTGGAAACCCCTTGTTTGGGAGAGGTGGAACTTCCCATCTACCTTCAAGATGTTCCAATGAAAGTCAAAATGCTAGTATGTCATGATGAAGACATTATAGAGCCACTTGTCTTGGGTCAAGATTGGATTTACGACCATGCAGTCAACTTGAACCTACGACGTCAACTCCTTCAAGTTGGGGCGCCTGAACAATGTATCACATTGGAATTAGAGAACTGCATGCACACAAAGCCAAGTAGCACACATTCTCTTAGTTCTTCCGAAACTAATCTTTGTAAAGAAAATATTGTGTGTGTCACAAACCCTACGAAGCAAAAGTACTCAATCATGGAAGCACAAGCTCATAGGCAAGCAAACCTCTCTTCTCTCTCACATACTAATGCGAGTGTAACTCGACCAAAGAGGCAAGCAAAAAAGACATCTGCTATATCAACTAGACAGATAAAATTCAAGAAGAAAGAAGCTCAAGGCATGAAGCAGATTTGGGTACGAAAAGAAGAACAACCACCAGCTTTGCCACAACCCTTCCCAATGGGTCAAGCCAACCATGCTAAAAGAAGCATCAAGAAACGAGGACTAGCTCAATCCTACGGTCTTTGACAAATTTGGGTACCAAAGCAATCGAGGGAGGCCCACCATGATAACGTACGAATTTGGGTGTCAAAGAAGTTAGTTGCAGCTCAACACGGACGATTACAAGTGTGGGTACCCAAGACACTCTTACATGCACAAACACCACAAATCTCCCTCCCAAGCAAAGCTTCCACAAAGACGCCAAGGAGATGCAAGGGTCAACATCAGGCACAAAGAACCAAAGCAGATCAACCCACCTCTTCGACAATCATAAAAAGGCAACCAAAAAGGGTATGGGTTTGGAAGCCAAAAGTATTAGCAGCTTCCACAAAATCAAAGAGCCAACCATGCTGGATACCAACTTTTAGACACCATTCCACGATGAAGGGGCCATAAGTAATCTCCACAAAGCCACGTACCATTCTCAAATGGATCCCTATAAGGAGGATTACATCATTGCAAGATTCAATCGACACCTCCAAACAAAGATTGCATCAAGTCTACAAGTAACATCAAAAGCCTCGACCAGCAAAGACCATGTGCCTTTGGCATAACCTTGTCTTTTGCACCATTCAGGTCATGCATTTCCAAAGTATGCATTAATATAGGGCCACCTTACACGGTCGTGCAAAAACACAATTGCGAATCCCAGGCACATGTGACACATGTACAATATTTTATTGATACTAACACCTTTCTTCTTGTTTTATGCCATTGTTAAAAAAAAGAAGAAGAAGAAGAAGAAGAAGAAAAAAAGCGAGAGAGAAAAAAAAAAGAAAGAAAGGAAAAAAAGCAAGAAAGACAAAGAGAGGAGACATGACCATGTGCTTGAAGAAGCTCATCCAGCAACAAGGCCATCCATCAACAAAACGACAAGCTAGTGGTCAAACACAATGATGGAGTACAACACAAAGAGATAAAGATCGACAGACCTTTCAACATGGTAAGATATGCATGCTTCAACAACACTATAACCATGATAGATTAGGAAACCTCTTCGTCGGCATACCCTTGAGCACTTCGCTCAAGACCCAATTTCTTGCACCATACTTCTTCCCATGCATTTTCCAAGTACGCATACATAGGGCCACATTACAAGGCCATGCACAAGGCACCTAATGTTTTCAACCCATGCACTAATATAGTTACCCATCATCCACTCGGGGTTACAAGTATTGGGCATGAAAACACAGAACGCCATCTTTGGAAGAACCAGAGGACATCACAGTGACAACAACAAGTGCAGAAGCAATCCAC
Organism: Ceratopteris richardii; assembly: GCA_020310875.1. NCBI lineage: Eukaryota > Viridiplantae > Streptophyta > Polypodiopsida > Polypodiales > Pteridaceae > Ceratopteris > Ceratopteris richardii. Next base: position 88,751,152 of record CM035408.1, on the reverse strand, counting down.
CATGGGAGTTACTCATAACCAACATTGACAACCTCTTTTGAGTAACTCACAATTTTTGAAAGCTCACAACGACACCATCAAGCTGGAATACACGGAAGAAGTCCATACAAAGGCAGCAATGACAAAGTGAAGAACCAGACAAATGAACAAGCTACATTGGAAAGATGGACCGGTCCTGTTGATACATGAAGGACACTACCTCTCAACGTACTACATGGAACAACCACTACAACAAGGGTCTGTCAGGGACGACAGACTCAAGAGGGGGGGAGTGTTGAAGCTCAAGATTAAGGACAAAGCATCGAAGCGCATCAAGGAAGTGAACACACGAGAAGAAGGAGCAAGTAGGGAGCTCCAAGAAGCACCTGTCAAATTTTTAGAAGAAATCCCTATAACAATAGTGATTTTTATCACTAAAAACCGTTGTAAATACCATTTTGCACTTTTGCAACTCCATTTTGTTCAAGCCGAGGAGTCCTCAAGCTTGAGGAGTATTAGAACTACCTACATGCCAATTTTCATAATTTTTAGACTCCGTTTGGGCCCCCGAATAAGCTCTAGAACCTATTTTCTAACTAGGGTGGAGACTAGGTCTGGATAGGGCCAAAACCACTCAAAAACCTATAAAAAGGGCTGGAGAGCTCATTTTTGGGGTTAGCCTGTTGTAGATCTCAGCTTTGTAAGAGAGTTCATTTGCAATTGAAGATCTTCCATTGTTCCACTCTTTACTCTTACCTTGTGTGCGTGTGTGTGTATGTGTATGCATGCTTGTGTGCTTTCACTCATACACTTGTGCACTTCACTTGCTCTTGGTCTTCATACCGGTCCTCACGTCTCCATGGATTGAGATTTATGAGGTGAAACTCCTCACGTTGGTACTCACCATTGTGCTAGAGTGACATTAACACAATTACCTTAAAACTCCTACAAATTCCATCAATTACTACAACGTAAACTTCATCAACACCAGTTACAACTTTACGATTTGTAAAAAATCACTTGCAAACCGATTACATCATAATATTCACTTCACTTAGCACACCAAATTTCATTAAAAAAATCTGAAAACTAACAGAATAAAGAAGGAACATAATTCACCAAAGGTAAGGAACATAGTTCTACGACAAAGTCTACATGCCAACTTAGTCATTGCGATTGGTCGCCTCATCTACTCTCTTGCCAAAAACCATCATTTCATTGATAGATTCATTTGAAGAGTTACAATGATTCGGTAAAGTATTTAACTAAAATGAAAAGAACTACAGAATTATGTATGGCCGCACCACACTGCCTAACAAAACTCTAATAAGCTTTTGAATTCTAAGATGTAGTCAATTACAAACATCGTCTTTCTCTCTAATCTATGTATCTCATTCTTGAGTTGCAATTTTTGTGCCTTTATATTGGTCTCATACAATGTGGCGAAATTATTCCAAGCCTCTTATAGAGTTTTGAAATCTTGTAAGTGTCCAATAATGCTATCTTGAATGCTTACAGATAGCCAATGCATTACCTTGTATGGTCCTTGATTCAACTCTTCATATGCTCTTAACTATCAAGGGTTTTCATTATCTCCTTCGATGTACTACCAGTGGCCTTTGGTCATCAAGAAATGCATCAACATTTGCCTTTCCTATAGCAATTTTGAATGCTACAAATCCACTAGAAGTAGTACTTTACTTGAAGACTATCACATTTTGTGTATGAATAGAACACGTAATTGCTTGAAATTCTGGACTTAAAATATTTTGATGCTAGACATAACCCAAGGCATACTTTTCCAAACTTGACCTGTTTTTTTCCATGGGCCCTACCTTGTGGGCTCGAAATAGAGGATAAAATGACTTCGAAAATCTCAATATATAAATTTGATAAAGCTCACTAAAAGTGACCCTAATGTATATCGATGTAACCAATGCACATGTCAAAGAGATGAAAAAGAGGTATGTGTCATCCTCCATCATCACATGTTGAGTTTGATATCTCAACACCTTCAACTTACACACCATAGAGTGTCCATTGTTGAGAAAAAAAAAATAAAAAGCAAGTGGGCTACCCGTAAGGGGGAGGAAACAGTTATTTTGATGGGGAAAATAATTTCTTTACTATGAATGCTTGCCCTAATAAAAACAGCTCCTCCTAAGCATAAGATGATGTAGAAGTGAGAAGATATGCAAAGACAAAAGCTCTCAACGAAGGGCAAAGATTCTCTCCCAAGATGAAGACGGATCTATGGGATATTCTATTAGTGAAGAAAAATGACAAGGATTATGTCTTACGGGAATGTAAGATGGTCCTTGAAAATTTCTACACAAGTGATTTTTAGAGGATTTGAAAGGCTTGTAAAAACTAAAGAAGGTGGATTCCTCGACTTCGTTGGAGTTCAGAAAAACCTAGAAGAAAGCATATAATTTCTAAATAAGATTAATTAAGAAATTCGTGATAACCTACGGGTAGGATATAACGGAATTTGGGCAATATTTGTGAAAGTGAAAGCGAGATATGTTTAAAAAGGATTCTACAAAGATATTGCAGAAGAGGAAGACTCGTGCCCTTAATGTGAGATGCGATCGAATGTCCCAATCTCCCTCTAACGTTTACTTTAAATAGCTTGTTGATCTAAATCTTACTTTCATGGATTGATCGGATATGTGATATATTGTCTTCCTTGCATAGACTTAACTAACCAAGCCAAAGGTCAAATATGGTGGTCGATGGAGGAGAATTGGATAAAGAGAGGGCGAGAAAGTTCTTTAACCAAAAATGGAATCAAGCTTCAGAGCTACTTACATCACCCTGATGCTAATGAAAAGAACAAAAGAGGTTATCCTTCGCTCTTTAAAGCACTTGCGAAAAGCCGTGAAGGTCAAGTAGAGGATTGGGCACAACTTCTACCATTTTCTTTGTGGGCCGATCGATCCACACACTCCGGATCCAGATGCTCGCAATACGAATACGCAAGCCACAATGCCAATCCGGATCCACACACTCCGGATACGCAAGCCACAATGCCAATCCGGATGCTCGCAATACGAATGAATACAGGTATTCATCTTTCAGGCGTCCAAATTTCAGCGCTTTGCTACTCGTGCGGAAATAATATCCTTCGTTTCTGCACGACGGCATGAGTGAGCTTGAAAATGAAGATGACCGACTGTCGGTGCTCAAATAACCTGAAAACATGAAGCCTACGTGTCCCACAACAGGACAACGGTTTTATTGGAAATTAGTGACTTTACAGGTGAAGCAATAGACGCATACAGAAGCTATGGCGAGGAGACGCACGCGCACATTGAAAACGAAGATTGCGCCTCATTCAATTGAATATACGCGAAGTATATATTAAAAGACGATGGCATTGGGCTTGGTGTTGATGATAGGCTTGCAGATGGCTTTGCTCGAAAAGTTTGACAAAGTGCACTGAAAAAGTCCATGCGATGCTGTTATCTGACAAAAACAACGTAACAAAGATGTTACAACAGGTTCGGATGGGACTCGGGAGGGAAGTGAAAGCTTTTTCATTCGATCTTCTCGAAGGAGCTTCGAACACATGGAGATGAAAGAATTATCAGAGAGTCAGTCGCTTGAATTTGCAGCCGAAGGTCGATGATATTTCAGAACTAGATTACAGCTGTCCGTTGTGAATCGAGAATACATGAATGAACATGCAAATGACTTCCACGGTTGACAATTCGTTTTCTGATGGCATTGTCTGAATGAGCCGTAACGAAAAAGCTCACAGTTCCTGGCGGAATAAATGAAGAAAAACGAAAGAAAATCACGAAGGCAAATGATAAATTGATGGACATGTCAACGTTATGGATTCTGCTTTGAATTCGTGGGCTGTGACCTTGAACTTCATGAACACAACTAAGCCATGATGTACTGCTTGAGTTGATTAATGGAAGATGCATGGTTTTCCTGCAATGTATAGCACGTTTCAAAAATGGTGGATCGGAAAAGAACACGCGACAGCCTACTATATGACAAAATTGTCTATCTTTGTTTTTTCTGCAAAGGTGCATATATATATGTATATATGTGTGTGTATATATATATATATATATATATATATATATATATATATATATATATATATATATACATATATATATATATATATATATATATATATATATATATATGTATGTATATATATATGTATATATGTGTGTGTATATATATATATATATATATATATATGTATATATATATATATATATATATATATATATATATATATATATATATATATATATATATATATATATATATATATATATATATATA